>OY998150.1:7714047-8314047 GCA_963921925.1 Sphagnum tenellum
TTTTTGACTTCTCAATGTGTATTCAGCAAGAAATACAATGTTGAAACTTTCAAAATACCTCTAAGAAGGATTCCTAGTTGTTGTACTCTATAAAGGAAAGGGAATATTTTGTGTAACCTAATATGTGCATGTCAGTTGGCGTTCTCAATACCCCCCCTGCATACCAACTTTTTGTGGCCCCAAAGAATGAAGACATTGTCATAGTGAAAGAAAGCCTAGATGCGCTATACTTCACAACTAGGCATTGGTGAACCAGCACACTCTCAACAATCACATTAAATGATTTGGTCCTTAATTTAATGAATTTGTTTCAATTTTGTGCCACTTAAGAGATAACCTCACATTAGGGGCGAGCATTGTGATGAGGAGTCAAATTAGAGTTCGAACTAGACACCTTGCATATAACTTCAATATGCTACAAAAAATCCAATGGGACTTGCTCAAGTCCTCTTCAAGGCTTCAAATGTGCCCAATATTTTCTTTTCCAATGTTAACTTTGAAATTTAACATAATAAAGTAATGACTAGTTCATAACTTGGTATTCATTCCCAATTATTTGGCCATATAGTAAATTATTACTTTAGTGACCAAACTTAATCAAAGATGAAAACTGGTTGTGGCTAACCATGGATATAATAAACTGAGTGCTGAAAAGATATTGGGTTTTGGTGTCTTACTCAGGTACTTCATTAGGTTTTACTCAGGTGGAAGAAGTGGTCATCTGTTGGTTCCACATCTGGTTTTGCCAGTTCCACTTGAAATCAGGGTTTTTTCCCGCTCAATTTTGTGATGTAAAAGATTTGGCAAAATTTCTCCAAAAAAAAAAAATTAAAAAAATTAGTGGAATTTACACTGCCAAAAAAAAATCCCAATAGTCTTGCTGAAAAAGAGACAAAAATTGTTGAAATAACATCACTGAAGTTGTTATGTGAATCAATCATGGGGAACACCTGTTACACTTTGGAATCACCTCTGGTGGAACCGGTTGCCATAGCCAGTTTTCTGTATAGGGTTATAAGGTTGGGTAATCCCTCTTTAGGTCCTTACCTCATCTAAGAATTCAATAAAGATAAAGAGCAGAATCAATAGAAGTAGGCTCATTACAACTGCAAAGTTATGAAATGCAGGGTTTGCCCTGACTACTGCTCAGCTATTTTCTTCCTAGCTAAATTTTATCAAAAAGAAAAAAACTGAACTAAAAATAGAAAAATGAAGTGTTTTCATCTTCACCAGAAATTGAGAAAAATATGTAATTTACCATATTTCTATATTTGGTTCCAATAGGTAGCCCAAAAATACAGAGGGAGGACACTTAAATTTCTTTACATCTTGTTTATATAACCAAATTTGCCTAATCCTCCCATGGATGCTCACCACTTTGGCTTCATCACAAAATGGATGCCCCCCTTGCAGATGGAAATGGATTTTTGATTCCAACGAGAATTGTCTGACCAGAGAGCATGGACTGACAGAAATTTCTTGTGTATCTGGAGGGCACCTTATCCGGTGGAATTTCTCTTTGGCAAATGGCAGGGCATTCTGTTATACCCTGCGGATACCTATCAGGTGTCACAAGATAGACAAAAATTCATGTTTTTTTTTTCCTGGTGCTTTATGTCAGGTAATGCCCTTGGAGATGGGTGTTAGTGAAATAAGTGCCCCTTGACTCTGCCTTGGGCAAGCGCTTGTTTTGCCAAATGCCCTGCTCCTCATGTGTTACCTTACACACAAGATATGTACTGATATTTCAAGTGTGATCGGAGAGCACCATCCAGAGTGTATTTTCTTTCCCATTGTTCATGGGGCATTTAAAAAAACAGCATGTCCCTTGCAGCAGGCATTCCATTTTGCATCTTCTTCTCAGGAACACATCAAGTATCACAAGAAAACAAATTCAAACTTTTTTGGCACAGGTCTTTACACATGGTTAGAGTCCTTGGCTGTGGTTTTTACCAGAATCAGGCCTCCTGTTGGCTGTGTCTGGTATGGGCCCTTATTCCTGTAAAGCCCACACCTGAGGTCTCTACCCTACAGTTAAGTGTGGCCTTACTACCTAGGGCTTTCATGTGTTTTCGATTGGAAAGAAGATAATTAAAAGATCACATCACCATAATATTGAGGATGAGGAGATCACATTACAAAACATAACCTGTCAGTGAGAGGTGCCTCGTGTTTTGATCGGTTGCCTAGATGAAGGTTATAACTCATAACTTGTGTGTGCCATGTTGCCTGATTTGGCCAAGGTGATAACATTGTCTCTACATTGGTGGGAGTGCATGCAACTGGTGGAGCGTTATATCCTGTTCCCAGTGAGAGGGGAGCGGTTGCACACTCAGTGCCCCTCCACAACTGATTATGTTCAATAGTTGTCTCAAGCTGCCGGTTTACCAAACGTATTCTTGCTCGAGAAGTAGATTCCGAATGTTGAATGTGCTCAACTACATTCGGTAACCCACTGGAGAAGTAGATTCCAAATGATGAATCAGCTCAACTACATTGGTAACCGAGCATTCGGAACCCAGCAGCTCTGGCCAGTTACCTAGTCCATATAACGTAGTTGGTTCCACCTTTGAAAAACCACCATTCCAGACCTAATTTCAGATGCTCGTTTTTTGGGGGTTTGGTTTTCTTTCAAACACGCTTGCCTGCAGTCACAGCAACAACAACAAACGCTTATAGGGTTAGCTCACAACTCACCACCAAGCCCTGTGTGTGCATTTTACCCTTCCCTGTTGTCTCCAAACCAAACTCGTCACCCACCGCAGTAGTAGTGTCTGCTGAAGACGGACGCGTACGCGACAGAAGCTCCAGTATTAGTCTCTGCGGAGGATAGACGCGTACGCACGCGAGGAGAGAAGTTCTCTCGCACGAGCCAGTCAGGGAGCCAAAAAAGTAAGGAGCTCGATAGCTACTCGATACTTCACTTGAAATACACACACTGCGAGAACTCGGTGCTGGAAATATGGATGGCGGTGCTGCAGTGCCCTTACCTTCGTCTTCTTCTTCCTCTTCTGTTTCGTTGCGTCCTGGTGGTGGTCGTGCTGCTTTCTCTTTACGGCCTTTTGCTTCTTCTCTAGTATCTGACGATGTTGCCGGCGCTCTGTCGTCTACGACTCACGTGAACAAAGCTCCCAGGGTTTTCGGTGCTGGTGGTCCTCCCGGGTCTTATTACTCTGACTCCGGACTGCGTAAGGCGAGTAGCGGTAGTGGCAGCGGTAGTAGTAGTAGCAGACGTGAGCGGATCCGTTACACGCGAGATGGTTTGTTGCAGTTTCAGGAGCTTTGGACGCAGCCGCCTGATGAGCTTGTGGAAGCCGGTTTGTCTGGGCTTATGTCCGCCGGTGATATTTTCCTTCCAGAGGAGGACTGGACTAGACGTGATCCGAGAGGGATGGGAGTTGCAGCAGAGCCTGTAGCTTTGCCAGCGGAGCTTGATTCGCGTGACTGGAGAGCTCGCAACCCCCCGCCGCCTCCTCCTCAGTCCGCCGTGCAACAGCAGCAGCAGGACAGAGCGGCCCGGGAGCAGCAGCAGCGGGAGAGAACCCCTAACAAGCAGAGGAATGACAAGAACGAAAGGAACGAGCGGGACCGCAATGAGAACAATAGCAGGGGATCCAAAGACCAAACCAATGTGCAGGCTTCCTTGCCTCTGCAGCAGCAGCCGCCACAGCCCTCGGAGAACAACCCTCTTTCGGAGAATCGTGCTGTCACCACCATTGCCAAGGCTGCCAATCCCTGGTCGGCTCGCAGAGGTGCACAATCAGAGAAGGAGAAGGTCTTCAGAACCGTGAAGGGGATCTTGAACAAGCTCACGCCGGAGAAGTATGATCTGCTGCTAGAGCAGATGATGCAGGCAGGGATTTCGTCAGCTGAGATTCTGCAGGGAGTGATTTCGCTCATCTTCGACAAAGCTGTCTTGGAGCCCAATTTCTGCTCCATGTATGCGCAATTGTGCGTCAATCTGAGCAAGGAGCTTCCCGAGTTCCCGTCGGAACAAGCAGGTGAGAAACCGGTAACGTTCCGCAGGGTGCTGCTCAACACGTGTCAGGAGGAGTTCGAAGGTGCAGATGCATTGCGAGGTGAAATCAAGCAGATGACTAAGCCGGAGCAGGTGCGAGATCGGGCCGACAAGGAGAAGCTGGTGAAGCTGCGGACTCTGGGAAACATCAAACTCATCGGAGAGCTCTTCAAACAGAAGATGTTGCCGGAGAAGATAGTACATGCCTGCATTCAAGAGCTGCTTGGCTCAGATACCAAGTCCGCACCTGCTGAAGAGAATGTGGAAGCTCTGTGTCAGTTGTTTTCTACAGTAGGGAAGCAGCTGGAGGAGAGCGCCAAGTCCCGAGTTGCATTTGATAGCTATTTTGCACGGCTGAAGGAGTTTTCAGGGAGCAAAGCCTTGCCCACGCGGATCAAATTCATGGTGCGGGACATACTGGATCTGCGGTCTAACAAGTGGATTCCAAGGAGGGAGGAAGTGAAAGCCAAGAGGATCAATGAAATTCATGCAGAGGCAGAACAGAAATTAGGGCTTCGTCCAGGCATGATGCAAATGAGGAATGGGCGGACAGCAAATGCACCTGGCCTTGCAAATATGCCTGGTGGCTACATGCCAGGTGCAGGAGGCATGATGCCAGGCATGCCAGGAATGCCTGGAATGTCAGCTGGGTTAGCAGGAGGCATGTCAGGGGCACCTCTGTTGGTGGGTTATATGGCAGGTTTGGAGGCTGATGGATGGGAAACAGTAAGTGTAGGCCGCAAGACAAAGCGAGAAACCATGGGGGTGCTGCCAGTGCCAATGGCAATGCCAGGGATGGGGGCTGTTGCTCCTGCCAGCCGTTATCCAGCACCACCAATGCAAGGAACTGGGGTTGGTCCCAGAGTACTTCCTCAAGGTAGTGGAGGTTATGGGTTTCTGGGAAAACCCAGTGCTCTGATCGGAAGTGGGAATGCAGGATCCAATTTACTTTCAAGGCAAAGTGGTCCTTTGGCTGAACCTCAGGGAGGACAGGGTCCAGTTGGCAGTCCAGCACAGGAGTTTGCAAAGGAGACAACTAGGATGCCACCACCTCCTCCAGCACAACCACCACTCACTGGACAATTGGCAGCTGACTTACCCAAAAAGACACAGTCATTGCTCAATGAGTTCTTCTCGGTTGTGGATCTCAATGAGGCATTGCTATGTGTAGAAGAATTGAAGGCTCCTGATTTCTACCCAGAGCTTGTGCGGATGGCATTGTTCTTGGCACTGGATAGGAGGGATCGTGAGTGTGCACTTGTGTTGAAGCTTTTGGTTCACTTAAACGCGAAGGCGGTGATTTTGAGCCAAGATTTGAGAGCAGGTGTGTTGCAGATAGCAGAGCAGCTGGAGGATGTTGCTATGGATGCCCCTAGGGCTCCAAAGCAATTTGGAGAGATGGTTGCAGGTTTGATTTTGGCAGGAGCCTCGGAGCTGAGGCTGCTGCTTGAGGTGTGTGGGAAGGTGGAGGATCCAAGCCTACGAGAATCTGTGTTTGGGTTTGCATTTGGCAATTTGAAGCTGATTGAGAATGAACCACAGTTAGTGAGTGTGAGCAAGACTGCCTCCCTGGATAGAGAGGTTTTGTTGAGTGTTGTAGATGAGCATGACCTGGCTAAGCTTTTGAGCTGAATATTGAGTGAGAATTGGAACATGGTTTTCAATAGTACAAAGAGCTGGCTTCTTGTCCTTATGCTATTTATTACTGCATGAAGAAAAACTGGGAGTGCATCCCAAATCAAACAATACAGGATAATGTGCACACTTTATGAATAGGTTTGAGGCTGTAAGTGATCAGTCCGTCCCTATGTCCATGAGACCTGTGAAACTTTTTGCACTGAGTTGTAGTATGTACTTTGACTTAGCAGTATGGCTTTTTTCTAATTATATGAAATAAAGCGGGTCTTGAGGATCAAGGTGTGGTTTTTGTTAGATAAGTCCTGTAACTACACAGCTGTGCCATGTGCTTTCATTGCTCCAAGTTTTGCTTCATTGTGGAGTTGTGTTTACCTGCCTTATTGCTTGGAATTATGGAGCCTATCAGGTTGCAGTTGAATGCCAGTGTGAGTTTGGTGGTATAGCAGCTTTACTTGCATTGGAAAGTCAAGCCACAAAGTGGCACAGGTTAATGATATACCTCTCAGGGAGTTTGTGATTTAGGGTTGAAAGTTTGAAATTCATGTAATCGTAATAAGTTCAAATGCTTACTAATGTTTTGATTTGAGTAAATCCAATCTTGCAGATCTTTGCTGAAGGGACATCACAAGTTGGAGGAAAGGAAGCTGTAGCCGAATGTGTAGTCGCAATATTCAATTCTGAAAGCTTTATTTCTTCCTCTGAAGATGCTATCAACGTCTGAGTGCTCTTTGAGCTTAGTGAACCAGGAAAATTCCTCACTGGAGATAGCACCTAGCAATAGGGTACCTACTGAGAGCATACTGACATACATGCAACCATTAGGTGCACAGGAAACATCATCTTTGTAATGGCTACCAAATTGGTAATGCCTTTTATATCACCTACAATTCCACTTGGAATTTATTTGGCTTCTGCTATTTGATGGAGAACGTTGATATTATACTAAAAAAAATTTGAACTCCACAT
This sequence comes from Sphagnum tenellum, assembly GCA_963921925.1. NCBI lineage: Eukaryota > Viridiplantae > Streptophyta > Sphagnopsida > Sphagnales > Sphagnaceae > Sphagnum > Sphagnum tenellum. The sequence continues at coordinate 7,720,670 of OY998150.1, forward strand.
GGAACTGTGAAACTATCATTGGGTACCTGCTTGAAGATTCTTGTCCTTGACTGTAAAGTCGTAATTATCATAGACTGCCAAGAACATCTCCTTACACCTGACAACAGAACCCATTTTTACACAAGCCAGAAATGCCCCTGACAGCTTTCTGTGTAGACTGTATGCCTCATCAGGTGGGGCTGTGAGTCGGTGTTGAAGCATGGTGGCTCCAAGTTGTGTAACTTGCTGTGTCAAATTTGCAGTCCGGAAATCAAATCCTCCAGGCCTTGAGAAGGGCAGGCCAACCACAAAAGCAGCTTCTGTATGAGCATCCAACATGACCTTTGACTCCTTTCCTGTTAAGAAGCCTAACCGTATTGACATCTCAATAACTTGAGCTCGATCCCTATTTGCACATGCAAGTACCTGTATGAACAGAAAATGCAGATCAATGAGTAACCAGGGCAATATTGATACTAGAGCATGAGAAGATTGGTGAAGAAATCTGAAAGAATGCTCCTTCCCCAAGGGCAATTCCAATACTAAACCCCAGGCATATGCTAGAAGGCAACCATAGAAGAGACTCTACTGCGTTGGTTCAGCATAGGTTATAAGCTTTCATCACTGCTGGTCATCGTCAGAACACCAAGAAAGGAAACAAAAGCAGTGGAAAAGGACTTGCTAATACCACAGAAAAGACAGGAAAGGTAAAGAAAGTGAATACCATTTCCAAGTAGTCATCAACAAAATGCTTGGGATAGCCTCGGGCAGCCCCAAAATCAATAAGGTTGATGACATCCGTGGCTTCATCATACAAAAAGTTACCCCAATTGGGATCCGTCTGTCCATTATTCAAGCAAATCAGTCCTTTGCATGCACTGAGACCTTTGTACAAGGCCCTTACCCCACTGCACCTAACCCATGCAGTACCCTCCATCCCCCAATTTCTACAATTCCAAGAGATCAGCGACCAACTTCAATCAAAGAGTCCAGTTCCAAACACCCCTCTCTCTGGATGGTCACATTGCAAGTTTCAACTGTGCTGGCAGCAGATTCACCTACAGATTCAGATATAGGAAAGCAAACAGCTGATGCCATCTAGTGGTCCTACACTTAGCGTAATTTAACTACATGAGACATACTGGCTCCAGAGACAAACTTGCCTGCATAAAGCGGAAAGTGAAAAGCTCCTTCAATGTGATAGCAAGCAGCTGGGTCCCTACACGGTCACGAATCTTTTGCTCCAGATGTGCTACTTGGTCTATAGAGATCCCTGTGACAATCATAAGCCAAAACAGAGCTCCAACATGAGTGATCCTGTCCTGTTTGTGACTGCCAAACAGAATTTTGAAAGTATCTGCATGCACATACTACCATACCCAGTTTGTGAAGACATCAAACCCACCATACAGAAGGGCAGCACTGGTTATCCTGACTTGTTGAATAAGGAACTGAAGAGAACAGTTGGCTGGAGGAAGGGCATGTAAAAGGTGGTGTTACCAGGAACAAATTCAGTTGTGAGCACACGCTTGCTGCAGAACTCATCAAACACAAGTGGCACGTAAATACCCTGCTCATGCCCCAGCAGCTCACGGAACCTCTTCTGATTAGCTGCCTCAAGCTCATAATCACATTCCCTTGCAAGCTCTTCCTTTGCCACCTAATAAAAAGAAAATCATCATAAAATTCAGACTGGCACTTTAGCTCATATCCAAATACAATTATAAACTCAGGCAAACAAAAGAAAAGTTTCACAACTAGTGAAAAGAAGGGGAAAAGAGGAATTTCAGCTTGCCCGTATGGCTTGGTCAAGGTAAAGCCCCTCTGGAATGAGGTTGGTGTAGTCTAATAAGCGCCTCACATTTTCAATATCACTATCAATGCTATTGGCAACACCTGGATATTGCACCTTCATTGCCACCACCTTTCCTGACTTTGTCACCGCCCTGTGTACCTGTTACAGGTGGAATAGATCCATCACATCTTTGTGCAAGGGGAGAACACAAATGGTCCATTGGTTAAGTGTCAAAGAGTTGATCCTGCTAAGGATAACAAATGTGGTCTAGCCTAATGAAACTCAGATGTAATAAATACTTTCTTCAGACATTCATTGTTATCAGTCAAAGGGTGCAAGCAGGCATACCTGCCCAATACTAGCTGATGCTATGGGTTCCTCCTCAAAAGACTCTAACCGATCACGCCAATTTGGACCAAGTTCTGCAGAAATGACTTTCATCAACTGACGTCTTGGCATCACATCAGCCCCTTGCCTTACCCTCTCAAGGGCATCAAGAATCTGTCACCAAAAAAAGAGTAAGAGATGATTTCTTGGCTCTAGCTGAATACCAATCATAGCCAGGTTTATACTCAAACTCTTGAACTGATGCTGTTTCCAACAAGAAATGTCACACCCATAAGATACTCTACTGGCCCACTGATAAAAATGTGACCATGAATCTACACATGCACAGCATATGGGGATCTTACTGGGCGTGGCACAAGGGATTCATCCTGAATGCTGAGCATCTGGCCCACTTTAAGTGCAGCTCCCCTCATTCGACAGAGAGCAAGAGCAAGTCGCTCTGCATTTCCCTCACTTAAAAATGGTGACAGCACTGATTGTCCAGGTGCTAATGTTCCCTGTCCTCCCCATAACCTTTTTGCTGATTCTTGGAAAGTACCCCATGCAAGACCTGCTCCTAACCCTGCAAATCTGGCAGTGCAAAGCTCTGTAAGCACTGAGCGAGTCATTTAAGCAGACTTTCCATCATGGTCTCAAATATTGGCTGGCAACCAATGAGGCATATTTCTCCACTTCCCATCAAAAGAGCTGGCCTCAGTACTGCATAGTCGATTGCCATATTTAGGGTTTTGGGACGACTGTTGATGTGCAATTATGTGGAGTCTGAGGTCTCAAGGTAGCTGGGTCACAGAGACAGAGAGGGGGATTGGGAGGGGAAGCACACACCCCATGACACGGCCAAAGGGCGTCGAAGGAACATTCCGCACTCGTGTTTTGCGCTTTTTCACTGGCACTCTTACAACAGTGCTATCAGGCCTCGATGCTTCTCCAATTACTGCCACCCCACATGTTTCAAGTCACCATAAAACACTAATGGTGAGGTGCTACAATGGAAAAAAAATGCCCTATTTCAAGTGAATATCCTGAAGACTATCCCTTTTGTTAGGTTTGATAAGAAGAGAGTCAAAACAAGTGCTTCTCACAAAATCCTCAGAAATTTGTTATCAAGAATGCTAAACCCTAGCACACACATACATGTATGTTTACCCTAACCCCTAAACCTAACCTACCTGCACTTGGAGTTCCTTGCAACTGACTGCTTTCCAAAGCTCCACCATCCCTGCTGCTTGGTGGTTCTTGCCGTGGATCTAGGTTTCTGCTTGGCAGCGGACTTGTCTCTGAGGTCATTGATATTGGTACATCCATATCATTCCTTGATCCCTGGGGACTCACAGGAGTGAATGATCCAACGGGTTTAGACAATGGGGCTTTCCCAACAGTCGCTGCATCACTGGTGGAGACAGTTTCCGTTGTGTTGTTGCCAACGGCTTCATCATCTGCTGCAACCAAAGGCTCCTCTTGGTTGTTGCTCCTCATCACAGACAAGCTGTCAAGTTGTCTGTGTAGATAGGATTTGCGGCTGGAAGCTGATGAAGTCTCGGTCCAATGTACAGAACCCCCTATTGGCCCCCCAGCTTCTTCCTCCTGTATGCTCTTCTGTTGTCTTTGGTGTTGTTGAAGTTGAGCTTCTTCTTCATCCCTGTAGTAATTGTGAATGGTCCCCTTTGTTAAACCAGTCAGGTCTGTCACAGTGCCTGCCAAGCTCTTCAACATCTGTGCTGCTGCAGTGCTTTCCCTAGTCCCCATTGTGGAGCCCATCCTTATCGATTCTCTAACCACCAATGCTAACCCATTCGCAACTTTTGCTAAATCTTGAAGGTGCGACATGTTTTCTTGATGGGGAAAAACAAAATAAAATCTCAGATAAATGCAAACCCAAAAATGCTTTTGTCCACAAAAGCAGCAGAAAACAACAACAACAAAACCCAAAAGACCTAATTCGCATGGCAACCCAAAAAAGAAAAAAAAACACTGTCACTGGAAGTTACCTAGTGCAACTGTTTCTACAATTCCAACACCGTCATCAGACACAATCGGGACCAACAGGATGTATTATGATTGTTCTCTGATATAGAATCATCTTCGACCCCAAAATTCTTCTGCGACGTTTTGTACAATAGGTACCAGATCTGATTTGTAAGGGTTTTAGATCGCAGTGTTTGTTTGCAGACGACGACTGCCTGCAGTGGTTGGGGTGTGAAGAAGAAAGAAACGAAGAAGAACATGAAAAAGTTTCATGAAAAAGTGCTCTTTTGCGGACGCGTCACCTTCCCACAGAAGAAAAGGGCGGCCGTCGTGGCCACCTCCAAGTCTTATGAACAGATTTTTTTAAATGATATTTTTTTTAATATATATCGATTTTAAATAAATAAATATCGCCAAAAGCGAAATTAAAAGTTCGTAAATGAAGTGATTTCGCATAGTTTCCTACCGCCAGAAGTGAGAAAAGGAAAAATAGTTGAAATCACCAGATTTCTATATTTGGTTTTTAGTGCATAGCCATGAATATATAGGTTGATTAAATATTTGTACTCCCTATCGAGTTTATAGCCAAATTTGGCTAAATTTCCTAGGGTTGATTTTTTTTCTACACCATCTTATGGATGACAACCCTTTTTTTTCTGGCGAAAAATAGCCAGATTGCACCAAAAATATTTGTTTGGCAACAGGTACATGTAAAAAAAAGGGGAAAAAATAACGTCTAGTAGCCAGATTGAAGCATCAGTGTCCACCAACAAAGCCACATTGCTTCAGTGGTGGCTAACCCTGTCACCATCTGGTTTCTACCCATTGTTGCTCCCAATTGCCATCGGGCCCCATCATCATCTCTAGATTTAGCCATACTTGCCTCATGACCACCATTCGATGTAACCATCTTGCACCAGTTTTGATCATTAGTGTAATCAACAAGTTCTATGGTTTAGAGTTTAGTGTCACCAAGAAGTTCGCCAAAACATGTAGCCTCAAGTTCACTAGTGATGGTTGCCCACTTACTTCCAGGGTATTTGCAAGCTAGAGTGGATCACTTTTGGCATTGTAAAGGCATTTTTTTAGCACCCTTACAAATGAAAATTTGTTCCAAGTGAAATTATTATTAAATTTTATGAAAAAGGACTCACATATGTGATTGATATATAATCTAGTTTGATATAATTTGAAAATTATTTGAAACAAAAATTTTAATACTGAATGGGGGACTTTTTTTGACTTACAAGTTACAATGTTATAATACATTAAAAAGGTATAAATGGATTCACCATATGTCGAATTTATAATAAAATAATTTTATTTTGTCTCCAAAACTCAAAGGTAGAATTATCTATCTAAAATAGGTGTTTACAATTCATTTGAATAGCATGTCTAAGTTAATGGACTTTTATATAGGTGGAATTTTGATGAAATTGACAAAGTTTTTCATTTGTACATCTTTGTGAAAAGAATGTGAGCCATGTCTAGTAATCTCAATTTTAAAAAGTTGCATCAAGGATATTCGAATGTGGTAAGGTTATTAGGGTTTTTTTATTTCATGTTAAAATAAGGAATGATGAATGCGCATGGTTGCGTGAGGGGGTTGTTTTCTTTTTTGAAATATAATATTGGTGAATAAGGTGTTGGGTAAGTATTTTTTTTCAATAAAAAGTTGATAACTGTAATTTTAAAACTTTAATTGCGTAATTAGGGGTGAGGAATCTCTAACAGGTTGGGGGTGGAATTAAACAACAAAATTTGTGGTGTTTAACAAAACATTGATCTTGTTGTAGTATTTAAAAAGTAGCAAGGATGTTTGAAATTCATGAAGTAATTGAAGGGGTGTCACTGAAAGGTCCAATAAAGATAGAAGAATCTTCAAGCCTTATAAGCATAAGATTAATTTGAAACAACTTAACGATTAAATAAACAATGTGATAAAATGGCAATGGCAACATGAGTTTCATAATGAATGAAACATTTATTTAGATTATGGATAAGCTCAACAAGGAGTCACAATTACATGTTGAATCTTGGGCTATGCCATAATGATAGTTCATAATTATAGGAAATCGAAGATGCGTCAAATGGTGCGAACTAAGTAATCCACCTTGCTATTAGGAAGTAATTGATGAATCGAACCGTGCAACCAACAATAGTGTTCAATGTCGAAAATTGAAAACCATGTGAAGATAAAATTGTCTTCAATCTCGTAACAACCTTCATAGACAATTTCATGTTCATCACCAGAAACGAGATCAACTTGCAACAAAATCATCAAGGTGCAAGAGTTCAGAAAAATGCGATACTACCAAATTCAAAGGGGATCAACTTCAAAACAAGTGCGCACCTCTCACGATTCGAAATCTTCATCATGAGGATGTTGCATTGATGTCAAATCAAAATATGACTCCAAAGCCAGTTCTTCATTCATTTTTGTAATTTGAGGCCCATAGGACGTGGTCGTATGTGACACCATTATTTCAAGGAAAGGAAAAGAAATCTTTAATCAAAATCAAATCGACAATGAATGTGTGGAAGACTTGTTACATCGAAATGTGTGGTTACAATTTATAGGTCAAGGAAAAAAAAGGAAATGCATAAGTAATGGCCTAAAACCATGGTAAAATAAAACTTTAAAATCAAAGGAAAAAATGAAAATTTAAGTAAAATTTGTTGGGGGAAAATGGGAAGAAGTGAAAAGATGAAAATGTGCTTCTCCTTCTCTTTCCATTGGCCACTAAGCATTGGAACCTTCCATTGGCCACCAAGTTGGGATCTTCTTTCACCTCCTTCCTTTTCTTTCTTTTTAAAATGGTGGATTTGGATCATTTGGGGCTTTCTTTTCAAAAGATAAATTTTTATTCAAATCTTGAGAATATTTATTTCCACGACACAACCTTCTTTAGTGGGAAAAGAATGATTAGTCTTGGTAGATGGTAAAAAGAAGGAAAGTAGAATAGATGTTTGTAATAGTTTTGAAAGAATGGAAATAAGTAAGGATAGTGTTGGGAGCTTGAAATCTTAAAGAAATTTTAGGTAGCAAAACTTTTTATTAATGGGTGTAAAGCATAAAATTTGGTAGGAAGGTGCGCCTTGTAGTTAGCTTTCTAATGAACTAAGGCAAACCAACTTTGAATAACGTATGTGATAGTATAATATTTTAAGTGACTAGTGGTCCACAACCAAGTTGAACTTACTACCTTCATAAAACCCTCTCAAATTTAATAACATAACTTCTTACTGGTTTAGGTGTAGAGTTTAGGATTTGGTAGGAAGGTGCACCTTGTAATTAGCTTTCTAGTGAATTTGGATAATGTATGTGGTAGGAATAATATTTTAAATGATTAGAGGTTTGTTGCCAAATTGAACACAGTGTTGAATCTTTAAAAATTGGTTTAAATGAATGACAATTTAACATAAAATTCTAGGATTTGGAGTGTTTGAACTTGAAATATATATATTCATCAATTCTAAATCGTAAATGATGCATAGGAGGCAATCTACTTGGTTTCAATTACAAACACAATTTAACATTTAAAAATGCACTTTGCATTTTTCCTTCATCGATAGCATATGTACTTTCAAGTATAGTCACCTCATAAAACAGGGAATAGAGGGACAAAAAGTTGCTTCACAAAAACCTACTCATTTTTCCTCAAATCCAACCTCATATTTAGGTACGAGGAACTTCAACTTGTAATTGACAAATGTAGGACGAAAAACCAGATCAACAGTGGGGCATCTGCCAAGGTACACAAATATATGGTTCTCAGCAACAACCTTTCTTTTGTTATAACCTTCTAGTGCAATATGGGTGAAGTAAAAAAAATTTATTTAGATTTAAGGTTTGAAATAGATATAATTGTTTTCCTAGATATAATCAGAAAAATGTTTTTTTAATCTCAAACCTTAACTCCCGTGGCACTGTTGCTAAAGGTATTAAAACTTTTAAGGCCAATGTGTTTGTTTATTATTTAGGTTTACAAGGCACTGCTACCAAATGGCAAGGAGAGTTATTGTTAGCAAGGGTTATTAGGTCAAAAAGGGGAGTTATTAAAGTATGTGTCCACAGACAAACACTAGACATTGTTTAAAGGTCACACAAAAAAATTATATTCTATGCAGATCTTTTAAAAGACCCTCTCCCAATTGGGAACTGCCAAGCTTTTATTAAACTTTGATAAAGATGCTGGAACTTCAAAGTGCATTTTCAAGTAAGAGTTCAAGAAACAAAGGATTCCAACAAATTGTTTATCTTTGATCAAGTAAGTCCACCCAATCTAGGGTTGTCATCACATATGCAACCTTCTGAATGTCTATAAATAAGCTTTTTCCCCATGAATGTAATTGTAACAAGGTTCAATTATGTTATACATATAATTAAAAAGAAATGCAACTAAATGTTTGCAAAATTTGTCGAGACCCTTAACCTCTCCATTTCCAAGTTCCTACAACTCCATCTTTGTCTTCAAATTCTTTCTTCTCTTTTTTACGAACCTCTTTTTTCAATGTTTCTAATGGGTTTTTTTATCTTTGTCCAGCTATCCTTGCATGAAGCTACCTACTTCTACATGATTTTCCCTTTGTATATTTTCTTGAATTTATTTTTATCTTTGTCATTCGTAGTGTAATCCCTTACGTAGATGCTAGTTTCTTAAGTTTTCTCTTTCACATTTTGGTTTGTTATCCTCATTTGCTCTCTTTGAAGACCCCCGAACTATAATTTTTTTAATAAATTTCACTAAATTTATAAAACATTTTTTTTCTGGCATGTACATATCCAAACTACAATTTTAGAAGCCCTTGTGCCCTTGCTAAAATGGGCAAGGAAATAAATACATCCATACAAATAACTCTTTCTTTTGGCTACTACAAAACTTTGGAGGGTTGCTTTCTGAACATAACAAATGGATTTTTGACAAATAGATAATGCAAACAAATAAATGTTGATGGCAAAGTTACATAATGTCCATTAGACTCCATACTCATGTACTTAGAATTATCCTCACATGTGTGTAAATCCTAGACCCTAAATCCATAAGTATCCATTTTTTCCTTTGAACCTTGAACCTTGCACTTAAGGGTGTTCAACCTCACCTTCTCTCTATCTCAAAAACAAAGTTGGAGGGTGTGCACATTTTATGGCATGTTTTTCTTCCACTATAATCTAGTTTTCTAATCAAGGTTATCGTCAAAATTTTGCTATTGATGTTACGTCTTGCTAGGAAAATGATTTGCACACCAACAATAGTAGCTGAAAGTTTTTGGATGCCAAAGTGTAATCTATGAAAGTTGTGTTCAGTTTTTCCTTCTTTCTCATTTGTTTTTCAGCATATGACCATCTCATCACCCTATAAATGTGAATATGTTTGGATGTATTGGCAATCTTTGGCTAGTTTGGAATTGAACTGTACATAGGAAGGAATCAAGGAATCATGATGGAAATGTGCATGATGAAATATATGGCAAAACTTTGTAGCTCAGAACATGTTAGATTTTTATTTGTTGAAATACAAGGAGTCAGCAAAACAAAGGTAGGTCAAGAATTTTGATTCCTTGGTAGTACTTCCGACACCTTTCTTCAATTGCATCACAAAGTTGTGACAATGCAAAATATATGTTTTAGTAATTTTTTTTAGCTTTCAACTGTCGCATTTTAGTTGTAATCAAAATGAAAATAAGCTTTGAAATTGCTCACCACATCATTGTTTTAATTTAGGTCTCTACCTAAAATCTATTTGGGAATGTGCTTCTTGTTCATGTCTTAGGGATGGGAAGTAGATGGTTACAAAACATTTGTAATAGTCAAATCCACTTTAGATCACCTTTTATTTGGTGTTTATTTGGTTTTTCTCAAATGTTTCTTTTGATGGAATATACAAAGGATTGAATCCCCAATAATGCTACAAATAGATACGTGTTGATGGCAATATTATGTAGTCATATTAGACTCCATATTCATGTACTCAAAGTTGCCCATGTGTGTGCAAATCCTAGACCCTAAACCCATAACCCTCAAAATCTTCTACTCTCATTTTATTGAAGTCACTAATCTTGCTTACAAAAACAAGTTAAGGCTAAAAAGTTGCATCTAAAGGGTTTCAGTAAGAAACTTTGACTGTTGTGCTCAACTTCCAAAGGCTCTGAAATTATTAATAGACATCTTGAATGTATAAATTCTCCTATGGTAGGAGTTTCAAACACTCAAGTTTGGTTGACTCCTTTAAGATAGTTTCTAAAATCCTCTTAACCTAAAAATTTGTGTTTCAATGTGTGCTTGAAACTTTGAATGGACATGGACAAGCTATGAAGGGCACTTAACGTGTATGTTGTTGCAGAAAAGGTTCCTACATAAATGGAACATGTTTAGGGTATGTTAGGCACCCTAACAAAAGCCATAAATACCCTTTAACCTTCAAATCTTCTTTGAGGATAATCATTTGGTAAGCATCTTACTTTGGTGTTCACATCACATATTCCTTGCTAATCATTTTATGGAACTTGAAATGTTTCCTTCCATTAAACAATTGTGATAGATCTCTTAAAGTCACAACTTTGGTGTTTTTGTTCATAATTGTGGAAGTTGTATTTGTCTTGTGGATGTTGAAGTTCATCTTTCTTGAGAAAGTTCAACAAGTTTTCAATTAAATCAATGGTTGTTGACATGGCATTAACACTAACATAAACTATTTCTTTGCAATTCAAGTATCAACTCTAGTGTGTGAACTTAATTATCACGATTTAGGTAGCTATTAACAAACCATTAAGCGTGCAAGTGTTGCCAACTCGGGTATGTTTTAACAAAGAATGATCTTCATTCAATTGTAGTGAAAAATGATTCTAATGGGAAATAAGCTACCCATGGTATAGTTGTTTTGCATGAAAAGGAGTTGTGGAAATCATCTCGAGTGCACCACCTTGGGAGAAGAATTCTTCCATTAAATACCAACATTCTTGAACCTTAGGTGGATCCCCACATCATTACCGAAGGTCCTTGTTTTAAAGTCACTTCTATCTCCATCTTGTCTCTTTTTGGCATATACATACGATGCAAACGTCTTGTTTCAATCATAGTGATGTTTGCATGGTGATGTTGGGTTTCATTATAAATGTATCAATCATCTATCCATGTGAACTCTTTGTGATTTATACATGTAGTTTGCTTCTATTGTTGGTATGAAGGAGTCCACTCATTAGAATTTTGAATTACTGTTGGTGCTATTATGTTGTAGATATGAACTTTCTTGACAAAATCCACAAGTAATGTCATTATGAAATTTGAGGATGAAATGTAAGTGGGTTTGTCTTGAATTGTCTTTTTAAGGTCAACAAACTTGCTTACCACAGTGAAACAAATAGTTAGCTAATCCAATGGATATTGTTGCCTCATAAAGAAGGTCCATCATCTCAAACATGAAGAAGCTAATCTAGTGTATTTTCTTGTGCTACTAGTTATTACATAACAAATGCATTAGGAAAAGCACGGGCATTGGTCCTTGATGGGGCTAAGATTAAACAACCTAAGACAAACTTTGTCATCACCAATTTCTTTAAAGCATTTAGCTATATGTCATGTTCCACCCATTCCATATGAATGTGATCCTTCCCTACAAAAGGGGCATCATTCATAACCAGCTATACATGAGTTGTGTGTGTGTGTGTGTGTGTGTGTTGTTTTGGAACCTACATTGGTGTGTTATCTTGAAATATCTAATATTTATTATTTGATATGTTGCATATCAAAGATGAGTTGGTCAGATAATGCAAAGACAAAAATATACAAGAGAAGTTTTGGAAGGAAACCAAGGGGGACATCGTGTATCGCTAACCTAAACAAGCCTCTGAATTGGAAGAATGTACTAAATTAAGAAGCAAATGTGAATATAAATGTGTCATTAAGCTTGGACATTATCATTATGTACAAGCATTTTGGACCCTAGAACAAAACGAGAATATTGGAATAATTCATTTATATTGGAAGAATTTGCTTTGTGCAAAATCACCAACTTCAAAGTCACAAATCATTGCTAATTTAGATGTTAGCACATCTATAAGCACCAAAAGCAAGTTGGTTCTCATTTATCATTTCTCCATTAGTTTGTGATATCTCTGTAAGGGACACAAAATGAATGTAGAGGACTACAATATAAATTGACACAAATTTATTTTTCAAATAATGATCAAAAGTTATTTAATTATTGTTTCACTCTATTGGAGAAGGACTGGGCAAAATTGACTTGTCTATTCAACATCAATTTTGTCTAGGGTAGTTAGAAACATTGAGATACAATAATGCCTTCTAATCTTAGAAGTTAAGTCAATGGGATCAAGATGTGTCTTCCCAACAATCAAGATATAGATATTTGGGATTCACCATTGAAATGCAAGGAAATGGTGGTCTATGGCTTCAAATTAGAATTATGAGATTTTGCATAAGTATTTTTGTGTTTGTTTTGGTTTGGGTTAAATTTTTCATTGTACAAGGAAAAATTTAAACTAGATTGAAGCTTGTTTCACAAGCTTGTTTGAGCTCACATGAGGATATTGTATTACCTTTTTTACATCAACTATATGTTGAATTATTGGTTCAACTAAATGTAAAGTTGGTTGCATCTTTTTTAAGGATATTGTTTATTTATTGTTTTTCTTTTAATATATGTTAGATCTGAAATTTATTTGCTACAAAAACAACATGAACAAAATTTGAGTTATAGAATACAAACATGAAAGATGGCTTCACAAAAATTGAAAGAGAAATGAGCTCGTGGGGGAAGGCCATAGACTCTCAACAGAAATTAGAATTAGAGGAGGTTCAACAAAGGCCAAAGAAAAGGGAATGGCAACAAAAATATTGATTGAATTGTCGTCAAAATGATTTAATTAAAAAGTAGATGGACACTATGACCTTTATATAACTTGAACCTGCCACGGATGAGCGTAAGCAACGAAAGGTAGTAACTAATTATGCATAATTTGTGAGTAAGGCCAATTTGCTCTAGTCCTATTAGTAAAAAAATGGTGATGTATAAATCTTTACATAATCCTAAAATTCAAATCAACACACCAAATTATGTGTTACCTATAAGACTTACCATTGCACAAAAAGAAATTATGGAGGGAATGAATAGATCTTTGGAAGAAATTAAGTAGGTTAATTCTAGTGCCAAATTGGCTTCAATTAAAACATGTTATTCTTTCTACTACTATCAGTGTAGGGCCAACGTCTTTTATGGAAAACATCGCAAAAGTCCTTAGTGTCCATCCTTGAAATATATCAATTGCAATGCAAAGGCACAAGATCACTATTGATGTAGGTGATGTTTTGTGGTTATTGTTTATTAGAAGGAAAAGGACCAATGGTTGCGTAGATACTGCCAAAACTATTCCCTTTACTTGGTGGGCATTAAAGACACAAATGAATCCCAACAAAGTTGATGTGACAACAAAGCGCCTTGAGGTTGGAACATGGGATGAGAAACCTACACACTATTTAATGGAGACCCATGTATTATAATCTTTCCAAACTATTTTCAATAACTTGAATAATTATTAAAATTAATCTATGTACCATAATTCAATTTGAAGGTAGTTTTGTGTCAATTTGAATCGTTTTGCACATGTATGGATTTATGTATAATATGGACTAGAAAGTCCCCAAGTGTCATTCACAATACATAAGGTTAAAGGTAAGTTAACTTTGATAGAATGATATAATGCAAATTAGAAGTTTGATGTAAATTGGATGTATTTTGATGGAACACACCTAGACATTTCAAGTCTAGTTGAATGTCTAGTGGACTTATGTGTAGCATTAGTAAAGTTTGAATGTATAGCTATGAACTTTCAACTTCTTATATATAGATTGTTGAGTTTGATGTAGTTTGATGGAATATGCCATTTGCACTTATAGACTAATTGAACGTTCGTAGATTTTTGTGTACCATTAGTGGAGTTTGCATGTATTATTGTGGAATTTTGACATCCTATGTATGGACTCATGTGTAGTCTAGAGTTAAAAGTCCATAGACTTTGTCCATGTAGTCCATTAAGTTCCATGTGATGACATTTGTGGAGATTGTTGTGGCCTATGGGATTGTTGTGTATATTTGTCATTCTATGCAATGGCAACTTCATAAATGTATAGAAGTGTGTTATTTTTAGGAACTAAAAACATGAATATATATTACACAAAGTGTTTCAAGTAGTAAAACCCATTAATTGTTGAACCCAGATGTATATTTTCATGAAGGACTAAAACCACATGTGTCATAATGAGCTTAGGCCCACATAAGTTTGTTGTGTGCTACTGGTTTACTATTGTGCAAGCAAAATTTTATTTGAGATTCAAATAAGTGCATCCAAAACACATTGAAGGAAAATGAACATTTGAAGGGCTTAAACCATTTTTTGTGAAACCAATGAAGGAACGAAATACATGTTGCTGCATATATCATGCTAAGATGGAAGAATTACGACTAGGTTTGAACTATATAAGGGCAAAATCCTCACTTCACCATAATGATGAATGCAAATGTTGATGTTTTTCTATTTATTTTCACTCTAACCAATCCTCATGTGGTGCCTCATCCAAAGTGTATAAAGGCATTACAAAATTGTGGCAAATGATTGTGTGAAAACCAAAAGAAGAAGAATGGCATAAGAAAAAATGTATGTATGGTCAATGCATCTCTTGTGGTGTAAATAAATTCCCCTTTTGTCCAATGGAGACTAATGGTTCTACTAAAGCCTTGGTAGAATGGAGATAATTTGCCATGGAAATAAACAACAACAGCTGGTAAATCTTTGAAGATGTTCACATTTGTATACAAAAAACTACTAGTGATGAGTTTGTTGATTACTTAAAGCCAAAGTTGTAGAGATTTATAAGGCACAGCTTTGTGTCAAAATGGCAAGATAGGTAGTTCAAAAGTAGTATCAAAGATTTTCCTATTGAAATTGTGGTATATGTGGTAGACAACCAAAAACTACACTTTTGATACCCAAAATGAAGTGAAGTCAATGCATTGTCATAGTTATCAAATTAGCATATTAATGCATATAATTTATCGGCATAACCCCCATGATGAAGAGTCATGGGTGTTCACTAATACCACTTCCATATTTTTAACAATCGAAAACATGATTCGAAGTTTGTATAACATTGCTTCAAGTTCAATTGGGAGCATATGGTGGCCAATGACTATGCACCCAAGTGGCATTTGGTTTGGAGTGACAATTGTGCCTCATAGTTCAAAAGTTCAAAGTTGTGGTTTTTTGTCAACAAGTATCCAAACTTCACTCAAGGGTGTAAGATGTTATGGAACTTCTTTGGAAGTGGCCATGGCAAATGATGCACTCCCAAGTCCCAGGTTGAACCCACTTGAGGGTTCACCAAAGTGTAGTTGCGGAAAGTTCGGACTCGGAAAGCGCTCCCGGCTTCAAACTCTAGAAAGGGGTAGAAGGTCAAGTTGGGAGCCCAGGGATTAGACTAGGAAGAGGTATTAGTTGATCAAACTTGAATCTACATCAAAACAAACCACAAAGTGGTTAGATCACGTTTCCGGGACACCCTTGGGTGTTGGGACAAGCCACGGGCACTTTGGACCATAAGACACACCACGGCCCGGATTCGGGGGAAGCCACCACCTTCCCCCATATAGTATTCTCTGTGATGCCCCGTCGAGACTACATCCAAATGGCTCTTTTTCCCGGGACTCCCAAGTTGGAGTCCCGAAATTGTCCCGAAATGGTCCCGGTTGGAGTCCCGGGACTTTGGGAGCTCATAACTCTCAACTGCAAGGTTTGATCGCAACAAGGTTTAAACCAAACTTGTAGCCCTTGTCAAGATCTTTTCAACGACTTATCGCACTCTCAATTCGGAGGTCGAAAAGAGGTCTACTCCCGACTTTTAGTGGTCGGGAGTCAAACTGCCAGTTTGACTCCCGGCCTTTCTTTTGCCCATAACTTGGGCTGCAAATGTCCAAATGGCCAATGTGAGGTCATTTTCGATATCTACGCTTGAAGACCTTTCCAATGACACCAAGAACACCCCAATGCAAGGTGTTTTGGGTCCTGCTGTTGAGCTGTGAACATTCGGGAGTCCCAGAGGACTCCAAATCCTCACTTTTTCCAAGTGTTGGGCTTCACCCCCACACTTGGCCAAAGTAGGGTTGTGACAGCAAAGGCCCACATGATGGTGTTGGAGCAATGATCAAAAGGTTTATATGAATGGAACAACTTGATGTTCTTGGGGCAAAACTCCAAAATGCATAAGAGGTGGTGGATTTTTTGCGTAAGCATTTGTTAGATAGACCTAAGTCATCATACATTGGTGTGAGGAGGCCTTTAAGACAAGTATTCTAGCTATGAAGGCTAAAGATGTTTCACAAAACTCTAATTCCTTCAATTGTGACTCTATCAAAGGGACCATGAAGATCCATTTTATTTACGTTACTAACAAACACAATTTAACCACCTCAACGGTGAAAGATCTAGCTTGTTTTTGTTCATACTGCTTAGAAGGGCAATGGACATAGTGCAAAAATGCATGTTGGATTGGCAATTGGGTTCCTCAACAACTCCAACCTATAGATACTAGAACGATAAAAACTACAATGTTTGATGACTGGGATAGGCAATGGGATTATGATGTAGTGGAGAGGCTTTAGTTGTGACCTTAGTTGTTTTGGTGATAGCTTTGTTGTTAATGCAAAGGTTGGAAATTCAGAAGATGCAAACTTCTGGTTAGTGTGTTAAACAAAGCCTCTTGACCATGTTAGAAGAACTTTCACAAATAAGCGGGGGACCTCATTTGTTGCTAAAGATGTAATTGTGTCTAATTTAGACTACCAAAAGTGGGGCCATAGTGAATCATCGTATGTCCTATTGAAAGATTCACATGTGGTTTATCTACATGTTCATCTTGTACAAGTTGTGAAGTTTCTAATGCCACCTAAAGATCCTAAGGTTTATGAATTAACTCAAGATATTTTGTTAAGCATTAGATCAATGATTGTTTTTTTGGAGGATGATTAATGTGCAGTGGGCTTTGGCTTTATGATTTGTGTGCTCATAGGTAGTGGAAGATTTAGAATAGAGAATTTTGTAAAAACATTTACTTCCAATCAACACACTACAAAAAATTTCTCTCCATGTTGGCCTTTCCAATTAAGTGTTATTTTCAAGTTCAATGGAAATGTTCACAATGTAAGGAACATGAGCTTGATTGTCCTCTGGCTAAATCGTTGAAACATGCATAGTATCTTAGATGGGTAGTAAGGTCCATTTAATCCATAAATAATACAATTGCATGTAGGTTTAAGTTGCATGTTACATAGTGTCCAATTTGAATAAAAATATTTCAAAAAATTTATGATAGAGACAAGGTCCAGGAAGTTCCATGAAGTTATAATTGCTTGAGATCTTGTTTTTTTCAACTAGTAGCTAACAAGAGATTGCTTGAGATATTGTGTTTTTACATGTGGTAGCTGACAAGAGATTTTTTTTATGCATAAATATAAAAGCAAATATTGGACCAATAATATAGTTCAACCTTCAATACAATTAACATGTTTTATGTAAAGGCTACAAGTTTTGGTGAGTACAATAACAAAATAATGTAAGTTACACAATGAAGATTACATTTGCATCAAGCTATGAAGGTAATAATATTTCAAATATGGTGATGAAAATAGGGTGAGAAAGCTATAGTGGCTATAGTATACGATCTATTGAATTTATGCTTGGTTTTTATTTTTAATAGGTGGTAAACAACAAGTTCAGGTTTCTAGTGTGCATAGATTCAAAATTGAAATTGGTTTGAGGAAAAATAATATTCCTTTGGTACAAGCAATGTGTTTTTTGAAACATTCAAGTTCCATTCAAGTTAACATGCACACGGTATCTGATGCATAGATGAATCAATTTGAGTTAGGCCACCAAAAATGGAAGGCTTTCATTGTAAACATTGAATATTCATTATAAACAATTCACTATGAGTTTTATTAAGTCCAATAACAGGACGACTATAATAATGCTTGAAGCTATATAAGGGTTTAGCTTCCATCCAATGGCCCACTATTGCATGAAATTTACTAGTATTAACTTGTGCTTATTGGTTGCAATACTAAATATGCAAGACAAACAAAAAGAAGAAAAACAAACAGATTACAATTAATGGAGGTACTGACATTAACAAATGTTTCTTTTGTAATGATACATGTTTTTTGTAGAAGAGGTAGAGAGCCAAGAATTTTCAGACTTCAAAATGTTTCAAAAATTATTATGGGGTTTTAATTCCCCCTAATAGAAGAATTGGCATCTCCTCAGGTCTACTCAAGTGAACAACTACATGTTACACTTGAGTTGATAAATTCAAAAGGATCCAAAAAGAATAAGCAAACCATGTATGTTAAAGGGTAAATTTTCATTTAAAGATTATTCTCTCTATATAGAGTTTTCATAGATGCTCTAGTTGCTACTGATCATTTTTTTTTGTTCCTTAGGGAATAGTTTACGGGGGGCTTGTTTTTTTATGCATGCACATGCATTTTTTGGTGAAAGTTGACATTGACAACTTAAGATTCTTTAGGTACATCCATGGTGTTGTTATACATAGTATGGACATAAAAGTCTTTAAATTTGTTTCCGTAATACATAAAGGTCCATATGGGGGACATTTGTGGACTTTGAGTACCTCTAGTTGTGTGGTACTATTGTGTACATGTTGTGTACAATTGTGCTCTTTCTATGTGATGGGAAGCCCATGTATAATTGTATGTATTCATTGGAACTAGCAAAGTGACATTACATCTCTTTGGCCATGTCCATGGGGATAAGTTGTTATATATATATGTTTTAAGCCTTACAGTGATGACCAAATAATGGGCTACAATGAAATCCAAAAGAATAACCATGAAAGTATATGCAATCTCCAAAGCAAATCGAACTTTGGTAGATGTCCTAGAAGTGTGTCAACATTTCCAACAAATTATGGTAGAGCTTTCAAGTGAACTTGAATATGTGGTTTAAATGTGGACATCTTCATAGATTATTGATTGGGAATTCATGTGAATAAAATGTGAATTTCATTACACTTGTTTTATGTACAACGATGTGTTGATTGAGTCCAAATTGGCACATGGACTTGGTTTGCAAGATCAACAAGTAGTGACATAGTATGAATTAAGTTTTGACGCAGATTGAAATGTTACAAACTAGGTTGCTGAATAGAAAATGACAACATGAACTACATTGCTAACTATGTTTTATTATAAATCATAATGCACAATAATGTAACCTCTTGTTGGATGAAGTGTTTGGGTTGTTGAATGTTATAGTAATGTAACATGTTGCCATGAAGTAATCACAGTTGTTACATTGTTGAATATATGTTGTAACCATAAAGCACAACAAAATCACAAGAACAAATACCCAAACGTGGCCATAAGCTTCTAGGATCTTTTTTTTTGGGTGGTTGTAAAAACAATGCATGTCAGGATTGAATTTAGTATTGGAATTTCTTTGAACAAATTCATCACCTCCTAAGGTTTTACAAGTTATGACAATATCTGCCCTAGGATCTAGGCAAAGTTCAAACTTGGCTGATGATTTAAATTAACTCACAATGTTGTACAGATATATAATTCACACTTAAGATGCAAGTAGAAGTTGTCTTATTTTCATTCTATTCATTAACATTTTTCATGGATTTCTTCCAGCCAAAAAATACACATAATTAACATGGTGCATATGCCTCACATGGACTCTAACAATCTAGACATTACAAACTTTCAACATTCAAACTACGAGGATTATAAGGTCCTGTAGATGTAAGGAGTCATGTATAACTTGTTTGACACACCCACAAGCTCCTTGATGGATTCAATTGTGAGTCCAAAGGTGAAGACATCGGAAAGACAAGGAGTTGGGGCACTCCCTGGCTCGCAACACTTTGGGGTAGAAGGGCGTGCTAGAGCTCTGCGATGGGACTAGGAAGATTGACAAGCACTTCACTTACTCACACGAACTTGCACAAACCAAATAACTAGTTGGTTAGTGTGTAGTTGCAACACTTTGGTGCACAAATGAATCATGGGTAAACACATATTCACAAGACTCACCACGACCTGGACTTGGGGGAAGCCACCACCTTCCCCCCTATAATATATTTTGTGCCTGGTACGGGAGCAACATCCAAATGTCATTTTGTCCTGAAATTCCCATAGCTGGGACTTTTGTGACTTTGGGGACCCATAACTTTGCATGCAAACCTCCAATTGAGATGAGGTCTATAGCAAAGTTGTAGCTCTCGTCAAGAGTTTTCCAACATTATGTCGCACACCACCTGCACACAAGGCAATCGAAGTGATTCTTGACTTCTAATGGTTGGGAGTCAAATTGATAATTTGACTTTCGACCTTCTTTTGGCTATAACTTGTGTGTTAAGTGTTCAAATGGGTCATGTGAGCCCATTTTAGAAATCTAAGTTCGAAGAGATTTTCAATGATATGCAAAAATCTTCAATCTAATGGGTTTTGACCTTTGCAATTACTTTATGAAAATTCAAGAGTCCATCGAGACTACAACTCCCAAAGTGGGAATTCACTTGGGAGTGTGAGGGTTCATTCCCTCACACTCTCTTGCACTCCCAGGAGCATGAAATGTGACTCCCAGGCTTCATACTTGGCCCGCACCTTCGCAAACCCTTGCCCTAGTCGTGAGCCCAAAGCTGGGGTTATGACATTGTTGGTAAGTTTAAGCTTTTGGTTGGTGTTTAAAGCTTATATAAACATAAGAGGATAGTTACTTTTGAGTTTCAACCTTTGGAATCTTCAAAAAGATTCAAACCTCTAGACACGATGATTTGTATTGATTAGTAATAGCAAAAAAAATGAATAAAATTTTCAAATATTGGTCTTTCACAAATTTGGCAAAACTAATCAAGGTTATTGACTTCCTTTACTAGTTTTCAAACTTCTAGAGAAACCATCTATATTGACTTACAACTATAACAATTTTTTATTTATAGAATTGGTCCTTCCCAAATTTGGCATAGTTGATCAAGCTACAACTAATGTTGTGTCAAAAGTCAAAGACAAATAATGATTTTAAAACAAAATTAAACTTATCATGTGCAATTGCACCCAAGTTTGGTCAAAATCACCACATGTACAATGTCAAAAAACATTGTATATCACTTACTTTTGGTTTTTGATTACCTTGTAGTGGACTTGGTAGATCGTGTTATTTTTGCATTTGAAATTCTTTCTGCAACTAGTGTTTTTTGTAGCTTACCCTTGCCTTTTTGAAGTTTAACCTTATGGGTATTTTCCTCTTTTTTTTTTCTTTTGGTTGTTGGAGGTTAGTGACACCATCTTCATTAGCTTCAAGAAATTACTTTATGGATCTTGATTTCTTTATCCTAATGGGCTCTTCATCATCTTCACTTGACCCACCCTTGCTTTCTTTTGCATCCTCTTCCTCATCCTCTTCCCCATACTTGTTAATATTATTGTTTTCATTACTAACATCCTCACTAGCCTTGTCCATATGGAATTCCTTCCTTGCAACACTTGGAGGTTTCATAGTTGCATGAGCCTTTTGCCAACCATCAACTTGATCATTTGCAAGCTTTATGATTGCATGTCCTTTATCCTTTAATGAACGAGTGACCTTTGTGTTAGTTGGTTGGGAACTAGGTTGTGGCTTCATGTGTATGTTACCCACAAATGGATTATTATTAGGTCGGACCTTACATACATTGCCCACATGTACATAGGAATTGATACCCTTAAACCCAAAGGCTTGGGTTCTTAATAAACTTATGGATGCATGTTCAAGCCTTTACCCATTAGCTATTGTGGAAAAATCAAACAATGTATATAAGTCAGAATATGAACTTAGATTTAAGGATTGTAAATGTGTGTCACAAATTCCAAAAGACAAGACCTAATTTACACAAAGGTCACTTGAACCTACATAAATAAGATCTTGCAAAGACACTTAGGGAGTATCTAAGTACTATGGACACCATATAATCCATTGTGCTGTACATCAACCTCACACAATTACATAAATTTGAATTAACAAATAGACTTAAGGACTCCAAAGTAGTTTGCAAATCACAAAAGTATGTTAATGTGCATAAAGATTACAAAACTATACATAAATCAAAATCCATGTAGACATTGAAGGACTATCATTTAACTCAACATTATAGGAAACATAATTTCCATGCACCTTACACAACCTTGCATAAACCACACCTACAGACATACACCTAGGATTTTATGAGTACTCTACATCAAATAAGTTATTACATGTACATGATAATCAAACATTCATATATACATTAAAACTTGCACACATAATTATGTATTATGGTAATATTTTGCATCAAATAATATACTAAAGTACATAAAAAGAATTTCAATATCAACACGAGTGCCTAAAGTGGAACACATGACCATAAAATAATGAAGGACCTTATATTAAGGTTCCAAATAATTCATGGAAACCAATGATCAAAAGTTCATTTTTGATTAGACTAATGAACTAAAATGTAAGTTCAATAGACTCAATTGGACAATTATCATACATAACTTGTTACATGATTAGTTAACAATAAGGCAAGATTCACATTCAAGTTTATACACTTAACCTAAAAGTGCATGACTTTACCACATCTTCTTTGTTGTGGCTTGATTCTCCACTTCTATTTTTGGTGTGCTCCCAAACTTAATAATTCCTGCAGAAAGCCACCAACCTTCATGCATTTCTTCCCCACAAAAATTATGAATGCACTTCATTCATACTAGTTATGGTAGACATGTTTACAAGATGCAATTGGCCCAACCCATAGAGGTTGAAACCCTAATCCAAAAAATGGACAATGCTCAACCCACACACATGTTGGTTCAGTATTGTCCACCAAAACACATGGAAGGGGAATACATGCATAATTAACTAGCCCTTTTTGGACCGTATTAAGGAGGGACCAAACAACATTGTCATGCTGTTGAAAGACTATTACTCTCCCTTCTAAGGCATACAAAACATTCCATGTAAGCTTTGATTCTTTTCAAAAAAAATTCATAAGTTAAAACCCTTGCATCTACAAGACCCTGGAATACTTTCAAAACACCTTTCTTAGCTTCAATCTCATGTTGCATCTTTTCCTTGCTTTCATAAGTTGGGTTATCCAATTTTGAAAGTAGGGTTTCAAGTCATTGTTGTGACTCAAGGCGTTGGTTGTTGCAATCCTTCATTTGGTTACATGCCTTTGTTGTGGCATTCATTTTCTCTTATTGGCATGATTTGGCCAAGGCTAAATTGCTTTCTATTGCTTGTAAATTGTTCTTTGTTAACACAATGCAACACTGCAACTCTTCAATTTTAGTGCCAACCATCCATAAAAATTAGCACTTGAAGACAAATAATTTGCACATTATAGAAATAACTTGTGAAAGCCATTTAGGTCAAAGTTATAAATAAAAGTAGTGATTTTTTAAAACTCCTATTGTAGACCACTTCTAAATAGTGCAAAAATGGCATAAAAAACACATTTTCAAATGCAACCAACATACATTTTGGAAAAATGCATAAGCTTGAAGATTGCAACAAAAAACCAAATGAAAAAACCACATAATGTAGATAACAAAAGGGGAAGGAAACACACAAAAATGATAGTTTGGTAAAAAATTAAACCTTCTTAAGGTTTGTTTCAT
This sequence comes from Sphagnum tenellum, assembly GCA_963921925.1. NCBI lineage: Eukaryota > Viridiplantae > Streptophyta > Sphagnopsida > Sphagnales > Sphagnaceae > Sphagnum > Sphagnum tenellum. The sequence goes on from OY998150.1 coordinate 7,744,490, forward strand.
AAACCTTTTCCAAGAAAGATAGTGAGCCTTTAAGCTCAAAATGTAGAAAATAAAAAGGTCAGAATAATATAAAATTTCAAATATTAGGAAAAATGAAGGTCTCCTTACATTTTGTTTCAAAAACCTTTTCTAACATAAATGGTGAGCCTTTAAGCTCAAAAAATTCAAAAGAAAAAGTTTAGAATTAAAAAAAACTAAGAATATCAAAGAAAATGAAATCATTTTTAAGGTTATTTTTCATAAACCTTCTCCAACAAAATTGGTGAACCTCTACATTCAAAGCATTGAAAAGAAAACATAATAAAATTTTTAAAAATCAAGGAAAATAAAGGCCTTTTAAAGGCTTTTTAAAAAACCTTTTTCCAACAGAAATGGTGATCTTTAAGCTCAAAGCATTGAAAAGAAGTTCAAAATAACAAAAAAATTAAAAATAATAAGAAAATGAAGGCATTATTAGGGTTTGTTTCAGAAACTTTCTCCAACAAAGATGGTGAGCCTTTAAGCTCAAAGTGTTAAAAAAAAGAAGCTCATAATAACAAAAAATCTAAAAGTATCAAGGAAAATGAAAGCCTCAAGTTACAAGTACTTAGGTTGGAACTTTGTCATCTTTTAGACCTTGGTGTTTGATAGTTTGAAATATGAAAAAGGAAATAAAGGGCAACATATATACCTAAACACTCAACTATTTGACCAAACATATGTTTTCATGCATAAGGCCCATAATCAAGTTCTTCATTAGAGCTTATTACATCCATTTGTTTTTCCTTTGTTATGTGTCATTGTTGTTTGGCATTAGTCCATTCTGCATACATAGCCTAGTTCATAGGCTTTCCCATATTTTCACAAGCCAATCCTTGAGCCATTCCAAATGATATTAACTTGGATGCTAGCACACAAGCCTTCTAGTGCACCACCATGCACAACCTTTCCACCTTTCCAATAAAAATAGGGTCCTTTGTGAATTCGTAATTATACCCGTTCTTGTTAACAATAGGACCAAAAAACTTGTTGATTTCTTTTAAGGTAATATCCCTAGGCACTTTCACATGCTCCGGACTCAATCCTACACAACTTAAATCATATTTCTATACAAATTCTTTTCTAGACATTGGGCCACCATCGCCAAGCTTAGGTATTGCAACATGCAAAGGAGTGGTAAAACTTGCGTTATGTCCCTTCAAATGCACATCACCTTCTTGTTTTACTTGTTTTGAACTAGTATCAGACTTTTCACTACTTGTGGGTGGGGCTTAGCAAACCATCATTTCAACTTTTGTCATTAACCATTCAAAGATTTCAACTAACAACTAAAGTGTACAAAATTACACTTTTGATGTTCAACAAAATATGCTCAATACAAAAATTGAGTACCAGCACGTTGAGCAAGTCAAAGTTTGTCTACACCCAAAATGCTCCCCTTCCATGTTGCAACTAATGGGTCCCTACGTCAACAACCCCAAATTTGGAATTCTCGTGCCTTTTGTTAAAATCTAGGTGTTTACATTGCGTACACTGTGATAAAGGACAACCTATCATAGCCATAAAAATAACAACTTAGATTAAGTTAAGTTCAAGAATCTAACGGTTATACCTTCTTGGATTGTCCTAGTTTTTTTGAAAAAAGACTATTATGGATTTAAATTTTTGTTAAAACTAATCCACTCTAGCTTGCAACTACCTTTAGTAGAGAGTTGTTGAAGCAAAGGAAAGATTTGTAGATCGTAACATTTAATGGCTTTCATGTGTAGTGTGCAATGCGAGGGTGCTTTGAAGTTTTTGTTGTTGAGCATTAGTGGAACACCACCACACAATGAAGAGTGCTGCTTCCAAAGTGAGATCAATTTCTTTGTTCAAGTTTTGAAGGACCAACAGTGCTTTCAAGTTGAATAAGGTATGTTTTCATCTCCATTTCTTTGGGTTTAAATCCTAAATGCATTTAGCGTTCTAAATTATATGTAGTTTGTTGTGCTTTGGTTTCATGTTTTGTAATGTTTTGCTTGTGTGTATGTGTTGTGTTTGCACATAAGTAGGACCATGAAGCACAAATCCCTGGAATCAATAGCGAGGTCCAATGCGAAATTGAAACTTGCATTATTGTGCCATTTATTTAGTAGTAGAAACAAGTCAAATGCAAAACCTTTGTGTTTAATGTGCAATTCCATGTTGTTGCCCCTAAATAGTGATGGTTCATCATCAGAGTCATTTGGATCGATTCATCTTGGGTCACACTTTCTTGCAGCCCATGTCATCTCTCGAGTCACATCTTGGCAATCCGTCTCACACTTCTTTTTCTCGTGAACAATTACCTTTTTCTATAGCTCCTCTTAAAGCTCCTTTTGTAACTTCTTCATCTCTTGCAACTTCTTTTACAACTCCTTTTATAACTCCTCTTATAGCTCCTTTTGTAGCTCATATAGCTCCTTCCATAGCTCTTGCAATTCCTTTTCTTGTAGTTAATTTCGACTTACCTTTTGATGCCCCTTTGCTTCCAACATGTGCACATCCTAGTTTGAATGGCAACAACTTGCATGTTGATTCACCCACATTATTAGAGAAGGTCATCGACTTGAGTAATATGCGTGATACAAGCTCAAATCCTAACTTGGTGCCTTGTCTTCCAATTGAGAAGCTGAAGAAATCATATGATTGTACACAAAAGTTTCAACTTGAATGGGTTGCAAAACTACCTAGGGTTGAAGGGGTCCTCGTTGATGATGGCAAACTTCATATGGTCAAATGCAAGGTATGCAACACAATTGACATGTAGCCTTGTTTGCTTACTTGCAAGTGGGATATGTTGATGAAACATGAAGGTAGGAGGAAGGCAGAGAAGGCTTTCCCAAAGTTAAAGATCACGAGCGGAGATTAATATAATAACAAAATTTGTAGACATAAGAAAAGTCAAGCTTTGTTTTATGTTCAAGCTTCTTTTATTGTCATATAGCAAATCAACAAGAATAATCACTTGGAGTCGAAGAGGAAGAAGGTTTAGTTTCCCACTTTAGTTTGGATCTTAGATGTGGGTTGTCCTATGGTAGAGTATGAAAGCTATAAGGTTTTATACTCATTCATTATTGGTGTGCCTAATAACTCAAAATGCATTGGTTAGATAGTTTAGATTGGATAGTGGTTAAATTTATGTTCGTTCAGGTGACTAATGCATTTATAACCAAGGTTTCTATCGCTAACTATGTGGCTTTTACGTGTGACAAGGTGAGCATCATGGATAATGGGAGTTGGATCTCCATACATGCATATGTGATGTAGCATTGGGTGAAAGTTCCCATGCTGATTTCTCTTCAAAGGTTTGTTGGTGGAGCAAGAGTTAATAACCTAACTATTGTTATCATGGAACCATTGCAAAAGGGAAGGGGTTTAAGTTATGCTTCTATAGCTTAGAAGCTCTTTTGTTTTGGGGTTGATGGGGTAAGTACATTCCAAGGCACAAAAATTGGTGTTAAGCAAATTAGTACAAACTATGCACCTTTTTCCATTGGGGTTCATTGAATGGCTCAGAGATACAATTTGGCATTCAAGATTTTGTTTTCCTTGAGAATTGTTAGCAACATATAAAGTTGTCATGCATGTTTACTTTGCTCATAGCCTAAAAAGGCATTTTGTGTTCATTAAATTTATTGATATGATGTAAACAAAGGGGCTTAAGATGCTTAAAAACGTGAAAACCCAATGGATATCCTTGTTGGATCCTTTGTGGAAAATTCTTTCAAAGTATAGGCCACTTCTAGTCAAGATGTTTTTGGACAACTCAAGTAACCAAACTACCAACGTAATTCTTTACTTTGATTTGATTTATTTTTATTTTTATTTATTTGAGATTATTGGAAATGATCTTGATGATCTTATTCAACTTGATGTGCTTCTATTATTGTGATCAATTTTGAATCAAACCATAGTTATGACATTCTTGGTGCGAGAATGTTATGGAAGCCCAAAAAATCCATAAAATTCGTTAAAATTCGCGCCAAAAAATGTTATGACAAGGTGCTAAATGAAGAATTTTAAAGAATTTTATTTTGCAAAATGAAGAATGTCATCACTAGGAATCAAATTTTTACAGGTTCTGGTTTTGTAAAGTCTAATTACTCTAATCAAATTAATCAAAATTTCATTACAAGTTAAAATTTTGATATGATCAATCTGCTACCTTGATAAAAATGTTGCTTTAATCAATCTACTACCCTGATCAATCAAATTTTGATTTAATAAATCTACTACATTTTTAATCAATGTGATTAATCTTGTTATTTTAATGAATATGGCCTTCATTTTGCAACATCTTGTTGCTTTGATTAAACTGATCAAATTTTCATGTAAACTTTTATGGGTTTTGATTTTATAGAAACTTATTATTTGATTGTACTGATCAGAATTTAATGCCAATTCTTGTAGGGTTTGGTTTTATAAAGACTTATTACTTTGATCAAATTGATCACAATTTTCAATATGATGTAAATTTTAATGCGATTTGCTTTGGTTTATGTGATTAATTTTGTGGCTATAATCAATGTTCATCAAATTTATTATGTAGAGTTTGGTTTAATCACAAAGTCAAATCAATTTGGATATTGATCTTTGATCAATTTGATCAAAATTTGATGTTATGATCCTAGTAGGTAAATTTTGATGTGATTTCACATCTTGTAGCTTCTTTAATCAATATGAATTCATCTTGTTAAGTTTGGTTTTGCAAATGTCTGATCAATGGAAATTGATTTTGTTATTTGACCAATTTGGGTATTAATCTTGGATCAATTTGATTAGATTTTGATGTTATTATCCTAGTAGGTAAATTTTGACGTGACTTCACATTTTGTAGCTACTCTAATCAATATCATTAGAAAAAAAAACAAGTATTTTTATTAGTCTTTGCGATTATAATTTAGTCGCAAATGACATTTGTGATTAAAATCTCATTAATTGCCTTGGACAAGTTGCATGAGACATTAGTTGCAAATGAAAAGGGGTATAAGACAAAGAAAAAATCAACAAATACAAGTTCATCCTTTGACTCCATTATACACATATTGTCACATGCGGATATAATGTAACTATTTTGGTCACAATTTAGGCAAATGATGTGTTGCCATGTGTTTTGATATTGAATTATTTAAAATATGATAATAATAATAAATTTGAAATAATTTAGGACGTTCAATGTTTGAATAATCCTATATTATGACACATGGCCCAATGTAAATATGCCATGTGGCACCTTAAGATGAATTTGATACAAAATATTAATATTAGGTTGGTAGGTGCTTAGGTAGGTACATAAATAAATGCCTACATACCTACCTATTTCCCTACTTAGGTAAAAAGGTAGGTAGGTAGGGCGGTCTCCCTTTTTAAGCTACATACCTGCTCATATAAATAGGTATTTAGGTAGGTAGGTAGTTACATAGGTTGACCTAGGTGGGTAGGTCATACTATGTACCTACCTAATTAGGTAGATAAATAGGTTGGGGAGGTTGATAATTTAAAATTGTGCATAACTTTTTTTTTTGTTTTGGGTTAAACCTTTTGATTGGTTCATCCCATGTGCACAATTTTCTGAATGTGAAATTTGATGACCACAACCCTTATTATATAATGTTCAAAATAGGGAGAGAACAAACAATATGGGATAAGTTTTGAAGTTGCAACTTTTTCACAAACTAAATTGTAACTTCAAAACTATCTTCATGCCTTTTGTTCTTAGTTTTTAGATTTATAAACAATTCAAGTACATGGCTCATTAAATAATTAGATAACCATTTAGTTAACAATATTAAATTATCAAAAAAAAAATCATAGATAAGTAATTACAGATTTTTTAAATTTGAATTTAAATCAATTTATAATAATTCTTGAAATCACAATTATTACAACAATTATTTAACTATATTATAATCTTTCCAAAATCTAAATCAGATTTAAAGTTATAAATTATAAATTTTGGATAATTATGTTCAATTAAAAAATTAATTATGCATATATTATAATTAATTTTTATATGGAATAACTACAATGATTTAAAAATAATGTAACATTAATTATAATAGTTAATTTCTCTTATTGTAAAAATATAAAATATATAATTTAAAAATATATGTTTTAAAAGTAATCATTTATAATTATTTATAAAAGTGATGCATTATTGAAAACTCTAGTATAAAAAAACTTTAAAACTCAATCAATACTTTTTGGAATTGAAATATTAATTTTAGATTAAAAAAAACTCAAAATTCAAAAATCATTTTTTAGATGAAATAAGTCTTTGAATTTAAGTAAAAAATTTATGAATTGAAATGTCAATTTTCAAATTCAAAGTTGAAATGTCCATTTTTAGACTCAATTAAAAAAAATTGAATTGAAATATTAATACTGAGAATCCAAAATAGTAATTTGGAATTGTAATTTCAAGTTTCAAATCAAATAAGTTTTTAAATTTATTTAGAAACTCAGAATTGAAATATTAAATTTTAAAATAAAAAATAATATTTTAGAATTCAAATATCAAGATTTAGATGAAATAAGCTTTTTGAATTAAAATAATTTTAAAACATTAATTAAAAAATCAATTCTTTTAAAAAAGGAATTGAAATAGCAAATTTCAGATTCAAAATAGTTTTTTCCAATTTCAAATAATTAAAAAAAATTCCAATAACATATATTAAATTTTTTAAAAATCAAATATATATATATAATGAATTATAGTAGCAATTTTCAAAATTGAAACATTGATTTTAATGTTTAAATATCATTTTTCATAATCTGAATTATAATTTTATACTTAAACACATATTTTTGAATAAAACTAACAATTTAGAAAATTCATATTTGAAACCTCAAATTCAAATATTGACTTTTACATTCAAATAAAATGTTTCAGAACTGGAATAACAAATTTCAGGTTCAAATATAAATTTCAGAATTGAAATAAGAATTTGTAGTGTTGAAATATCGATTTTCAAACTTGAATAACAATGTTTAGAATTCAAATATTGATTTTAGATTCAGATAAAATGTTTTAGAATCGGAATAATAATTTTTATACTCAAATGGTGATTTTAATTAAACAAAAAAATCAGAATGAAAATAAAAAATTCAAATTCACATAAATATTTCTTAATTTAAAATTCAAATAAATATATATTTCATAACTGAAATATTAATTTTAAAACTCATTATATGAACAATATACATACATACACATAATTAATATACACACAAATATATCTTTATGATATATGTAATATATGTAATATATAATTTTAATACATTCATAATAATATGCCTTATGCCATTATAGAATACTTTTAGGATGTGACTAATTTGGTGATTATTGCGACTAATGGGACATCAATATATTCATGGATGAAAATAAACCTAAAAGTCATCCAATTGATACGATGAAATTTCCAACAGTTGCATCATAGTTGTAAAAGTGACCAAAATAGTTAAAATTTGATCTTATAGTTGTAAATAATTCCAAACTTAGTTGCAAACAACTACAAGTTGCATGTAATTGCAAACGAAGTGGTTACATTTTGGCTAATTTCTACTAGTGTATAAAATTGATTTTGAGCTGGTTGGTTTTATAAATGTCTAATCAATATAACTTCATCTTTTGTTTGATCAATTTGGGTATTGATTGGATTAATTTGATCAAAACTTGATGTTTTGATCTTAGTAGGTAAATTTTAATGTGACTTCACATCTTGTAGCTATTCTAATCAATATGAAATTCATCTTGCTAGGTTTGGTTTTGCAGATGTATGATCAATAGAAATTGATCTTGTTTTTTTAATCAATTTGGGTATTGATCTTGGATCAATCTGATCATATTTTTGATGATATGATCTTAGTAGGTAAAATGTGATGTGATTTCACATCTTGCAGCTATTCTAATGAATATGAAATTGATCTTTTGGGGTTTGTTTTTGTAAATGTTTAATCAATGGAAGTTGATCTTATTGTTTAATGAATTGGGATATTAATTTTGAATCAATTTGACCAGATTTTGATGCTCTAATTAATGTTTTCAAATTTTGATGTGATTTCACATCTTGCAGCTATTCTAATCAATATGAAATTAATCTTGCAAGGTTTTGGTTTTGTAGATGTCTAGTAAATGGAAATTGATTTTGTTATTTTGGTCAATGTAATCAAAATTTGATGTGGCTTTTTGCTTTAATCAATGTGATTATTCTTATTGTTCTAATTAATTTCAAATTGATCTTGGAAGGTCTAGTTTTGCAGAATGTGATTAATGGATATTGATTCTACAGTTATGATAAATCTGATCATATTTTGATGTTTTGATGTTTTGATCAATCCACATTGATGTTGATGTTCTAATCGATCTAATATGATATTTCATTTCAAGTTTTTATTAATCAAGTTGCGTATATTAATCATTTTTTAAAAATCTTGTTTGGTTGCAGGTAAATCTTATCTTGCTTACAGATCCCTATTGCATGTTAAGCATGTGTTGCATCATTCTTTTGCTAGAGAACATTGGCTTTCTTGTGCAATTTGCACAATAGCAAGACGTTTTCATTTGTGATCTAGTTGTTAATGTAAAGATTTGCCAAGGGCAGTTATATACCTTGTGTAATGATGGCCTTGAATTTTCTATTGACGAGTTTTTAGCATTTGAGGGGTGTTGGATTGCACCATGAACACATCCTTAAAGTGGCTGAAAAATTTAAACAATTTTAGTGAAACATTAGCTTTTATGGTGAACAATGAGAATTTGGGCCATGCACATGGATCCAATTTCAAAATAACAAACAATTATGACTTGAGATTCTTACCAAACTCTGATTTCCAAGGTGAAATCAAAATGTTCAAGTAAGTTCTTAATTCCTATTCTTGCGTTGTTTGAATGTACAAAAGCTTGATTTGTTGTGAATTATGGGGTTTGTTACACATTTAATTTTTAAATTTTCGGGTTTTGTTGGTCCATAGGTGCAACTGCCCATTTGATCAATGAATTAAATAACTATTTCCTTTAATGTGCACTGTTTGATGCCATGGGCATCATATATCCACAATACTAGTTACAATTTGGATGGGAGCCATTTTTGTGAAACAATTAGAGGTGCTAAAAGTGTGGTTTTGTAAACCAAAAATCATGGGGAATGATGAATCAAGATCTATACACTATTGCAAAAATGGGGTGTAGTTCATTATCCTAAATCACTATGGGACTTTAAAAGTGAAATAATTTCATTGCATTTTAGTGATTTCACCCTATTTAAAGTTATTTCACTATAATATCACTATGTAAACATCATGTTTCACTATTAGTTGACATAATTCATTATTATTATTTATTGTGGTAAATATGTTTATTTTTATATTATTGTTTTAAATACCCTATGTTATTTTATGATATACTTTATATATTTAAAAATTACCTTAGTTATTATAGCATATGCCCTAAGTTGGTATAAATTATTATAGGTTATTATAAATTATTATACTTTAAACTATTATACGTTATTTTATGTTAAGCTATTTTAATTAGTTTATTATAGGTTTGTTACCTTGAGTTATTTTAAATTTAATTATTCAACTAACCTGTTTACGGGCAAGAACAATAAGTTGATCAAATATTTTTTTATGTGGTTCCTTATAATAGGTGTTTATTTAGGTTGAGTACATGGCCTATGTACCTAGATTAAGTTTTAAACTTAACATAAATAGTGAAACACGTCAATAATCCATAGGTTAAAAATTATGAAATTATCAATATTAAATATTAAGTAATTTAAATTAATTGATTTTTATGTTACTTCAGTTAATTAATTCACAAGTGAAATGACTTGGTAAATTGGTATTTCATTTGAAAGTAACTTTGTTTCATTAAGTATTGCACGAATTCATTGTTCATAACAACTGGTATTTGTTAAGGTGTTGATTAGTGTCACCATGATAAAAATGTCCAAATTCATTCAAAATATAGTGAAACCCAAAGTGAACTAGAACGCATTTTGGTGCAATGATAATCTCTCTTTTGTTTAATCGTTGATAATTAAATGTTGAATATGGAATGTTCAAGCTCTATATTAAAAACAATTTAAAGATTGCCATGGAATCACCATTTGACTTCAATCTACTAACTCACATTTGGAAGGCCATCAATACATATTGGGTTTTGACACATTCCTTCCCTAAAATATCTTACATTGGCAAAGATGGGCACTGTTCATGTTCTAGGCAATGTAAAGGATGAACATTGTTTCTCATCTTTAACAATTTTGAAAAACAAGTTGCAGGTTATGTTAAACTTGCATTTACCTTTAGTGGTTGGCATGTATAGCCAAAAAAAATTTATTTAGAAACTTTTCCATTTGTTGTTACATTTGATGCTTGGATTGGAACAAAAAATCGCTATGGTGGTATTGTGTAGATGACACTTACGTAAACATGTTCTTTGGATTTTTTTAAGGCAACCCAATTGCTAACTTTTTCATACTTGGTTAATTTTTTATAATATTGAAAGTTAAATGATGTTTTTTCTGCTATTTGTAGCTCCTTTGTTTCCATCAGCTTAGTAAGCCTAATGAAATTGTAACATTTCAATGTTACATATATGGATTTCTAATGAATGAAACTCTTGGATAAAATTTGATAGCCAGTTTGCTTCACATTCACAAGGCATTATAGCCATAAAGAACACCTTCCCAAAGTTTCTAGTAGCCTAATGCCTATTTCCAAATTTGAGTTGTAGATAGCAATGGCATATTTCTATTTGCATTTCATTTCCACTAAATTTCACTGCAACACCAAAAGTCTACATTGCCCAACAAATGATAGCGAGCTAATTTCACATCTACTATTAAGATATAGCCACTTGGACTCTAGAGTCGAACACTCCTGTAGCCATGTGGGCACTTTCTGAAAAACGAAAAAAAAGGGCTGATGGATGATCAACACTTATTAGATTACATAATGAAATTCCTAAAAAAGACATTATTTGTTTGAAGTTAGGAAGTATTAGTAAATGTCTTGGGGGGGGGGTGGGGGGGATTTTGTGATGAGTAGTCAAAGTGACTACCATCCATGAAGACTTAGCTAAATTTGGCTACAAGCTAAATATGAAGTAAATTGTTTAAAAACATCTTATTATATTTTTTGCTACCTACTTGAATGATGCATAAAAATCTGGCAAGTTTTCCTTAAAATTTAGTTGAATTATGGGAATTAAAAATCTAAAAAAGAACTCAACTTCAGCAGTTTTAATTTTTAATTTCATTTTTTGGCCATATATATATATATATATATGTAGCCAGCAAACAAAGGCTGGTGTCACTGTCAAGCACCAGAGGGAACCTATAACTTTGGGGAAGGCCTGCTCCCTATGGTTTCCTTAGGCCTGTTGCCAAAGGCTTTCACTAATGTTTTGATGGTATCTGAGACCCTCAGCTCGAAAATTAGGGTAGCCCCATCAGCACGGGCCTTCTTCCCTAGAATAAAATGCTTTCCTTCATGCCATTTCTTTAAACTGACAGTATTTTGCCAAAATGTGAAATTCGAAATAAACAAGTTGATAATGAAGTGATTTTGGAGGGTTTCAAAAGCCATAAGAACTTAGAAGTTGGAAAAAAAAATCGTGAAAATCACCATATTTTAATATTTGGTTTGCAACGTGTAGCCATAAATATATGAAGTTGATTAAAGATTTGTACTTCATATCTAGTTTATAACTAGATTTGGCTAAATTTTCATAGGCATGATTTCCATTTTTCTACATCTTCCTATGGATGGTCATCACTTTAAGAAAACAATGGGAGTCCTACTCTACATGTATTATGGAGTTTGCCAGGTACAGGCCATTGTGCTTGGTGCAGTACTCATGAGAAATTGGGGAGAGGCTCAATTTTTTGAACAGGCATCCAAACCGGCACACTCCGTTATATAATGATTTTCAGAGATTTACATTAATGCTCGTGGATTTGCATGTTGAGCAGGTGAATTTTGCATAATGGTCTTCTAGGTGATAGGTCTTGGCACCTGCCCAAGTTAGGCCTGGTAGACACTAGACGCCACAGGACCCTTCCATTTTACGCTCCCTGTACAAATGGGACTAAAAAGAGGCAGAAAATGTCACTGGATAACGAGTACCTACTTGAATGGCAGAAGGTCTTGAAGGTCTCTTCAATTCAGAAACACAGTTCCTCTGTGCTGATGCGCTCTTATAATCTGGAGAGTTGCTTTTCAGGTTTTGGTGTCCTAGTGACAAGAGGATAACCCTGTACATAGAATATCCTTATAAAAAGTTGTTCATAGAAGGATGGAATCATTTTTATGAAATTTTTACATGGAAAAAAACTATAAAAGGATGTTCATAAAAACATGGAGCTAGAAGTGATGATTCATAAATTATTTGTTTTCAACTTTTGTGATGTAGACTAAATGGAAATCATACATAAAAAAAATGGAGACAACCACGATAACAACTTTCTCCTTTTGCCTAAGTAGCCAAACAATCTCACAAAATTAATGTCCATGGATACTTTTGACAATAATCTGATTCCCAAAAACCAATGAATTTTAATATTTAATGTTTTAAATTCTCACCTCAATGTGAAATCAACTCCTTAATTTATCACCAAATTATGAATATCATATATTATACATAACATAACATGGACATGTGAGAAAACACAATCAAGATAACTTATGTGTCTTCGAAGTAAATCTACTTGGGCCAATGAGTAGGCATCACACTATGCAATGGCTTTTTGTGACCCTCAACATCTTGAATCAAAATGTTTAGCTGAAGCTATTTTTTTAATGAAAGCCCTATTTTGACAAATTTTCACTAATCCACATCCAAAACACGTTGGACAACTTGATGTTCAAGATTATGCTTTATTTTAAGGGAAATATATAAAGGTACAAAATTTGATACGATTCATACGTTTAATTTTAATCAATATAATATCAAAAATTCATCATTATTTTTTATGTCAACGTAAAAATTTAATGTTAATCAATATAAATATCATGGACATGGAAAGGCACACATTAATTTATCTTTTCATATCCATGGTTGGCGGGTACTTACAAAAAGGGGTGAAATAATTATAAAGATAAGTTGTTAAATGGTTGTTTTAATAAATGAGCGGGAGATAGTTATAAGGATAAGAAGTAATCATTAAGGGAAGAAGTTAGGTAGATAATTAGGCTTGAGAATGAGATAGTTATATTTGTAAATGCCTTTGGATTTGTTCAAGCATAACCATACAATGGATCATGCAAAATCAATTGGCATATTTGGCTAAATCTCGGTGGGGATGATAGCCATTTTTTCCTACATCTTCCTACTATTTTGGCTGCAAACAAAAATGCCTATAAAGGAAAACTGAAGTTTGGGCTACTCCCTATTATTATCTAAGAGAGGGAGGGAGGGGCTTCAGGTGTAAGATAGTAAGATAATGCGTAAACTCTAAACCCTAGTATATATGTAAACAAGGATGGAAAATCCATCCACAAAAAGTACAAGCCATGTTTAAGCAAATGTGAACACACGCAACTACAACCAAGACAATCACAACAGTAGGAATGAAGTGGAAGACGTAATGCTAAAAGGGCATCCTCTCTTACAAATCAGAGGATCCTAGAGGAACTTGTAGTCAAGTTAAAACAAACTAGATTGGTTTTATTTATAATGTCAGTAAATGCAATAGAGAAACTTGAAAACTTGCATAGGATGAATAAGTGAAATAGGCATATTGTAATAGGTGGAAGAGAGCAGTTACATCGAAGGCTATAAGCAGCCCTATTTAATTTAGGCCATATATGTTAATTTGATGATGATTTGTGTAGTTCAAACTTTGGTGTAAACTATAAAATTTGTGTGAAATGCTATGGTACGATTCTACCAGGACGAAATCTCATTGAAGACATAGGATGCTGCAAACAGTAAGTAAAAGCACACTGTGAGCAAGTTCTAAACAACATCTAATTACTGGATGCAAAATTAAAAACCATCAAGCACTAGAAATGATAAGAAATACTCATCCCAAAAAAAAAAAATTTGGGAGAGAAAATATTGAATAGCAGAATCATATATGTATACAAATCAGAACACATATTGAGCTAATATGTTGCACATATAATAATATTTATGATTAAACAAATACAACACAAACATTTTACACACAATCTGATTACAACAGGTATGAATGGCAAACATGATGATGTCCATTTGAACATAACTCAACTACTTCCTTGAGTTCATCCATTATCTCACTTCGTTGGGTTCATCCATTGTCCAATTTCCTTTCAAAATTAGGTCAATTGTACTCTTTTGAGTTCACTCATCATACATTTTTCAAACCATCCATTGTCCCATTTCCTCAAGGAAGTTGGCCCCAACTTCCCCCAAATTCCTCAAGGCTGGAGTTGGGCCAACTTCAATTCTCACCCTATCATCTTCACATTTCCTCAAGGAACCATTATGAAACTAGTGGTGCCCGTGACCTTCGGACACTGTGAAGTCCCCCGGTTTCTTTAAACCAAGAAGGACACACAAAGGTGCAAAGTAGCCTTTTTTTTTTCTTTTTTTAAAAAAAAATTTTTGTTTCAAAATTTCGTTGAAAAGTCCCCATGAAAACATACATGGTGAAGCGAGCTTTTATCTTTTTTATTTTTATGTGTTTTTTGTTTTTATTTTGTGTTTATTTTTCACTTTTATATTTTTGTTTATTTGGATGCAAGTTTGAAGTTTGGAGAAAGAAGACACACCTCATTCCTTTTCAAGTAAGGTTTTTCTTCATTATTATAAGTTTTTTTTTTCTTATTTTTCCAAAAAAAAGATTTAAAAAAAAAGCAAATATGTAGCTTTAGATTTTTTTGCCGATTCAAAAAAAAAATTTTTTTTTGCTTTTTTGTTTTTTGTTAAGAGAAGGGGAGAAAAATCCGAAGAAACAAATCCAAAAAAAAAAAAGATAAAAAAGAAGCAAATACGTAGCCTTAGATTTTTCTGCCGATGTATATATAAAATTTTGTTTCTTCATTTTTGTTAATTTAAGAGACGGGGAGAAAAATCTGGAAAAACAAATCCAAAAAAAAAAAGATAAAAAAAAAAAGCAAATACGTCCGGACAGACGGACGAACGGACAGACGGGCAGAGCCGGTTCTGCCGGCGGATTAAAACGCGGAACTGTCCGGCTGTCCGGGCTGGTTCCGCCGACGGATTAAAACGCGGAACCGTCGCGTCAGACGGACACACGCACGGACCAAGTGAATTAATATATAAGATTCACTTTGTTCATGGAGTCCAGGGAATTTTCCCAGTTCATCAGTTGTCCCACTTTCAACTAAAATCTCTCAAGTGCATCTGGATTGTCCCACGTCGCAAGGAAGTTGCCTAGTTTTAAGGTTCATAGTTCATCTGTGCATATATTTCTCAAGCTTCCAAATTTCTAAAGCATCTTCCACAACCTGCATGCAAAGAAACTGATTACTAATGAAAATAAATTCAATAATGAAATGATTTCCATCACATAGGAGCTTTAATACTCTTACTTAGACATTCAATCTCAAATCACATGACCATTATTCAAAGATTTTAAAGTTCAAGCACACCTTTATAGTTTGACCATAAAATATGGTACAAGTGAAAATGTTGAAGAAAACTTTCTTGTTGGCCTTTATTTGGGGTCATTGAAACTTGGGTAGTTTTTGTATTCAAGACTGACCTACATTTAATTTGTTGTTGGCTTTGCCTACCAAGGCAAGGATATTGTGTTTAGATTCATTATAGAATATGGTAGCTTAAGGGATTTTGGCCCCTACGTAATAGGTCTACTTCTATATGAGGATATTTTTAAGCTGATATTTTGGGTTGTGTTGAAACTTGAGATTAGTCATAGGGTTATAATAGAGCATTTTTTGAAGATTATATTTTTGCATTTGAGTTTCCATAATTCTTCTTTTGCTTTAATATACTTTTTAATGTAAATGGCAAGGCCACAGTGTGACACACCCCTTGTTGTATATGTTTAGTGATTGCTAGTTTTTCAACTCTACTTCTGTGTACTGATAATTATCTGACACTAAATATTCCCATGGGAAGACCTTATTATCATGAAAAAATGGTTTTTGATTATGTAAAGTCAGCTAGCATTAAAGGTCTCAATAATTTACATTGATGGTTAATCTATAGATCTTTCCAAATGAATTTGGTACAATTATGGATAGTAATAAAATGAATGTATGGAATTCAAACCAACCTTGAAAATATAAAAATATTGGGTTGTTTCATATGGAATGAAAATACCCACCTCAATGGGGTATAAATGGATGTTCAAGCATTTTGTAAAGGCCATAACCATTAGACTTTTTCCTTTATTTAGGATCCAATTCATACATTTGAAATATGATTAAATTATTATGGATACCCAAGGAAAGTTTTGTGATGTTTGCCTAATAGATAGTGAAAATGTTGGTGATTTCCTCAAAATATCCATATCTTAGTTTTAAAGAAAATGTCTGATCAGGTATTGGGCCTAATGTGTTTGCTCTGAAATGATTTTACAAAGCAATTATACACACCATTGTGAATCCTGTTGAGTATGGACAATTTCAAATGTTCCAAAAGCTAACCCAAAGTCACTTACTGTAGATTTGAAAGCAAAATTTCACCGAATGGGATTGAAAACATTGGCTTTACATGTTATGTCAATAAGATGAAATGAATTCCAAGAGTATTTAGGAACAAATATGGCAATGCATAACATTGTCTTATATGATGTCAATGTGCTTGGACTGAATAAATTCAACAAACTACAAATTGATTGAGTTTTTTTTTGTAGGAAAAAACATGTCAACCACTATTTTAATAAACGTATTTGTTTTTATTGAATGTGCAAAATCACCTATTGTTTCCATACCATATTGATAATTGGCCACTTCCAATTTCTCAAAAGAAGTTTAAAGTACATATGGAGGACACAAGATTGATCAACATTATCCCAAAAAATACTTTTGGTTAGTATGAAGTTGCATGTGTCTATATATGCATCCATAATCAATGACAATAATTATATCGCTTCATCATTTAGTTGTGTACTATACATATTTTGGGACCAAAATACATATGTTTAGAACATTACATATTTGATGCATCATCATTTCCATTTTGAAATTTTATTGTCATTATTTTTTTGTATGGATTAGTTTCATTATTGCAACAGAAATTCTTTCAACCTTGCATTGAAATTGGAGATTTTATGTTTACCTTTTGGTCCCAAAACATATATATTTGTGTCAGATTATTTTAATCAAACCAAGGAACCAAGAAATATTTGAAACCTCAACCAATGCATGGGAGTGAAACAGAAAAGTCTTTATATAAGGTAATTTGAATATATGCACAATCTTTTTCCATTCGATAAACAATTTGCAAACCTTTCTTGATTGTGAATTTGCTTTTCACGTTGAGTTGTTCTTTTGCTTGGTTGCTTTGCAGTTTATTCATGTTACTCCCCAATTGTGTGCACATAGTAATTGTGTTTTGTGCTTTCATGTCTTGGGCTTCTTATTGTGATTTAACATGGATATATCATGCCCTATTCTCTTTTTTGGTTTCAATCCCATGTTCTTATGCATGGATGTGCACACTTGAACTTTGATTTAATGTTGTTCTTTTGCCCATAATATAATGGTTTATGATTTGCACAATGGGCATCTAAATTTTGGACTACGGTTAGGTCAGGTAGACCCAAGAAGACCTGTCCATTGTGTAGGGGGACTAAAAAGAGGTAGAAAAGGCCACAATGAAAACCATTACCTACATATATGTTCCAATCACCTGCAGAAAAAACCAAGAACAATTTGTATCAAAATCGTGAACCCTTCTTCCTTCACACACCTTAAGACATGCATGCCAAGTACAGTAAAAATCTTGGTGGAGATTTCCTTCATTGTTTGGGGGACCTCCCCACTGTACACCAGGCTGACATGGGGAGGTTTCTTGTTACCCCCTCATACAGAACTTGGCTACACACACCACTTTGGACATTTCTAAAATTCTTGCAATGTATTCTGCTCTTGCTCAAAGTTTGATATAGCTCAGAATTATGGTAGTCTACACACACCCACTGTGCCTGTACATCCTGTTAATTAAGGACTATGCATCGTGTTAGTTTGACAACTCCCTCTTGGCTCTTGAAAACATGTGGAAATTGTAAGATGTTACAAGCCAGATTCACAGTAGAGTGAATTAGCAATCTATCTGAGAGTAGAGACACAGTCGTACTCCCAGTCTGGTTCTGAAATGTAAGTTCAGCAAGCCTCAAGGGCTTGGCAACTGCTGTATGTGACCTTGTAACAACTGGTTTCGTGCATTCTTAAGAAAAATTTCCTGGTAAATATGAGGCCTTTGTTGTACTTGAAATTCAGCCAGGCAAGACACCAACCCAATCTGCAAAACCAGCCACAGTAAGATAAACCACAAAGTTTGACAAACACCTCCCTTCCCTTTTTCCTCATTCCAATCCAGAAAGCATCTGGCAATAACAAAGAATGACTCCAATTCTTTGCATTCCTTGTCTGAGTGGATAGTTTGAACTTCTGCAAAACCAACTTTACATCAGCCTTTGAGCCCTCACAACAAAATCTACCATGATCAATGTGGGTTTTACCAAACTCCTGATGAAAAGACTTGTTGTACCCTTCATATCACAAGTAGTGTAGCTTGCATCCTAGGTCGATTTTAAAACTTGATTGCTTAAAGCTAATCTCACCAGCATAAACATAACAAAGGATGGCAAAGGGTGGCGGTCTGGAGAATAGAATGAAGTCATAGGAGTCAAAAGAACAACAGCAGAAAGAAAATAGGGAAACTATTGGTACAGGATGAAAATAAAACAGGTAAAAGATTTGTTGGGCCGAACAAACAGACCCCGAACTAGACAGTACTGAAGACTGCCTGGCATGCCCTTGTGGCTGTAGAAGATCCTAGCCCCTAATCCAACAGAAGTTGAACTACAGACCTCCTGAAGGTTTTCTTAATCCCAAGGAAATCTGAAAGCATTTGGTACAACAGTTGTATCTTCATTCCCCCTCTTTGGAAGCAAAGAGCTGAAAGGGCTTGATGAAGTTGCAGAGAAATCTCCACAACAATTATAGTTAACACGACAATGAGTGCCGTCATAACCTCATGAGAGTCGGTCACAAAGTGAAAGACCATCACCTTCATCACAAACAGCAGTGACAAGCTGCCATGACTACCCACTGAGTTCATTAGCTCCCAACAGTGGGTGTAGATAAGCATGTAATAATCTTCCCAATAACTTGGGCAAACCATTATACACAATCTGCATCCTGAGTTTCTGTTGCCTTTCTGGAAGCAATGGGAAGACTCAGACATGATGTTGGCTAGCACTCAAGAGACATCACTAATCAAAAAAGTCAACAGTATCCTCATTCAAGCTGCAACAAGCTTCTGAAGGACAGAGACATTTTAGCATGTCCCTGTATATGCAAGCATCTATGCCTGAAAGACATAGAGGCCTATATATAGGGTAGTGGTTGGGCCTCCTGCACCCTGAACATATCCTTTAAGCACACCACTGGTGACTACTTGGCAAAGAGCTGAAAGAAGATTATATTCTGCAGACTCTGTATCTGCAGAAATGATTGACCAATGAAGTATGTCAACCAATGAGCAAAAATATTCATATCATAGAACACTGAATTATAGATCACATGCAGAGCTTTTTTATTCTACTGATCAGCATTGAATACAATCAATCTTAGTGGTACCTAAATCAAGAAAATATAATCTGCAAAACAATATTTCCTATGTTTTGCCTACAAAATAACAACATCCTAATAGTAAGTTTTCCCTATGTCAAAACATCCTGAAGACAGAAAGGACAACAGTGCAATGCCACACTTGTCTAGGGTGTGCCTTGAGACCAGTCTCTGCACATCCAATGCCAATTGACACAACAGGCTTCAGAAAAGGATGCGTCAGTCATGCCTGGAAAAATTATCATGCAGTGCAACAACCCTTTTTGTTACTGTTCAGTACTTCATTGCTATGATTGGGGAGGCTGATTTTTGTGCCTGACGGCACTGCAGACTTCCCATTTGCTAAACTTTCATCAGCGAGGAGTGATTTCTTACTGACCAATCTGTACACTTCCGACAACACACTTAAAAAGGCAGACTCAACATTTGTTGAATCTAGAGCCGAGGTTTCAAGAAAAAACAACCCGTGTTTCTCTGCAAACTCCTTTGCTTCCTCTGTCAGAACCTGGCGTAAATTGCTCAGGTCTGACTTGTTTCCAACCAACATAATAGTAATGTTGGTGTCCGAATGTGACTTCAGCTCCTCAAGCCACCTTTGTGTATGTTCAAACGAGACTCGCTTGGTGATGTCATATACCAGCATGGCACCAACAGCACCTCTGTAGTATGCAGCTGTGACAGCCCTGTACCTACAACAAATCCAAAACAAAAACCAAAACAGACATAAAAATTCCTTTCTTGAACACCTAGCTAGTAGGCATACAAACAAATTGGCAACAGAGAGCACATGCAATCTTGCACAACAAACATCAAAGATCACATCAAACATTAATCGTAAATCATCTGCCTGACATTACCCTAAACATAACCACAAGCTCACCTCTTCACCTAAAGAGCTAATTTTGAATAAAACCCTAACAGGCTGCACTCCCCTAGAAATGCAGACTCGTAAGACTATTGGTTACCTGTTCTTCTCCTCAGGCCTTGGTTTAGACATGAATAGGTATCATGAATATCCCAGAAAAAGATTGACATTGGTTAAAATAGGAATCTGGAAAGTGAAAAAAGTACTGAACTGAGGAGGACTGCTAATAATTGCTAGAGATCAAGAGGTTCCTCTCTTGCTTTGATTTTATTTTTTTAATACCTTTCTTGACCAGCAGTATCCCAGATCTGAGCTTTGATGGTCTTATGATCAACAGTGACTGTGCGAGTCTGGAATTCCACTCCTATGGTTGCTTTCGACTCCAAGCAGAACTCATTTCTTGAGAATCTGGCGAGCAGCTGCGACTTCCCCACTGCTGAATCTCCAATCAGCACGATCTTGAACACATAGTCTATCGTATTCTCGTACTCGCCATACGCAGCCATCATCGGTAGTAGTGGAATCGTCGATCTAAAAAGGCCCCCTAAAAAGCAAACAGAATTGAACCAATCCTAAAAGGGAAACTAAGAATTTTGTTGAAAAAATCAGAATCCAAGCTCCTTTCCCTGGACAAAATCCTCTGAGCGCCGAGTAGGTTGGAAAACCAGAACCAAAATTTCTCTCCGTCCGTGAGGTCGACAATAATTGCGCAAATTCCGCCTCGAATACGAAGGTGAAGACGTTACCCGCATCAGATCTCCTCCTCTCTTACCGTCAAAATAAAGAGACAGACCTGAACAAAAATACAAACAGATGGTAAATCTCCGGAAAGAGGAGGACGACAACAACAGCAACAATGATCCTCTTCCTTTGGGTTCGTCTTCTACAGATCGGAGATGGACCTATAACAATTATCGTGCACATTCTTGCCCGTGCGACGACGACAATTGTCGCGCACACTCTTGCACGTCTTCGGATTCCCCAAGCCCAAGTTACGGACCTCGTTTTAGGTTAGGGTTTAGCTTCGGAGCCCAGACAAATTCGATCACTGATTGTCCTTTTTAAAGTTAGGGTTTAACTTTGGAGCTCACGTAAATTTGACCTCTTTTTGTCCTTGTTTTAGGATAGGATTTAGCTTTGGAGCCCAAGCAAATTTGATCTGTTCCTACCCTTGTTTTAGGTTAGGGTTAGTTTCAAAGCCTAGGTAAATTTGAACTCTTACTTTCCTTGTTTATGTTTACGGTTTAGCTTTGGACCTAGGCAAATTTGATCCCTTCTTGGTCCCTTATTTATACTAGACAACAAAATGGGCCTCCAAAGCTCAATGCAAGGAGTTCTTAATGCTCAATTAATGGGCCCACCAAAAACACAAATATCCACATTCTTGAGTGTCTTGGAATGCATAATTCCATAGTACAATCTTTGTTTTAGAAAGTTTTCATTTTAGATTTTAGGTTTAGCTTAAAGTGGAAGCAAATTTGATATGTCATTGGCTATACCAGCTCATAGTGTGCTTTGTAACTTAAATAGTCACTAGCTAGTATAAATTCAAAATTCAAAATAATAAGTCATTGGTCACAAGTTCAAATTCACCTATTTGTTAATCAACCATTTATAATAATAGACCGATTACTAGTTCTTGTAACAAACTCGTTAACTTTGTTGTCGTTCCAATTTTAGTGTGACACTTACATGCATATGTTAAGGGTATAGTAATCGTAGTTATTTATGGTAGTAGTTAGTTAGTATATTTCTACTTACCCAAGTTATTATTATAGGAAATATTAAGTAAATCACATAGTTTTTATCACCATTTGAATTTGAATAGAATATAGGACTATTTTTGTCAATGAATATATTTGACCAAGAGGAAGATGATGATTCATTGTATCATTATAGAATATGGAGCTCTGATGAATATGAGAGAATAACATTTTTATTTCTAGAAAAGATTGTTCTTTTGATGTTTTTATCATACTTTAAGTATTAAATTATATTTTTAAAATTAATTATAAGTATATATGAATGAGCAAGCTTTGTTAGTATTAGTTTTATTGTATTTCAGTCTAGATTTTAGACCAGAATATAGGATTAATGATTTTGTATTTACTATTTGGTGACCATCCTAAGGTCTGAATTCAAAGTGAATTTCAAAATGTTGTTGATGTCTTGTTGCTGATTTTTTTAATTTATAGATAGATAATGAATTTTAGTTTCATTTTTTGCATTTTTTTTCAAATCTTGATCATAAGTTTTTATTTAGGAAACTTATTTAAACAAAGTAGCTAATTGTGAGGATTTTGTTCTAATGGAAAAGTTTGTTCAAACTTGAATTAGGATGTGGAGAAATGGAAAACATAATTGTAACTATAATTTTAAGTAGACAATTATATTAGGTTATACTACCTGAACAAGTGGAAAATGACATTGCCATCAACAACAATTTGAGTGCAAATAAGGTAGATTAACAGTTTGTAACACCTAAAAAAGTTTTTAAATTGTAACAAAGACATTTGTGGACAAAAGAAAGACCTATAGGCCATAGAATGCTTTAAGTAGCACTAATTATTCTTCACAAAATGCAAACTAGTGAAGCAAAGAAACGCACCAACAATCTACAACAAAATTCTAGGAGGGATGAATGTTAAATTGAAAATGCAAACTCACAGGTAGAGTTTAAACGAAAGAGTTAGGAATCTAAACCTTGACAAATAATTGTTTTTGAATCAATAGGTCTAATGTAGTAACATAACTTTGATGTTCTGATTCAACAGGTCAGAAGGGGAGGAAGTAGTACATATATGCTTCACCCCTTATTATTGAGATGATCAAAAGAATGAAAAGTTTGAACAAAAAGGTCAAAATTTTGAACCTCCGATTCATTATGTGGTTGAGTAAGAAGCTGCAACTCAAGGTATCAAAAAATTTAGAGGAGTTAAGTTGGTACTTGTAACTAAACAACAAACTATAATTTTACTAAAGCAAAACCAATAGTACAAAAGGTGTTTTTGTGGCTATCAAAGTGAGGTATAATGAACTTATATTTAATTAGCAAAATGGAAGTATTGTTAGAGGAGTTCCAAGGGATTGGAGCATAAGGATTCATAATGTGAACAAAGTTCCAAAACCTAATTCTCCATGTTACACATACTGCCATCAAATTGGACATCAAATCAATGAATGTCCATTTATTGAAAACAATGTGAGGTAAGGATTTCTTGAACATTTCCAAAATCTAAATTTAAAACTTGTAAGAACAAATAATCATGGACATATTGAGCCCGAGGATTTATACAATGAGAAGGTCAAAATTTCAGATAGATTTAAAGATCATATATGAAAAAATAACAAAGTGGAAATGAAAGTTCAGAATGTGGTAGATGTAGTACCTATTTTTATAGCTCCTACACAAAGTTTATTACATAACAACAATATTGGAATTACTTATAGAAGAACTTCAAATTTTAGAATGAAACTAGTAAGATTTATACCATTATATTTTGTGATAATGCGTCGATCTATGATTACAATTACTGAAGTTCCATTTGTATTAGCATTAGTTCATATTGTTGTTGGTACTAGATCCAGACCACAAACTCCAAGGGGAACATGAGTTTGCATGAAGATATGCCCAGAGAGGTGAACAAAGTTTTTGCTAGTTAGCCATCAAATCTAGGAGGAAGCAACTCAAATCCACTAAAGCCATCAAGACCTTTAGGACCTCTAGGACCTCCAAGGTATTTTGGATTGCCAATGGTGAATCCAAACATGCCACCGTTACCACCAAATAGACCTTATCATCAGCCATTTAACTATCCTAAGTATGTCAAGGATTTTAACCCAAATGTTCATGTCAAAGTATTAAAAGCTTCCATTAGAGTAAATAATGAAACAAATGATGCAAAAAATATTATTTTTTTCAGTTTTACCTTTAGAGATATTATGATGATTGGTGTAACAATTATATGAGAGATTACCCCGATTGCATTTTTGTAAAATTACAACTAGTTTTTTGTAAATGGTACATAAAAGTTCATAATGATGAACAAGTTTATTTGCAGTTGAAAAATATGAAGCACGAGAAGAATGAAAGAATGGAAGTCTATTATGAAATATTATTGAAGTTCGCCAATAATCTTCAACACAAGACAATAGATAAATTTTTAACTACTATTTTCATATTTGGATTACAACCATATCTACATGTAGCAACAACATGCATGAAGAAAAAACTTTGTAGTAGCATAAAGAAGTACCTTTGATTTGTGAAGAAAGAATTTTTGAAATAAAGACCATAAATAATTTATTAGTACCATGGAATTGTAAGACAAATATTAGTTTAGAAACCTCCAACAATCCCAAAGAAAACAGGGATGTATGATACAATACGTCACATGATAAATCATAATGTTGCATCCTTTAAAGCCAAAAGAAAGGAAGATTTTGTTCCTATAGTTTTTGAGGTTATTATGCAACAAATCGAAGTACAGAGACCTATGAGGTATTCTTGTCATATTTGTGGTGACATTAAACATAAGATCATAAATTGTTCTAAGTACAAAGGAATGAATACTACAAATAAACAATTTGTGGTAGAGCCCAAGGTTTCAAATCCTTCAGTTCATATGGTGGATGTCAACATGGCCATTGCTGGGAGCACGGTTATTGAGAATAGGTGTTCAAGGACACCAATCAAGAAGAAGTTTGTTGCTGATTAGGAAGAGGAATAAAGACTATAACAATCTTTTGTCAAGACTATACAAGAGATGCAAACTAAAAACCCACTCGAAAATATGACTCAAAAGGAAAAATCATACTGGAATACAAGTTGGGTAGGATTACAAAAAGTTGAGGTGTCCACATAACCAATTGTATCACAAAGTATTGTCTATAGAACAAATAATCTAAGATATTAGTGAACAAATGTTGGAAGCTACCTATACTTTGAAGTTATATCAGTTGTTAAAAATAGCACTAGATCTTAAAAAATATATGTGGCAAAAATTGAAGCTAGAAAACCTAATATAACTACTAAAGTGATATTAGAGCCCAATGTAGCCACAATGGTTGAAACACATTCTAAACTAGACACTATAACTATAGAGGTAGATAACCAAATGGCAATTATCCAAGTACAAGTTGGGAAGAACATTGTTGAGGATGTTTTGTTAGATGGAGGAACAAGTGTGAACATTGTAACAAAATACCTTAAAACAAAATTAGGTTTACCCAAACCAAGACCATTTCCATACCACTTCAAAATGGTAGATCAAAATATGACTAGACCTTTAAGAATCATAAAAAAATTAAATATTCACATACATGGTATACCATATATAGTTACATTTACTATGTTGAAAAACGATGTGGTAGATTTTAGCTATTCCATGTTGTTCGAAGGCCTTGGTTCAGATATGCAAATGTACACATGACTAAGGTAACAATGTCATTACTATTCAAGCTAAGGAAACAATTAGAATAATATCAATTAATAGGATATTCAAAGTAAAAACCAAAAGGTCCCAAGTATTTGTTTATTATGATTTGCTAGAAGGGTTAATAAATAAAGAGGAAGATTTGATCTTTGAAACAAAACCAAAATTGTTTTCAATTGGCACAATTACTATATCGGATGAAACGATTTCATTACTAAATGTTGGAATGTCAAAAATCAAAAGCATTGAGGAACCTGATTTAGAGCAAGGGGCATCTGATCAAAGAGTAACAAAAGTGGTGCCTTCAAGAATCAAATCAAAAGACTTTTATGTTAGACCAAACATATCATTAGAAGATAAGGTTTATCCTGAAACCTAATATCATCATAGCCATGATGATATTCAAGTGGATGAAACACTAGCCAAAATATAGGTACAAAATCTTTAGATAACAAGTTAAGCTTTGACTAAAAAACAACAACTTGTTAAACGAAATTTTAGCACAAAGGCAAATCCACAATATGTCAAGGCTAATGCATAATTGACAAAGGAGAAGACTGAGGACCTTAAGATGTCACTCAAGGAGTTCAAATATGTGTTTGCTTGGACTTATAAGGATTTGAAAGGTATCCCTCCAAAATTTGCTCAACACAATATTGAATTAGATACCTCAATCCATTAGGACAAAACAAGGTATAAATTGAACCTTAATTATATTGAAGTTATCAAATAAAACATGGACAAACTATTAGTAGATGGATTCATTCAACCAGTAGAGGAGGCTACATGGTTATACCCTATAATGGTAGTGCTTAATAAGAATAGAAAACTAAAAACTTGTGTGGATTTTATGAAGCTAAATAAGGCAACTAAAAAAGATCCTTATTTTTTGCTATTTTTTGATGAGGTATTGAACACTAAAGTAAGGTATAAAGTTTATTCAATTTTAGATGGATATTTAAAATACCATCAGGTTTCTAGTAGTAGTAGTAGAAATCTGCCACAGTCTAGGTGCATCCAGCAAAGGTCGTGTTCGTTTCCCCAGGGACAAACCAAGGAATCAATGCGAGATCTATAACATGAAAGCCCCGAAGCCTCCGTGCAACAACAAAGAGTGCCGCCCTCTCCAACCAAAACGAGAACGACAAACTTAAAACAATAGATCTCCACGGGAATGCGAGAAAGAACCAAAGAAAACCTGCAAAAGCGAATCAATAAATCTCATAACACTTCCTACAGGTGCTTATTGAGAGAGAAGTGTACAAATAAAGCTCTGTGTGCAATTCGGAAACTGGACAATCCTTATTACTTTGGCTTCTTCTTCCTTCTACATGGATCTTATCTGGTTTAGGACCGACAGAGACTCTCCTTTGCCTCTCATTATTGGATACAAAAAAGTCGGTGAGAATCCCGGTTAAGAAAAGCTTGAATCGGAACTGGAAAAGCTCTTATTACTAACCGCGAGCTGTTCCCGATGTCTCTGCTACAACAACAGTCTCCTTGTAAAGTCGTCACAATCTCTCCACTGAGAAGCCTTCCTCCCCTGTTGCAGCAGCAAAAACCCTCTCTGTTCTCTGCCGGACGCTAAAAAGTCTTCGTCTCCGCACACTGATAGAAGAAAAAAAACCTCAACGCTGTCACGGAAGCCCTCTCAAGATAAAAAACTGAAAAAAAAAACACATGTCTTCCGCCAAGTTCTACATAAAACATCCCACAGAAAGAACCCCACCCCCTCCCCCCAAAACAACAACAACAACAACAACAAATCCGTACCAAACAAACCTCGCACAGAAGAGTTGCAAACCCCTTCCTTCCCTTCCCCGTCAGGATAAATACATTGGATGATCACGCCATTTGGTGTCAGAAATGGGCCACCAACTTTCTAAAAAACAATTAATAGATCCTTCATAAAGTATATGGACAAGTTCATAAAGATATTTTAGAATGATTTCATAGTCTATAGTGATATGGAAAGTCATTTGATGAAACTCAAACTTTGTTTTCAAAAATGCAAAACATATATAATCAGCTTTAACAAAGAGAAATGTGCCTTTATGGTATTTTTAGGATTGATTTTAAGGTTTATAGTTCACATACTAGACCCTAAAAAGGTTCAGGCAATCTTATATATAATTACAACATGTGTGTGCGTCTGTCTGTGCATCTGACGACGGTTTCGCGTTTTAATTAACTGGCGGAACCGGCCCGGACAGTCGGATTCTGCAAACAAAAAATCCCCCGCAAAAAATCGTTTGTGCCTCTTGCCGCGTCGTGCGTGAAAACCAAGGCCCGGACAGTCGAATTCCGAGACCGAAAATCGGCTCGGACAGTCGGATTCTACAAACAAAAAATCCCCCACAAAAAATCGTTTGTGCCTCTTGCTGCGTCGTGCGTGAAAACCAAGGCCCGGACAGTCGGATTTCGAGACCGGAAACCAGCCCAGACAATCGGATTCTGCAAACAAAAATCCCCCACAAAAAATCGTTTGTGCCTTTTATCGCGTCGTGCGTGAAAACCAAGAGGCGGAATCTACAATGCATGTATCCTAAAGGACAAGTTTTCATTGGGGCCAGTGCATTGTCCATGCTGAGAAGTTATGACACGAGTTATTGAATGGGAGTTCTATCTCTTTGGGCAGAGAAGAAAAATACATGGGAAATTGTTGAGAATTTATGAGAGAATTTATGAAACAATGGTGAATGGGAATTGTTGCAAATGGAAATGAATGTAATGCACAGATAATAGGAGGAGATTAATGGGTGGGTGGAAGAGTGGATGTCTCTTGGAATCAAGAAAGTGCATGGAAACTTGAGCAAAGAGAAAGTTATAGGAAAGTTACAAGGATATAGCTTTTGTGGATCGATTCGACAATGCTTTCTAGGATCATCTGGAGTGGATGTGATTTTGTAGGGTAAAGGCTTTATTTAATTGTTTCTTTTGAAATGGGCCTGACATAATTTTGGGTTCTGAACATTTTTTGCATGTGGTGTGATACCATTGCCGTGATACCATTCCAAACCCTAAACCCCCATCTTATATATAAAGTCACTTGGTGCGTCCGTCTGTGCGTGACGGACCTCACGCACGGACGCTCGGGCCCGGCCCAGGAAAAACGGGGTTCGGGAAAAAAAAACGGGGTTTCGAGAAAACGGGGTTCCGAAAACCGGGGTTCGTGTGAATGGGGTTTCGGGAAAACGGGAGAACGGCGTTCGGGAGAACGGGCGGTCAGATAGGGCAGGGCGGGGCGGGGGGGCAGGGGGCAGGGCATGGCAGGGGCACCCACGGCCCGGGCCGGAAAAAACGGGGTTTGGGAGAACGGCCGGCCAAACAGGGCAGGGCGGGGCATGGGGCAGGTGTCCGGGCAGTGCGGGGCAGGGCAGGGGCCAAATAAAGAGTAAAAGATAAGGAAAAATAAAATTTATAAAACCTCACATTGGCGGCCGAAGGTCACAGGCACCCACGGGAGACGTCACAATGGCCTTCGGTCACGGGCACCCACTAGTGGGTAACCCATGGCTATGCCACTCTAGCCACCCCAAATGCTCTGTTAAGCTTTATTGTTTGCACGATCATGTTATAACAGCTCTGTGTAAACAACATTGCGAGTATACACACCGACAGGTGCATCTTCATGAACATTCTCCCACCCATCTGTAACCAGCACTTTCACGCCCTCGGGGCACCCAATGCGCGACATGGCCACATACAACTGGCCATGTGTATATACAGGTTTGGGCAAGAAAATGCCGATCATTTTTAATGTCTGCCCTTGCGCCTTATTGATGGTCATGGCAAATGCAGGGCGCACAGGGAACTGGCGTCGGCGCAGAGTGAAAGGCATTCGTTCTGTGTTTGAAGGTGTGATGCTTAGTCGTCGAATGAACACTCGTTGGCCCTTTGCAGGACCTGTTGCCACCTCTGCTTCAATGACATGCTGCATGAGTTGAATGACAATGAGCCTAGTACCATTAGCCAGGCCGTTGGTCATGTTGCGTAATAATATGATGGGACAACCCTCCTGTAAGTGCAGTTCATGGGGTGGTACGCCCGGAAAACTGAGTGTGTTCAAGAACTCAGTGGGGTAAATGCCATGTTGCTCCCCATGCATCATAGAATCCGCGCTGTAATACACGCGGTGCTGTGCGGGCGAGCCATCGTGCTTTGTGAATGCATATGTGTCATTGATGAGTTTATTGAGTGCATCCACATTTTCGTTCAAAGGTGTAAGAATTGCACGCTCAATGATGTATGCAGATCTTGCAGCATACTCAACAATAGATGATAGAGCGCCATACACTTTTTCAATCAAATTTGCCACAGTAAGGCCATTGCAGCACATGTCATGAGGAATAAGAATGGAGTCTTCACCAACATAGGGATACACGTGCTCTACGCCCTTCCCCACACGTTGCAAGTAATCAGCAAATGCCTGCAGCCGTGTGGCATCTGCTTGTGCATACGCGTCACCCTGAGCCAACAAAAAGACTAGATTTTCAACATGATACATTTTATAGGAATGCGAAGTTTGTTTTTCACTTAAAACCCGACATTCATTCATCATCCTTTGTTAGTAGTTTTAAGTGGACAAAACAAAAATCTTGATTTATTCTACGACAAAAATATGTTAACAAAAAATGAAAGATGTAATATGCAGCAATAAATCCAAAAGTTCAAGTTATATTTGTACACACTATTGTCAATGCTATTTTCAAATATATGTTACAAGTAAAAAACACAAAGGATTTATCTAACAACATTTTTGGTGTTTTCAATCACATAAAAGCTCATTATGGATGTTCTAAAATTGCAAAAAATGGCAGCTTACATATCCACACATTATTATGGTTTAATGATTATCTAGATCTGAACACACTTGTACAAACATTGCTTGATGATGGAATTTTTTTGACAAAATATGATTAATTATTTAAACGACATAATTACATGAGACATCAATCAATATAAATCATGTCCAATAATGATAGATAGAAATTGTGTTAATGACAATCTTGATAACATACATCCTTGCACCATAAGGCCACTAGATCTTGAAGAAAAAACATTTACAAAACTATTCCAAAATGACATTCATAAATTGATGAATATATGTATTCAACACATATATAATCCAACATGGTACAAAATAGATGTTGATGTGTCAAAAAAATTACGTATGGATTCCCTCAACCTATAGTCAATGAAACTCATTTCAACATTGAGACGAGACTTTTACATATAAAAAGAAATGATAAATGGTTAAATAATGCAAATCCATGGATATTATTAGCTTCAAGATGTAATCATGATTTGAAATTTATAGTAGCTTTCGGCAAAGACAATAAACCATTGATTTATTATATCACAATAAATCTATTTACACTTCACATATGTATTCTCTTTTGCAAATTGTATTACAAAAAACTAAAATAATAATTGAAATTTCAAATAATAATTATGATTCAATTGACAAAAGTCGACGTTCCTCATACA
Source organism: Sphagnum tenellum (assembly GCA_963921925.1). Lineage (NCBI taxonomy): Eukaryota > Viridiplantae > Streptophyta > Sphagnopsida > Sphagnales > Sphagnaceae > Sphagnum > Sphagnum tenellum. The sequence continues at coordinate 7,776,059 of OY998150.1, forward strand.
TTGTTTAAACACAATAGGAAGTCAACAAAAAATATTAGCAACTAAGCCAATTAATTATTTATTGAACTTACCAAATCACAAAACGGATCATGATTTCACCTACATACCTTGGTATAATTTGTTAGCATGGGTGAATGAACAAGAAACAAATCAAAATGTTCAAAATGAAAATGATAATGATACTGATGTCAATTATGAAATTTTCATAATTGAGAAAAACTCATCAAATTAGCAATATGTCATACATAATTTTAGGATTGCTTACTAACATAGACCTAATCATTTTAATTTTCTTTGTCCATATGAATTTTTTAGTAAGACAAACAAAATCAACAATATATGTTGTCATAGATTTAATGGTGAACACCTTCAATACAACACCCATAGCTTTTACAAATTCAAAGTGCCAAAAAGTCCAGTTTTACAAACTTACACAATAACTTTCCACAAAAAATGACCTTGAAAATTACGCTCGAACCATTTGTATTTTGTTTACATCATGGCGTACAATTTTTGACATGAAATTAAATATCATTATATCTTGTGAAATGACAGGAAAAAATGTGTACCCAAAATTTATTGATTTGTAAAAAAAAGTAAATAAAAAAATCAACATCTTACATTAATGTAAAGATTCAAAGCGAATAAGTTGACATTTAAATTAGATAGAAAATGGGTATTTAGTAAATCAAAATCTGATTTTCCAATTCAAAGGTTTTCCAAAAGGGTAGCATATTGAATGTCTTTGTTTTGTCACATTTGCTCTGTTAGGATAATACTATTTGGTCAAATGTAACTATCCCAAAGGCTTTAACCTAAGAATTTTCTTTGTGTTAATTTTGTGAATGTAAAAATCAGTTGTATGTTTGTTGAATATAATGGTGTGTCATTGATTGGTGGAAATTGTAAAACATCTCCTATGAACATTATGTTGATTCCTCCAAATGGTAAAATGCTAAATTTTAGTTTTTGTAATTTTAAGTGTATTGTGGCAAGCAAAGTGCAACCTACCATGGATATTTCTTCTATAATGATGAACTTAATATTTGGCCATATGTTTATGGTTGAATTACGTTTGCTTATAATTGTGTGTTTATCAATCAATAATCCCAACAAAGAGTGTATCATTATTCCATTTATTAATAAGGTTGCATTTGTAGAGTATGTAGAAACTTGTTTTCCCATTTTCAAAAAAAACTTGGATAGTTGTAATTATTTTTGTTTTGCCAATACCTACACTCCTACATATTGTAATAATTTATTATTTGTTTCATAAATGAAGGCTATGTTTTCATTTTCATTTTCAATATCATATGATTACATGTCATTAAATGGCAAGTGGTGTAGCTTAGATTTTGTATTTTCAATTGTATAGGTTGTGTTTGAATATGGATGTGAAATTTATAGTGTTAGTTCATCAAGGTCTGATATTTGTGAAAGTTTCAATTCTTAATTCCATTCTGTACATTGGCAATAATCAAAAAAAGAAAGTAGCCAATTATTTTTATATTTTGGATCTAAAAGTATACAAATTTAAGTATATTGTGTACATTTTCCTACATGGTAAAATCCAATCAAGATATATGAAATTATTTAATTATAAAATTTGGTCATTAAAAAACCAAATGAAACCAGATTTTTAATCATTTTGAAAGTAGTTCAAACCAATTTTAAGCCCCAAAAAACTATGGTTCTTTGTTTTATATTAGAGTATGCAATGAAACATGTTTAATGATATAAATTATGATCTCTCCAATATGAATTAATTTCAATCACATAAATGAATGAGTACCAGGTTTGGTATTGTTCGTAGTAATGTGGGTTAAATAATAACATGTAAGTGAATGTAATATTCGAACAGATGAATGGTGTTTAATAATTGTGGATGAATTTCATTTGTTGACATTCATTCACATTTGTCAACATTCATCCATGTTCATATATATTTGAATTCACTCACTTCCATAATTAATTGCAATACATAGATGAAAAAATACATATTTTGTACATACATTCTCTTCAATGGATGTTATAATTAACCTTGTATTTTTCATTCCTTACAACATTGAATGCTTCCATGATAAACCCCCCATGCACCCTATGACAGCGCACTCTGGAAAGACAACCTCCCTTACTTGTTGGCAACAACGTACTCTAAGTTATAGACTGATATGTTGATTTTCTTTCAATGCTCCGCCATCTGCCTCAAAGACTATTGAAGCTCTTATATTATTGTATTTAAATTATCAAAATTTTGTTGCATTGTTGTGTCAAGAGAGGAGGCTATAAAACCTTTGACATGTGTTGTGCACATCAGATTGAGATTGGTCTCCTTGCATTAGGGCAGGCAGTTCAGTGTCTAAATTTTTTTAATTAAAAAACAAAATGATACAAGTGTTTAGATAACCCCAATCCAGAATGCACCAAAAACATATAATAATTATGTAATAATATTATATCTCAAAATATATGTATTCATACCAGATACATACCCTACCAGCTGATACCTATATACATACCTTTACCAACCAAGTACCAAAAATGGGTGGGAATGAATCGGTATCCTTCATTCCACGCCCAGTCTGCTATTGAAAGATTAGACATATTGATACAAACACTGGAGAAAGGGCAGAGGCTATGTATAGAGAGAACAGTATAGTGGCAGACTTTCACAATAATATTTCGTCCAATTTGCAATTTAGATATGCTCCAGTCAATGCAGCTTGCCTTGTGACCAATCAAAACCCACTTCTCTATTGTCTCCCAGACATAAAAGTTACTCTGTTGCAAATTCCAGTGACCCATTTCAAGACTTCAAACGATTGGTAAATACAACAGTGATTCGACAACCCAAGTCCAAATAACCACCATGGTGTTTGCATACAAATAATCTGCCATAATAATCAGAACAAGATATGAATTGCAAAAATAAACAACATTTACCCACTCATTAAGGATCACAAAACCCACAAGAATTGGGCAAATCATGTTACTTCACACTGTGTTTCACAAAAAAAATAAAATCATCATTTCATTAAACAGTTTTATACAGACTTGATCACATTGCTCAAATTGATTTGTAGCAGATACAAATCAGGTTATAACTGTAGTAAACAGACACAACATTGCATCTACAAATGATTGCTGGGATAACAACAAGTCTTGCGAATTTGCAGACAATTGCAGGGAAAGCAAAACAGAGACATACTGCATTCTGCTTTTAAGAAGTGGGGATAAGAACTGTCTCACAACATTACGGGGAATTGTGGGAGATTCTCACCAGCTAATAATAATATATCACGACAAATCACCAGTCAATTTCTGGCTCCAAATCCAGGAAAATTTTGTTCCAAGGATAAAATGGCAGGAGTGGCAGAGGTCCCTGAACAGCAACACAAAGGAACAGTGCAGATTTGTCCACCTGCTAACCCAGGATGGGTTGAAACATGTCCACCAACATCCATTGTAAGAAGACATAACGAAATGGACAAACTTCGATTGAAGGCTAAGGAAATTCTAGCTGCAGTAGTTTTCATGGCACTGAAATCTATGCTGTGTATTGCAAGCTAGTCTCAAGTATGTGCAAAAAAAATTCTACTGCAATCCGGTGCAATTGGTGACTGTAGAATATTTTTTTGTCCACTTCTGCTTTTTGTTGAAACATCACACCCATCTAAATTGCAACTGAAATATAGAGTTCTCATTTTATGTTGAAGTGATGCCAAACTGCATAGGTATGCCCAATTGCCTATCTGTTACATCTGCAGTTTTCATTCAGAGTGGTGAGGGAATGGGAAAGTCATGCTGCGTCCTAGAGTGGAAGGGGAGTCGAGGCCATTCATCCCTCCCTTCTTGTCAACCTGTTAGTCATCCCCCCGCCCAGATAGAGCCATGCAGTCAACAGTTAAAAGACTGGTTCTGAACAATCACTTCCAAGACTCATTCAAACTTGAAAAGAAATTAGAACCACATTTAGATTGAAATCTCAAGCTGTGTACAACAAAAACTCAAAAGAAAATCCAGGACAAACTGAGTTGAAGACACATTGTTACAATCAAGCACAGTAACATGGCAGAACAAAATGTACAACAAAAAAGAATATCCAGAATAAACTGAGTTGCACACATTGCAACAATCAAGCACAGTCAATTGCAGAAGAAAATGTCTCAAGAAAAATGCACAGGGGATGAAGAGCAAGATGCTGCAAAGACATACATAATACTAGGCTCTCACAACATTTGATCAACAGACCACTAGAGTATTCTTAAAGGCCCATGTGAACATATTTGAACTCTGAGGGGAAGGGGGAAGAGGATCTCTATTGTAGAAAAAAACTCTCAACCTTAAACAAGGAGCCACACATTTGGCCCTGGCTGTCCACACGTGAAATGGGTTTCAAAGTGCTCATTGGGTGCTCAAAACTGTGAAGTCCATCTGCACTTGAGAAAAAACACCCTGATAAGACAAACACAACACAAAAATTAGGGTTTCCAACAGAGAGAGTGTGAAAATCTACTTGAGAAAGACCAGTCCCACGACAGTACAATTGGAGCTCTGGGCACATCACACGGTAACAGTTTCACTGGGTACCTTGTGGGAAGGGAGCAAACGATTTTCCACATCCTTCTTTCAGGAGTTTCGCATCATCAGAGAATGCAATGGCTCCATCAGCGGCAGTGCCCCAATAGAACTCTACCTTGCCTTGAGGATCCTGCAAGTGACCAAAAGGGCAACTGCACGGTATGAGACATCTTGCGTGAGACAGTAACGGAACTTACAAACCGTAGGCACTTTGTACTTTCGACATGACGAAGGAAAAAAAACGTAGTCAGTTACTCACGGACGCAACGAGGAGTTTGCGCGTCTTGTTGTCAAATAAAACGAATGCAAATGAGCCAGCCAATTCGCCGATCACTTGGTCCGCGGAGTAGCCACCACGATCGCGGAGTGATCTGTACATCTCTATAATGAGCTCCACCTCATGTACACTCTTCCCGAGACCATAGCGCTGTCGAAGCATTGCCAAGTTCTCCAGCATCCCCACGCAGATGCAGTGCACATCGTCGACTACTGCCAGTGTTCTGCATACAAGCAAGCACTATCTGGTGTAAAGAACAGAGCCGCGCAAAACCAAGCTCGTCGACGACATCTCGACGATTGATCCCCGATGACCACTGCGTCATGTGCACTCCCGACCAGAAAAAAACCAAGCAAAACCAAAATAAAACAAGGAAAAAAAAGCAAAACGAAGACAGACGACATGTGCAGGGTGATTCTCGACCAGATGTATACAAGTTCGTGATCGATGCTTCAAGCAATTGCGACATAGCTTTCCACAGGGAGCATAATGGAAGAAGGGAAGGCCGTAAGAAGAATTGAGAGAGAGAGAACCTACCTTGGCCGCAGAAGAGCCTGATTCTTGTGAGTGAAAGCCATCGCGCTGTTGCCATCGAAATGGAGCGACATTGCATCTGGATAGGCCGCTTTGAAGTTGCTGAGGAGGTCGTTACCCGTCGTTGTAAAGCAGTCAGGGCTGCCGATGACCTCAGGTACACTCAGTTCCTCTGGTGCCTGCGCAACCGACTTGTGAACCACAGCCAACATTTTGATCACTTCACAAATAACTCTCTACACGTGAAGAAGAAGCGCTCAAAACTGAAGAAGAAGAAAAAGAAAGTTCACGCCTGGTGTTTTATCGGCTTAGCTGCAAACCGATGATTCCGTCTTCAAGCAAGAAACTCTTGTCACCGGATCAGGAATAGCAAGACAACAAGAATCCCTCAGTGTACTCCAATTCACCAGAACTTTTCTCCAGAAAGGGAAACAACAACAATAGTCCTCCGTTCACACAAAACAATCAACAAGCAAGAGAGGTACAAAAACAATATTACATAACTAACAGAAAACAAGGCCAAAAAGTGTAAGAGATAGCTCGATCGATAAAACGGAGAAGTGCGCAAATTCTAGGATGCTCAGAAAAATTTCGAAATCCCGGAAGAAACAAACGATTCAAGGAAGAGAACACAAGAATCCGCGGAAGGACAGGGGGAGCTCGACGGGATAGCGTCGTCTTCTTCTCGCGGCGAGCTATAACAAGCTGGTTGACTCGTGATGTGGTAAATTAACCACGGGTGAGGTTAACCGCATACAGCCCGGAAGGTGAAAAGTTTCGAACAATTGTGGATAATTACGACCGTCTATTGCCAGTTTCCGGTGCCCCGCGTCGACCGGTGGATAGGGTACTCCATCCGCATTATGCGGTCGCCTCGACACGTCATGTGTTCCGAGTTATGGGCGTATCCACGTGTTCAGGAGCCCGTCCGCTCGGCTGTTCCCCGCCCGTCCCCCATTCACGTGGTTCTCGTCCCGTTGGGAATGGTTCCTGCTACGGCGTTCCCTGTGAGGTTTGCTGAAGTATGTTGGTCGTTGGCGGCTGTGATCGTGTGATCCCTAAACTCAAACCACTCCGGACCGTTTTCTCTTATTTGGGCAGAGGAGGAAAAAAAAAATTTGGGCGGACTTTAGTTGCAAATCACACAACTGTTTCTCTGTTACTATGGAACCGGCCTGGTTCCACCTATGAATGTGGTGACCAGTGGTGGGCAGTTCTATATAAAAAAAGGGGGTGAGAACCGGCCAAGTTTTCAGGTCGGTTCTCACCCTGAAAACCAATGGGTATCACCAATGCTGGTACCCTAAGTGAAAATCAACTTGTTGGTTCTCACTAGGCTGAGAACCAGCCTTATGAGAATTGCTTAAGATATTTAAATGTTAACAAACTGAAAACTTTCCAGGGCATTAGGAAATACCCAGTTTTGGTTTCCAATAATACGGATCTATACTAGCATTTAGGGTGTAAGGTGATTATGAGACCTATTAAGCTAAGTTTTAGGCTACTGATTTTTCAAAAACTGAGATTAGGGTTAGGGGTGGCATCTAGTTGTTGTGTGTGAGGAGGCCATCATTTTCAGTCTCCACATTTCAAAATATAAACATGGTGAAGCATACAGAAATTCCCTACATTCATGAAAGGATACATGTTAATTTTAAGAAAGTACATGCTCAAAGAGTCTTTCGGGGACGTCATAATATATTTACATTATGTTGAGCTTTTTATTATGTAAATGATAACAAAGAAATGAATTTTTTCAAGTGGTACATTGCATGTTTTGTTATATTAGTCCAGTTGATGCATATAGTTTAGTACGATTTCAAGCAAGGAACGAAATAATATCATATTATAAATCAATGGAGTAATGGGCTTAAAAAGATATGTGGATGCAATCCATGTTGTGGTCACAAAAAAAAAATTGTCCAATGAAAGGGTATTGAAAGACAACCAAAAAAAAAAGGACCTAATGTGTTTAATAGTGAAATATCATAATTTTTTTGGTGCAAAAGATCCTTTCAAAAAGAATGATGTGCAACAAAAATAACTTTTGCAAGCCCTTAACTTTTTGAGTATAAAAAAAATCTATATATTCAATTTGTGGAAGGTACATGTTTGAGTGTCTTGTAATGTGTTTATCTTCAAGAGTCGTGTTTCCCCCAAGAAAGTTCTTTTCACAAGAAATATTGCCCAATTTTATGAAGAGGACAACACAAGAAAACGCTTTGCCAAAACTTTGTTTCTTCTGTTACATACTATGGAATGGGCCCAGTTCCACCCCCAAGAATGTGTGGTGAGCCTAGTAGGGGGAGTCACCATTCTGTTAGATGATAAATAGGTTCTGCCACGGCTTATTGCCCTTTTGCATATGTTAGGTGGTAGACACCAGTTCCTAAACCTTCTCCCCAACTCTGATTTCCAAACACCCAAATTCTAACAAAATTTATATTGTTTTTCCCCCTTTTCCTCATTTTTTGTCTCACTTTTGAGCTTTTGGTCATTAACTTCAGTTCAGTGCTAGAGTATGGTGTTTTTTTGGTTTGCAATTTTTTGCATCTTTTGGACCTGGAAAAACTGATTTTGACAATACATGCAAAGGATTTTTGTGAAAAAATTGGCCGTAATTCACCAGATTTAAAGAGGAAAATAAAAACTAAAAATGTGCCAGATTTCTACAACACATTCAAGCAGGCACCTAGCCAAAATATAGAAAGATTATTAAGTTTTTCTACTTCCATACCTGTTCTACAGCCAAATTTGGCTACAGCTTCTTGTGGATGATTGCCAGTTTGGCTGCATTACAACAACGAAAAATTAAACCCCTGGCTGAAAAGGGAGAATTTGTTGAGTTCCCAAACTGGTCATTTGTTTGAGTCTTTTGGCCAAACTGGGTGCTTGGGAACTCAGGCTCCTGCTTTTGTTGCTGCCACCTTAACATGCAGAATGGCATCAAGACCAGCCCTTTTCCTATACATATCCAATTGTACTTGTTGCTAGTTTGTGGCCCCATGTAAATTTTCACCCTTAGGGCTACCACATTTTTTCAAACTTTTTCCATCCATCCATCCAATCCGTCAATAACCAATGTTCAGAACAAAAAAGTGTTAAAGATTGAACCCAGCCACAGGCTCAATTGCATGTTTTTGGTGCACAACATGCAAATAAATTAACAAACCAGAGCCAGCAGACACAAATGTGTTGGAATTCTGATTGATTCAAAAAGGTTTATGAGGTTAGAGAAAAGATGAGCTGAAGAACATTGCACTTGACTAAGGTAGAACTTCTCATCACCAAACACATATCTATTATTGAACATATTCCAATGTTTTTGTAGGTCTGTACCCAGCCAAATTGAGTGATTTTTGTGTCATTGGATGCCCAAATGAAGGGCTACAAATGTTCTTTGAGCATTAGAAATAAAGGAGCAACACAAAAAAACATAGGAAGAAGCTCGATGATAGTTTGCTTTCAATTTTTTTGAAAAATAAAGCTCTAGACCCCTCTTTAGTTCCAGCCCCATATCTGTCTCACGATGGGTGTGCCAACTAGGGGTCTACAAAACTTTTTTGTATTCCAAAGACAAAGATGCAACCATCAAAGATCTTAAGCTTGAAATCCTAATCTGTTATGAATCATCTATCTCCGAACACTGAACCCTCTTACACCAAACACTCCATATCTTGCCCATTCCTTAAGCGCTAGGTGAAGGGCTAAAAATGTTCTTTGCACTTCAGAATTAGAGGAACAATGTGTGAGGATTGGACCTTATTTGACTTTTTAAATGTTCACTCACTATACCTTAACTCATCCTTTTTCCCAATGATCCATACCAGATCACTAAACCTGAGATAGGGGTTCATTTCAGAGTCTGAAATAGGGTTTCTTTTCCCCAATATTGTGAGTTAGGTGGTCTGGTCATCATCCACAAGAGGGCTTAGCCAAATTTGACTGCAGGTCAAAAAGGAGAGTTGAACGTTTTTGGAATCCTGCTACATTTTGGTGATGTGAGAACCAAATGTCTAACTGTGATGATTTAATGTTTTTTTCCCTTGAAATCTGGGCAACTTTTGCCAGTTATTTCAAACATGTTAATTAGTTCACATTTTATTTGTTATTTTTTGGAAGGGGTCATCTTGATTTGGCCCATCACCTCTGAATTTGAAATATTTGTCACTCCCCAGTAGAAGCGCCACTTTGGACCCCCAGTCAAAAAACATAAACAAATGTCCTCCCATACAGTTGACCTTTTCAGTTCATATACACGAGAGTTGAACTTTGGGCAAACCATATGAGATAAAACTGAGGTGCTCCTATTAGGAATGTCTTTGAGGAACAACTAGGGAACTTGGAGAATCACATAGGAACATGATGAGAACACATTGGGAACAGTGAAAAAACTAAAAATCCAGTGTTTGGTGTCCACCCATCATCCTTTGTGGTGTGCTGGTGCCTGTTGGTGTGCCCTGTTATGTGACCAAATCACGATAGTGGCAAATTAGGTGTGTCAGATAAAATCTGATGTCAGTTTGAAATGTTTCCAGATGATTTTGTTGTCTCAACAACACCCCAATACTTGACAATTGGAAAGTTCACAAGCAAATTTTCCAAAAGATCTTCATTATGTGTGCATGATCTGGCATAAAATATGTTGACATATTTAATTTGTTTAAAAAGAAGGGTCCAACAATCCCGATTTGAATACCCTACTTCAGGTTCAGTGTTAAAATTTTATTTTCAAAAAATGTCCAATTTCTTAGAAATTATTTACTCGAAATGCCAATAGTGAAGGAAATTATCTGGCATCCATGTCTAGATTTTGGGAACCTGAGATCAATATTTAGGGTTCATTTTTTTAAAAAAAATTGTCACTTAGTATCTAAAGGTATATAATTTATTTATCAATCACATAAAAAATTGGGCATATTTTTGTAGTGTAGTTGGATGCCATCTTATTACACAAGATTTTTTGCCCATGAAAAATGTAATGCTCACTCCTATGGGGCTTTCATTTCTCAAAATACTCACCTTTGTTATATTTTCCCTTGATGCCCAATGGGTATCAACTAAGTTTAGACAATAATCAGCCTGATGCAATGTATATAATAGTAATCTAGTGACAGTTATACATTATCATTCTTCAAAGATTTCAGCAGACATCACTCAATTTTATTTTATTTCCAACCAACCCTTTTGAAAAAAATTTAATGTGAAACATTAATCCTCTAGCAAGAGAGCTATGCATTAGATAATATGAGAATGCATGGAATAAATGCCATGTACTTGACATGATGAGGTTCTTCATAAAAGTAAAGAATTGCCCAACAATTTGCACTTACCAGTATGATGTGGTTCTCTCCCGTACCGTACCAGCATATTGACCCTTGACCAGGTGGTTCTCAAAATGTCGAAGAACTCATGGAAACACCAACCCTGAAACTCTAGTTCTCCAGAGTTCTTTCAGGAGATTTAACAATCTTATATATAAATTCAAATTTGTGAGTGCGTGCGTGCGTTCTGTTTTGCATTTTAATTCATCGACAGAATCGGCCTAACATTTGGTAGGTAGGTAGGTTGTAGTGCAGTTATGTCTGTTTGTCTATCTTGCAGGCCAGGGCATGACATGGATGGCTACTTAAGCCGTTATCTTCTAGCAGCGTAGGGAGGGGAAGGGTGACAAGAGCAGGGCAGGGGCATGGCAAACACCTGCCCACTGGACAATAGAATTATTTTCATTATAGAACATAATTCAATCTTTTTGAAAAAGAAAATAGAAAATAAATAAATAAATACATAAAAATAAAAATAAATGGAAATAGACAAAACAAGAATTAAAAAAATAAAAACATGAAACAAACATAAACTAAATGAAAACAAATGAAACAAGGAAAGGGAAATACAGTCAAATAATTTTAAAAGAATTTTTTTTTTCAAAAATGAATAAACCAAATAAAGAATAAAAAATAAGAAAAAATAAAACTTATAAAACTTCACAGTGGCCGAAGGTCACGGGCACTCACGGGGGACTTCACAATGGCTTTCGACGGGCACCCACGAGGGACTTCACAATGGCCTTCGACGGGCACCCACGGGGGACTTCACAGTGCCCTTCGACCACAGGCACCCACTAGTATTATATGAAATGAAGGTACGTAAATACCTACCCACCTACCTACCTACTTATTTGACCGTCGATTTTTAACTTACATTCCTCCGTGTTGGGCATACTTGCATGCCTTGGAACCAAATTTTATCTTTTTTTTTTTGGGGGGGCAAGGGGGGGTAAAATACGGGCACCAACATTTTCATAGGTACACCCAAAACCGGGCAGAAACCTATTTGAACATTAAATTCTGGGCAGTGTGGGAGGCAAACTTTCCCAATCGGTCAGCTTGAAAAACATATAGTTGCTACCCATGTATGTGAAGGCACTAAGAACAACCATGTCTACCTTTTAGGCATTAAACGGGAGGCTTATGTGGCAAGCAAGCCAAGTCATTTTATTTTATTTTGTAAAGCTGCCCAAAATGTCCAGTCAAAGCCAAGACCCCGCAAATACGGACTACGGACTGAATACAGACACATGTGGGATTGGACACGAATTGGGCACGAGCGGACTGGACACGGGCAAGCACGGCACAGACGAACTGAACACAGACTGAGCACGGACACGAGACTGAACCCGGACAAGGGCGGACTGAGCACAGGCGAACTGGACACGAGCGAGCTGGGCACTTGCGGATTGTGTCCGAACATCGTGGGTACCCACAAGTCCTTTGAAAGCTTCTTAAAAGCCCAGAATCAACAGTTATTTTTACTCAGGATTTCCTTAAAACCCTAAACCAGGAGTTCTGTAATTTTTGAAAAATTTCAAAACCCAAACATGAAGGTTATAACAAAATCAAAGAACTGCCCAACAGAGATACACTATGCGCTACCCATTTTGCAAAAAAAGAATGTTTTGCTGCTCCAAATTGATGAAACTCAGGTTGGAAACTCAGTAAGAGAAACACAAAAATTCTCTACTACTACTAAAGACATATAAGGAGAACCTTACAATTCAGCTAGCTAGATGAGCAGCTCCATATGTGCATCTTGTGCTATTACTACTTGAAACAACAGCACTTGATGGTAGTATTAAAACAGCAGCAGAAATGTGCAGTTCATATACAACAGAAGGCTACATTGGGATAGTTTGTCAGCTGGTAACTTGTGCCTTTCTTTCGCTACATGTTGGTGGACGCCCTTTTAGACTGAACTTGACACTAGTCATGGATGCAACTTTCATGATTATAGGTGAATCTGCAATATTGAGATTCATTATCACATGAACCTTTGCAATGGAACCGCATCATTAAGAGGAGATGGGTTGGCTGTTGAAGGTGCGACTGGGCTCTGTAAGAGCAACCTCTTGGACTTGTTGCTCCAGCGTCGGTGGCCAGTAGTACTACAGGATGGGTTTGTGCATCTGGAAAGAAGAGAGTACAGCATGGGTTTCACATCCTCCTTGAACTTGATCATTAGGAAGAACATCATTCTGTAGCCAAGGACCATACCAAAAACAACCGCCAAATCCACCCACTTACTCCGGCTTGTTTCAATTTCGTACAGATTCTGCACTATATAAAGGCCAGTGAGAGGAGGCCCAGTGGGTTTGCCGTTCACTACTGAGTTCTTGAATGTCAAACCAAGGAAGTCATTTTGATACATGCCCTGTCCACCAGTTCCCCATCCCAATCTTTTTCAGAGCTGTAGGGCTTGTTAAATCATTAAGGACTGAAGACATGAGTCCATCTATTCCTGAAATAGAACCCACAAAAGGCCTGAAGTCATCAAGGCTAACATTATAGAATTGCAGTATTTGAAGAAACTCAGGGTTAATCAGTAACCTGAAGAGCGTACGAATGGAAGCTTATGTATGACATAGGGTAGCGCCACACAGGTTTTGGCAAATCTAGTCGCAATCGGAAGAATCCTGCAACCAGTAGAAATATGCCCTGTTCCAGACACAAGAAAGAGTTAGGGGTCCTCCTACCCTTGTCCAATTCTGAGCAGTCTAGTTCATCATGCCCAGGTGAGAGTATTTTAACATCTACAAAATAAGAAACAGAATTGATGTTCAGATATGAGAAACACCCAAATATATACCTGAATTCCAGCACCTGTAATAATGCCCATCAAAAAGTTGGGAACAATACTAGCAACAACCATCATCAGGCTCTCAACGCACGCCACACATGCAAACAGCATGAGAACAAAATAGGCAAAATGGTCCCACCCCGGATGCAGATCTACCATAAAGTAGCATATCAACGCAGATATCAATGATATCAGGAAAAGGAACGGCAGTGATGAAAATGTGTTGCCTATCACAAATGCTGCCACTCCATAGTGCCCATTTAGCCTCTCACGATAGAACACCTGCACAAGCCATGTAACATGCTCAAATGCGCCTTCAGCATGACTGGGTATTGACCTTCCAAACTTGACATTCCAACAATATGGTAAAGCAAGCAACCCAGAGTAGGCAGTGTGTTGTAGCATGCTGCTCTAGGGGGGAAATCTGCAATGCACACTCAAGCAGAGGATGAACAAGCTCTAGAGATTTCAGATCTGGCAACATATCAGTGAAGAAGAGAAAGAGTTGGAAACTCAACCCTAATACAGAAAATATCAACAGTCAGTGCCCACATGTTTGATGACCTTCAACAGCAAATATGGTTGAGACAAAAATTACCTTCATATCCTCCACAAAGGAAGGAAAGCCACCAATGGACATAAATGTCAGAAATCCAGCAACGTAGGACATGCATCCTGCCCTCCCCTACAATCATAAGTGGAAATGTTAAGTGCCAAATCTTTGTTGTCTGTTGCAGATATGCTAATGTTCACAAAGTGGTACCATCCAAAGAGCCAAACACAAACACCCTGTGAGGTTCACAAATTAGTCCGTCCAAAAAGCAAAAGACTAGCATCTTACTGAATCTCTCAAGAGCATGGACTTGGCAGCATACACACACAGAGCCTGTGATTTTTGCTTGGTTGTTCTACATAGTATAAACAACAACAAGGTCTCTAAGGTTTAGGTTTTGTGTGTAAAAAGCACATCTTCTGTTCAGTAGCAGCAAGTAAATTTCGTCAATGGACTGACAAATGGGTTTCTTCCAATAATGATGAGCATTTAGACCAGTAAAAAGATGTTGAAGAAACTTGAAATCTCACCATGATGGATGTGAAATTGGTGTCGACTTTGTAATAAATTGTGCCGATGCAAAGAGCTAGAAATATATATACCACAAGACGCAGCCAGTAGTATCCTATATCTCTTGACATATTCACAAATGATCTTTGTGTGAGGATGAAAGACTGGCGGAAGAAGCTTGCTTTGCTCGCACTGGACTCTAGAATTGTGCCTTCCTGGGGTGTAACAGACAACAAAGATGCACATGTTGGAAACATTGGGAAACTACAACATTATTTAATGCATACTAAACTACTGAAACTCTTTTAATTCATGAACTTCAAAGAAGCATGACCCATGTGAGACAGATAACAATAGTACAGACTTCACAAGCACAGTGTGGAATTATTGCAACGCTAGAGAAAATTTGCTTGCAGAAGTTTGAGCTCTGAGCACTTACAATCTGGTTGATTTCACGCACACGAGTGAGAGCCATCTCATGGAACTCTGAGTTTAAGTAGGACTCAGTTAGAATTTGCACCACTTGCTTTGTTGTCATTCGGTCGAGTGGATCTGTACTACTACCTACTTCAAAGTCCTGCAACAGTAATACATATTTCCAAACTCTGAAATTTTCTGTCTGGGCTAAAGTAAATTACTTCTGCTCCTCCATGTGATTTAGTCATCAGTCTTGAGGAGATTTCATACAGTTCCAAGTGCCCACAATTCAATACTGCAGTAGACAAGAGACTGATCCCTAAAACATCAGTGCACCTAGAATGAGGTCTGATGGTGAGACTTCAGATCATGCCTTGAGGAACATTTTCCTGAGAATCCCAGTGTAAACATTTGGTACTAGCTAGGGGTGGTAGAGAGAGTAGGGAGAACACAGCCCCTTACATGTGATCGGTCCCTGATTTTGAAAGACCCCTTCAAGGTAGCCTTGACACGGTCGAAGTCAGCATTCACAGCCCGCAGGAAATGGTCTGCTGGGTTTCGCAGTGGTGGACATGGGAAACCAGAAGCTGAGAAATGCTGCAAACCAGCAGCTGTTGACAAATCAATCAGGGTCCCAGGCTGGATTTCCTAGGGTTTTGGGTCCAGAGTGGATTTCCTCGAGTTTTGAAATTGTACAACATTCTCAAGGGAATCAGAAGTTCATGAATTGCAACAATGCTGCTAGATTGATACAATTCACATCAATGCAATGTTCCTCAATCTTGGACTTGTGCGGACAGAGAGAGACAAAGTGAGAGAGAGAGCTGGGGGGAAAGAGAGATGGGTACCTCATTGGCTGCAGCAGCTTCACCGAAGAAGATGGTTTGGCCATGCGAGAGCAGAAAGAGGTCATCAAACAGATCAAAGACTTCACTGCAAGGCTGGTGAATGGAAGCAATGACAGTACGCCCATCTCTTGCCAGGTTCTTCAATGTTGTGATCACAAAGAAAGCTGAAGCACTGCATCCAACAAGAGGAAGCTGTGGCAGCAATTATGAGTGGTCTAGACTCTAGATTCTAATGCAAAAGGGTCTTAAAGAAGTTTGTGAAAAGGTCAGCAAGCAGCTGAGATCAGATCAGCTTCCAAGGATCCATCATGATGCAACAGGCACAAGGAGATCAGTTCAGCAGAAAAGAACTGTGATAGAAGCAGGAAAAAAAAGTCTGCAACAAAAGGAGTTCACAACTTCTGCAGACAACGTGCCTGTCAAGACCACTTGTGGGTTCATCCAGAAACAACATGCGAGGGCGAGTCAGAATCTCCAGAGCAATACTCACACGCCTCCTTTCACCACCACTGAGACCTCGCAGATGCCAATTCCCAATGGCTGTATTGGCGCAGTCGTGCAGACCCATTTCGACGATGACGCTCTCAATGATGACCTTCTTGTCCGCTTTGGGCATGCGGTCTGGCAGCCTCAGATTCGCTGAATAGTAGATAGTCTCTTGCACTGTTAGGGTTCCGATCAAGTCGTCTTGCTGTGTCACATAAGCAGCCATGCCGTAAGAGAGTTTTGTGTGGCGTCCATTCACAAGAACGTCTCCTGTCATCGTCGCATTCTTCGCCAGCCTCCCTGCGATTTGATCCTCTCAAAATGGGTCAATCCAAAAGAAGAAGAAGAAGAAGAAGGACAAAAAAAAAAACCAGACAGTATGCGAGATCAGAGAGGAGATCATGCTCTCCATCATTAGATTCTTGCCTGCAAGAGAGTCGAGTAAGGAGGTTTTCCCGGAGCCTGAAGGACCCATGATCGCGAGCATGCAACCAGGCTCTGCATACCCAGTAAGTCCATGCAGCAAAGTTCGCGACTCCCCTCTGCCGTTGGTGACAGACACAGACAAGTCCATCCACGTGAGGCGAGCGCATGCGTCGTCCCTGACTGCTGCATTACCGCTGCCTGCACTAGCGGTGTAGTTTGGCTTGTCTCTCCAAAGCTGTCGACTCAGCGGACTCAAACCCCCTGCGTGAACATAAGCTTTCCGGCTCTTCGTCGTCCTCAGCTGCGGCTGCTGCTGCTTAATCTCCTGTTGCGGTCTTGCAATGCCGTCTTCTTCTCCTTCCTGTCTCCCATTGGGATATTCTCCTCCACCTACTGTTGTTCCTTGTGAGTGTATCCCGCTCATCTCTTCTGTCATAAGAGCTGCTGCTCGAGGCATGCTCAAGCCAAGCTGCGCTTTTGAGATCCGTGGTCCTAGTCTACCCTACAGTCTGTACCACTTCAAGCTTGCCTTCATGAGAAGAGCAGCTTCGACAGCACAGCCAGTACTAACTTAACAGTATTCCAAACCTGCCTCCAACAAAAGAACACGGAGCGCCGTGCAGCCGGCGGCGCTCCTCCAGTTACAATCGTGCTAAATTTTAAGTTCTCTTCGCAGCAAGCTCCAGGTCTAGCTGCTGCATGAGGAACTAGTTCGTACCGGATCAACAGCTAGCTATAGCTGTGACAATTTTGCTTTGCTTTCTCGAACCCCAACACCTCGAGAAACTCGTGAATATATGATATCCTTCGCCGGCGCTGATCGATCATCAGTATAAAGCAAGTTCCATACCTCGGTGCGCTGTTGAAGCAGGTAGTATACTAAACTCCAATATGAGCAACTGCAGCTGTGATCTGCAACAACAACAACAGCAACCACGTCGCTTTACAGTTGAGTAGCTCATTCCATAATCCAGTGCTAGCTAGCGTAATGACTGCTTTATCGTACTCCCCACCGCCGCTGCGATCACACCCACATGATATTCCGATCATACGCTACTGCAGAAGTGATCATCCGATTGACAACGAGTTAGACAAAAACTCCCAGCTCACATTTTACTTGAAACTGCGTTCTTTCTTTCTTTCTTTCTTTCTTTCTCCTCCGCCACGGATCACACTCAACCAGCTGCTGCAGCTTCATTAAAATAAGATAAAATTTAAAAGCCAATCAAGAGAGAAAGAAAGAACGAACAGAAGAAACCTGAACTAGATTCTAGTACTCCACGGCATGACCTAATAACTACCTGCAAATAAGCTTACAGCTGCTGTACACTATTATTGTCGTGGCGTGAGTTCACCTCATCATGATCACAGAACTACTGTAACATGCCACCGCATGAAACCTCTGTATACATAAGTAGCTGTACTAGCTGCAGCTAGTCATTTATGTCAAGTACTTACAGCAGCCTGGTGCTGCAGACGTCTCCCCCCGCTCCCACAATGAGCTGGGACATCGACAGCTCTGCTGCAGGTAGAAGCTGCTGCACCAGACAGACTACTCTGATGATCTTTGCAGCAGCACTAAACATGAAGACGATCAGAACTAATAAGTTTATAATAGACAACCAGAAGAAGCCACGAGACCTGGAAGATGATGATGGACCGAATAGGTATCATGAGAGTGGCAGCAGCAACAGTGCGCAGACGTCCATAGATCCCGGCGTGGAGCGAGGACTCGGAAGACGAGGCTGGGAGCTTGGGACCAAGAGTGTTTTGTTGCAAACTGCTGCTGATGCTGCCTCTCTTGGTGCATGAGACAAGAGATGGAGATGGAGAGCATTGCATTGCACGAGGTGGGGTGCAGGGTGACCATTATGAAAGTTGCAACAGAAGAGGTACAAAAGCTGACTTGACTTGAATTGATTGATAAATTAACCTTACCCCAGTGTGTTTTCTGTTTTTTTTTTTTGGGGGGGGGGGGCAAATTTCGCCAAATTTCGACATGAAAAATATGATTTCGACCTATAGAAAGGATTTTATCTGTGGAAAAAAAATGGAAAAAATTCGCCAGATTTTGGAAAAAAAATTTCCGAATCGCCAGATTTTTATGATAAGTTCTAGTAAGTAGCCAAGACTGTAGAAGGATTCTGATCTTTTTCTACTTTCATATCTAGTACTGTAGCCAAATCTGGCTAAATTGTCTTATCGATGATCCCCACTTCAGCTACATCACAAAATTGAAGAAAAAAACCCTGCCTTACCCCCCATCAGGATGAGTTTCTTTTAAGGATTATTGTGATATAGACAAAGTTGGGATCATCCAGAAAATTATTTAGCCAAATTTGGGCTACATATAACTAAGTAGAAAGGAGAAATGGAATCCTTTTGTACTCTTGGCTACCTACTGGAACTTATTATAAAAATCTGGCGATTTGAAAAATAAAATAAAATCTTCAAATTCTGGTGAATTTGAGTCTTTTTTTTCCATCAAAAATCCTTTTTTGTATAGGCAACCGAAATCACATTTTTCAGGTCAAAATTTGGCTAAAATTTACCACAAGGGTGGTGGCCAGTAAACTGAGGCCTATAACCCCTCCCACTCTTAAGCATGGATTACACTCAAGTACCAACAAGGGCCACTTTAGACAAGGGTCCAAGGTATGGGGTCCAATGAAATAGAGCAATCCTATTGGTTGAGAGTCATAAATTTGACTCATGGCCTTTAGATGAGGGTCCAAGACCAAGGAATTCACCCCCTAGGAGACGTTCTGCACTTAGTTTGCCATCAAGTTTCAGCCTATTGGCCTTGCCCTAAAAGCTCACTAAAATTCAGAATGCACCCTAGGGGAGTGCCTTCTCTAGTATGAAAAATCAATCGATCCTACTCTTAAGAATTTTGTGTGTAACATTGTGTTATATGGCTATAAGATCCATCCCACTTTTAAGGATCTATTGAAAGAACTATATATGGACATACATACAATCCCTCCTACTTTTAAAGACTAGGTGTAGGAATGAAGAACGTTATATCATGGCCGTAGAATCCCTCTTAATTCTAAGGCATTCAAAGGCATTCAAAGGCATTGAATGTCAAAATGATGGCTCTTGATTGACAAGTTATAATGATTATCCCAAGTGGTTGCAAACTTTAATAGTCAAGCTCATGTTATTACAATGCCTCATTTTCACGTTTATGGGTGGTGATGGGGGAAAACAATTAGCATAGTTTGTTGAATTTGATTAAATGTTACTAGAGGCCCAAATATGGGGTACATGTGAAGGTGCTCGCTCTTTAAGGGTTCGATGAAAAAGGAAGATTTATATTGACATAGATGCCAATTATTCACCTTGGCCAAAGGGCAAACACGCTTGGTGTTCTAACCAAGCATGCCTCAAGAGAGGTGTAAATAGGTGCAATGAATCAAATGTGGCACCTAAGGCTTTTTTTTACATCTTATCACCCAAATGGGTAAAATGCTATTATTGCCATCATTCATTCATTCATAAATATTTGATATAAGACTATTGTTAACATCATTCATGGGTATAGAGCATGGTACTAAAATTGAAGAATTGGTGGGTTTTGAAAGTTTTAGAATGCCTATAAATTCAAAAAACATGTGTATCCAGAAGGGCTTTGTTAATACTCAAAACCATCATTTCAAAGTTTTGATGGTGGCTAGCTAGCCTGATGATGGAATGTCGGAACCTCTAGGGCAAGTTGTTCCTTATCTCTCATATTGTAAAGAGAGGAGGCATAACTTTAATTTGATCTTCTTCAATTTTAAGATAGAAGCACTTTGAAAACTTTCAAAATAAACATTTTCAGTAAATTAGACTTTAGTTTCTCTACAGTCATTTTTCCCTTCAATACAAGATCTGAAACTCAACCCAAGTTGAAGCTGTTTTTTAAGAAAAAGTATGAATTAGTCGTTAATTTGTGTAGTTTTTTTCTAAAGGCTCTTTGAACTATGAGTTGGCTCATCTGGGAATTTGTTTGTGTAACATAGTAAATCCTCAATGGAGAGAATTTAAAATGGTCATTAATGATCTTAATGGTTTAGCCACTGGCCATATTGTGTTGTTCTGTAATATCTTTTGTTTTTCATTGTAGTCATGCATTCCTAAACAAATTGAATAGTTATAGGGTCGATAGTGAGACATGATTTAGGGTCCCCTTATGCTATTAGGTGCTTTTACCTTATATGTTGTTGGTTAAAATTTGATTTCATCACTTGTAAAAGAGCTTTGCCAAAGAATTTGACAATGATTTCTTGAACCTAACAAAAAATTGTAGGGTATAAATAAATAAAATATGGGGTCATTCACAGTTGGGGTGCTCAAAAGGATTATCTAATATGTAAAGAGTTACATGAGACAACTTCGAGTTTTTATAATATTTATCTTACTACAATCATAATGTACTATTGTGTGACTATAATTAAAATGTTATCATATTAAACAAATAAAAATATCTAAGAATATACTGGATATCATATAAATATTTTTAAAATCTTTCATAACAATTATGTTGGTGGTTTTAATTGGAATTATTTTTAATAATGAATCAAAATAAATCAAAATAAATGTATCAAGTATTGTAATTAGTTTCAACTTCAAGATCTATGGATAAACAATGTTTATTAATGGAGGCATTTGATTAATTATAAGTTTTACAAGAATTTTGAAAGCTATAAAACTCATTTCAAAAGGCTATAAGGAAAATGACTATTTTTGTGATGCAACACAAAATGTTGGTCACATGTGAAAAAAAATCATGCAAAAAAAATATCAACTTGTATATAAAAGCTCATTCAAGTAATTTTTAAATTTTTGTGACTTTGAAACAAAATGTTAATGCACAACAATGTATGCATGTGACACATCACAACCACCATACAAATTATTTTAATTTGAATTGTTGAACTTTTTGAAATTGAATTTGCCCCATATAATATTTTTTATTTATAGATAATGGAAACTATCTTATATGTCCTATAGTGATTCTTGAAAGGGTACCCAAATCGTGAGTGGGCTTGTATAAAACAAATCAAATAAACCATGTTCATGATTTACAATCCCAATAAAGCAGAGGTGATGTACTTGGGAAATAAGGTGAATAATGTTAATAAGAGTCACTTTGAGCATAACCAATCCTTTTTTAACATGTTTACAAGTCTCAAAAACCAAGTTATAATGTTGAACATGTGTGTTGTATTTGCACAACAATGTTTTTAATATATGAATCTAGCATTTCGATTTAAGTTTGAATATATATATTAGCACTTTTAAAAGCTCATAATCAATGTGTATTAGCATAATGAAATAATGTAAAAACAATGTATAAGCACCATTGTTTCAAAACTTTTCAACCAATCTCATGTTACCACATCAATCGATTAAGATTATTTAGGAACTACCTCAAAAGCCATTGGCAGTTCCTTTTATGTTTGCACCCAATAGTATAAGATTATATTTTATGATATATTACCTTTCACCTAAACTACACATTTAATCTTCATGTGAAGAATGAACATAAGGGTCATAGTTTGCTTATGTTTTAAGAATATTATCATTTGTTATGTTCTAACAAAATATCACAAAAAGGTAATATTATGTGAGATTGAAAATTTAAAATTATAATGTTTTAATATGGAAAAAACACATGACAAAAAAGATGAAATATGCATATGAATAAAACTAATGTTTTGGTATTATTGTATAAACACAAATTTCTTATCTTATAGAAGGAAATATTTTATTTATGTATAAAATTGATTTAGTATAGCCATTTGTATAAGAAACAACTATTGTATTTGATAAGTATATGAGAGATGCATATTTTGAATACATTATCAACATAATTATATATATTGATGAGCCATTGAGAACATGCTCAAAATTCATATTTTTTGTCCATGTAATCAAAAAAAAAATTGTGTGTGAATGGGGGGTGCAGTCACATCCTAATTATTTAATGTGATGTATTTTAATGACCTATTTATCTCTATGTTTGAAATTTGTCCTCTTTAAAAAAATTACTTCAAAATTTTAAATACTAAAAAAATATGACTTCTTTTCACCAATTACCAATATATATGTTTGAACCCAAAGTGGGTACAAGAATGTCACAATGTTATATGGTTTGAATGTTTGAAAATCTTGACGCATAGATAACTTTGCATTTTGTACATTTAGGTGTGAAGGTTACTGGAAATGTTTGAATTTTTTTGGCATTTCAAAATATTTGAATATTGCAATACCTTTATCATTTGTGTGTTGTTGAAAAAAACCATGACCCATAAAAAACAAAGAGAACCAAGCAACAAAACTCTTGGGGTACCAAGTTTTTCTAATTTTTACAATTTTTTTATTTAATCTATCTTAGAAGATAGGGAATCCCTTGTTAAAACTACCACTTTAAAACACAAATGCATACGCACACATTTATTCGATAGGTTTTCACACCAAAAACCACACACATATCAATTCCCAACATTTCCAAATACATCCAAAATAGTGGTAAAAAAAGAATTAGAACCACAAAAAGTCCCTTCTCCCTTAATCAAGTGATTCTTTCATCCCTTTTCTAAAAGAATGGTGGCTTCTCCAAATCTAGCCTTCATGTATCCTAATTTAGTGGTAGTTCTTGTTGCCACTAGTCCTACTTTTAAAACAATAACTAAAATAATGGCTTCAACCTTGAAATTAAAATTAGTGGATGGTATTATAATTCTTGAAATTACCTACCACTAGTAATTATGAAATTATTGAAAAACATGTTAAATTAACCTTAGGATTTGCACTAGATTTTTTCTCCAACTTCATTCTATTGTTGAACTTTAACCAATTGTTTTACAAAGTTGATTCAAAATCAATAGAATGTTCTAAGATTGGTCCTCCAAAATCCAAAAAGTATTATCAATATCTTTGTTAATGGAAATTGACATAAATTGGCAACAAATTCCAAGGAAAACAATACTTTTTATTCAAATTGAACATTACATCCATAAAAAATGATATTGAACATTCAACTATTCAAATATATAATCATCCAAATCTTAATTTAAATGTTATGTTTCCATTGAATTTTGGTACCATGTATTTGCTTGAATATTTGATTTTAATTGAAGTCATGAGGAGTGATGATGAATTCACAATCAATTTTTGACATGCTCATATATACCAAGCAAACAACCATTAAATAATTTTAAAAATATAACATCAAGTTGTCAAAGAGGAATTTAGGACAACATTCACAAAATCATCTAGGAAACTTCAAATTTTCAAGCCCCTTTATGACATTACTTTCTCCCCTTTTTCCCCAAAAATTAAAATCAAATTCAAAAATTTTTAGGAATGGTAAAACCTTTCCAAACTTTGAGGCATCAAAACTTAATTGAACCTATTAACAATTAATACCTAAGTCCTTTTGTTAAGGGTTTTTTCTATTTTTTTATATTATGAACTTTTTTTAATATCTTAGAATATGAAGTTTTTTCTTTCCTAGATTTCCAATTTTGGTTTTAGGTAACATGAACATGTGAGTTGCTTCATATATGTATTTTGTGAAAATCAAAGACACAAAGGCATAAATATTTATTCACAAATACAAAAACAAAACTTAAATCAATCTTCCAAATCAATTTCAAAATAATACTCAAAGTCCAAAAGTGTACTTGTTCATATTACCAAAAATAAAAACAAAAAGGTGATCTCCAAAATTTAAGAAAGAAGAAAGAAGCTCCAAAAGTTTAAAAAAGAGTTATTCATCATATTCTAATCCTCCAATGTATACCAAACATAACATTGTTTTAAATTAAATAGTCATTAACTAGTATAATAGACTTAGGGGGGTTTTTGGCCAAAAGACCGACGCCTACCCGACTAGAGGCACAGAAAAATTAATTGAGTATAAAACGTACCTTCAAGCGTTACCTTATTTTGATCGTTTAGAGGGCGACTATGAAGTCACCAAATGAATTCCTCCGAAAAGGAGGTGCTGCAGAAACCCGCGGCAAAGCAGATGCGACTAATCGACATATAGAATATGACGACAACAACAGCATGTCGTAAAAGAAGATAACTAGCCACATGTTTAAAACAAAATGTTATTGTCAACAATTGATTAACTTAATAGACCAATCAACCTAAAGACATGTAATCCAATAATGACCAAACTATCTCAAGATAATATTACCTCATTGGTTACCAATTGGTAACAATTAGTTATTATGTACATATTAAAAAATTAGGTTAACATTACCCCCTCAAAAAAAAGATTTTGTATCCAAATTTTGTCATTCATAACTACATGTTGTACCCCTACAGCCAAATCATCAACAAGTTGATCACTTGTTATATCAATAGGCTCAACCAAAAAAATAAGTTTAGACCTTGGTCTCTCAGCAACATGTGTCTTTCAATACTATATATGGAGTCCTAAAAACTTCAAAGGCATGTGTGATAGTGCTATCAATGTAACATTTGCACGTACCCCAATGGTATAGCTAATGGAACAAGTTCTTTTAATTCTTCTACCAAAATACTAACAACAGCAATAGATATTTCCATAAATTTTGTGGGCGAAGAAAAAATACAAGAAACAATGGTGAATTTTGTTCCTTTTTCTGATTGGCTATGGTTCCTCAATGGTAATGACAACGGGTTCACTCCGAGAATTCATAGTTGTAGTTATTGCCTACACAAGTGAAAACTTCTGGGAAACAATAATAGGTACCTCAACCAATTTGATGTTAAGCCAATCATATGTATAACCTTCAAATTGTAGACGATATGCAACTAGTTTATTCAAGTAGGCCTCTTCATCTACACAAATGATCTCCAAATTATCATGGATCTGTTCTTCCATAATCTCCTATACGATTTGCCACCATTCTTTCCATTTCAGGTTTTTGTCTACCAGGTGGTTTGAAAAACTTTACCATGTGTTTGGTGAAGTGTTTCCAATTCACTTTCAATTCTTGAATTTATATTCAAAGTTCAAGGGTATAATTCTCCATGTCAATGTTGACCTCCATTAATTGATCTTATTGTTGTAAATAGTTGTTCTCTAGCTCTACAAGAGTTTTCTCCCATTGCACACTAATAAGCTCCATCTTGCCATAGTCCCTTATTAATTGGTCAAGGTCAATTTGTACAGCCTTCAAGTCATTATAAGTTTTTAAATGAGCTTGGTTCAATTCATTGTATTCCTACTGAAAAGCTTCAACTTTCTTGATTGTTTTTTCAACTTCAACACCTTGTGATCATTTTTTGTTTACAATTTAAGGAGTTGGGTTTTCACAGTAGCCAATTCCTTGTCCTTGTTCTGCAACGTTTATTTATGGCTAACCAATTCCACGCACACATCAACCTCCATATCCTCATCTCATGCTTCCATAATCATGATTTGCTAATGAGTGCGAAGTTTTTTTTGCGGTGGCGAACTAGTTGGTTTTGGACTCAACCGGTCCTTGGGTGTTGATGGTTCAATTTTTATTTTCAATTGGTGTGATCAACAAACTAATTATGGTGATATATTAACTAAGTGCACTAGTTGACATTCATTAATAAATTGCACCCTAGTGACAACCTCAAGAGAAGGTTTTTTAAATTGTTTTTCAATAACCTTTTTTTTTTAATCTCCTAAACCGGTTGTGGTTTTGGAGAATCAATAAGTGTATCCTCTTCTAACAGTGGAAACTAGTGTCATAAACAAACTTCTATAACTAGTTTAGAGTATCATGTTGATGCCATCTTGTTAGGCGTTACTAACCTTGCTATAATCTATTTTTAATGCTCTATCCATCGAGTTAGTTCAATTGGCATTTTATGTCAACATGATGAGCACCAATTGATCTTCTTCCCTTTTTCTGCCAAATTGAAAGTAATGGTAATGTGGTTTACTAAAGTAGGCAAACCTTTATCAATGGAAAATGATTAACAAAATTATTGCAAACTTGTTGTGGTATTCTTCCTTCATTTGGATTACGCTCCATTATTATTTTTTGACAAATGCATTCAATCTAGCTATGTTCTTGAGAACAACTTAGGCCTTTTTAACCAATGCATTTGTTGCATCAACTATTCTTTCAAAACTTATGCCAAATTATTAAACGATCAATGTTTGGTTGACGATGATCTTTTCACCACAAACAACCACTCTAATGTGTCCATCCTTAGTGGAATCCCAAGCGTGCAAAAAAATTTCCAACAAATCTATTTGTGGCACTATTTAGTGAACAGTGAACAACCCACCCAAACCAGCTCATTCTACCCATTATCGCTCTTTGTATCCCATTGAAATCCATTACAACATTTTTTGGATTTCTTTTGCGTCAATAAGTGTTCACTTTTGGGTCATTTTGGCAAGTGAATTGCCCTCTTCCACTTGCTCTTTTCCCTTATGCCTCATCATGCACTTGGACCGTGCCTTAGTGGTTAAATGTATGTCAAAAGAATCAAGTTCAACATCAAAGAACCTTCCTTCAATCGATTCTATCGAAAAATCTACCGATTGCTCAACTTGAATAGGTTGTTTAACTTCTGCTTCTGTTTTTAAAACCTTACTTTCAACTTGTTCTTTCTCCTCAACATCACTAATTATAATAACTATAGGTGCAAGAGGTGAAAAATGTCTTCGAAGGCCTCGCAATGTCTTCTCAAGTCCTTCTCCCATAGTGGGAGCACATTGCAAAGCTTCAAAAATCTCTTGTTCTACGTTTTTTTCCTCTCCAAAGCTCTCACTACTCTTTCAAAATACAGGAGGTGACCTTGATGCAAACAATTCAATATAAATCACCTTGGTTACTTTAAAAACTTCTTTTTTGATTCTCTGTCACTTACTTTCCTTTTCCTTTTTTTATCTTTTTAATTTTGCTTTTATTTTGTTTGCTCTCTCTTTCATTTGATCCAAGGCACTCATTTCTTCATCTTGGTTCAATAAGAAGTATAAGAATTTCCAAAATGAAAGACACATCAAGAGGTATGTCAGTTCTTTGTACTATAACCATAAATGAAAAGTGGTGACACTTGGAAAATGATGTGATTTTTAGGGCATACCTCCCCTAAGAAATTGACACTTATAACTAAGTTAACTGAAACATCATTAATTTGCGCGATATTAGGGTTAATTGGTACTTACTCAACTAATTGTTTATTCAACAAGTTGTTAGTACTTTCTTCAATCAATTATTGGTTAGACAAACTATATTTGGGTTTTTTCTCAATCAATATATTTGCTATCAAACCTCTAGTATGAAGTTTAAATAGTTCCTTAGTGAAAAAAATACCATAATGGTTTGTTTCAACCAATTATCAATGAACTAGTTACTAAAATGGGTTGTCTCAACTGGTTCCTCAGTGAACAAGTTACCAAAATGGGTTGTTTCAATTGGTTCCTATAATAAAAACTCAATAGACTTAGCTAAAATAAGGTGAAGTGTTTGATCCTCCACAAACTTATAAGGTTTCAACTTGTTAATGTTAACCAATACTTGGATATAATCAAATTTGTCAATGGTCACTAATAGTATGGTATGGTCCAAACCGTCGTTTCTGAAATTTAGGGTTATGTGTTTTAACAACCCTTAAAAACCATAGAACATAATCTCCAAATTGATATTTTATCTCAATATACGGGTTCTAAAACCATAATGACTAGTTCCACTTATTATAAGCTACTAGGTCTTGTGCTACTAACTAGTTTTCTTGGAGTTTTTCTAGGTTTGACAATCAATTAGTTAAAACTTTAACAAGGGTTGGATTGTAATTTTGTCATGGTTTGGATGGTTAACAAATCTTTCATAAGTAATAACAAGTGCAAGCCATAAACAAGTTGAAAGGGAGTGTGACCAGTTCTAACCTTAAAAACAATTCTATAAAAAAAATTAATTTGGATAGGTGTTCATCCTAGTCATTTCGGTTTTCATTCACTAATTTTGTGAATAATGTATTGAAATTTTTGTTAGTAGACTCAATTTGCCCATTCCCATGTGGATAATAGATAGTAGAATCTGTATGTCTTAGGATAAATTGATTAATTAAATAATGAATAACATCATTAATGAAATGTGTACCTTGATTGGTAACAATGATTATTTTGGACAACTAAACTGGGTGACAATGTGGTCATATGATAAGTTTGTAGAATAGTAGTTGTGTTGGTCGCAAAGTTTTCGCCTCCACCCACTTGGTGGCATAATCAATGGCAACTAAAATGTACCAACTGTTAAAGTAATGACTTGTTGGTTTAATGGGTCCAATGAAATCTACTCCCCATTTTTGGAAAGTTTATTTAGGTAGAGCAATGATCAACTTCATCATATCTTGTGCTAACATGTTACCTATTCATTGGCACAAGTCACACGTTCGACAAAATTCATGAACATCTATGTTCATGGTTGGCCACTAGTAATTGGCATTAAAAATCTTCCTCACATTATCTCCAAGGAAAAATGTCCTCTTCCAACTTCACTATGCAATTTTTGTAGTATAATTGGCACATGTTCTAGTTGCAGGACATGACAAAACCTATTATCTTGTCCAAATCTATACAATATTCCATTTTATAACACAAATGGTTTAGCTTTCTAAGCCAAATAATGTATTTTGTGAAATACTAAATATTTTTGGCATTTATCCCTTTTAACAAGTAGTCATAGACACCATGTAACCACTATGGTTGTAATGTGAACAAGTCAACATTAGTGGTATGATCACATACACCAACCAGTTATGCTTGGTTGGGCAATCTACTCAATGCATCTACCATTAAATGTGATCTATTAGGTTTATAAACAAATTTGAAGTCATATTCCAAAAATAATAACAACCACCTAGCTATTTTGCTAGAAATTTGTGCTTTATTAACTAGGTATACAAAGGCCATGTGGTCAACATAAAATACAAACCTCTTACCCAATAAATAATTAAATTTTTGTAAGGCATAGACCATAGTTAAGGCTTCTCTCTCAATAGTAGTATAATTTCTTTTTACTGAGTTTAGTAATTTGGAGGCATATATAACCAGTTGATCAAATTTACCGATTGGGTTCTATGCAAGTATGGCTCCTATTGCTAATTGAGATGCATCCGTATGAACATGAAACTCAAGCTCCCAATTTGGGCTAATCAATATAGGGGCTTGTACATATTGGTTGTTAATTTGTTCTCAAGCATTTTGGCATTCTATAGTCCACTAAAAAAATTCAAACTTTTTGAATAGTTTAGTGATTGGTGACATATAATAAAAACAATGTTTTTAATCAAACATTTGTAAAATTGTGCCCATTCAAAACTTAAATCTCCTAAGGATAATGGTGGTGGCATGTTTACTCATGTTTCAACTTTCTTGGGATCCATAACTTTTCCCTCTTTAGATATTATGAAACCTAAGATGGTTCTTAAAAATGCCATAAATGCCCAGTTATCTAAATTTAGGCTAATACCAAACTTTTTACATTTAAGAAAACATTTCTTGAGTTTCTCAAGGTGAGTTGACAAGTTGCTGAAAACTATAAAATCATCAAGAAATATTTTCATAAATTCATCAATGTATTCATGAAACGTTTTAGTTATTGCCCTTTAATAAGTGGGTGGTCCATTTTTGACACCAAATAGCATAAACAACCCACACAAAAGCCCCCCAATTTGTCACAAGGACGATTTTATGTTGATATTCCAGAGTAATTGAAATTTGATGATATCTTAAAAATTCGTCCAGAAAGGTATAAACCTCATACTAGTAACTATGTTAATAACCTCATCCGTTAAAGGCGATAGGTAAAAATCTTTTTTTGTTGCTGCATTGAACTTCTTGAAATCAATTACACATATTTTCAACTTCTCATTCTTTTTGAGAACAACCACTATTGACAATTACCAGGTTGTTTCCTCAACTAGTTTGATAAAACCAACAACAAGCAACTTGTTTATGTCTTGTTTAACGATGGCAACATAATTAAGATTCAACTAGTACTTTGTTTGATGAATAGGTGGTACTATGGTATCTAATTCAATCTTATGTTGAACAATCTTTAGTGGACACCTTTTAGGTCTTTGTATGTTTAAGCAAATAGATCTTTGAACTCCTTTAAAAACTTAATCAACAATTATGTGACAACCAATTCAAGTGCAAAGTTCACTTTCACCTATTGCACATTCTCCTTGATGCCCAAATTAACTTTGGTTAGTTGTTCCTCTTTAGTGATTATCCAACCAACTATGGTTAGATCTTGTATTCACTCTCTAGTAGGAGTCTCATCAATAATCATCTCCCCCTTTTCTAGATGGGAGAAAGTTTTAAGTAGGTGTTGTTTAACAGTGTCAAGTGGGATAACTAAGTTAATAGCTAAAACACATACAAGTTCAACAAATTGTTTTAGAACCACTTTTGCTATATTAAGATTTGGTATGCAGATTTGTTTAGAAAGTTGTTCAATATGAATAGGTATTTCTTTGGTTCCTATTGAAAACAAATCTAACTATGTGGCAAACATCAGATCCTCCTCTTCATTTGATATTCCAGAATGGAAATCATAACATTCCAAGATTTCTAGTCTTTTGGTTTGAACACCAAGTTTCTTAATAATAGGTATGATTCTTGTTGTACTTGTTCCTTGTATGGTAATAATATTAGTTCCCCAATCATGGGATACTTTAACATCTTTCAACCATGGGCGTCCTAGCAACATTGAATAACCAGAGTCTAGAACATTATTGTTGACAATAGTAAATGTAACTATATAAGGAATACCATGAACAAATATATTTAGGTCCTTAATAAGACCAAGTGGTTTGGTTGTGGTTTGATCCGCCATACGTAGATTGTAAGGCAATAGATTAAACTTTGACAAACATAATTGTACATTCAAGTTTTCAATAATGATACTTGCTCCATAACCTCCATCTAGTGGTCAATAACCATTGTTTCAAAGGCAAGTTTAGGTTGCATCGACTGAACATACTTAATTGGTTTGAAAATGTATCTTTTGATGACTTACACAATCTTTAAAAGTTGTCCCAAGTTGATTACATACTTGGTTTCTAGAACTTGAATGTTGATGTCTCTTGGAATCTCCTCCAAAGTCTTTTATAACAATGTTATTTGTTTAGTCACTTGAATAGGTTGTTTATCAATATTGACTTACTAATTCTGGTAAATTGGCCCAATTTGAATGATGTGGTTTGTTTAACTCAACAAATGTTTGTGATATTGAATCATTCCCTTGTAGCTCCTTGATAACATGGACAAAAAAATCACGCATTTGTTCTTTAATTTACCAATTAGTTATTGTTTTAGCCTTCATCGGTTCACATTTCCTAAGCACCTATTATTTTGGTACTTGGTTACGTCGTAATAGTAGCAATTACATTAATTGGTACATTATCAAATTTAGAAGGTTTGATACTATAGTGGCAGTAGTGGTTGGTTTAATTTGAAACATGTTTTGAACATTTATCTTTCTAAGATAATTGGGCGCACGATGTTCAAAACTAGAATAAATAATATAAGAATGTCTCAATGGTATTCTAGTTGGTTTAATAGGTTGTGCAATAACTTCAGCTACCAATTCAACAACTTTAGTGGGAACAACAAATACTCCAAATTCTTCTCTTTTCCTATTGTGACAGGTTTTTTTAGCATGACCAATCTTACCATAATTTGAAAAGGTAAGCTATTATTTAACAATAGTATAAATGATTATAGGTTGTGTAATCGGTTTAGACTCTAGGTTAATTATCAAAATATTATAATTTGCCATGATCGGTCCACTTTCTTCACAAATCACTATAACTTCCTTATGTTTGATAGGGGAATATCTTGTCGTACCTATTGTTACTAGTATAAGGTAAATGCTCGTAATAGACCTTTATTCATTCACCAACTTGTTCGCTAGATATTAACCTCCATAATTTCCCCATTTACTTTAATTGTCTTTTTGAAAAGTGATGTGAACATTAGGATTAATATCCTTCATGTCTATTGGATATTGAAGTTTTTGATATGGCAATTTACTAGTTGTTTAGATCAAATTATAACCAGTGGATACATGGTGGCATGAACATTTTTGGACTAAGTGTTGGCCATCTATAAAATCCTACATGTGGATCAAGCAATGGCACTAAAAGAAAAACATTTATTTTTTACTGGTCTTTACAACTAAATTGTAGTTGCAAGTGACATTTGTAACTAAAATCCCCTTAGTCGCCTTGGACAAGTTTTATGCTATATTATTGTAAACGACAAGGGGTATAGGATGAAAGAAAAAATCAACAAATACAAGTTCATCCTTTGACTCCATTGTATACGTATTGTCACATGCAACTAAAATGTGACTATTTTGGTCATTATTTGAAGGCCAATGATGTGCTACCATGTGTCCCAATATTTAACCATTTATTATTATTATTACTGTTATTATTATGAAATAATCTAGGATGTTCAATTCACATGTTTGGATAATTTATACTATGACGCATGGCCCAATGTAAATATGCCACATAACATTTTTAAATGAATTTCATTAAAAAATTAATGTTAAGTTGGTAGGTACCTAAGCAGGTACATAAGTAGGTGTTTATAAACTTAGGTTAAATAACTACACATATAGGTAGGTACATAGGTTGATGTAGGTGGGTAGGTCAAATTAGACACCTACTTAATTAGGTATTTAGTTAAGTAGGTTAGGAAGGTAGGTAGTTTAAAATTATACATTTTTATTTTTATTGTTTTGAGTTAGGCCTTTGAATAATTCATCCCATGTGCACACATTTTTTAAATGTGTGGATAACCATACCCTTTATTTATATAATGTTGAAACTAGGAATGGAAAACAAACAATATGGGATAAGTTTTGAAGTTGCAATTTCTTCACAAACTAATTACAACTTCAAAACTTTCCTCATGCCTTTATTTATTTATAGATTTTTAAACAATTCAAATACATGGTTTATTAAATAATTAAATAATCATTTAATTAATAATGACTGAATTAAACATAAATTTAAAATATAACTATACACTACAAATATTAAGTATTCATTGTCAACTATTTAAATAATTAATATTTTTTCAATTTTCAACTAACTAATTATCTTGTTACTCACAACTTGTAAATACATAATCCATAGATAAATAAATATTTTAAAATATTTTAAAATATTTCCTTACTTTTAAAAATCTGGCCAAATTATAAAAAATATATTTAATTATTATACTAAAAAATAATAATTATAAATTTTTATTTTCAAATTTAAAATAATGAATTAATAATTATTATTAATACATAAATTCGTACACAAATTATTTATTTTAAAAGTGACATTAAAGTAATTATTGTAATTATTATATAATAACATTTGTTATTTTAAAATTGTTATTGATGAACTAATTTTTTATAGTGGTAATTAATAACTATAAATATAATAATTTGTTGAACATTCTTTGATTTTTTAAATTACTCTAGCATTACTATCAAAATATTTATCACAAATAAGTAACTACAGATTTTTTTATTAAAAGAATCGTATAATAATTCTTGCAATTATAATCATTACAATAATTATTTCCACTACAGTGCATTTTTTTTCTGAAATTTTAATTCAGATTTAAAGTTATAAATTAAAGATTGTAAATAATTATGTTCAATTTGAAAAATAATTATGAAATTAATATAATTAACTATTATCTGAAGTAATTACAATGATTTTAAAGTACTGTAACATTAATTAAAGTATTTGTTTTATTTTACTATAAGAACTAAATTATAATATAAAAGTCTATGTTGTAACAATAACTATTTAGTGTAGTTTATAATTGATAATATAATCATTTATAGTTATTTATAAAAAATGAATCTTGGACAAGTAGTTACAAGAAATAAATACTTTCATATGTTATATTAGAATCCATACAATAATGGTTACAACATTAATTATTCTAATCAAATTATGATTATTATAGAGACTTTAAAGAAAAATAAATTGATGAAAAATAAGTTTTAGATTATATAATAAATATTAACTAATTAACTAATTATGCAAGTATTTTAATTCTACTTACAAATAACTTAAGCAATTACAATGATTTTATGTTTCTATAAAATAATATTTATTAAAAAAATTATATTAAAAATTTACTGTAAATAAGTAAATAATGAGTAATACATATAATTATTTAACATATTTTGTTCTAAATACATTAATTATATCAACTTTGCACATTATTTGAAGATTATTATAAAAATTTGAATTAAAAATCTTAATTATAGGACATAACTTCTCAATTCAGATATGAAATTTTATTATTATTAATTAAAACATAAGTGTTTTAAACAAAATAGTTATTTTCCATAATTGGGCATTATCATTTTAATTAATGTGAAATTTTATGTAGTAATATTATTTATTCATGTTAAATAAGCAGTAATAAATAATAAATAAAATAATTTATTATAATTATTTTAGATTTTTAGTATAATTATTCTAATTATTTTATGATGTAGTCGTAATTATATATTGGAAATATTTATTAAATATTCTAATATACTGGAATGTAATAGTTACAATTGTAAAAACTAAACTAATTCATTTAATTTGAGTGGAAATATTTTAAATATTTTAAAATGAATTAAAGTTAAAAGTATGGATAATTAATATGAGTTATAAATTATGTATTTGTTATAATAAATAAATAAACAGAATAATTAGTATGGTCTTATAATAATTGTACATTATTTATATAAATTTTATTGTTATTAGAAAATATAATATCTATAATTAATAGTCTATGTTGGATTATATTTAATCTATTTGAAATTATATGTAATTTAATGTAATGAAATAAGTATAATAATCATATCAATGATTTTAATTACAATAAAAATTACTATGAATAGTTTGAATATTAATTTGAAATATAGATTTAAAGTTATGAATATTTTATATTAAATAAATAACTTTATTATAATTGACGTATATAGATGTAAAGTTATGAATATTTTATATTAAATAAATAACTTTATTATAATTGATGTATATAGATGTATGTCGATTCTAATTAAGCACCACTTCACTTGCAACTAATGGAACTTTAGATGGTTATTATCGAATGATAAATCCAATCAATATATACATGTAAACCAATTCAGTTGTAAACTAATTGCAAGCTAATCATAGGTGACTCAATTGATATCAACATGATGTCACAATAATTATAGAGGGCAAAAATTTAATTACAAGAAACCAAATAGTTGCAAATAGTTGTAAATGCATTGGTCATGTATTGGCCATTTTCTTTTAGTGCGGTCCTCCAAGCAAATCTCGATTATGTGATCTTCCTATTAATGATCTTCGAATAGGCAAACCTCTAGGCAATCTTCCATCCAACTATGGATGTGAATTAACCTTTTTCGGCAATTGAAACAAAACACCATTACCATGGACATGTAGTCAATTAGCAACAACTATGTTAATAGGTAGAATTATTGTCGTTGTCTATTGAACACATACACCTTTGGTAATTAAAATCGATTGTTCTAATCTAAAAGTTGGTATTTTGGTAGGATATTGAGTATGATCTAGTTGCTCAACAAATTGCACCAATTTTGTTTAAGTATATTGGCTACATATTTTTGAATAAATTTAAATTTAATCAAATGAATAAAAGTTATGAAAAATCACTAATAAAGTAAAAGGACATGTTTAATAACTTGATTTTTTTTCTAAATGACAAATTTTTGACAAATTTTTTTAAGAATCCTTTATTAAAGTACTTTTAAAAAATCACAAAATTTAAAGAATTTTCCTAAATGTTTTTGTGAAATATTCCAAAAATAAATCAATGAAAAAAACAATCCCAAAGGGGCGGATGTGGCTCATGTTGTTGCAACTATGTCTAATGATAGTAAATTGTAATGTGTAGTACTTTTCATTGTTGTTCAGTTATCGACTCTTAGACTTATCCTATGGATATCAATAAAATATATTAAAAAAATTTACAAGGATTTTTTTTTAAAACTCGATTTGCTACACCAATTTGTTAAACATTCATTCATATTTTTAAAATTTTCTTTATTAGTTATGAACAAGTTAACTTTCAAATTTCAAAACAAAATAAATGTGCACAAAGGTTATGCATATCAAAATTTCAATTTTAGTTTCTTATAAAAATAAAACATAGATGAATAAAATTTAGCCTCCCAAAACAAAACTAACATGAAAAGAATTCAAAACAAAGTAATTTCGAGGGGAATTGAAATCAAGTTCTTCCATTGAACACAAGTTCTTTTTCCCAACCACACCCCACAAAAACTAACCCCAACCTTTCAAATTTAATCACCATCAATCTTCAATTCTTCCCAAAAAAAAATGTTTTTCCTATCAAGTCATAGTTTTCTTTTGCCAAAGACTTTTTCATTTTCAAAAATGGCTTCAAGTTTGAATTTGGCTTGCAATTAAAGTGCAAGCAATCAAGCCAAATTTTTTCCATAATAATAATTTGATCCAAGTTTTCCACCTACATGTGATGGCAACTTAAAGTTGTCAACATGCCACCAAGATGAACACTCATTCAATTTCTATTTATGAACTTCAAATTGCAAGAATTTGTTTTGTAAGAAAACTAACATTTAAACATTGCCTTCATGGATGTGCCACTAAATTAATTATAATTTGCACATGTAAATGGGGGAATAAAGAGCCTATTGAACAAAGATAATTCTCCAATAACTAGTGCAAGATTCCTCATTTGAGGCCTCCATACCAACCATTTTCTTCAAGATTTGGTCCTCCAACACCAATTGTTATTGCAACAAATGCATTTGCAATAGGGTTTAGCTAATCAAAATACACCATTACAAAAACAATGACAATCTTGACATCATGTTTGTATGTTAATCAAATTGCAATTTCATATCCCTGCCAAGTTTTCCAAACCATGCAAAGACTTGAAGCACGAATCCAACATAATGGCCATCATATTTCAACCTTCTATGCATCAAAAGACTTTAGAAATTCCAAGAAAAGTTTGATCACCTTTATAACCTCCAACCACAAATTTTTATACAAAATGTACATTTCAATTTCAAAGGGTTTAAAGATTTCAAGCTCATAAAAAAACTACAATAATTCAACTTCCATGTTCATAATAATTAAAATTATTGTTGTTTTAATGCATTTGACAAGAACCAATGGACCTTAGATTGATTCATCACACATGTTGATAAAATAAAATTCAACCAAGAAGTGGTTACTTAATAATAACCAACATTTAGGCTTTCAATGTTTTTTGTTATAAAGAGACAATTTTTTTCCTTCCATAACAAACAAGTCCATTTTAAAGTCAATTTTTTTTCAAATATAATGACCTTGCTAACGAATTTTGTCTTCACATGAATATTTAATTTTCAATGTTACATCCCATTTTCAAAGCAAGCCCACTCCCATTCTTGCTTCCATTTCTCAAGCTTTTTAATTTAGATAATGGTTTTTTATAAACCAACTCGAGAATCTTTCACACTCACAATTCTCAAACTAACAAAAAATTTGTCGTCATTTTTAGTGTATTGATAAGCTTTAATACACACTATGGGAAATCATGTCCACTGAAACTTCATTGCCATGCAACTAGGTGTCTGAAGTAATGAATGTGCAATTACATTACAACTATTCTATGGAAATACAATGCCATGTTAAAAATTCACAAAGTTTTATTATAGTTACATGTTACTTGTAAGATGGACCAATGTATATTGTGTACATGGAACTAGACTTAATTTTCAATGCAAGCCTTAAGTTCTTGAATTTGAAAAATGTGTCAAAAGCATAATTACAAAGTTTTAAAATATGAAAAACTAGGCTTAAACTTGAACCCAAAGAACAGGATTTTAATATCAAAACCTAAACCAAAGATTCTCTTAAAGAGAAAGAACTAGCCAACATTGGTTTTAACATGCAATTTAATATTTGTTTACTTCATTCCATGTGTACTAATTGGTTAGTTTCATATACATATTATCATTTTATTGTTCCAACCATACAAAAATTGCCAACGAACTACCATTCCATTTGTAGGTAGTGGCAAAAGATGAATAACATCCCATTGATATTACTTTTTAAAATTTAATATGTACCAATTTTGAAATGATTAGCTTCATATAAATTTGGCATTCTAATGTTCCAATCACAAAGGTTCCATACATAGGTAGAGGGAAAGATGGGTTCAAGTTTTACTACCTATGGTCAGAGGCAAGTGGAATCAACAACACTTCTCTCAAAAATGGTACAGCTTCAAAGAACTTGGTACCTATTTCCCATCTTAAGGTCCAAGTTATTTCAAGTGTGAAGGTGTTGTAGACCCAAGGGAATGTGTAGTCCTTGCTTCAATCCAAGGCCCAAAAAACTTGTAAGTGTTATTATGTTCATGGCTTCAAAAGATATAATTAAATTAACTACAGAGGTATTAAATTAATTAAAGGACACTTTTGAAAGGGTTCCATCAATAGGCTCAACATATAGACTTAGTGTGAATAGTGTCACCTAGAGTGAGTTTTTAAGGCAAATATTTTTTTCAAAATGATGACAATCTAGTGTTTTCTGAGTTTATTAGTCCCCAGTTTTTGAAAAATCATTATTAGAAAAATCTTCAGATTCTACCCTAAGTTCCAGTAGGTAGCCAAAAATATAGAAAGGTGCTTTAAAAAAATTTACTTTCATATTTTTCTATCACTAATTCAGGATAAATTTTCTTATGGAGGATTTGCCACTTCAGCTACACCACAAAATAAGTATTAAAATAAATTAATAAATTAAAATTTTATTAAAAGAAAAAGAAAAGGCCCTAGTCACCTTATGTCTGTTCACCTGATGAAATTTCTTTAGGGCAGGGTAGACAGTGGCCCTTCATATTTAAGGCGCAGGGCCCCCCCCCCCACCTTCCCATGTGCCATTCTGGAAAGGTGCATTAACCACAATGTTGAAAACAGACCAAAATTTATGGTCCATGAAAATATCTCATTAAAATAAAAATATTGCATGATTTCCTTTCCTCACTAGGCTTGATCACTAAGCACAAGTAAGTGACTAATAAATCACTTAGCTATTGAAACGAGTAATGAAAATAAAGAAAATGATAAACCCTAAATACAACCTACATAATTGTGTCAAGTTCTCAAAAAAATTAGCATTCTTGACAACCATGTTATTTCCTCCACTTTTGACATTTTGGGCAGATAGTTTCTAGGAAATATAGCATTTTAAAAAAATTTAAAAATTTGAAAATAATAATAATGAATATATATATAATATAAAATATATACACTACCGAACCTGAAAAGGTATTGCAGGATTTCTGGTACAAAACAAGTTACCAAAGTGAAACCCAATATCAACAAATGGGATTCATCCACAACTGAGGCATACGGGGTTTTCAATGGCTGGTGTGCTGATGGGTATTATAGTTCAGCGACATTAAGAAATGGGCACCTAGTTGTGTACTCTAATGTGCAAATTCCAAACCACTGCCACTCTCTTTTTTACACCTGGTAGATAGTACTTTCTCAAACCATAATGATCTGGTCTGGATTTTTCTGCCATATTTGGCGTGGTATTGATGGGCATAAAAGCCCTGGCCCTTTTTTTCTTTGGTTTCTGACACTTTAATCTCTGAACATAAAATCTGTACTGACACATTATGGAATTAAATGTCCCATTACTTATATACTAACTTGGGATATTTTGTAGAGGGCTTCGATCAAATCCCATATATCAGTTTAAGTCATTTTTATTTACAATCTCATGCATGAAACCTTTATGGATTCACAACAATTTAGTGAAGAGGGCACATATATTAGAGTCACCATCTCTTTGACCCCCTATCCCCTCTTTCAGTGGTTTTTGCAAAGTAATCTCTTTTTTTATTAAATCTCAGTACGAAATGTTGAAACTCAGCGTTTAATACACAAAGTTCCGTAGTAATTATACTAGTTGTACATGTAAGAACAATGAAAATATATGTAGCAGCAGTGGAGGCGCTCAGGAAAAGGGAAAGACAAGATGAATTTCAGTTTACCACCAAAATTTGTGGAAAATTTAGTTTGGGTTCCAGTTGTTTCGTTTTGTAGAATTCTCACTCCCAGTTTTTACACGTTTGATGCCCTATTATGCCGAAACTGGCCATTCTCGTCCCCTAATCGCCTGACTGTACCAATGACTTTATTGCCGATAACATTTTTGTGATTTGTAGCATTCTAAACCCATTCGCTCACTATTACTATCGTATTCTGAATCTATGTTGCCCGTTGATTTCTCTTTCTGATTTGTTGTCGTTGTCGCTTAAGTCTAGTATTTCAAAGAGCTTGCTTGAGTTGCAAGTTGCAAGCATTTAACTCAAGAGAAGAGCCAATGGACAGCCATAGGTCTACCAGTGAAGACTCCAAGCTCCAATAGAGTGTTATCGCCGCCATCAAGCTTGTTAGTAAGTACCTCAAGGTATGATCATCATTGTGTATAAAACTTATGCTCATGCCTTGTGACATTGTGCACTGTTGCATTTTGGAGTCTAGTGTAGCAGTTTTAGGGATTTGGTGTACATGAATTTGGTGTTCTACTTCAAACAATTGGTGTTGCATTTTGCTTCTAGTGTTTACAATTGGTGTTACATTTTGTTTCTTATGTTTACAAAAAGTTTTTTTTTGCATTTTAATTTTGATATTTATTGTAAGTATTTTGATACATTTTGCTTTATGCTTTTGAGTCTCTTGCAATTGTATCCAAGTTTTCATTGTTATTTACATCTATTATAACATTTTTTTGCACAAGTTTTTTATTGTGTTTGTGATTAGGGTTGGTTATGGGTTCAAGTACATGATGTTGCTTGCATTGGGGAACTTTGATTTGATCATGGTTTATGACAATCCCACCATTAAGGCCTTCGCTGAATTTCAAATATTGTAATTTTTATCTTCTAGTCCTTCAAATGTCAATGTTTGTTTTCCCAATAATGCTATAGGTGATGGTTTATCTACACCTACACTAATAAAATTCTTGAGCATGCCTTTGGGTGATCAAATGTTGCAAATGTCAAACACTATGCACAAAGGTAAGGTCCATCCCAAATTTCAAAAGGATTACTAGGAGCTTCATCTTTTGGCATTGTTGTAGTTGTTAATTTCATTCAAATTCTTCCTACCAATTTTTTTTGAAAGGAGTAGGAACTCAATCGGGTCTTTTAGGATGTCTAGGTTATTAAGCTTCCATGGGCTAAAACAAATTTTGAGGGTTGTAAAAATCTATTTGATTTTTTAAAAGTGTCAAACAACCTTCAAAAACATTGGATACACACAAGTGGTTGAAGCATTGCTGAAACTATGTATGAACTTGTGATTTGGGCCACTTTTTTGACAATGCAGAAAGTTTGGTTTACTCTTGTGTCTTGTGATGAAGTGACCACAATTGATAATCAATCATGGATTTCTATCCATGTGTATGTTGTGGAAAGGTGCAAATGATTCCCAATTATTTTGGCCTTGCAATAAGTTGTTGAAGGTTCCCATGTTGACAATTTAACAAAAGTAATTGTGAAATCTCTATTCTTGTATGGTGGTTTTTCAAAGTTTGACTTGGTTTTGAAGCTTGTATGTTTTGGAGCAAACGGTGTGGTGACGTTTTAGGGTTTAAAAATTGGGGTTATCGTGTAGTTGAAGGAAAAACATGTGCCATTCTTGTTAGGTGTGCACTATGATGTGCATTAAACTAATTTAGCTATGCAAACATTGTTTCAATTGTCCTTGGTTGCAAAAATTAAAATGTTGTTCCAAATTGTTTATAACCATTATGCACAAAGTTCGAATCAATTTTTATGAAAAACTAAATTGGACGATTTTTTTGAAAAAATAGTTGAAAATCTTGCACAATGTGAAGATGCGTTGGATTTCAATGTTGTCTCATGCCAAATGCATCTTAGCATAATATAAATCCCTAGTCATGCA
The DNA here is from genome assembly GCA_963921925.1 of Sphagnum tenellum. Lineage (NCBI taxonomy): Eukaryota > Viridiplantae > Streptophyta > Sphagnopsida > Sphagnales > Sphagnaceae > Sphagnum > Sphagnum tenellum. The sequence goes on from OY998150.1 coordinate 7,818,812, forward strand.
CATGTTTGACGAACATGCATCAAACATAACAACAAAAGGCAATCTAGACCTTTTCTATGATGTGGAAACCTTTTTAAATTTGAGTTGTATCATACTTTTATTTGAATGTATGCAATCTTTCTCAAAGTTTGCTCAAGCTCAAAATGTATTCAATCTATGAATTTGTTGATGTAATTTAAAGTTGTGAAGGAGATTTGTACAAATTGTATGTTGATCCAATTACAAGTTATGGGCATGCTGATGGAGTTTTCAAAATATTCCTTGCAATTGTGCATCATTCATACGATCCCTTACATATGGTTTGGATATTTGAACCTAATTTTGGTGTGGAGTATTTAGGGTTTCAATTTTTTTTTCATACATACATGGTTCATAAGAGGGATGTGCTAACTAGTTTTTAAAATTATGTTTCTACACTTAATTGGTTGAATGCAGTTCAAGCTATGAAACAATAGTGCAATGCTACAATTATTGGCTTCATTCAAGAATTTAAACAACAACTCCTAGCTCAAGACATTATGAATGCCATTAGTGTGATCTATCTTCAGTTTTGGGTGCAACTTGAAATTGATTAAAAGTTTATGGTTCAACTTTCCATTCTAAAAGTTCATTATTGTTTTGGCAAGGAAATTGGCCCAAAATAATTGTTCATCCCACCCTTGCTTGATGAAACATTACTAGTGCAACAAGCATTTTTTTTCAAGCTCATTATCTTTGCTAATTGCTATGTTGCCATGAATCCTCCTTTGGACTATAATCCTTACACAAAAAATTGGACCAACTTGGCCAACAATCAATTATTTTCTCATTGATTGTCTAAGTGTTTGAAACTCATTAAATTATCCATGACCATAATTATGGGTAGTGTTGAAAATGATAAAGGTTTATTTAATATGGGGTTTAGGGTTTAAGGAATAGACTAACAACCCATTTGGATATAATTGTCAAAATGTTTGCTCAAAAATTCTTTACATTGAACACTTTCCCCTTTATCGCAACAATGAGTTCTTGGATTATTACAAAATCCCGCCATGGTGTAGAGGGGTAGTTTAAGCAACCAAAAATCTTTGAACCTTAACCTTTTATGCAACATGTTCTTGTGTTTTTATTTTGATGTTAGCCAATTTACCTACATGAAATTTCATTCAATAGCCATTTACCTACATGGAGTTTCACATAGTACCAACTTTTAAATTGCCTTGGGTTTTACTTAGTTGCTAGTTTGTATACCTCAAATAACATAAGGTTGCCTCTCATTTCCTATTTTGCATTTGATTATGTGGCTAGTTCTTAGGCTTGTTTGAACAAGCATAGCCATTTGGTAAACCAAAAAAAACATTAACTACCAAATTTACATACTTAAACTACTTGCCAATCAATGTAACTACTGGGTGAGTCTAGTTATAATGAACACAAAGGAATCTTTTGGGTATACATTTGTCATGTGGCAAGAATATTCATGACACTTGGACAAAAGATGTTTGCCACATTGTTAGCATATTTTTGCCATGTATATAAATGTTCTGTTTACATGGCAAAATATACCCAACTATGTGGATGGAACATTCCAATCAAGGAAACAATATTCTTCAAACTTTGGTTAGGGTTTAGGGTTGAAAGGAGGCAATCAAACCACCCAGTATAGCATAGTCAACATTTAATTAAAACATTCAGTAGGATGTGTGATTTCTCAAACAATGAAACATGATTCTTACTTACCAAATTCATGAATAAACATTAATCTAGTCGTTTAGTAGATCAAATTATATTGAATTCAAAGAAATAGCATCCAACACAATTTGTGGCCATGGTGCAAAACACAAAGCATCATGTTGAGTATTATAATATTGTTTTTACATTCTAATGTCATTCTTGATTATTATTCCTACTTACTTAGAAGCAAGACAATGAGCCAACAAGTGACAAACTTCATTGCAACTCCAAGTCAAGAAATGAATGAAATTCTCAAATTGGCCACAAAACATGACATGTTGCAATACATAGTATATGTGTTTACATGGCACCCATTGCCCTAATTTCCCCAATGAGCATGAAACCATAGTCACAAAATCCATGCAAATGTAGGCAAGGAAGTTCCCAATTGTAATTTCACATTGCCTTTCGTTTAAAGTCTTGCCACATCAAATCTTGTAAATTCATCCATAACCAAGAGAAAAAACCTCCAATGGTGGCTAGAAAATGGCCACAAGAAGCCTCCCCATTGTTTAACATGAAAATGCCAAAAATTAAACCAATTTTTCAACTCTTGAAGCTTAGTTACATCCATAGCCCTCGAGGAATACCACTAGGAATGGATAACTACATAGCAAACATCTGCCTCTTTTAATGAGGTGGCATTCTTATATTCATAGCACAAGGTCATGTGTTGCTCTCACATCTCTAGCTTGATTTGTTGTTTTGTCTATCTATCCATAAATTGATCCAATGGAAATAACACATTCGTTCTTTATTGACCATGGGTTCACTACCATACATGATTCGAATGACGTTCCAATTGGCTTGAGCACTATCGGCCATGAAGCGCTTGAAGTTTTCATTGGAAACACCTTTCATCAACATCACCTTATTCAACTTTCACCATAGGACACATGAACTTCTGTGTATTCAAATTGCATGTCCCAAATGGCAATCGTCATCATTTTATAATAGATCGGATTGTACACATGGTAAGTGAAGGTTGTCTAGTCTTGGACATGTTTGACATGATCAAACATGGTCCAAGATACATGGAGCTCGCCACTAGGCTGCATATGCTTAACCAAGTCAAATCCACTCCCATTTCCATCAACAAACATTTTGAAAAGAAAGACCTCTCCAAATTGTTGTTTTGGAAAACAATTATCCTCAACATACTCATAAACACTATTGGCCTTGAGAAACAAAATGCTAGAAATGTACCTTCTATCACCCAAATGTTGTTTATAAGAAGTAATGAGGTTTTAGATATTAGGAGAATAGAGGGTTGTGAACTTGTCCATCACCAACATAGTTTGTCTCCTTTGAGACGTTCAATTGGCCCATCACCATTGTTGTTGAAGAACTGTTCGGATAGAAAAGTTTTACTTGTAGCCAAGAAAATATTTGATGATGTAACCAACGAGCTGTGTGACGCGCTCCCAAGTCACGAGGTGAAACCAACTTGAGGGTTTCACAAAGTCAAGTTGTGGAAGTTGAGACTTGGAGGCACGCTCCCGGCTTCCAACTCTATAAGGGGGTAGAGGGTCGAATTGGGAGCCCAGGGATTAGACTAGGAATAGGTATTAGTTGATCAAGCTTGAATCTGCATCAAAACAAACCACCCAAGTGGTTAGTTCACATTCTGCGACAACCTTTGGTGTTGGGACAAGCCACGGGCACTTCGGACCACAAGACTCACCACGGCCCGGACTCGGGGGAAGCCACCACCTTCCCCCATATAGTATACTCTGCGACACTCTGCTGAGGCTACATCCAAATGGCTCTTTTTCCCGGGACTCCCAAGTTGGAGTCTCGAAATCCACCCAAGTGTCCCGGTTTTGGATTCCTGGGACTTTGAGAGGTCATAGCTCCTCGCCCTGACCTCCAATCGCAACGAGGTCTAATTGAAGTTGTAGCCCTCGTCAAGATCTTTCTAACGATGTATCGCACTTCTGAATCGAACATAAAAAACTGGTCGATTCTTGACTTTTAATGGTTGGGAGTCAAACTGGCAGTTTGACTCCTGACCCTTCTTTTGCTCATAATTTAGGCGACAAATGTTGAAATGGCCAATGCGAGGCCATTTTCAATATCTACGCTTCAAGACCTTTTCAATGACACCAAGAACACCCCAATTCAAGGTGTTTTGGGTCCTTCTGTTGAGCTCTAAACATTCGGGAGTCCCGGAGGACTCCAAATCCCCACTTTTTCCAAGTGTTGGGCTTCACCCCCACACTTGGCCAAACTAGGGTCGCGACACTGTGAGAAACCTTTTCTTAGACCAAGAATTTGACTTGTTCCACAACATTTCTATATTTTCCCTCAATGACAAGAAGATCATGGGTTCCAAGGTGAATTGTTGTTCAAGTCAAATTAGCTTGCTCATGCACAACGTAATACATGTGAACACATTGTGTGTGTGTGTGTGTGTGTCTGTCCGTCTTTTACTTATCTTTTACTTACTCTATGGCGTAATCCCATTGGCTCCCGTTCCCTGTGGAGTGTTTTGGGGGGTGGGGGAAGGGAGAGCCCGGTGAAGCACGGGCCGGGGGGGGGGGGGGGCACGGGCGGGGAAGGACCGGGCAGGGCAGGGCAGGGCAAGGCAGGGGGGGACCTGTATCTAATCAAACAAAAATACAATTTAAAAAAATATATTTTCATTATAGAACATATTAAAAAAACTATAATTTTTTTAAAAAGAAAAAAGAAAAAATAATAAATAATAAATACATAAAAACAAAAAAATGAAGATAGACAAAATAAGAATAGAAAAAATAAAAACATGAAACAAATAAAAAACTATAAAAAAAGAATGGAAACAAATGAAACAAGGAAAGGGAAATCCAATAAAATAATTTTAAAAGAAAAAACTTCCAAAAATGAAAAAACCAAATAAAGAGTAAAAAATAAGAAAAGCCCTACTTGAAAAAAAATGAGGTGTGTCTTCTTTCTCCAAACTTCAAACTTGCATCCAAATAAAAATATATATAAAACAATAATAAAAATAGAAAATACATAAAAATAAAAAGTTAAAAGTTAAAAGTTTCTAAAACATGAACCACGGTGGCGGAAGGCCACGGGCACCCACTAGTTAACAATAGACGCAATAATGCGTGGTGTGAAGATGGTGTTTTAAAAGCTCTTGGGGAGGTTTTCGCCAATAGTCCTAAATCTATCGACATGGAGAGTCCATTCCAATCTATGGGCATTTGGAAGCAAAACTTGGTAGATGAATCTAGTAATGTTATTGTCATTGTTGAATGCATCATCGTTAAAAATGTGCACAGTTCTAAGTTGGAATCCAAACATTACATATAAGCATTTTTTAGTGACACAAAAAATTCCAAGATCATTGTTTGGTATTGTAAGTTGAAGTTTTACACCAAAATGCGTCCTAATTCACTTTAAGTTTCACTAGATTTTGAATGAATTTGGACATTTTTTCTTGGTGAAATTGGTTAACCCCCTATTGTACAAAGATTAATTGCTATAGACAATGAATTGTTTCACTAGTTACTAGTGAAACAAGGTTATTTTCAAATGAAATACAATTTTACCAAGTCATTCACTTCTTAGTTAATTAAATAACCAACATGGAAACCAATTAAAATTAAATTATTGAATATATAATATTATTGATAATTTCATGATTTTTAGCTTATGATATATTGACATGTGTCAGTACTTAAGCTATGTAATCAATGTAATCAATTTAGGCACATATTTTAAAAAATTAAATAAGAAAATATTTGATCAACTTACCATTGTTGACCACACATACAACACCACTTATGAGGTTTGATCCCTTGACCTTTAGAATGGAAACAAACACCCCTACCATCAAATCACCCCACTTGTTATGATAATATGTTTCATTACATTCTATTTACCAAATATTTCATTTTAAACATTACAAAAATATAAACTTTGAAAATTCATATCTTACTAAAATTTTGTTCAAATGAAACGATTTGAATTTACTTTATTTTAAAATCTCAATAATGTACATAATTACATTTATTTCCTTTTGAAAGTGTAAAATCATTTGAACAAAAGAAAAGTTGAATATCATTATTCAATAACATTTCAATGACCATTCATTTGAATTTTTTTTTAATAAATGGATAATTTTTTTGTCAATATAATAATATTACCTATGCTAAGTTACTTTTAATTATTATATGGCTATTTTTGATTAATTTAAAATATTTCACCTTACATTATTTATGATTATTTATGGTTATTTTCAATTATTTTTGATTATTTTTGACCATTTTACCTTAGGTTGATTTTGGTTATTTTAGCTTATTTCACTTTAGGTTATTTTCGGCTATTGTAAGTTATTTTTGACTATTTTATGTTTTTTTTGCTATTATAAATTATTTCATTTTAGGTTATTTGTGATTTTTGGCTATTTTAAGTTATTTCATCTTAGGTTATTTTCGATTATGTGAGGCTATTATTGGTTATTATTGGTTATTCTAAGTTATTTCATCTTAGGTTATTTTCGATTATGTGAGGTTATTATTGGTTTTTTTTTGCTATTCTAAGTTATTTCATCTTAGGTTATTTTCGATTATGTGAGGCTATTATTGGTTACTTTTGGCTATTGAAAGTTATTTCACCTTATGTTATTATTGGTAATTTTATGTTAATGTAAGTTATTTCATCTTAAGTTACTTTTGTCTATTATAAATTATTTCACCCTAGATTATTTTTGACAATCTTAAACAATTCTAATATATGGTTATTAATTGTTTTTTTATTGGGGCTATTGGTGGTTATTAATGGCTATTGATACCTATTTTATTGGTGGCTATTCTATTAATGGCTATTAGTAGCTATTCTATTGGTGACTATTGATGGTTTTAAATGGCTATTATATTAATGGCTATTGGTGATTATTAATGGCTATTATATTAGGGCCTACTGATGCCTATTGGTGGTTATTAATGGTTATTACATCAGTACCTATTGGTAGTTATTATATTAATGGTTATTGGTGGATATTTTGTTAGTGGATATTGGTGGTTTTTAATGGTTATTACATTAGTGGCTATTGGTGGATATTCTATTGGTGAATATTGATGGTTTTTAATGTTTAGAAATTTACACTTTTTAGCTCTTTTTGTCTAGAAACAAGTACAAATCCAACTATAATGATGTTTGACAAGAGTGCCATGGATATGGATACCATGACATGATGCAAATGAAGAAACTATATCCTAGGTTTTTTAATTGAACCTTTCAACTACAAAGTAAAATTAATTTAAATGCACAAAATAATGGACAAATGGGAACATGTCAAGTAGGTGACATACTTGTAGTTGTCCATTCAAATTATGCATTTAAATCTAACATGGCAATCATTCATTTTGATTAAACCATTTGGTTGGTAGTGGTGAGTTTAGAACGGTAGCATATGCTAGAATGACACCAAATGGTAGAACAATTACATGTGTTTCAACAACCACAAAATCATTTATTTGCTTACAAAGTCATTTACCACTATGATATGATATTTTCAATGACTATTTGTTTCAATCGTCAATACATATTTGTTCAACAAACAACTTCAATGTTCAAATTCAACCTTCATTTTATTTCTTTTTTTCATAACTAAATATTTCCTTATGAGATCACATATTTTGAACAAATATTCATGTTAACACATGTATTGAACCATGTAATTTAATGCAAACAATGGGATTTTGGGTCCTCCTTCATTCATCAACACAACATTTTATTTTTTTATTGTACACGTTTCATGGTTTCAGGGTTGACCTTATCATCCAACGATTCACTGGATGTTTTAACACTTTGTTCCTAAATTTTTGTGGCATTTAGGCTCAATTGCCTGAAGTTGCATATAGTCATGTTCAAGATTTCATGAATTATGTTGATAGTAAGTTGCAAAGGGTTACCAAATCCTTTATTGACAAATCATTTACTAAGTTTGTGGAAAAATCTTTTGGAATTAACTTCTTTTAATTAGTGTGTTCTTTGAAGAAATCCATGGCATGTGTAAAATCACCCAATTGTAGTCTTCCATATCCTCCTTGGAAATGTGTATAGTTTGTTTGAACAATGCAAAACTTTCTTTGTCTATCTTTGCATTCGCCCATCACCATGTCGCCCATTTATTTGTTTTGTCAATTTCCCTTTTCCATTATGTTCCCCACGTTCTGGTGGGATTAATTGAGTGCCATCTCTTGGATATTCCAATGGTTTTTTAATCATCTCATATATTCTATATAGAGTGCTTGAGATCACCATATATTCAATCATAGATTTCAACTTGTGTTTAGTGTGACAATTGGTGTCAATTTTTTTCTTGGCAACGTAGAATAAAAGTTTAATGATTGCAAACGTGGTAAAAGTAGAAAGGATGCAACTAGGCAATAAAGGTGGAATAAATGCAAATTGAAGTATAGATGATGCAAATTAGTAGTAAAAGGGGGAAAAATGCAATTTGATTGTACAAGTAGCAAGAATGGTCCTAGATGTAAAAGCTTGAAATAGTGCATGAAAATAAAAAACAACTTTAAATGGTATGGACAATGTAAAGTGTCATGGGCTACTTTGTATTATTTCAATTCCTAATGGGCACATGCCTCTTGGTGGTGAACATGTAGTGTTTAGAATGGCACATACCTCTTAGTGGGTCAATAGGTTTATATGCCATTGAATTAGATTTAGTTTAACATTTTATATGGTTTAGATGTTGCAAAGCTTAATATACTTCATATTAAGCTAATATAAAGTATCACTTGAAGTATGACTTCAGCATTTCATGTGTTAAATTTTTCAAAACAAACCAACATATTTTTTTCCATTCTTTTGTTTAGTTTTTCGCAAAAAAAAGTTTGTTGCCAACATTCACGAAAAGGGTTGTCCATTTTTATTTGTCATTAACATTTTCATCCATAAATATCATTCATCCATGAACATGTGACAAAATATTCCTCCACATCACCAAATATTTTTTCCCATGTGTCAAATAATATTTTCCAAATATTTTGTTGATGTCAACAAAATATTCCAAAAAAGATTCGTTCATGTTCACTTGCTCACCGTTCACACTCACATGTTTACAAAATAATATTCTTACCTACCAATAGCCACTTGTGCCACATTGTAAATATGAAAAAAAAACACTACTTTTAAGTGTAGAAAACTATTGAAATGAGTTGTTTAATACATGTTTTAATCAACCTAAGTAATAATTAATAAAACACCATTTAATTGAGTTTTGGAAAAGGAAAACATTGTAATGATTTGATTAATGTTGCAATGCCATAATGCTTTTGTCCATGTCAAACTAGCGTATTACAATTCATTAATGATTTTTAGATGCTAAATAAAATTATTAGAACTTGGGCTTAGTGTTGTTGCACATTACTGGTAACAATCAATACTGCAATATAATTTGAATTCAATTTGAGTTTTGCACTTCTGAGCATTATAAACAACGATCAACTTTTTTCTTTTAAAAAAGAAAAATGTTTTCATATGATTTTCAATAATTCATCGTTATTTATGTCAATGTCAAATTTAAAATACACATTTCATAGACATGAAAAAACACATGTTAAATTTTCTTTCATATCCATGTTGGTGGATAGGTGGGAAAAATGAGGTAATTATAAAATGGAGGTATATATTAGAAAGGTGGGACATAGTTATCAATAAAGTTAATAGGAAAAAAAAAGTTATTAAGAAAGAAATATAGTTAGGCTTGAAAATGAGTTAGTTATTTTTGAAATTGTCTTTGGAATGGTCCATGAATGATCTATGAAATATTTTTAAAATCCCCCATATATTAGTTCCAATTATTTGTGACTAGAATTAAAGAAAAATGAGATGCAAATTGGTAAAAAGGATACTGAATTTTTTTTCATGAATATGATGAAAATATTTAAATAAAAAAAACTCAGATTTGAAAAGACACTTTTTCATGCATTTTATTTTGGAATGGGCTAAAAATATTTCAAGTTGAAATTGTTGAAGTGATAACTGCAACTTATGAAACCAAAAGTTATCCTATCTAAATCAGCTCCAATGAATTATTGTCACTAGAATATAATAAACGAACAACGCATTTACACAACAAACATGATTTTTCATATATTTTCAAAACCCCAATTTCAAGGCATCTGAATTCATTGTCAACAAAGGTGATATATTATCACACCTTCCTTACTACATAACCACCCATAATGAGAGTGTTGAGACTCTAATTAGCTTCTAGGTCACCAGTTATATCCCATAACCTTTCTACCTTGGTTTCAGTAATGAGCGACTAGTGAGCACTAGGTACCAACATCAGCTCTCATTGGCACAATAATTTGGTAACCCTTCATTTTTTAAGATGAACATGTCATGGTTTTTTCATGGATGAAAAGAGGACATCTCTATTCTCGTTAACGTTAGTTATGTCCAATAACTGGCAAGAAGGCACTGGTTGCATCTACCTCAACTATTCCCTGCAACCAGGACTAGGTACCTGCCGAGATTTTCTTAGCCAATTCGTGCGCGATCTTCGCTGCACTGTAATTGCGGTGAGCCAGATCAGTTTCTCCCGAACTAGATATTCGTTCTCCGCAAAAATAAAATAAAATAAAATCGAGCGCTATTTTTATTTTATTTTTCTGTAGCAGCAATAGTCACTTACCTGCTACTGCTGTTGATGTTTGTCGTGCAAGAAAGACGTTACGTCGTGGCCTTTTCTTTGTCACCGCCGGAACGTTGCAATTTGTTGAACCTATTTTTTCGCCGTCAACTACAAGCGGCTTCCTCATCAGGTTATTATTCTTATCGTTGTTCCGTCTTGAGTTGTTTCTTGCGCAAAATTGTGGACCTCGAATTGTTGAATTGTTTCTCAACTGGTCTATTTTCTTGTACAACTGTCACGTTGTTGCTGTTCTTGCGTAAACCGATCAGAGTTCGCAGAGCTTTGTTGTCCTGTGTGCAATGCTAAATAGGAGATTTCCATGAAATAGTAGCTGTCTTTCTCGGGACATCCGGTGCGGACGTAACTACGGTTTAAGGCGCTTGGCTAATCCCAGCGTTTTCTGTCGAAGCAAGATGATGTGGGAGCGAGTGAAGGTGAAAACGGACATAATGAAAGACAAGAAATGGCTTGGTCGTAAAGGAAGGATGATCGGGCCTGGAAAGAAATGGGGACACAAACACATGCAGCTCAGTGAAGAATGCTGTCTTCCCTTATGTATTCGATGGATATGGCAAGAATGAATGTCAAACGCAGTATGTGCATCCATGTGTTTGACCCTGGTGAGATTTCCATCTCCTTCCAAAGCAATCGAAATCCTCCCTGCCTGTTAAACCAGCTGGTACATTGTCTCTGGCACTTTAAACCAAACTTATGGATGAAAAACATTTAAATTAGGTTTAATTCTCATAGTTTGTATACTTAAAAAGTTGAATTTATATGATAAATTCTTCCAAAGTTTAATTTAACATATATTTTACAATTTTTTCGTGGAGATGAATTCATTTGTTATATATCAAAAAGAATTATTTTGTACTCATGTTTAATTTCATGAACTTGAAATTCGCTGATGAATACAAGTGAATAACATTGTCAAAAACTGAATATAAGAAACTAAAGTTTTCATAATGAAATGTGTTAAATTTGGCTAAGCCCTATATGGGGAAAGCATATTGTTCTTGATGTACTTATGTTACTGGCTCCTTTTATTGTGATTTGACCTGTGTGGTGATATGACCTGAAAAAGCATTTCTGCGTGATCTGATCTTCAGTAATCACTAATAGATAGTCCATGGCTCAAACCTCTGAACATGCACCATCTGCAAGGGAGGGCCACAGTACATCTCTTATAGGATCATGCATTTATGTGTTTGGCAGATGCGGAAAACGCAAAGACAAGGCCAACAATATGTATTACAATGATCTGCACCTTCTTCATACAAGCAAGCTCTTCCTGAACCCAAATTGCATAGAATAGAGAAATTTTGCAAGGGTTACATGCGGTTTTGCCTTAACAGCCTGAGAACATCAAGGACATCCTAAAGAAGTAAAAATGAGGAGGATCTGCACTTCTCAGACCAGTGCTTAAAGTGCATCTATTTGACAAGCTTGTGCAGTTAGACATGAGTCCAAAGCTGGTTCAAGTTTGTCGTTTCCAGTGAATTGTTTGCTACTTCCATTTGTTGAAGATGTTCAGAAGATAATAAGACTATGAATGACAATCCTAAGTCTGCTAATTAAGCATGACCATGTCTCTTTGCCCTTGAGTCTACTGCATCTGTTTCAGCAGTTGACACTATCCTATCACTGGGGGCACCAGTGATTGTGCATTGTCACCTGAACATTAGGAAGTCCCTTAGACTCCCACATTTTTGGAGGGCTAGTTCTCACTGTGACCCCCATAATTTCTGGGTGGTTATTGTGGCCCATGGGTAACATCTAGGACATGACCTAGTGTGAATTGAAGTCAACCAGTTGCAAGGTGGCATGAATACTAGGTATGAGGAGGCTATGTGCTCAATGCCCATGATTTCCAGCAGGAGCATAGCCTAAGGAATTTGAAACTGCACTCAGGTTGGCAAGCCCAGTTGGCAGTGTGTAGCTCACAGACAGCATGTGTGGACAAGTCCATAATTTTGTTTGTTGCCTGCAGAGAAACGACAGCATGCAATTTCTTATATCAGAAAGTCTCTGGTGTCAGGAAACAAAACATGGAGAAGAGCAGGAACTATTGGTGCAACAATTGGTAATGGCTCTACTCCTGGAGACAGACAGTCACTCCATGTCTTCCTTGATCAACAAACTTATTGTGCTGAGAGGTGAAGATGCAAACCAACTGCTTTTTGCCAGACATACATTTTCTTGATTCAGCTGTGTGGCTGATGTTCTCCCTGAGAATCGGGGTTCAGCCTCTTGGATGGGTACTCAAAAGATCAGAGATTCTCTCAGAGAATTCTCAGGTTGTCTTGAAACTCTAAGTAATTGTCAAAAGCTAGAGTCATTTGGTCTACAAACGAGGCTTGGCATGAGACATTTGCATGGAAGGAGTTAAGGACAATAGGGCAGAAAATCATTACTTGAGCAGGACAAACCGCAGGTTCTCTTGGGAGCCACCAATTTGTGTTTGGTGGCTTCATCAATGATCACAAGCTTTTTGATGACCTTCATGTTCTCAATGTGGATGCATTCACTCTCCTAGTATCTCTGTGAAGGTAGTGTGCAAACCAAATTGGCATATTTCATGATATTGCCATCCACATTAAGAATGAATGTGGACCAAGGATGGAGAAGCATATTTTGCTGAAGGAACTGACAAGGAAGCAGCAAGGTGGTGACACAGCAAGTGCGGAGGAAGACTTCAACCACACCATGGGTGCTGGTCCAGCAGGTCAGTTACATGGTTTCTGAACTTTCTTGACTATTCATCACATAGTAACTTGTTCTCCTTTTGTGTCCTCTAGCTGTCCCAACCTGTGCCATCTTAGCGCAGGAAAACCACCTTTCAAGTTTGCTGTAGTTCATGAAGTGGACTCCTCCTTGGTGTAGTGGGATTTTGTTGTGAAGTTCTGGAAGGTGTTTCATCGGGGATGAAAAGTACACAAATAAAAAGGTTGTAAGCAGCTTAGCCAAGGCTTGACATGGGTAGAGCAAGTGCAGGTCCAATCCTGTTGGGGTTGTGTGAGACAGTCCTAGAGGCTGAGCACATTTTTCAAAAGGCATCCTTGAACAATGTGTGCTCACTTTCACTACATTGCATTGGAGCTTCAATATTTTAATGGTACCTTACCTGAAATACATATGCATTTGGCTCATGGTATGTGTTGTGATATTATCATACTCTTCAGTAAAGTTTTTGAGAGGTCAACTCATGGTACTGTCACTAATCCAAAATTGCTGATTTAAACAATTTTTTTTTGCAACATACAGAATGAAGGTGGCAGGGAAAGCCACTCTAGCAAAGCTCCAAGGCCAACAGAGACAAAAAAGGAACATGATTTGCTTGTCCAAAGCACAGCAGAAGAGTGCTGATGATTGTTCGCTCACTGCCAATGCCAATATACTGCCAGCTCTCTCTTGCCTCCCTGGTGCAGTTTCAGATATACCTTGTACATACTTATGTAGTCATGTAATTTCAGCACTGGCTCCTTCACATGTTTTATGTAGCAGAATGTAGTGTATGTATGTTTGTACATGTGTATGAGCCATTCAATCCAAAAATCAATTCCCCAAACTGTTTTCTCAGAGCTTCTGATTGGCTCTTTGCAGGCTGTAAAGCAACAATTGTTAAGGACAGCTGGAAGCTCTTGCACACCATGAGAAGTGAGCAAATCTAGTCAGTTTGCAACTCCAGGTCTAGGTAAGATCCATCTTGCAGCTGGGGCACAGAATTGCACATTTCAAGCTCTGCCTTTGGATGCTCTGGAAACTACCAATTCAGGTTTGTGGGGGTAAATTCAGTGCTTTTGGTCTACATGGACTCCAGTACCTATCAGTTAGATAGAGCAGCATTTCCTGGAATGAAAGTCATTCAGCCAGAGGGTACTTTGTCACAATAGGTATTGTTGATGCTATGGTGACACATCATCTGGATGGACTGATATCCATTTGCCTTCAACCTCAGAAGAATGGGGAATTATGCAAACATTGTCCTTTGCTACAGGCTTCCATTCTCCTAGCAAAATACCCGATCAGCTATGCAGCTAAAAAGTTTGATTATATCCACATAAGAACTTTCAGCACTGTGAAGGAACAACAGAGAAGGGACAAACTAGGAAAAAAACAATCAAAACACAACCAGGAACAACATAGAAGGGACAAACTAGGAAACATAACAATCAAAACACAAGCAGTATGAAACAAAAGTGACAATCTCTCCCCAGTCCAGAGACCATCAACAGTAACATGTATTACCACAACTTCCCCACTGACTTCAGCAGCTCCCTAGAGTGAGTATATGGGTCAGTGTACCCACTAACCGGTTAACTGAGTTTCTGTTGCAAGTCTGGAAGCAACAGGAAGACTCAGCCATCATGATACAGGCTAGCAACTAATGACATAGGAGGAAAATATAGAGAAAAGTAGAGGGGAAAAAACAAAAAAAGCAGTAGCAATAAGAACAAACACAGAATAATAGACAAGTGTGGACAATGCAACCAAATATAAAGCATTGGACCCAAATTCTAGCAGATGGAAATATGCACATGCAGTTTTGTTTTGGAGACCAGCAGGTAGAGTTCCTACTTGAACTGGTTCAAGTTTATCACAAGCTGGTTTTGGTCAATCCTACAATCAGATCCTACCATTGTGCTTAAGAGTTAACCTACTTGAAGGCCTCATGTAGAAACCATTGTTGAAGTGTGACCTGCATCCATGAGAAACAAAGTCATTGTGAAAAGCATGTTCTAAAGCAAGTCAGATCTGACTACTTGGACAGATACACATTGATGGTCCTAGGCAGTTGGAGGATATCAATACCACTCAAACAAACCAGGATGCAGAGACCAACTCCTTCATGTGTCAGCTTGGTGATGTGCTCACAACTTAGGAAGCCAGAGGTCTTTGCATAGAATTTTGGATGCACTCATAAATAGAGCAGAGTTTATCAGCTCACTATAAGTGCCTATCTCCTCTCCTCCACATAGGGTGGACAGATTATCTACTCAAATTTGACATCCCAGACAGGTAGAGTGCTGCAAAGGTTGTGCATTGAGGGAAAAGGGGGGAAACAGATTGGAAACAAGAGGGAGGAGATAATTACAGGACAAACAGAATTGGACTTGAGGCCTTCTTGGAGCTCATGATTGGAGATCAGAAGCTCCACAGCTCGAAACTCAGATGTGTTTCCACGACCTCTTCCATCATAAAAAACAATCAGCTCCCGCTCCAACAAATGCTCAAATGCCTACACCAGACACCACCATGAAAAGCACATTTAACCCAACACCATTGCATATCTATGACCTCTTGAAAAATTTATTAACAGCCTCAACTTGAAATGGGAGCCTTGAGTTGTTCAACTCCAGAAGCAGATGTGTGCATGAGCCTATTATAAGGTTTGCAACTCAGATTTGGGGCAGTGTAATAAACACATAACCACAAAGTCATACTGTAGAACCATTGGTTAGCCTGCTGAGACTCACCCTCAGAGAGACTTGACGAGAGTAGTGGTCACTGGTTTGATGTGCTTCTTGAAGGTGCTCATACTCTGCATTCAAATCATAAACAGGCACATATAAGGGAGCAAATTAGCAATTGGTACTAAGCCTAGACTGAAACATTGTACTACATATCCAACAGGAGGCTTCTTCTCTTTGCAGACAAAACTTTACTGGACAAACCTGTGATATTACTCTTAATTGATTGCTCACCTTTGTAAATGGCATTGAAATTGGTCTCCTGTTCCTTGCCCTCAAGACGTTTCATAGACACAAGCAAATACAGCTCCAGTACTGATGCATCTGCTCCAAACATTCACTAGGTGAGATTGTTTCTATATGAATCAGAACAGCACCCTATCTTGCACTTCCTTGTGAAGGGATCAACATCACATTAGAGATACCTACTCTGCAAAGCTTCTAGCTTGGGTTGCCGTTGAAGAGAATTGCTAGCTGCTTTGAAATTGGCAAATGACAGGACACCTTGTGCTCGATCAAGGTTGCAAAGTGCTCTGAAACTGCAATGAGTGAAGTGGAACCATGAGAGAAGTCTCACACATTTGTAACTGTTTGTCTACTCTTTCCCTTCCAACAGCCACTAACAAATGGTCAAATAACTGGAAGACAGCAAACAATGAAGGAGAGGTAAAGGGAAACAAGAACAACAGAAGCAGACATTCTAAAGGTTCTGAAATGTGAGTATGGTGAACGTACACAAGGTCCACAACACGACGAGGGCTGAGGTCCAGAGCTGTGAATTGCCTGATAAGCTCGACCATATTTTCCTGCTTTAGGAATTTCTGTTCCTAAAATTAAGGTGGCTTTTTTGTAGGTCATCACTGGAGCCCACTTATCTAATACCCACCAAACACCTTCACATACTTAGAGAATCTAATCTACAGTCTACTCACACAAGAAAGTGACTCCCTATCAGCATTCAAAAGGTTCAGCAAGGTAATGAATGCTAAGTTAAAAGCATTTTGCTTCACAGAAACCCCTGTGCATTTTAATTCACCTATATAATACCAGCTGGCCATATGCTATGCATGCATGTAAACATAAATCTGCAGCACACACAAGGCCCCTCCACAGAGTCATCCCTCTCCACAAACTATGGTCAACACCAGAAAGGATACCACAGTGTTCTCATTGAAGTATCTAGCATATGCACAATGCATAAAGCTTCCATCAACTGGCAACATCAGCACATGGTGAAGCAGCCTGAAAGATCCAACACCCAGTCAGTTGTAAGCAATGTAACCTGACTCCAATACCGTTAAATGCACTTGGAGGTTTCACTCCATACCTCTAACTGGAGGTATCTGGTTGGGATCAAACACCTACAGCCATGCAAAACCAAGAGAACATATTCTGCCCACAACTTTGTAGTTGGGCCACTACCTGTTCCAACATTACTATATCCACTATGTTACTCCATCATGACACCTGGACCTTCTACAAGTTATTTGAGGAGCAGGACACAGGTATGTGACAAACCAGCTATCACACAGGAGATTAGCAATACCTTAAGCCAAAATCAACTACAAGTGGGAAATAATTTTGCTAAAAAGATCACTGACACATGAGATAGAAAAATCACAAATACAAGGACATGGACATCTGCAGAATACACATAAGTACATTCCTCTGTCTTTGAGGGCAGGGCCTTACAGAAAGACATCCTCAAATGAGAGGGGGAGGAAAAGCAACTTGCGATTGGAGAACCTAGACCTCACCCGCTTTTCAAGCAGCTGATCTGCATCCTGGTCTGACAATCAGCTGCATCAATGTTCTATGATATATGCACTCTTCAGACTGATAAGAAATGTTTAACAGCACTCAGGGAGAAAAGTAAGAAACAAAGCAAATATTTGCAAGAAACACATTATCCATCTTGGTGAGTAATGTGTGGAAAGATATTATATTACAGGTGGCAGAGATCGTTTTGCACATATATTCTTAAAAGGTCACCATAACAATTCTTGCAGTGTCTGGAAAAACTAAAAGAAACTACTTTGGAAATAGAATTTTGCACAAACCAGGCGGCAGCTCAACCCCACAACCGCAGCTTGTGTCAAGTTTGACTGCATGGCATCCAGTAAATTGTAGAGAAGTCTTTGCTTTGCTCTCTGATGCAGAGAACACAAAGAAATGTTATTGAAAGTCTCTATGTGATTTTTTCACATGTATGCCCTACAATGGCCCCTTGTACCAGCTGGCAAGCTACCTTTCATGTTGGAAGAGACAATCACAGCAGGCATGAGAAAAGACATGAAAGCTGGATTGGTGTACGGAATAGTGCAGATTGGAAATAGCTGCAATGCTGAACTTCTTCTGTTTCTCTTCTAAATACCTTCTGGCTTCTCTGCTCTTCTATTCAGACTGGGGCTGGATCTGTTGCCAAAGGAAGCAGGCAGAATCTAAATTGTACATCTTTCTCTCTCTCAGCAAGACTAGAGTGCAAATACCTGGGCAAAGAGGTCAAACTCATCAAGTACAAAGATAACTGTCTTGTGAGACAATGCACACTCCCTGTACCACCCAAAAAAATAGAAGCTCAATTACATTGCTGTTGATGTCCATATCTTGAGTGGAAATAACCACCTTCATTGTTGGATACTTGATAGAATGCAACAGAACTCAAAAAGAACATCACAACCTAGAAGAGGAAAGCCAAACCTAGACTACAAAAAGTCTGAGGAGGATATTGTAGTCCTGACAATGCATTAAATATCTGCATGATGTACTCCCAAACTGGTCTTTAGTGGTTGATCAGTGCCACTGAATTTGCCAAAAATCAAGATGGTAAACTAGATTGCCAGCTTCACTGAGCCATAATCAATCAGAAGTATGTTATTGTCAAGGTGAAAAGTATAAGTCTTACTTGAGCATGGTAATTAGGAATTTCAAGTTTTCATCAAATGATGCCTGCTCCCACCATCAGATACATATGCAAATAACTGAGTGAATACTTGGGCAACATTATCCTGGATAAATGGGCACAAGAGTACCTGCAGGTTACAGCTGTTATTTCACTCTGATCTGTAAACTATGTCCATCTATCACTCTGCTAAGGAAAAAACACCTCAAAGCTAAGAGATACACTTAGGTTACTCCTGATGCTTTCCTGATGTAGCACTCATGATTGATTGTATGGTGTGGGCTCTATCTTTTGAACTCTCTTTTTGCTCAGGAGAGCTGCCCATTCGTACACTTTAAACTAGAGAAATCTTACTGCAAAAATGTCTTTCAATCAGTCAGCATTGGAATCACCTACCTACTCTGCAATGTTCTATGTAGTGGTTACCGTTTTGGAGAAGACAAGATGGTGATCCATGCATAGCTGCTTCGCAATTTCCTGCACCAGACCAGAAGCAGCAGTCAAGCATTCTCCTTTGGACAACAAAGCTTCAAGCCCAAAACCCTTCTCAACATTATACCCACCACACATTTCAGGATAACATGAAGTCACAGGATTAACATTGTTGTTCTTCTCACAAACCTTCAAGGCACATCGGTCATCAGCATGTAGGAGACCATTGAGTCGAACCTGCAAACCCAGAGCAAAATGAAGAACTGCTCTCAGTGACACATATAGCTTCTGCAGTGAGACATCTGCAATATCTTCGCTCCTCTTATTATCTCCTGGAAAGTGAAATCTCCATGTGTACCATCCTCCATGCTATGGTAGAGCATGGAATTGCTGTGGTCTTCTCTTATTTCCTGTACTTAAGCAACAAGTACACAAGACCTTTTCTTCACTCTTGCTATGAATGTCAAATTTTACCGGTGAAACTCTGTCTTCGAATTGAAGTTCAAGGTGCGCCAATACTTGCTCCAAAATCTGCACTTCAACATGAATGCATGAGTACACTCAAAGTGTATGCATGAGAGTATCATAATGTATGCTGAATAGCATGACATCATACATCAATTTCTTTCTTATAATAGTTTACACCATGATTGCCTGACCACCTTAGGTCCAAGAATCAAAAAAGCACAAGGTTCCCACACTTGGCTGGCTGCTTGACCCTGTCAGTATATTGTGCAATCTATCACCAAGTCTGCAGCTACAGAAACTAACACAACCAACAAATTGGACTGTTTCCACAAGCCCAGAACATTAGGCAAATTGCTTAATGCTGAATACCCACAAGTCTCTCTGGTTCAGAAAATTGTTATCTCTGCAAGCTACAAAAGATGAAGCTGCTTGGACAGACAGGCTTACCATGGATTTACCAGAGCCACGAGGACCAAGGAGTAAGACTGAGTTGTTGTAACCATGTTCAACAGATTCTGCCATAAGCTGTTGTAGATGTCTGCACCATTGACCACATTTCTCACATTTATCAACACAGGATCAATTGATTGTTGCAAGACAAAGATTGCAGCAAACCATAAACTCTAAACCCTAAACCTGGGCTCTTCATCATTTTGAGCACCAGAACCACTATTGCTTAGGAAAAAAGTTGATGAAACTTTGTGAGTGAATCCAGGTTTCAACACCGCAACTAGAGCCAGGGTCTTGGTCTAGAGTCCCATACTCATACATTCGTCCACAGGAAATAGAGTCCTGAAAGCACGAGTCCACGACTACCCCGTGACTGTTGAAGTCTCGCTATGTTTTCTGACGCAGCAGTCAACAAACAAAACCACTACTACATACATTCGAAATATCGTGCTTGTATGAAGCATTTGAAGAAAACATCAAAGTCCTTTGAAGTATTATTGACCAGATACATATAACATCACGTTCGGAGCATTTCAAAGCAAGCCATGATTGAAGAAGAAAAATCCAAAGAGATGCGGATGTATGCAACACACCTGAAATTTCGATCTTGTTCGGGGAGCAAGGGCGAAGAGCAGTGTAGATTCGCAGCTCCAGGAGGAGTTCCACACAACCTCCGTCTAAGAAAGGCAATGCCATCCCTCACGGCAGCGGGTGTGACCACTTCTCCTGCTCCACCACCTCCTCCTCCTCCTCCTCCTCCTCCGCCATCAAGCGACCCCTTGGCATTGTCCTGCTGCTCCATGGCTCACCAACAACAAGTCCCTGGCGACGACAACTACTGCCACAACGACGACAACAGCAGCAGCTGAGCGGCTCGTCGCGCAATGGCTCGGCGCTTTCTCACAAGTTCAAACCAGTGTTGGGCGGGTACCTAGTTTGGGGGAGTTTAGAACCTCCGGTTCCAGATAGAGAAAATAAATCGGAACCGGGTCTTATTTTGGAACCGGAATTCAGAAGATTTAAAGAACCGGACCCCGGATCCAGTTCTCGGTTGGATTTAAGTATGGAACCGGAACAGAGATTTTTGGGGAAGAAAAAATTGAAAAAAAAAGACTAGAACTGGAGCTAACCAGAGGTACTAGGTTTTGGGCCAGGTTACCTACAAAAATTACTAAAATGAAGACATTTCCTAGTCACCAGAACTTGAAATTTTTAAAACAAATATAGTCAGATATTCTAAATGTGGTTCAAGTAGATAGCCAAAAATAGAGGAGGATGTTTTAACTTTTTTATTTTCACATCTTATTTATAGCCAATTGTGGCTATATCTTCATATATGTACTACAATCATCACTTTGGCTACTACATCACAAAACTGACCCCACTTTCCCCACCCCCCCCCCCCAAAAAAAACACACTGGTTCAAACGTGAATGCAATCCCAGACTTTTTTGTATCCATGGTCTCCAAACAATTTATCAACTTAGTATTCCATTTTGCTCACACTAATTGGAACAATTTGCTCACACACTAATTGTGCAACAATAATAGTAAAGGATGAACAAAGAAGCCTTTTCTTAAATCTTCAAACCATTAGGTGACAATAGGAAGAATGGGTTACATATGATTACCACAACAAAATCATCACACTTCAATAAAAATGGCCATAAACATACAAACTAATGAAACTTTTGTAAATCTAACCCAATTAATATAATAGAATAGCTCCAAATAATACACTAGTCATAGAAGCAAAAGACTTTTACAAAACAAAAAAATGTTAAAATGTTAGTATATTTAAATTTTGTCCCAAAACCTAATTTAATCAAAGGCTAATTTGTGTAGCAAGAGCACTATAAATATGCAACACAAATTGTGTGAGTTGCATACTTAAAGTGAGAGGGTGAAAATAGTCTTGCCACTTGTTAGGTGAATCCAGGGAAATCACTTCCATTCCATTTCAAATGACTGTTTTTTAATTTTTAAAGGTGCTATTAATTCATTAGGGTATAAACTTTATAATTTACCATGAATATAAATATAGAGTAACTAGAATTCATTGTAAGAACATTTTTGAAATATATCTTAAATTTTTTTATATTAAAATGAAATGTATTTTCATTATTTCAGATGAAAACGCAATGCGGGCAAAGGTGGGGATCAAGGACATTCAGCTACCCTAGTGACTAAAAGGTAAGGTTGCAAAGCCCAGATGGGGATGGTTTTAGTTAGTATTTGCACCTCATCTACTCACCTTGAAGAACTGAGCCAACAAATTAAGACAAAGAAAAACTTGAATGAGATAGCTGTATGAGACAGGAAAGCCGCTTGGTCAAAATACTATGCTGGTAAAATCTCTCTTGTGGCATCACATCACTCCAAACAACTACTAACTTCAGAGTGCAACTCATCACAAGACTTGGAATCGTTGGGATTACCAGAGTGAACAGATAGATAATTATCAATCTTTAGTTGATTAGAATAGTAATCTCAGATAACATAGTGCCACTATCCAGCAGCTAGTCACTGAATGGCATTTGTAGTTTTCTTCAAAGCCTTTTACCAATCAGGAACTTTAGGACCCCCAATACACACAGGGAAGCATACGAGGATACTTAATCAACCTCCTCAATTTTAGGTCCAGGGCCGCTGCCTGAGGGTATGTCCTCATTGCCATCCTCATACAAGGGAGAAGGTCCACCAGCAGCACCAGCTCCACCCTGATACATGCGGGCTATGATGGGGTTGCAAATACCCTCCAATTCTTTCATTTTATCATCAAACTCATCGCTCTCAGCCAGCTGGTTCTGATCTAACCACTGAATTGCAGCTTCAATTGCATCTTCAATCTTCTTCTTGTCATCTGGGTCAAGATTGCCAGCCACCTTCTCATCTCTGATAGTGTTACGCATGTTGTATGCATAATTCTCCAAAGAATTTTTCGACTCAATTTTTTTCCTGTGTTCCTCATCCTCACTTTTGTACTTTTCTGCATCCTGGACCATCTTCTCAATGTCATCCTTGCTCAACCTTCCCTTGTCATTGGTAATGGTGATCTTGTTCTTCTGGCCAGTCGTCTTGTCCTCCGCAGATACATTCAGAATGCCATTAGCATCAATGTCGAAACATACAGTGATCTGTGGAACTCCTCGAGGAGCAGGGGGAATCCCAGAGAGCTCAAATTTGCCAAGAAGGTTATTGTCACGTGTTCTCGATCGCTCTCCCTCAAACACTTGGATTAACACTCCAGGTTGATTATCGGAATATGTTGAGAACACCTGCTCCTTTTTGGTTGGAATGGTTGTATTTCTTGGGATGAGAACAGTCATAACTCCACCAGCTGTTTCCAGGCCTTGTGACAAGGGAGTAACATCAAGTAGCAAAAGGTCCTGCACTTTCTCATTTCCTTCACCACTGAGAATGGCAGCCTGTACAGCAGCTCCATAAGCAACAGCTTCATCAGGGTTGATGCTCTTGCAAAGTTCCTTCCCGTTGAAGAAATCCTGAAGCAGCTGCTGCACTTTAGGAATACGTGTTGACCCACCTACCAAGACAACATCGTGAATGGAGCTTTTGTCCATTTTTGCATCCCTCAAACACTTCTCCACAGGCTCCATGCACTTCCTGAACATGTCCATGTTCAACTCCTCAAATCTGGCACGAGTGATAGTAGTGTAGAAGTCTACACCCTCATACAACGAATCAATCTCTATGGTGGTTTGTGCAGTAGATGATAGAGTACGCTTAGCCCTCTCAGCAGCAGTTCGCAATCTTCGAAGAGCCCTCGGATTCCCAGTGATGTCTTTCTTGTATTTCCTCTTGAACTCCTGTACAAAATGGTTCACCATCCTGTTGTCGAAATCTTCACCTCCCAAATGTGTATCCCCTGCTGTTGCCTTCACCTCAAAAATGCCCTCCTCAATCGTAAGCAGGGAGACATCAAATGTTCCACCTCCAAGGTCGAAAATCAGAACGTTCTTCTCCCCAACACTGGTTGCCTTCTTGTCAAGACCATAAGCTATGGCAGCTGCTGTTGGCTCATTGATGATTCTCATGACATTCAATCCAGAGATGACTCCTGCATCTTTTGTAGCTTGTCTTTGGGAGTCATTGAAGTATGCAGGCACAGTGATGACAGCATTCTTGATGGTGGAACCAAGATACGCTTCTGCAATCTCCTTCATCTTGATGAGAACCATCGATGAGATTTCTTCAGCAGCAAATTTCTTCTCCTCTCCCTTGTGCTGGACACAAATCATCGGTTTGTCACCTGGTCCTGCTATGACTTTGAAAGGCCATAGCTTGATGTCACTCTGAACTGAGGAATCACTGAACCGCCTTCCTATCAACCTCTTTGCATCTGCAGATCAAGAAAAGACATTAACACTAGAAAATCAAAAAACCAAAGTCTTCAACAGCTTTTTTTTTGAATTCCATTCCTTCAAATCAGCCCTTGAACAGCCTGAAGAGAAAAAAAAGTACTGACTTCTCAAAACATAGATCCCTGTACAAAACTGACACTTATCATCAACAGACAAAAACTGCATGTGCACACCATGCACAGCAAATTAAAGACCAAGAAACAAGAAACAAAGGAGATATAATTTTTTTTCCAAAAGACTTGTAGAGTGAAGCAGAACCTGCAAAGCAAACTACAGTACTACATGAGGAAAGACGCAAAATAAGCACTAGAAAATCCTGTACCAAATCGCAGGTCACGGCAGACATCTCTTGAACTCGGAAGTATAAACCGCAACTCAAACATGAAATCAACACAGACGAGAACTCTTCCACAGATCAGGCACCTAGAACGAGACACGGTCTCCTAGCGGCAGATAGAACTGGCTTTTGGACTTTGGACCCGAAGTGAGACGGCAAAAGAATCATTCGCCAAAACAGCAGGGCTTCCATGCAGCACATAGAAGCTCAACAATCCTAGTCAATTTCCAGCAGAAAAAAGACGTCTAATGTACAATCTATGTCATAGAGAAGATCACAGCTTCGCCAGCGATGTGATTGTAAGCAGATAGCAAACGCCTCTCCTTCCATCCTTCCTTTCTTCCTTCCTTTCTGCTACAGAAAGCTAGGGAACAGGAAAAAAAAAAGAGCAGCGGAAAATAGAAGAGAATTACGTACCAAAGACAGTATTGGTCGGGTTCATGGCCACTTGATTCTTGGCGGCATCTCCAATGAGCCGCTCTGTGTCGGTGAACGCCACATAGCTGGGAGTAGTGCGATTTCCCTGGTCGTTAGCGATGATCTCCACACGATCATGCTGCCAGACACCAACGCAGCTGTAGGTGGTTCCTAAATCTATTCCGATAGCTGGTCCCTCCCCCTTGCCGGCCATGCTAACAAGTTGGAAGAAACGAAAAACAAACAAACAACAGAATCAATCCGCAGTAATTAAGCGGCTGTACTCACAAACTCTAAACTACGAACCTCGACACGTGAAAAAAAAAGTTGTCCACAAGCAAGACAAGAATGCAACAAAACAAAAACAGACGCTAGGAATTCCTCTCACGACGACGAGAGAGACAACGATTCGTGCGCGACGTTCGACAGGACGATGGCAGGCAAGCGAGTGCAGACTTGAAAGCTCGACTTGTATGTACCTCTTTTGGCTTTGCAGTACGAAACCATGAGGCAACTACGGTTGAGTAAAGTCGACTTCTAGAAGGTTCGTCGAGAACAGCACTTTCTCTTCCAGAACTTTCTCTTTCCAGGGATAGAGAGTTTCAGAAAAAGCCTGTAGGCAGATTTTATTTATTTTTTGAGGATTTTTTTTTGTTTGTAGCCAAAATGGCTCTATCCATACGAATATATAGAAAAAGTGTCAAACACCCCTAGAAAGATTTAGCCAAATCTGGCTATTAACCAAATATAAACTACAAGTCTTTTAGTCATCATCCTTCTATATTTTTGGCTACACACTGAAAAACCAAGTATAGAAATATGGTGATTTTCACTAAACAAAAATTTCTCACCTTGACTATTGAAAACCCTCCAAAGTCACCTAATTTTTGAATTTTGAATTTTGAGTTTTTCTTTTTGGCAAAATTCAAAGGGCCTAGGATGATGTGGTAATACAATCCGACCTTGTAATAAGGGTCGGTCGGATGTTGCAGTACCTAAGTCTGGACCCACATTTTGGAAACATGCCCCAACCATGGGGCCTTACCCATGTGTAGTTCAGGCAACTGGTAGGAGTAGGAGGGAACTTATTTCGGAGCAAGAGTCACCTTGCCCATTTAAGTAGGTGTAAGGTCCCTTTGCACTCCTAAATACCTAAATACTGTAGGACCCTTGACCGATTCAGCAATCATTGAACTTGGGCTCTTGCATGTTGCTACACACTATCAAACAATTTTTTTTAAATGAATTGATTTTGTTGAAATTAAAGTTCCATTTGAATGAAAATTGTGAAATGATATTGCATGTAGCTTAAATGAATTCAATTTGAATTAAATTCAAATATATTGAATGAAATCTAAATTCCATTTAAATCAAATTTAATTGACTTCAAATTGCATTAAAATTCAATCGAATATAAACAAGATGAAAATTGATACAAAAGGTAATTGAAAATATGCTTGGTCATGTTTCCATTCCATTGAAAGCACATTTCACACTGAAATTTATTTTCATAAGATGAACTACTAATGGACTTTAAACCCATCTACCTTATACCAACTCCAATGTTACCACCTTCATTCGAAATTATTAATATTATTGTTGTTTTTTAAAGACATTTCCCCAAGTGGCCCATTCTCAATGCCAACAATTTTAGAAACCTTTAAGTTATAAGTCCTAGTTACTGCCATGTTCTTTAATCTTTTCTTCTTTGTTGTTACAACTTCACATGCTTTCTTCTACTAATAATTATGCCATCAAGTTGTCGTGGGAAATGGGTTACTACGAATGCAAAATGTTTGGTAGATTGTTTAAATGTCAAATTTTAATAGAAGGTTGCTTCATAAACACTAATGCAACCTATGCCACTTGCCCAAGTGTGAATAGGACTATGTAATTGTTATAAGTGTGAATAAACCAATAAAGACCAATTGTGAAATTTTAATTTTAATTTTATTTTTAATTTTATTTTCAATGATTAAAATTATTCCAAATTCAATGTTTCCGCCATTTTATTTCTAAAAATAAAAAATCACCTCCAAGGAATCCCACTCGTGCAAGGGCTTTCCAATAGTACCAAGAGCTTGCTTCAATTGCCCTAAAAAAAATTGTATTAATTTTGTTGAATTTTTTTGACAAAATTGTTCAATATACAATAACTTTTGCACCATAGGTCTAGAGCAATGCTATCCATGTATATTAATTTGTCATGGGTATGTACATTGGTATTAATCCAAGTATCAATGAATAGACCGAGCTACTATGTCTAGATTGAAAAAAAAACAGTCATATATGTATATTGAATCGAACAATAATGTGAATACCATGATCAATAACAAACCTCCTTGGTCTTAAGTTTGAAAACACAATTCATAACACTACCTCTTGTTCATTAACAACTACACTACTAGTATCAAACAACCTTAAACGTTCATTATTGATTTTATTACAACCTATTCATAATGGCATATGTCAACTTTACTTGAAAGCAACTTTGGTTGATTAATCATGGCATGCTTGAATGGTGCATGTAAGAGGCAAGTTACCACATGAACTTAAAGCATGACCTTAGAGCTCTCACCTGGGATAGTAAAATGTCTTTTCCCTTATACACATGCAAGTAAAACCCAAGAATTTAACCACAAAATAAATGTTATACCAATAAATTGTAAAGCAAACATGGGGATGAATGTAAGCATTCATCCTCATTATGGATGAATGATTTGTAAATTATCATATAATGTATGGATGAAAAAAGTGCATTAATGTTTTCAGTAAATAAAATTTCCATCAAAATTATGATTGAATGTTTTATTTTTTCATTAAATTTTTATGGATAAATTTCCATAATTTTAATTAACTATAGATTCGTGAAACACAATCTAATTTTGTATGACATAACATTTGAATAATATAATGTAAATTCCATTATAGATGTATTTCATGGCTATGGTTTTAAATGCCATTTTTAAAAAAATCAACTATATTACCATTACTATCCTTACACCCACCCCATGGTCATTGTTGTTTTTTTTTTAAAAAATTGAACAAAGTTTTTTCGTTTTTTTTTTGGGGCAAATTGACTGAGTGTCATTAATGACAATGGGTTTTTTCCTTTCCCTCTTTTAAAGGTGCCACAACTTCTTTCAAACCTATTTATAATTGTATTTGCCAACAATGGGGTTTTTTCTTCATTCTTCATCAAGGATGCCATGACTTTCTTCAAATTTAACCAATGTTGTTAACAACAATGAATTTTGAATGTTTTAGATTTTTTTAATTATATAATGTCATTCATGATAATGGATTTTTGAAATAAATTAAAATTCAATTTTAGGCACCTTAATTACTTTTGTTCAAACAACCTACTATCACAGATGACAATGGTGTTTTTTTAACAATTATTTATTTTCAAAGCACCCCAATTTTCCATGAAATAAATATATAATGTTGTTGATAACAATTGGATGGGGGGCATGTGACACTCATTCCATAACAATAATTCTTAACATTGTTCATGAAAATGATTTCATAAACAAAATTTTGAAAATCATTTTGGTCCCATCATCATATTTTCCCCTATTATCACAATTTCAGTATCCATCATTATTAAATGACATTCAAGTTTGAAATATTAATATTTAACAACAAATGAGGATGGACATAAATAACTTAAAATTTATTTACATTCCAATCATGGATGAATATCATCAAAATGATTTATTTATTTAATCTATATCATTATTGAAATTCATCCACATGAAATCATTCATCTATGACATATTCATCCATATATATGGATTAAAATCATATTAAACTTTGAGTTCCAAGCTCAAAGCTTCAAACTTAGGCTTCATGCTCATGCACAAGCCATCCTCATGCATGTAAGGGACACTAATGTTGCAATTGTGAGCTTTATAGAATGGCTTTGACAAAGTCAACTCCAAGATTGTGACACCACCATGATATTACACAAAATCATGTTCAAAATTTGGGCACCACCATTAGATTTCTCATGTCTTCATTTTCACATTTCTTCATGTTTTCAAAGTTGTGAATCTGCATAAATAAGCAAGTGTTGCACAACCTCATGTGCACAACTCCATTGCTTTTGTATAGCTTTAGTGGTTTTTCAAGTTTGTGACTTGTAGGTAATGCTTACGATCACAATGGAAGATGACATTTTTCTATGTCATGATTTTTTGTTCAATGTTGTTGATAACATAGGTTTATCAAATGAAACACAAGAGATCCAAAACACTGTAGCTTGTTTAATAATTTGATAATTACTTGGGTAATTTGTTGAAAGGGGAAAGTTTAGGTGTTGGATTTCGTCATGGTGCATTGACTTTCACATATTAATGTGGAAATCATGTGCGCCATGTGATTGTGTTTTCTTTTTATTATTGTGGAATCACATGGGGAACCATGTGATGTTGTTTACTTGTGATTAATTGTGGAATCACATGGGGAACCATGTGATGTTGTTTGCTTGTCATTAATTGTGGAATCACATGGGGAACCATGTGATGTTGTTTGCTTGTCATTAATTGTGGAATCACATGGGGAACCATGTGATGGATAAGTTTTAAGAAGTTTCTTGATTAGTTTCCTTTTGGTTAATATTTAAGAAGATGTTTGTGACCTTGAAAGACACCTTTCATTTTGTACAAAGTTATGATATGAATAAAAAGTTTGTGAGAATGGAAGTTTAAGATTTTGAAAAGCTTTTGGTTGTGAATAGTTTTGGTGTTGTTGGTGTGTAGTTCATGGTAGGAAAATGGCGAGGTTTGCATAGCCAATAGAATGGTGGAAGGATAATTTTACAACCAAGAACATAGATCCCATAGTTATGTAATAATTTTACATAACTTCGGTCCTAAACCCATTTGTGTTATACAACACCATTGTAGAAGTGACTTCCATAGAGGTGGTAGTTGACAATGTGAATGTGAAAGTTGAAGTAACATGGAGAATGTGATTTTATGTTTTCTTCACAATCAACATAAGTGGGTGCCACATCATCGCAACTCCATTGTATGAGTTTTTTTTCAATTGAACGATGAAAAAATTAGAGGTGTTGTTGATCCTAAGGTGCTTTAAATAATGCAATGTGTGTTCTACCATCCTATGGTGTCAAGTTCAAGTGTTCATAACACGAGTTGCATAATACATTGTAAAAAAAGCCTAGTGTAATATACATAAGCCCATGGAATAAAGTCGATGAATAAACACCTTGAACATGCACATGAGGTTAACCTAAAAGAATACATGGCATAATTAAAAACTACACCATTTCCTATTGATTTGGCAAAACAATAAGGGAAGAAATGTAAATTGATGAATCTAACCAACATAACACCAGAAAAATGATCTACTAACAACAATTTTTGACAAACCTCGTGCTTCTCATAACAAAAGGATGTATTTTACTTTCTATGTGCAATAGCTCGTGATTTCGATGCCTTGTGTTATAGTGTGATTCAAAGGTAGACTTTCCATCACAAAGGTCGTTAAAACAAAAACACATTCCATTGATGTTATCAAATAGTATGTCTTGCCAACATTGTCTACTTGTGCTACAATAAGCATCACCTTTGATCTATGGATGTTTAATACCAATTTTGATACATTTGTTATGATTGTCAATTTTCTAAACAACAACTAGGTGCCACAACATGTTACGATTGGTTTTAGATTTGAAGTTCCAAATACTTATGGGGCAACTTTTCTTGAAATCATCAAACCTTTCCTTGTTCAACTTCAATTAACTAACAAAGTATTAACTTACATGAAGGATGAAGGTAGTAATTTGAGCACCCTTGAAAGTGTTCACTCAACTACACAAATTGTAAGCTTTTGGAATTTAAAAAACCTATTGCATGGACTCGTTTCGGTCATGATGAGCAAGGTGTGTTAATATGCAATTAAAATCTAAAGGTATGTGTCAATGAAAGAAGTTTTTATCAAAGGAGCCCAACTAGTGTTATATAAAATCACAACTTGGACAAAAAAAAGTGGGAAAGGGCGCCAAGAGTGGAACAAAATTTGTGTCGAAGTAAGTCTCATTTATCATGTGTCGAAAACTTTGATGAAGATGCATTTAACATTGCATGTTCTTTTATTTCGAGAAGAATATGTTACTATGATCAACATTTTTTACCAATATCAAAATCTCCAACTATAAGTAAGAATTTTTAGTTGTCATGGATGCCAATGTCATGGACTTCATTCATTTGAATGTTCATCCATGTGCTTAACTTTTAGTTTAGTTTTAATTCACTTTTAATTAAGTTCTAGTTAAATTTTAAGCCACTCACTATTATTTCATTTTAATTAAATCTTAGCTAAGTTCTAGTTAAATCTGAATTAACTCGAATTAATTTCTGGCTAACTCCAAGTCAACTTCGAATTAATTCCTAATTAATTCAAAATTAACTCCCAATTAAATTTTAGTTAACTATTAATTAAGCCCTAATTAATTATTAGGTAACTTTTAATTAATTCCTATTTAATTAATCTAAGTTAAGTCCCAATTAAGTCCTAATTATATTTCAATTAACTCATAGTTAATTCTCAATTAGGAAGGTTTTTAAGAAGCTTCTTTTTTCAATGCACACATAAAAGCCTCCTTGGAAATTTCCTTGAATTAGATCCCCAATGGGATATAAATAAATGTTGAACCTCTCATTTTAAAAAATTTATTCAACATTAATCTTAAGCACAATTTTGCACCATAGCTTTGTCATGTTTTTTTCATGTTCATGTTTATATATGTTAACATAAAAAATCTTCATTTTCACGTTGTCTTGCACATCTTGTGTTCTTTTTATTAGTTTTTTTTATTTTTGAATCACGTAATCTTGTTTTGTTCTTTGTTTGAAAATTAGATTCAAGCCTTTCCTTTAGCCTTTGTTCTTTTGGTTCTTCGTAACCTTGACACTAGCAACCTTACTTGGGCTATAACGAAAACAGTCACATAAATTTTGAATCCAATAATTTAATAATGTGTTGAATCAAACATGTAGGTATTGAATTTTGTTTGATGTTGTAGTTGTTGCAAAGTTAATTTTAGTACATTTGCAAGTAGAACAATGACATGCAATGTCAAATCCATTGTTCCAACGTGGTGACTTTGATTCTGAACTCGAGATTTTATATTCCTACATAGCATGCATGGTTGTCAAAACTTTTGCTCCTTGTTCGATCTTGTAGTTGTTGTGATGTTGATTTTTGTACAATTACAAGCAGAAAAATGACAACATGCAATGTCAAATGCATCACTCCAATGTGATGACTTTGATTTTGAACTTTTGATTTTATATTCTCGCATGGCATGTTTGGTTGTCAAAAAATTTGTTCCTTTCCATGAATTGTGTAAAATATTTTTTACAAGAAAAGCACATAACATGCTTGTAGCTAGTTGGATCCCCACTACAAATGGTTGTAGTGTTTTCAATAATTTATTGGTCACAATAATGCCTTGATAGTGGTGCAAGGTTATGACAAGGAGCTTGTTCTTCCACTCCTCATGAAGATTTCACAATTTTTAGCTCCACATTGTAGTTGTATGCTGGTTGAAATTGAACAAATATATTATGATTATTTATTTGGTGTTGTAGCTTCAAATGAAGTGGCAACACATGCCTCATTAATGAAGGAATTTTCATTATTTTGAAGAGTTGATGTTAGCACTAATGAAGTTGCCAAACCTTTAGAGTGGTGGAAGGAAAATGATGCTCGATTTCCTGATGTTCGATCTTTAGCTTGGCAATTCTTAGCACAACTTGGTTCTCAAATTGAAACCTAGTGTGCATTTAACCGTTGCTAGTTTTTTAACTTCATTACAAAGATGTAGGTTGGACACATCCTATTTGGATTCTTTCATCATGATCTACAAAAAGTGGTCAGTGATGCAGGCACAGGAAGTCGTTCATGGGCAGAACATGATTTATAAAAATTTCTTGCAGCAGAAGCCAACCTTCTTGATGACAATGAAGGTGAGATTGAAGAAGGCTTCTTGAATAGGTTTTAGTTCATTTAGGTTAAATTTTTGTAATTTTGTAGCATCATAAGTGATTGTTTTCACTGTTGAAACACTTTGATCAGGGACATTGGAACAGTAGAAACTTCATTATTTGTCCAGATCTTCATATAATTTTCAAAGGTTGCTCATGTTGTAGCATGCACCGGGTATTGTCAATGCAAAGGCTGAAACCAAAATGGTTTGTTTAAAGGTTTCCATTTGGGTGTTGCTGCCTTACCAAAAAGACATTTCAAGAAGAAAAAAACCTATTTTCAACAGGTTGGTATGAACCAGTATTGCTACCAGTTTATAATGTTTTTTTTTCTTTGCAATAATGATATTTGCTTGGTACCCAAAATCTCAGACTTAAATAATATACCCAGATCTAACTGGTTACCAAATTTATTTTAAAATCTTGAGACCTGAACACCCAACAATTTTGTGATAAAAATGTGATACACACCCAACACTAGTCTAGACATTATCAAAGCACACATCAATGCACCTTACTCGTCAATGATGGTAAGAGTGCAATTGGGTGTGCATCATGGCTCGGGGAGTTGCACCCCATGAAGGTGCTTTCCAAATACACCCCCAAGATTCCTCTGAGTCCTTTGCAGAATTTGGATAAGCTCAATTGAACAAGTTAATGTATTGTACTTTCAAAATGAACTCCACACAGTTTCTCAGTAAGTATGTGCAGGCTCATTGGAGGGACCCAATTTCCAAATGCAACTTGGGGGGGGGTAAAAATGTGTGACATCTATTGGCCCAAATCATGGAACTACACGTTGCATGTTGGATACAATCACTAGCATTGAAAAAAAAAATTCAAGAAATTAATTATTTACGTTGACCTTGGTAGGTATGCTAACACACACTAGGTCTTTTGGTCTTCATTTCCACCACTTAGAATTAAAATTAACTCACTTGTCAAAATCTCCTAGAATTTTTGTAATGTAGCTGGAGAGCAACGTTATGTTGTGCTATTATACCACAAGTGAGCATTTTATTTTCATGTCTGGCTTCGAGGACAAACGAATCAGCAGAGATGGTTCCTTGTTGCACACAATACAAAGAGAACAATTTTTAAGACTTTATAATTTTAAGACTCCATAGATGTCTATTTTTTATATGAGGATTTTTTGAAAGATGATATCTACTAGACCTCACATCTAAAGGTGCCAAGTTTACCTGAAAGACGATATATTGTGACTAATTTAGTGACTTTTGATCATGTAGAGATTTATTAGTTATTATTTATTACCCCTTTCCAAAAAAGGTCATTTTTTGGTGTTGGGTAAGTACCAAGTTTGGCAGGTTAGAACCAAACTGTCGGTTCTGGTGCTGGTTAGGAAACAGCCAAAACCTGGATATCAATAACATTATTGCTGGATATGGATAAAACCATATCCAAGTTGGTGTGTGTGTGTGTGTGTGTTTTTTCCCTTGTTATCTGTAATGATATACATCCACCAGATGTGAACATAAGTTCTATCCTGATGTGTAATCATATCTATTTGAAAGGGGTTGGTTCCAACTACATATTTGGTCATTGGAACCAAAGGCTCTTCATAAAGATAATGAACTTTTCCACATTTATCATTTTTTATTAGCTCACCATAACAAAATAAAAAATCTATTTGGCCCACCTTGTCATCACCTCCTTTACCAAAACTTGAATGATTTGATCCCAAAGTATTCACATCATCAAAACCCTACAAGACTTTATTTATAAACACACCATTGGTTTGGAAGATGGGTGAAAACACACTATAGGGGGGCCAAAAATGTTTCACATTGTACAATTTTCTAGTGGTGTCCATGTTTGAACTTCAACCGTAGTAATATTGGAGCATATTTTTTCAAACTTTTTGCATAATATGGTAGATTATAACACAAAGAATTCAATTGTAAAAAAATTATATATTTTTTCGAACTTATATTGTGAAGTTCCAAAGTATATTTGTGACCAAAAAATGTATGTCATTGTGTACTAAAAAATGCAAATATATTCAAAAAATGATTGAAATGATTCTTTATTTTTATGAAATTTGTAGTATCTATCAAACATTGTGATTCCATACGATTAAAATAAGTTTGTGAGCCATGTGAAAACTTTGATAATTGTCATATCACAAGTGGGTATCAAAATATCAAGCCCAAACACTAAAAGTGAAACCCAAAATTTAATGCAATACTTTTTGCTAAAATATAATTTACATACATGTCGTGAAAATGCCCACCCCCCCCCCCCCCCCCCCCCCCCATAATGTGCTTTCACCCAAATGTACAAAGGTATTTTAAAAGTGGAAAATTAAAGGACACCAAGGTAGGACAAATTAGATGTCAACATTATAAAATTAGCATCTCTCGACTTAGTAAGGGAAATCATGAAAAATTTGTTCATTTGTAATTCGTATGTTTCATGCATTGATATGTGCATTGAAAAGACATTTGACACATGGATTTATTAGAAGATGTGAAATCCGTGTGATATTTGTTCATTCATAGGTTTGTATTTAATTCATCAACACATTTATTCATGTATTAAACATGTTTTCAATACATGATATTCATGTGCAAAATGTGTGAACTTATGAATGGATGAATTTTGCACAGTTTTCATTATTAATTCATCGTATGCTAAATTTGTGATGAAAATCTTTTCATTTCAACAACTAACTACTTGTAATAAATTAATCATAGCAATGGGGTGGTGTCTTAAAGGGGTGGAAGTTGGGGAATAACTAGGCCTATTGTTATTGCCTGATTTAATATAGAGGATGTTTGCATCCTTTGTTTGCATAATTGAAATTCTTTGATGAAGAAAAGTAACCAAGATTTTTTTAAAATGTCATTTGACCCTTTGAAGCTCTAAATGCCATTAGCACAATTGTGTAAGAACACGTCAACCTATTTGTGTAAACATCCAAATATTTCAATTGCTAGAGAAAGGAATTGATCAATGGGGTGTGAGTTGTGATCGTTCCTTTTTTATGACTTGAGATGCATTACAAGAAACTTGAATCCTTGAGTTGTGTAAGATTGGGGAAGTAAATCTACACACGTTGGGTTGACAATGACAATGTTAGTTAAAGTGTGAGTTCCATATTTGGTGAACACAATGTCAACTTGTCAATGAGAGGAGTTAAGCATGGTTGAAGAAAATGCATCTCATTTTTTCATCCCACGTGGAAGTTAACATTTTGCATAATGGTAACAAAAGTGTTGAGAACTACATCATGGATCCTCATGAGTTCATTGCCATGGGTGTAATGTATGAAGTGGATACCCATAGGGTCGATGGGATGTGTGTACACACATCGAATGAGGCCTACAATTAAACAATGTGATACCCTTAACCACATTGAAAACATTGTGGAAAAAACCAACAAAGATAATTGAAAGGTTCAAAAGATTAATTGAATTATAAGCCAAACACCCACCCCAAGCTCGAAACATGGTAAATTTTGGGCATGATAGGGCTCAAGTTTGTTGTCAAAGAGCATGTTGGGAAGGGTATGATGGTGTAAACGTTTCGAGATGGAATCTTAAAATTGAACCATTTGTTGTTTGATGAATTATTCAAAAGGAAAAAGACACACACATGTTGGGGGTGTCAAAAATTTGCATGCCACCTTGAAGTGTTGTTAGAAAGGGTAAGTTGACGCATTCCCAAGTCCCGTGGTGAACCCACTGGAGGGTCCACCAAAGTGTAGTTGCAGAAAGTTGGGACTCGGAAGGAGCTCCCGGCTTCCAACTCTAAAAAGGGGTAGAGGGTCAAGTTGGGAGCCCAGGGATTACACTAGGAAGAAGGTTTAGTAGATCAAACTTGAATCTGCACCAAAACAAACCACAAAGTGGTTAGTTCACATTTCCGGGACACCCTTGGGTGTTGGGACAAGCCACGGGCATTTTGGACCACAAGACACACCACGGACTGGACTCGGGGGAAGTCACCACCTTCCCCCATATAGTATTCTTTGTGACGCCCCGCCGAGACTACATCTAAATGGCTCTTTTTCCTAGGACTCCCAAGTTGGAGTCCGGAAATTGTCCCAAAATGGTCTCGAAATGGTCCCGGTTGGAGTCCTGGGACTTTGAGAGCTCATAACTCCCGACTGCAAAGTCTGATCGCAACAAAGTCTAAACCAAAGTTGTAGCCCTTGTCAAGATCTTTTCAACGACATCTTGCACACTCAATTTGGAGGTCGGAAAAAGATTGATTCTTGACTTTTAGTGATTGAGAGTCAAACTGCCAGTTTGATTCTCGGCCCTTCTTTGGCCCTTAACTTGGGCGACAAATGTTTAAATGGTCAATGCGAGGCCATTTTCGATATCTATGCTTCAAGACCTTTTCAATGACACCAAGAACATCCCAATGCGAGGTGTTTTGGGTCCTCTTGTTGAGCTTTAAATATTTGGGAGTCCCGGAGGACTCCAAATCCTCACTTTTTCCAAGTGTTGGGCTTCACCCCCACACTTGGCCAAAGTAGGGTTGCGACATAAGTGTTGTTGTCGACTTGTGATAAAGATTCGAGAAGGAAAGGACATTAGTCAACCATAAACCTAGTAATTATGATTGAAATTACAAGGGCCCGATTCTCTAAATAGGTTATTGGGGTGATGGTGGTTATATGAATCTGATGCCATTGAAAGATATTAGGAGAGAGGCTTGTTTATAGGCTAAAAATTATTATGGGTTATTAAAAAGCTTGGATTCAATAGGTGTCTAAACATTTTTAAATGGGAAGAATTTTTAAAAACAAAATGGAATTTATAAAAGTGGAAGAAATAGGTGTGCAATGTAATAAATACAATGGTTGTTGCACAAAACAATGAGTAAAATTTTTGAAGGCTACCTAAACATCCCTTAGTCTAGGGAAAAAAATTGACATGTTGAATGTCCTTTAGTCTGTAAAGTATTTGGGGGTCTAAGTACAATTAAGGTACCCCATTTGAAACATAAGGTTCACTCCTAAGACCCTCAAATTCACCTTTTTTTTAATAAAACATACGACATGCCTTAGATTTCTTTATTTATTCACATGTCAAATAAAATAATTTTGTTCCAAATTTGATATGGGCATCTAAATATCCATTATTTTCATTTATGAATGTAAGAATAATAAAATTTATCCAATGTGAACCATGTTCTATCAATGGCCCAAATTTTTTGAAATTTGATTTTTTGAAATTTTGTACATTGTAATAAGGCACTTGGTTCTTGTCACACTTTAACACATTTCATATACATTAGTAATTAAGGTGTTTGTGATAAAATTATTGAGGCAAAATAATTTATTTAAATTTTTTTTATGGGCCTTTGAACTTTTTTTCTCACAAGGCAAAGTCTTGGAAAGTTTTCCATGATTTGTAAAGAATATTTAAACTTGTTCTAATTTCAAATTCTATGTAGAATATAGTACCTTAATAATGTATGTATTTATGAAGGAAAAAAAATTTCAATATGAATGTGTTACTAAGTTGCAATGACATGTTCAAGTGAGGGGGTTCACCAAATATTAAATGAGACAGTCTTTTCGGTACCCCAACCATACTTGGACCCAAGGATGAATTATGTGATGTCCCCACTTGTTGCATGAAGTTCTACCTATACCACAGTAGTAACACCTAAAGAGAATTTGGTGTGTTATCTTTAAATGACTTCTTTTGACACTGAATTGACGATATTTACGACGTCCAATTGAAGAACAACTTAGTCGAGGTGAAGGTCCAAAGTGCATCTAATGCCATGGATTATTATTTCACATCCACCCTTGGTTGCTATTCTAAATTAGTGTGGGATAAATGTGTTGCAAAGGCATTGCAAACTTGAAGGCATAAAACATGTCTTATGAGTTGATACAACATTTTTCTTACAACAATGGAACGGATTCCACCTAAGGTGTTAGTCATGGCTAAAAGGTGGGACATCCCAAAAACATGTGTAATTTGACATGGAATGTGACCTAATGTGATATGAGAATAAAGTTGAAACAACTGTGGGAATCCATTCACAAAATCTTATGGGTGAACATAATTTTAGATGTGTTAAAAAAACATCATAAAAGATCATTTGCAAATAAATGTGGCATGCATTGGAATGTTAATTTGAAGGAATAACATAAAAACTTGAGGTTTTGGTCTAGTTTGTATTCTTTTTAGAAAAAATAAAAAAAATCCATTTAATTTAGGATGTAAAGTGGTGAAAACTAAAATGGTGTTGGAGGATGTGGGTGTAGGAAAAAATGATGCCGGAATGTGAATTATTCGAGAATATTCTTTTACATGTTCAAAAATTAAATAATAAATATAATGTTTATGAGTTATAAAATCATATTGGGGAAGAGGTACTGAGCTTCAATTTACTACCAAAACTTGGGGAGGGAAAAAAATCCTTTTGTAAGTTTTCTTAATCGCTTACTAAAAAATGTTTAAATCCAATCCATGTTTCTTGATGCTTAACTCCTTCCCCTTGGGGTAATAAAAGGAACAAATGTCAAACAACCACATCATAGGGGTCCTCTATTAATTAATCTAATGGAAAACAAAATGCCATTTGTACATTATGTTCTAGAGTCGTAGGGATGCAATTATATAGTTGAGGATGATAAAAACCTAAATGGAAGGACCCAAGAACATCCGATGTTGAAACCCAAGCCCAAGCTTGTGTAAGTGGGTTGGGAATAAGGGAAGGTATTGGCCCAAAATGGTCATGTGAGTTTGGATTCTATGAATTGGATGTTTGACAATAACATTAATGACTTGCTCACTTTTGAAAGGTAAATTGACACCCACATGTGGGGCAAAAGGTTATAGGTGGATTTTCCAAATGTGTTAGGGAGATGGGGGTAAGTTAGGGGTTTAATCATGAGCAATTGTAAGGGTTGATAAAGTGGACAAGGAAAGGGTCCTACATGTGCATTATTTAGGGGGATTGGACAAATGTTGGGTTGGGACCCCATGTTCACACAAAAGGTTGGGGGTTGATAAGGGAATTAATGGGTGGT
The DNA here is from genome assembly GCA_963921925.1 of Sphagnum tenellum. Taxonomy (NCBI): domain Eukaryota; kingdom Viridiplantae; phylum Streptophyta; class Sphagnopsida; order Sphagnales; family Sphagnaceae; genus Sphagnum; species Sphagnum tenellum. The sequence goes on from OY998150.1 coordinate 7,859,081, forward strand.
GTGTGGTTTGCATAGGAAAGGGGGCAAAGACCAGGTTTATGGTGGTGTGTGAAAGGGCAATTGAAATGACTAATGTGAACTACAAGGTTTGATGAAACATGAACTAAGGGCCATCGAACATTTTGTGCCCATGAGGAAAGAGGTTTACTATGAACATATTTTCAATTGGCCCCACATTTTTAAATGACATATTTCTACATGCCAATCCTATTTACAAAACCTATCACACAAAAATAAGCAAATCAAAAGGAAAAAAATAGAAACTTGCTAGAATGAGGTGAATTCTTGGATATAGTTAAGCAATGAACCAAATTCCCTTGCTATGGTGTTGTGCTAATGCCAAATTTAACTTCTCCATAACCTTGAACACCATTGTCGTTACTTTATTAGGTTCAACACAACTATACACTTTAATACCAAAATATTACATTCTTCACATTTTCCCCTAGTTCTATAGTATTATAAACATTCAAAACTCCATAAAGGTCACTTTAAAAGCCAATTTAATGGATTGGTTACCCTCATAAATAAACTTTTTACAAGAAATCCAATCCATTTCCAATGGTTATTTATATACTTTCCTAACAAACTAACCTAACGTTATTATTTATCACTATCTCAACCCACAACCCCTCATATAAGACACAAAGGTAGTCAAAACAAAAGTGTTTACACTTTGTTTATTACTAAAGAAAAGTCCATAATGAAGCTTTTCAAATGAAAAAGTTTTGAACAAAACTTGGTCACCCCATCCAAAACCTTAAACCCTTCAAAAACTTTCTTTCTCTATTGACAATCAAGAACATGACAAGTTTAGATCATGGGTATTGCATTTGCAATTCATAGAAGATACTTTCAACTTATTTGCACATGCATGATTACTTCCCAACATCTATTAAATAACTAAAACAACAATTTCCTTGATAACAATTTTACAACCAAATGAATCACACATTGTTTAATTTCTTATTTGCATAATACATAATTAGTTCAAGCCCATCAATTAGGTCTAAAATTAGAAGGAAAATAAAGGAAGGGAAGCAACATAAGTAGGATCTAATTCCTAGAAATAATTGAATGGTCCTAATTCCTTTTATGGTTCATGCACATGATATTGTAACACCTAGCTTCTATTAGCCTCTCATGTCGAATTAAATGGCAAACATATAGGAAGCAAAAATCACATGGTTTTAAAAGACCAAATGATCATGCAACCCTTATTTAAAATTAGGTTTAATAAAACATAACATCTAGCATGGCCTTCTAGTGAATTGATTCCACAACCATTTGTAAAAGCATATCCATTAACACTCAATATGTGACCCTACATTTGAAATCTTGGATGAGGTACATTAGCAAAATCCAATGAATCCACTAGAATATTGTTATGACTTTGAAAAAATGCACAACTTTTTGAACCCTAAAGGAGCCTTGGAAAAAACTAATAAACATCCTAAAATTGTATTTATTAAGTCTTATTTTATGTTTTTGATTAGCTAGATAATTTGATTGGTCCAAATGGGTTGCTATTAATAGTCTCTCACCTATTTGCAATCTTATTTTTAGTTCCATGGATGGGGCTAGAAAAAATTAATTAAACCAAAATTGGATGTGAAAAATACTTTTGTAATGTTGCATATTGAACATTAATAAAAGTGTTACAATTTATGTGTTTATTAGATTGTTCCCATGCTATTCCATGGCTTTGAAAGTTGTGCATTTGTTTTTGGTCACAATAGTTTTCTAATCAATACATAAGATTTGACTATTATACATCATCTGAAATTTATAATGTAAAGTCACATATTGAACATCAGTGGAGATGCTTTAAGGTGACCATGGGTCATAATCAGTTGGGTTATGAATTTATTCATCATGTTGAATTAAAAAAAGTTTGCAATCAACTTTGCAACTAAAAAATCCTTTAGTTGCATAAGTGAAGTCACATTGAACTTTTAGTTGCAAATGATGACTTAACATGATGTTAACATATTTCCTATGAATAAAGTATATGGTCAACATATATGCTTCCATCCTTTGATTACTATATAACATTTGCAACTACTAGCCATTTTTTTGCAATTATTAAATAACCTTATCATGAATTGCCAATTGTCAACATAATCATTTTTTGGGCAATTATTATCATTATTATTATTATTAATTATAAATGAAATATTAATCTAGGCCATCCAATATGGATGGATGGCCATAAATTTCAACACATATTCTAATCAAATTTGACACATGGCAAAACTTGGAATTTTTCATATATGATTTTTTATAATATGTATAATGAAAAAAAGTCAACACGGTCCAATTTCAACTATTTACATAATGACACTTGGACAAAGGAAAAATTGACATGTGTCACTTGGAATAATTTTTTATGCAAATAATTTTTTTATTGAAATCTTGATCTGAACCATCAATTATGATTATTCAAATTAGACATATTTATATTGTGACATGTGGCACAATCCAAAGTTGCCATTTGGCATATTGACTGAATTTTGGAAAATAAAATAAAATAAATAAATACTTGCATAGGTGAGTAAGTAGGTAAAACTATGTGCATAAACAAATACCTACCTACTGAAGGTACATACCTACCTAAACTACTTACTTATTTACCCACCTAACTACTTAAGTAGGAAGGTCTAAAGGTAGAAAAGTAGGTGGGTTAAAAAGTAACCATGTAACATGTTTATTTTATTTTATGTTTTTCCTTTAGGGTTAAACTATTTTGAGCTCATCCCAAATGGCACATGATTTTTAATGTGAACTCCAAAAAAACGCACCTTCTTTATATAATTTGTAAGATAACATTAGATAATAAAATATACGGGTTAAACATTTCAGTTGCACCTAAGTCACAAATTCAATTACAATTAAAAATGTTTATTCCACAAGTTTTGTAAATTATGCAACTAAATAGGTAATAAATAATAAATAAATAAATAGCTAATAACTAATTACCTTCCCACCCTCCCACTTACAAAACTACTTACTACATATTAATGTCTAATTATTTTAATAATTAAAAAAGTAACATTGATCATTATTCTTTCATGGTTTCCAATAACCAATCAATTGGTTCATAAAAATAATCCATTTTTAAAAGAAATAATTATTTAATATCCAATTAATTAATTAAGTCACAAATCAATCATTTAAGTTTTTAATATATCTAATTAATTGGCAATTAATACTAAAATACTAAAATTCTATTTATTCAATTACCTAAATAAAATAAAATCTTAACCTCTGAAATTAATTTTTTTAAATGTCTAGTGATCAACTAATTAAGTAGAAAAAAGGTTTTAGTTGAATATCCAAAAAAATGAGATTAACTAATTGGTAATTCCTGAATATTAACTATAAATTAGTAAATCTCAAACTTATTAACTTAATTACTAGATATTCTAAACCATTGATATTAACTGATTAGTATTTATTAGCTACTAACCATAATTCTTGATTAATACATATTGACTATCACATAGTTTAATAAATATTACTATAAAAAAAAAGTTACTACTTTATATTGAAGAATGTTAATTAGTTCTAAAAATATTGTTATATAGAAATAATATATTATTTTCATTTATTTATTTATGAAGTAAGATCAAATCAGTTTTATTTAACTAGAAAATTTTATTTGTGAATAATTTATTATGCATTATTCATTGGCTGAATAAATATTTACTAATTAAAAGGCATTAGCTATAAACCATAACTTTTGATTAACTACCTAAATCAAATTATTGAGATATTAAGAACTAATACTGGATTTCAGAGTTAATTAAATAAGGAATAATCAGAATAATTATTTATTTCGTAATAACTAAATATTAAATAATGTTAAATAAATTATTGACAAATCATTGATTGATAAACATTAAACATAGATTATTTATTTATAAACTTATCAACTTGGTGATAGAAACAAAGTATTTCTAATTAACTAACTATTATTTCATATTTCTTAGTTAATCAATTAAATAATATGAATAATTCATGAATGATGATTAATTATTGTATCAATTTATGATTTAATATATAATTAACCGATTATTAAAATTTTGAAGTAACTAACTAGTAATAATTGATTGTACAACTATTTGGTATTACTTTAAATATAATTAAATGATTAAACTAAATTATTTAGTTCATACTATATACTAACTAATGAATTATTTGAAATGAATCATTGTTAGATAAGCAATGTTCATTCAATACTACAATTACATCATATTAATATGACTTTGTTACTAGAATTTAATCATACTTTACTAAAGATGGTATATTTTTAAATGAACCAATAAATCAAAATGATTTTTTTTGAATTCAATACACCCATAATATATTCAAATATATGTTTAATATACTTTGAATACAAACTAAATATCTGAACATACCATGAGTACAAGTCAAATATGTTTAATATACCTTGAATTAAAAAATATAGTATAGTTTTCATGTAATCCACATAACCCAAGTGTACATTAGTAAACGTATAAACACACTATAATAAGTAACCAAATTGCAGCTAATTTTGCAACTAAATGAACATAGGAGTTTATTCTTGGATGAAAATCCAAAAAGCTAGTTAATATGGAAGGATGTGTAATTTAATAGTCACACCATAGTCGTAAAAATAGTTGTAAAGTTTAAAAGACGGTAACTAGTTGTAAAAATGATAAAATAGAATTGCAAATCATAAGTGGTTGCATGTAGTTGCAAATTGAATGGTTACATATTACAAAACTTATTCTAGTGTAATTGGTTGCAAGATTGGATCAAATCTCTTTGCAAATAAAAAAGTGAAAAGGTTGTGAAGGAGGTTTAGAATCTTATTATCAATAACTATTAAGTTAGAAAAGACGCCAATATCAAAATTGTTACTTGCAAGTGATATGGCCATGTGGATTGGCAAGGACCCTTGACATTGACATTCAATCAATGGTAAGCTTCTAAAAGTTTACAATTGGCATTGGCTTTGCACATTTCACTTTGACTTATAATAAAGTTTCTTCATCAAAAAATATTTTAGTTCAAAATTTTTCAAAATTTATTGTATGAATTCAATTGTCAAGTTCACTATGTTAAAATATGACATCCAAGATTGAGCAAGCTATACAACTATGCATGGCATAAACAATGGGTCTAATTTGACTAAAAATTGCTTAAGTAACAGACCTAATAAAAAATGACCAATCATGGATGTCATGTAATTTTTGTGTAACTTGAATTCAATATAAATTCAATTCAAGTTGCATGTAATGTCGTTCAATATTTTCACTCAAATGGAATTTAACTTTCACATAATCAATACATTTTTCCAACATTAGTTGATTGTTATTGGTAATGTGCAATGACTCACAGTTCAATTTTGAATTGGATTTGATTGAATTTGAATTCAATGCAATAAGTTGAGTTGTTCAAGATGCATGCAATGTCATTAATATTTTAAACCAGGAGAAACATAATTTCCACAAAATCATTTGAATATATATAAATCATGTTTTTCAAGTCAAAAAATGTGAAAATTTCCCCCCAAAAAAATCATTGATTCAATATATATATTTTTTAATGATTAAAAATAATTCAAATGGCATTATTGTGGTCATGCATGTTGAACACATTCCCTACTTTCTTAACTTGTAGCACATATATAATTCACAAGAAGAAATCATTTGAATATTGATATTGTTCATTTATATGATAAAAATAGTTGTGTTTGTTTGTGCCTTTTGAACCTACTTCTTCTTAACCTAACTACATCATTTGCTTTGTCACAACCTTTGTTTTGATCTTGCAACAAAAGCATGAAAGAATATGAAATTGTGACAAAAATAAAATAAATTTTTTGATGTAACACATGAAATAACTATGGGACCTGCAACAAAACCCCAAAATGTCAAGGAGAGTATTAACCTTTTTTTTTCAAGCGGGGGAAAATGTCATGACATTAACATCGATGCATGACCATCTTGGGAAGGACAACAAATGAAAGAAGCTAATGTTTCCAAATGAAAATGGGCCACAACTAAAGCTAAAGGTTCATCTCTAAAGGAACAACTAAGAATATGTCACATGATTCAAATACACTTTTATAAATGTGAGAAAGTGTTAAGAAGGCGAGTCCCAAACATTTTGGAGTGAAAATCACTTTAGGAGTTAGAGTTTTAAAATGTTGTAAATTTTTGGGGCAAAAATGCAAATAATAAATGTGGTCCCAATTGGGCCTAGTATGCCATTAGAAAGATTTTGACATTTTCCATTTGGGGTTGATAGTTTAGAGTTATGATAAATTTTTTGACCAAAAGTCAAATTAACAATTTGATTCTTGATTAATAAAAGCTCAAAAATAAAGATCAAATGACATTTGATTAAAGTGTGTGACATATTGTTGAAATGATCATCACAAAAGCTACAAGATAATGTGATCATATGTTTAAAAAAATATAATTTGAAGGAGTTTTGAGGTTTCAAAACATTCGAGTTATTCATAAAGTAAAGGAAAACACAACATTAAAACCATGAGTTTGGTGATACACAAGGTGAGATTTTAAAAATTGCAAAACAAAACATTAGCATTCCATTTGGGGTGAAACTTTGAAAATCATCAATTTTGATGACAAATTGAGTTTCATCTTGTTTTTTTTTTCTTGAGCGCCTCCACTTTTGCTACATATATTTCCAGCACTCTTGCATGTAGGACTACTATAATTACTCTCAATCCTTGTGCATTAAATATTCAATTTTAAAATTTTGCACTGAGATTTAATAAAATGTCCTTACTTTTCATGGTGACTTTATGAATGACTCTATGTGTTTTTATTTAGGGGGTTTAATTAAACATGTATTTACATGGATATGAAAAGAAAAATTAACATGTGCAACAAATTTAACATATGCCTTTTCATATTATTCATATTAAAATCATTTAATAACTTGCCTATTTTAAGCCTATCTATTTAACCCATTTCCCCAATGCGTCCGCATGACATGAAAAGGCATGATAACGATAAACTATTAAGAACCATATGGGAACATAAGGAGAAAATAAAGGGAAGATAAAACATATTGTTCACTTTGAAAAGTAAGAATATTACATTCATATTATCAAAAATTTCAAATTCATGTTAGACATCCAAAATGTTTGATTCCAAAGTATTATAGCATTATTTATTTAAAATTGATAGGCCATTAATTATTTTTGAAAAATTTCACAATATTTAAATAAAGATTTTGTCCATATGTTTGTTGTGATCATGCTAGAGTCTTTCCCCACCCACTTTTGCGATTTAAACAATTTGATAATATTTTCCATTTTGTTTTTTTGTTTTTTCAAATTTACATTATTTTTTTCTCAAAAAATTCCAAATATGTTTCTTACAGTATTGCAAAAAATTTCCCAAAAAAGGAATACAATATTGATTACAACAAAATAATTTAATGAATTTCCCATTTTGGGGTTTAATGTCAATTTCAATCAATGGAGATAACCTCAAGTTATTTTTATGACATGAATGATTTGACATCATAGGTTTTTTATTCAATTCAAAATGTTATTGGTTGAAAATTAACTATTGTAACATAGATGAAAATAAGTGTGAAACAACCAACATACCAAAAATCACATGAATGAACAAAAGTTGTACAATGTGTGCTATGGCTTACTATGGTTAATTGGGGGCACAATTTGTAAGTAACAAGTTTAATTTGTCATGTGGATGAAATATTAGTCATGTTATGCAAAAGAACACATTTTCAATTTGGTATCTTATCAATAATGGTCTATCCTAATCCCCTAAAGCACATTGTTATTGGGACATTATGACATGATTTAACTTGGTGATGAATGTTCAATGACATAATGGACATAGTATTTGAAACAATACTTTCATAATCTCATTCTCATCTTCATAAACCCAATGTGATCAATCACCTTCATATCACAAATATTTACACCCTTTCTATTATTTACACATCTTTTTTGTGTGCTAATGATGGAGGATCACACAAATTACTAGTATTACATCCACAAATTTGTTGCCAAATGCTTGTTGTGCAATGTGCAAAATAGGTTCATGTTCGATAGTACACTTGCTATCTGATATATGTTCAAGATTGTCTACCTTTCGACAAGATTATCTTTTGTCACAATGCATTCACCAAGTTGCATAGATATTCAAGATTTGTTATTGTACAATAATGTGATGAAAGTGTCATATGATGATGCTTTTGCCATGGCACGATGGCATGCAATGTCCAACATGGCAATAGGCTAGTGTGGTGAACTATCCGACAAAGTTGTTGGCCTTTTTTACATTTGATGGTGTCTCCTATGTACTATCGTTGTGATTATATATATATATATATAAAAGTACTCAGGCCTTCATAGTTGAACTAGTTAGGCAAAGTCTTAAAGTGTTGTGACTTATGGATTTTAAAAAATTAAAAATTAATTATTTTTTGCAACTAGGTGTCTAATGAATACATTTAATTTGTGTAAAAACTTAATCATTAGATATGTTAATCTATTATTTTAAGAGTGGGTTTTTTACCCATCACATTCGGATTCTTGAGTGTGAGAGACGCTACCCAGACCCCACTAACACAGCAGCATCATGTCATGTCTTGGGCATATTGGGTTATTATTAAGCTTAAGGCGACATTTGGTAGGTATACAGATGTACTAGATTCATGTGTGACCATTTATTGGCCTTGCCTACCAAGGCAAGGATATAGTGTTTAGGTTCATTATAGAGTATGGTAACTTAAGGGATTTTTATAGGCCCCTAGGTAGTAGGTCTATTTCTATACAAGGATTTTTGAAAGATGATATTTTTTGGGCTTGTGTTGAAACTTGAGATTATTAGTGATAGAGTTATGATATCTTGAAGGATTTTGGTTTCTTTAACAAGAATTTTTTGAAGATTATATTTTTGCATGGTGAAATTTCCATAATTCTCCTTTTGTCTTAAGATACTTTTTAATGTAAATGGCAAGGTGAAAGTGTGACATGGGTATAGGGTTGTGAAATTTTTTGGACATCATTGTAACTTAAGTTATGTTTTTGTAGGTTGGAGTTTTTCTTTTATAAATGAATATTTCAAATTTTTCTTAGTGCTTGTAAGGACAAGTTACATAGCATAAGAGCATCATTGCGGGTGAAGTATATTATTAAAATGGACGAGAAATAATAGTAAAATAATATGAAAATAATTGATTTGGCATGGCACTTTTGCCAGAGATACTACTACTACTCTCATCTTATTGGGTGGTATCAACAAAATGACTCCTTTAACTTAACTAGTCTGTCATAGTGATTGGCCTAAGTGGGGTTGTATAGTAAATTGTGGATGAAGAAATAGACAAAAGTATGCCACTTTGTCTCAGCAAAATGGTTTTGGCCTAGAATTTTTGCAGAGGGGTGGTGCAAGGTTTGCCAAAGGCATAGCAAAGCCTAACATCAGCTGTTGTTTGGCTAGATGGTTTGATTGGTCCAGGCATCTTGTCCAGGCACCCCAGAACGGCCAGTAGTGACTCCTTTATTTTATCTTCTTATATAATATCTTTGGTTTTGTCCCGTGGTGGTGGTCCTTTCCATCGATCAGTCCCGTCGTTCAAGTTCCTCATCCCGGAAGAAGAAGATGATGGAAGAGGAGGACAAAGAGGAGGAATGGCAGCAGCAGTTTATCGAAATGTTTATGTGATCCACAGCGACTCCTTTATTTTATAAAATATAATACCTTTTAATGATCACTGTCCTCTCCCACACAAATGTCATAAAAACCCCTTTAAACACTCAGAGACCATTTATGTCTTCCCATCTGGACGAGTAATAGTCACTGTCCAAATCTATAGTAGAAAAAACGTTTTCAAAGGGGTTGTTAAAAGGACCACTGCAAAATGGGACCATTAGCTGCATGATTTAATGAAAAGGGGTGTTATTTGCCGCTGTGGATCTCCTACCTTTTGGAGTCCAAGGTCCAGTTTTATGTGTGGGGGTGGAAAAAAACAAATAACTATTCCTGGATGAGCATGGGTGGAGTTGCTCAAATGTGTAAGAGGTCCTTCCATATTTTGGCTACAAGGGCCAAAATATGGAAGGAGCCCTACATATTTGAGCTACAAGGACTACCCCGGCTCACCCCAAGGGTTATTATTAAGTGGCCAATTATTTTAGGAATGTCATCCCTCAGAGGGTGTGTTACCCGAGATTAAAATTTAGGATTTGAGACCACCTCAGCAGGGTTTGTAAGGTACCTTAGCCTGCATTGCTTTTAAGGCCCTTGGACAGGGACGAGTCCTTAAACTGGGGCCGTGCACCGGCTCAGTCACTCGTTTCGGAAACACCCCCCCCTGTTCCATATTCACACCTTCAAAAAGAAGCTTTTCAGAAACTTCTGTTCCGTTCACATTTTGTCAGTGAATGCTGGCCGCTCGTCTTCCGTGGTCATTATTATTGGCCGGATGCCCTAAGCCACGCGTCGAGTAAAGAAGACGCCGCCAAATTTCCGAAGTGGGAGCACCGTCCATTTGAACTCCATGCATCCAACACGTGGCACACGGCACGTGCAGGTTCCAGATTTCCCCCCTCCCCAAAATCCCGCCCCTTTCTCTTGCCCATACCAGTTACCGAGGTCCGAAGGTAATTTCCCAAGGTAATTTCCGAAGCCAAAAAAACCAGGCATGAAAAAATTTCTCACTTTTTACCAACTTTACCAACCCTACCACCTACACACCAGCGCCAATCTACCGTCTGTTTTTAGCATGGACCAATTAGGTGATGATTTGGTACCTTCTACCTACGCAGTTGTCCCATAATTCAGGTCTTGAAATGTGTTTTGACATCTGGTTTTCAACAAATATCCGACTGGATGAATGGATATTCTACCCGAGCCGACTTGAATTTGTAATTAGTTGGATGTTAAATTCCAGAATGTGACTCTGGAGTCTAGAATGTCCAATTCGTTTCCCAAAGAAAGCGCAGCTTCGGTTCAAAACTTCAAAGCTCATAAAGGAAAGCAGTAAAATGGGGGGTTTCTAGAATGTCCGACGAGTAATTTCCAGTTGGATGTTAAATTGTAGAATGTGACTCTGGAGTCTAGAATGTCACAGTAGTTTCCGCGACAGCGATCAGCTTCGGAACAAGGCTTGGAATGAGCGCAGTTATTATACCGGGGTTCCTTTTCCCTGCCCGGAGTGGGCAGACCGACGAACGGACGGACGGACGAACCACTTGAGAGTTTCGACCCTCTCGCGCTTCGTTGCTTTTGTTGTGATGTTTTTTTTCCTGCGCGCCGGTGATCTCTGCACCAAAATATCTCTATCAACTTGTCACGCTTCTTCTTAGTCACGATTTAGTTGAAATTTTCGAGAGCGAGAGAAAGAAAAACTTGCAGGATACTTGCTTTGTTGTGTTCCGTTTTCAAATTTTGGTGGTGACGTGCTTAGCCTGGTGATCTCTCCTGCACTCGGACGCGATTGTTGCCGTTGCGGGAGCCATGGCGGATACTACTACACAGGTCTGTTTGTTTTCCAGGACTGTTTGAGGCCTGTCGCGGAGGTCTAAAATTTGTGAGACTGTTTTTTAGTATCCCCCGTTTTTTTTCTCCTCCCCCGCCCCCCGCGGCGGACCGTGGAGATGTTTCGTTTCATTGTTTGCTCTCCTTCCCGTTTGTGATTGTTTGTTCTTTTTTTGCGGAAGCTTTTCTGGATTTGAAGCCTTGTCTTGGATATCGAGGGTATATATTTCCTCTGTTGTATTTGTATTCCTATATTTTCTCGCTAGGCTTTTCGAGATTTGAAGCCGACGTTCTGTTTTTTCTTCAGAGGCGAGGAAGTGTATTTCGTGGATAGCAATTTTGTCGTCTTGCTATAAATTAGAGGAGCTGGACTGTGTGTTCATCTTGCACTCGCCTCTGTGTTAGGAAGGCATGAGTAGATCTGCGACCAGATTAATACAACCTATGGCGGAGAGCACTAATTGTGGAGGGCTCTAATAAGAGCGTCGGGGTTTTCCATTTGCCGTTTCCTATTCTCGCAAGTTCCTATTTAAATAGAGTCGATCTGGAGTTCTATGTTCCTTTGTTTCAATGTAATAACCTGCGCTTTGAATAATATAGCATATCTCTTGTAGCTTACGCTTTCCAATTCAGCGTGGTTTAACCGCAAGTGTGGAAGTTTGAAGTAGGGAAAATCGATTCGGGTTTTTCTGCTGTGTTTACTTAATTTTTTCTCTGAACTTCCTGTGGTGCAGGAGCCAAATCTGAAGTATCTTGGCTTGGTGCACGTACTTGCTCTAAAGGCATTGGCACTGCTGGTCACGCTGTATGCCTTTGCCAAGGACAGCTCAGGACCTCTGAAACCAAGTGTTGATAATGTTGAAGGCACAGTCAAGACTGTTGTGGGGCCTGTATACCAAAAGATCGAGGGAAAGCCTTTGGAGCTGCTGCAATTCTTGGATACCAAGGTATTTTTGAGGAACTTAAAACCCTGTTATGAAAATTTCCTGTTTCTTTCATGCTGTATCTGAAAGTTTTTCAGCACTTGTTCCAGTTCTAAGCAAACTGGAAAGAGTTTCTCCAGGATTCTTAAAGACACCCATTCATAGAGGACACCAATCACAACCGCCTCTGATGGTCGGTTGTTAATCATGTTGTCACAGTTCCTAAGAAAATGTGTTGATTTCATTGGTACACGAAGAAGAAGAGGCGATGTTTCAAGTATCCTCCTTGTGTCAATTTTGGTATGTGCGAATGCCAAGGGAGCTTTTGTTTCCTTCAGTGGGGTTTCCTCATTTTGCTTTGTTTTGCTTTTGCAGGTAGACGAGACACTTATACTTGTTGATGGTGTGTTACCCAAAGTTGTGAAAGAGAAATCCTACCAAGCCTATGATGTGGCTAAGCAGGCACCAGATGCTGCCAGGGCTGTGGTTGCAGAAGTGCAAAATCAAGGATTGTATGAAACAGCAGCTACATATTATCAGAAGTATGAACCTGCTGCTGAGCAATTGACATACATTGCATGGCAGAAGATACTCACAGTGCCACTGGTACCTCAGGCTGTACATCTTGCTGCTCCTGCTGCCAAATTTGGTGCTCAGAGTTACAACAATCTGGCAATCACTTTGAAGGATAAGCAGTTGCCTTTTGCTGAATTCATTCCTTTGGTACCCATTGAAAGGATTGAGGAGGCCACAAAGACTGTCCCAGCAACAGTTACTGCACAGTAGATTGTCTATGATACCTCGGAGCTTTCTGAGAATAGGCACCTTATGGTGTTGGCTTCTGATGTCCCAACAAGCCTTTGAAGGTTCTGTATCCTCTCCTATAGGCTTATTATGTTTGTGGAACATATTTTTCTTCCAGGCTGCAATTAGTGGTTCTGTAAAACACAGGGTTGTAGGTTCTAGGATATATGACAGCTTTGTTGAATGTTGCAGAAGGGATTTTCAGGTCTTTTTCCTTATGAACATCATCATCGTGAACAACAGTGTACAGACGTTAATGTGATGTGAATATGTTAACGCTGATATTGAATGCTGTTCAGAATTTGTCTTTTGTACAGAATCTCATCTGCTTGCTGTTAAATCTTCCTTGGTAGTTTAATGCAAGATTACATTATTTGGATGCAACGAAAGGTCTAGAAGAGTTGAGGGCTTGTTGTCAATTTTTTGAGGTGGTACTAAGACTCAAGAGTGTCAACCTTTGAGACATTGGCATTGTCGACTGTCCATCCTTGGATGCTTCATACTCTTCTTGTTGTGTGCAACTGCATTGTTGTTGAAGACATCTGTCCTTTGTGGAAAATACTATGTTTTCATACTGTGTCAAATGGGTGGCTGGCACAGTGAAACAGTATATGCTGCATCGTTGTATCCTCTCCAAGTTGATAGCAAATATGATGAGCCTACTTGTGATGAAGGGCCTAAGGCTGAGAGACCACTTTGCAATCATGTGATCTCCCAGTCTTTCTCTTTCAGTTGTCAAGGACTCACCATATGTGAAACCTGGAAGTTTTCTCTGCAGTTCAAGGGGGAATAAAGACTTGTTGTCACCAACAGTAAGTAATCTACGGGATTGGGCTGCATTGTGTTTTCTCTTTTCTGATGTGAGATGTTTTGGTGCTACCTGCACTGGGAAGGAGACGGGCATGGATGGGGTGAGGGGAAGGGAGCTCAAAAGCTTTGTATAAGGACAACAATTTGGGGTGATTGGTAAATGCATTGTGTAATTCCCAGAGGTTGGCAGAGCTCTTTGTCACATGCCATGGATCTGAAAGTCCTCACAACCAGGCATTTGCAATGTTTTTTTGCTTCCCAACTTCTTTTTTCCGAAGCTACTGCAGGAGACCTTGCTCAATGTGTTGGTAAGGTTCGGTAGACAAAATTGTCCATCTCATTCCACTACTTTGTTTCTGCAGCATTGTGTAATTGAGTTTCTGAATAGTGTGTTCCAATTCCTGCTACGGATGTATCCACTTCTTTTACACCAAGAAAATCAGCATATGATCAAGAATTTTTACTTCCCTTTTTTGTCAAGAAATCTGCCAGCAAACTCTCGAATGCTCCATTATATCAGATCTCTTTCTTGAAATTTCTTGTAACTGTGAAGAGAGCTCCTTCAGCTACAGTATGCTCTCTCTGTGTCTCTCACCTTTGCAAATAGCAGTCGGAATATTTAGTTTCTTATACAAAGGGTTTAAGCACAAGAATGTTGTGCTCTCAACTCTCTCTCATCTGAACAAAACTCATTTTCATATGCCCATGCAATTTCCTTCTCCATCTGCAGCCATCAGGAGCATGAAATTCTGGACATGGGAGGTTTCTTTGGGGGGCAGTGCAAGTGCAAAGCTTTGATCATGCAAAGCAACCCAACCAAGAAACTGATTCTTCTCCTTCTTTATCAGTAGTGCACCTCATTGTGGGAGTTAGCGCCTTGTTTGCAACAAAAGTTGACACCTTTCCAAGGGACAGAGAATCATGCTTATTATTATGTGCAGTGTCCACCACTGTGAGTGTGGATTTGGAAAATCAAGCTATCTTCGCGGACAAAGATGGCACATACTTTAGACATCTTGAATTGGCTCAGAGATGGTGTCATCCCGACCCTTGAGACCTCAGCATGTCAGGAGCTGCTTTGAGAAATTGAATACAATCATCTTGTGTGACTGAGTGAGAATCTGAAGCCCCTCTTATGGAGGAAAGATGAAGATGACAAAAGAAAGCCTGAAAATGATAAACTTTGATGTTTTCAAGTGTCCAAAATTTGTAAAAGTGTACCTTCACCTCTGTGGCCAAAACCTGGCAAATCTGGATTGAGTACTGTGGATCTTGGTTAATTCTTGCCTCATTTAGCCCTTTCTTCTCAAGGGCTAAACTTCAGCAAGCAGATTTCACTGGAGCAAAGCTGGATGGCATAAATATCTGCATGCAAATCTTTTATCTTGTTCATTTACTGGTGAAGGAATGAAGGGGGCTGTTTTTGCAAGGGCAAACCCCGAAAGTGCTTTTTGATAGATTCAAGGTTTTGCAATGCTGATCTTGAATCTGCTCATCTTCGAGATGCAAACCTTCTAACAATTCATGGGAGATGAATTTGGAGGAAGCTAATTTGAAAGGAATAAAACTTAGTGGTGCCAATCTGCAGGGCACCATCTCCAATGGGCTTATCTCACAGATTTATTTCAGAGATACCATTTGCTTTTGAGATTCAACCAGACATCACTCTACTAACGAGAAAGTTCCCAGTCAAAGGTGTGGACATTTAACTGCAATTTCTATTGAACCTGTCACAAATGGAGATGAACAAGTATGAATGCAAGCGGTGATTATCAACCTCAGAATGAACTATGATCCATTACAAAACTATGTTTGCATCCAAGTAGATCGCTGGAGTAGGACACAGTTGATGCTAGAACTAACCCAAAATTTAATTTTAAAACCCCTTTGAATCCTCTAATGAAGACTAATGAATGTCGTTGCTTTCCCTCCAACCTCAAATCTCTAGTTATGTTCTTACATAGCACAATCTTCAAATTGCCTCATTTACTAGCCTTCATAGACATGAGTTACCCACTTGGAGACCTACCAATAAAATTAATCTTGGCAACCACAACATGGTATATCATCAAGGTTGTTATACCTCAATGATTGTGAACAAAACTTTCAAATGTACATATCCTGGGTAAGCAACAGACTTCACAACAACAATCCAAGTCTCTTGTTATATATAGTCTATTAATTTGTAAAATTGTACAACCTAAAGCCAAAGTGCATGATAGCTTATCTACATATGTTTGTCATCTCATGCCCAGACATGCTATCTACATAAGAATGTGGCTGACTGATTTACATACATGTTTGCACATATTTCTTTCCAATCAAAAAATCGGGCAATTCAATCCTAAGTTAATTGAACCACCAGTTAGTTTATGGTTTGGAAAGATGACTCACTTTTGAAGATTTGAGCTATTAACAACATTGGTGAAAATTTGGCCAATGCCAATGCTGATAGATGCAGTCACTATTGCGACAATCACACTCAATAGTTGCTCTCCCGCTTCAAACCCACAGACTGACACCTGTTCATCAATATTAGGAGAAAGAGGCTTGAGAAGAGCAATGAGATGTTGGTTTTTGGGGGTTGTCTTAGAGAGGCAAAAACAAAATATAGAATTTTTGTCACTACAAGCTCTTGAAATGGTCTAGCATTTTGGAGCTTCACGGAAACTTCATGATTTCCTCTACAATACTCTTTACAAAGAATGACTTATTTGTATGTAACTTACAGCCCACTAAAGCTAGACTTAAAATTTAGCATCAAGCAAGCAAGGTATTGTCAGAATTCAAGATGCTATTGCAAAACCATATGTTAAGCATTAAGATTTTGTATTCCCTTGCATAGTGTGCAAAGCCCTATGTGGAAAACTTAGCACTGTTGAGGATAGAGAAGTGTCAAAAATTGCGATTCAAATCCTCCCCCTTCAATTGGATGGCAAGTTTTGTGTTATTTATGTTGGCTTCTACATCAAGCACCTGCTACAATTTTCATGACCTTGGAAACTTGCAATCCTAATTCCAAGAATCTGAACTCCTAATTCCTCTTTATTCCATTCCAAAATTTTCGAAACTACCCTTATCTGGTGACATGTTCCACATGACAAGAATCAGCAATTTGACAACTTTGCTATCAACCGAATTGTTTAGTTCCACTCCCCATCTTAGTTGTGCAAGGAAATAGAAATATACGCTGACGAAATTTGTGGTTACATTTTGGTCTGGGATTTTTGAAAGAGGGCCTAACCTTATTTTTGGCATTGTCACAGTTGACAGCCTCACTGATGCAGGTCATGGTCTCTATGGCAATTTTCCGTCTTTTTAGTTGCTCCATAGTCAAATCCAATTTCTCCTTCTGTGTTTTGAGTTGTAATTTCAACTGTTACATACTCCACCCACCATCTTTAAAAAACATTCTCCACATTTTGTTTCCCCTTCCCCCCCAACACAACATACATATGAAATTCTGGACAACAATAATTGCATGGCTGATGTAGTATACAGAAGTATACCAGGACATATTCTGAAAGCAACTGTTTGGGGGGGAGGAACCCATAAAGTGTGGATTATGCAAAGAAGTGCACAAGAAGAATGGGTGTACCATACACTCTTGAAGAAGTCAGT
Source organism: Sphagnum tenellum (assembly GCA_963921925.1). NCBI lineage: Eukaryota > Viridiplantae > Streptophyta > Sphagnopsida > Sphagnales > Sphagnaceae > Sphagnum > Sphagnum tenellum. The sequence goes on from OY998150.1 coordinate 7,876,782, forward strand.
AGAAAATGCAGGTAATTGGCAAAGAGTGAGTTGACCTTGCGAGAAACAAGAGTGGCGCCATGCTGTTGGCGTACATTGTTTATGTCACCACCAGGCCATGTCATCAGCGCCAATAGTGTCAAAAACACATCCAGTATCACAATCACTGTAACCCTGCCCCAACACATGCCCAACCTTCACTTTTCTAAGCATACTTACAGATTTGCAAACTTGCAGACAAGTGTAACCAACCATAAATCAGAGTATTTGACACATTATCTGGGACGCTGAGAGCAATTAGATTTGCAACTGTTTGGTTGACAGAAGATAGTGGTATGCCCTAACACTGTGACCATTCTATCCATACTAAAAGGTTATTGGTTTTCTACTACAAATGTTTGATGATCGATCTACTCATATAATTTCAAATTATTAAAATGGGTGTTTCATACTTTCCCTTCTTCCTCTTGTTTGGATGTACCTATGTGATAGAACTTAACCCCAAGGTCATTACGGCTCATAGGACATGCTTTTCAACAGTTGCAGTAAACTAATGAGGAGTCCAAATCAAGCACTGTAGTTCTTAGTATCAGCTCAGCTGCATCATTCACACCCACATAATATAAACTGAAAATGCACTTATTCCTGCTACTTAGCTGAAACCTCAAAATGTTAAATTGCATAAAATTTATGTGGGTCTTCACTAATGGTGGCCAAGATTTAACATTGGGGATAAGCAAGACCTATGCTTCATATTCCTCATGACATTGCATTTGAGAAGATTTGGCATTTTTACGAGTGTTGTGCAGTTATTTGATTTTCAAATAACTGATGGTTCCAGTTCTCTAAAAATTTTCAGAATCAAAGAACTGTCAGTTCTGGTTTTTTGAGAAAAAAATTGAATCAGAGAACCACAGGTTCCAGTTGTTCAGAAACACCAAAGAACTGGCAGTTTGCATGAAAGAACCGGTTTCTTCATGAAAGGGTGGTTTTTTTTATCTTCAAAAAAAATGAGAACCAAGGTTCTATACCAAAACTGGCTCTTTGAAACTTTTCACCGCCACTGGGTAAGCAGGTGTATATCCAGGTTGATAACTGGTGGGTGTTTGTAGCAGACGCTAATAACCGCACAACACTGAAGTTTACCTTTCAAAGGGGGGCTGAAAACTTACAGGATATATATGTCACCTTCCTTGATTCCACTGAGTAGCCTCAAGAATAGTAACAGAATGAGAAGACCACAGTAGCATGCAAAGTATGTTGTGTAATACTGCAACATAAGCATAAGGGTCAATAGAGAGGTCAGAGTCAGTATGTGTGTGACAAAAAACACCTATCCATTATTGTTAGTCATCATAAAATTGAGACATTAATAGATAAAAGTGACTGTCCTAGAAATGAAACTCCAATGGACATAGAAGATAACCATGGAAGAGGACATTGTCACTGAAGTGTACATGCTGTATAGTAATAGATGCAAAAGAAGTAGAAAGAACTTACTTTGATGCGAAGGTGAAAGTGAAGCCCAAAATCATGAACAAGAACTCTGCAAATCCACCATGCCTGCAATGAGTCAGGGTTGTCAAAATCAATCCATACACCAATCCCTGTCAGGCTGTTACTACTAGAGCTACGGGAGCTAGGGGCACTCCCACTCCTGCTGGAACTCCAACTCATGGTTTGCAGCCGGCGTAGGAACTCAAACGACTTTTGCTGGAGATATTTAAAGGAGGGCACCCGGGTGTGAATGCTGCCATTGTACACTCCAGTACGAAGAAGCTCATCGAGCTTTGAGGCCACATAATGGCGTCGCCGGAAGTCCAGGATGCCGACCATCATGAATGCTATGTTGGACCACATGGAGAAGTACATCAGTACAACACTTGAGGGTGCAATAGCCCATACAGTCCAGAATGGCCCAGGTAACTTGTGGCCTCCTGGATGCCCCCCACCCCCAACCTTCTGTTTCATCAAAATCTCTTGAGTGAAATTTCAAACAACACTCAAATATTTTTTACTGTTATTTCCTCCATTTTCAACAGTAGTCCATCCAACATTGACAGCACATGGGTCACACAAGTCTTTGGTGTAGAATAGACGAGAGATTAGAGACCCACCAAAGAGTAAGTGTAAAGCAATAGGAAGTACAGCTATGATAACAGATATGACACTGGAACATAGTCGCAAATGCTGACTCATCATCGTATGGCCTACTCGCCTCAACCTGCAGCCCCCAGGCCATCCACAGTTGAAATGCCACCAATGAGAGCTAGAGGAAATTTCCATTTTACTTCACAATGTGGAGCTCAAATAACCAGTGCTGATAGATTGGTATCTATTCTCAAATAAACTTCCATGTGCAGATTGGAATATAGAGCAGCAGACTACCCAACAGTCTAAATTGTGGGTTGTAGAAAGTCTGTTCTGTGGGTGATGGATGATCATAGAAACACCCTTTTACAAACATCAAGTCTTGAAAAATCAATGAGAAACAAGGGGGGAAAAAAACTACTCATTTTTCAGAATTGCACAACAATTTCACCTGCGTAGGGAAGATGATTGGCGGATGATATGAGCAGCATACAAGTGCACAGGCAGTTTGCCAGGGAAAATCACTGGACCTTCTGTTGTCCATGCCATTGGATCCAAACATTCTTCCTTGCCAGCTTCCAACCATCTGTTGGCTTCCCCGACTATGTCCAGAGTACAGTTCTTACATATGGCACCAACCTGCAGGTCCAAAAGATCTGCAGTCATGAGATTTTGACTCATTTTCAGGATCTGTAAATTCCAAGCCCTAAATAGGAAGAAAATTAACCAAGAGTTTCCTGAACATACTCCCACCTCTTTGAGTTATATCAGAAAGTGCTTAGCAGGATTTCATAGTAGAGGGAACATAGTTGACCTTATTGGGGTTGTCTTTTTTAAGCTGGAGGTCAGAAACAATGTCATGAATGGCATCAAGAGAGTTAACAGTAGTGTCAAGGTGAAATGAAAATGCAGGTAACAACATTCGGCACCGAGTTGCAGCCAATAGAAGCTCTTCTTGTAACACCTTTCGAGGAATTGGGTCCTTCCATCCACCTAGAAGCTGCAGAGTTCCAAAGACATCTGTTACAAATTCAGACACTGTTTACCCTTGTTTCCTGAAATTTTGGAGCCAATTGTTGTGAAATATAGGATGCATCAGACTGTTTGATGTCATCACAAGGTGATCAAGGGCAAAAGTTTGCAGCCCTGTTTGCAAGGACTTTCCTGGGGTCTATTATGCAGTTCCAAATTTCCAACCATTCCCCATAAGCAGAAGAGTCTTTTGCTCTTTAATAGCAGAATGGTTTCCAAATTGTGATGTACTTCCCCCAATATACAAGAACAGATCTGAAATTAAACCAGAGGGCTGAGATAGACTTTACGGTCATGTGGAGCAACACACTAGGGTCCACCACTGCAGTGCGCATGTTATTTATATCCACTGTTGATGCAAAAGCATATTTGGTTGCAACAACCTGCCAAAAATTACAGGTACTTCAATTTCCGAAACATGAACATGTGTGTCCTTAGTTGAACACAGTAACCATCTGATGACAAGCACATAATCACCCTTATGCCCCAAGCTATTAATTTACCTTCATAAGTACCCAGAATTTCTCAATACTTACACTTTAAGTCAATCTGGAAAAAGATGACCTAATATCAATAGCAGGTTATGGATATCAATATCTAACAACATAACATCAACCCATCAGCAAGCATGAAAAATAGGAAACCCAACCCTAAAGATGAGAGAAAACATGACAACAAAAAGTCAAGGAGAAGTGTGATTGATAGTGACAGTCATACACATTTCAAGCTACTAACAGGCCACCTCAGGAAATGTCATGTGAAGTTAACTAGTTCTTGCTTGATTTGCCTCCACCTCATATGACTATTTATTCAAACAAAGCTAAGCAGATGCCACCATGGGACAGTGTACAATTTTGGACATTTGAGAACCAGTCATCAGCAAATGTCTGTTTCCTCAAGTGAGCAGTACAATTCACAAAAAGCTTTTGTTTGTTCAGAGCATTCCTAGTGAAAGATTTGGTAAAAGAACATACCGCATTCCGAATGACCCAAAGTAAGTCAACTAAGATGATGTCATAGAGAAAGAGGAGTTTATTTTCTTTAATTGCATAAACAAGGCTCACTCCATTGAATGTGTAGACTGCACACATAACCAAAAAAACAACCGGGCAAGCAGTGTGAGCATATAACACAATTACCTAAATACAAAGCCGCAGATGACATTGTAATAAAAGAAAGTTATATGCAAGTAAACACTTACAGCAGAGAGCCAGGAGAGCTTGGCCAAAAGCAAGGCGAGGATTCGTAAGACTGAAAAAATTTCGGTTCACAAGTGAAAGCCATCCACCATCTAGCCACCACATCAGTGGCACAGACATTGGATAGAATATGTGGTATACCAACTCCTTTGCAAATGTAAAACTGCCCCCTCCCCCCACAGACATCACAAGAGCTGATTTATCCTGCCATGCAGACCAAATTCATTAACAAGCTCCAGCAGCATGTCACAGTTGTTTCCATTTAAATATGCATAATAATGCATGTCTACTGATCCTATCCTTGGTTTTGTGCCAAAGACCCAGTCTGGATGCAATGCGAAAACATGATATCTATGAAATTGCACAGAGAGAGAGAGAGAGAGAGAGAGAGAGAGAGAGAGAGAGATTTCCACTATGACAATTTGAGGTAACATGACAGTGGGTGCCATCATAACCTTATGAGTGTTGCTTGCAAATTGTCATACCCTAAACCTTAAATCTTCAGCACTAATAGAAGTGATGAATTGCTACCCACTGACATCATCAGCGCCCAACAGTGATACCAAAACATTGATATATGATGTCAGGAACTAAGAACAGGATTGGCAGTGGATCTGCCTTGAATATCAGCTACTGAGAAGAGAAAATAATTGCTTGAATCCCTCTTTTCACACCATCTAGAGTGCAAGAGTGTACAAGAACTCTTTCTGTTGCTCATGGTTGCACACACTAGCAACCTTTAAGAGTCATGCAAAATGAATCTATAATGTGTGAAGTGCAAAAAATAGGTTACAGAGAGAGATAGAACACAGATCAGAAAAGATGAGAGGAGGATGAAGAAGACTAAAAGACATAACATCAATAGAAGAGAAATCAGAACTTCCAAAACATGTCATGACAATTTTTCAGACCATCATCCTGCTTGCATGCATCCATGAATTTCTTTACCTATTGAACTTGACAGCAGCTCTGGCCTCAAGCTCGGCCAGGGGTGGTGGCGGGTTGGGGAGCCTTTGATTTCCATGCAATGGAAACATTTGCACAGAAGCAGCTTCATGCTGACCATCTGGAGGCCCAGGTGGTTTCTTGTCTCCCATCAAGAGTAGCTGTCACTACTATTCTTTCCCTCTGAAAGAGCTTTCCGATATCTAGAGCATCCCTTGATCTTCTTCCCCCAAATCTCCAGATGTCCAAATCTCCTGCCTGTGTTTCACAAGAACTGTGATATGTGTCAGGAGGAAAGCAGGAAACAAAGCACAGAGGGCTTAGGGTTTAGGGTTTAGAAAGAAAAGCTTAAGCCAGCAGCTCACCAGACTACCTTGTTGTTGGGTTTTTCCTTAGATTGCAAATTGTGGCAACTATCTTAAGACTATAACTGCTGCATTCATTGTCAATGTTAGCTTCAAATTCGATGGTGTGAAGTTTTCTCTTCAATTCTCTCTTCAATCTCAATAGAGGGAACTAAAATAGTAAATATAGGCTCTTTGGGTTCCATAGCAAGCAACCCAATTGTCTTCTTCTTTCACTTTCAGCCTTTGGTGTGGTACTTCAATGAGAATATGTCTTCTTCACCATTGCAAGATCCAATTCCATCTGAAATGTAGAATTGATCAATGATTCACAAATTGTTAGTTATGGGTTTGGGTTGAAGTTTATGTCTCCATCTCTGTTTGGAGGTTGAATGTAGTAGTAATAGTGGGTGCCCGTGGCCGAAGGCCACTATGAAGTCCCCGTGGGTGCCCGTGACTTTCGGCCAGTGTGAAGTTTTATAATTTTTTAAAATTTTTATCAATTACTCTTTATTTGGCCCCTGCCCTGCCCCCTGTCCTGCCTTGCAAGACAGACAAACGGACCCTGTTCTGCCCCTTGTCTGGTTGCTTTGTCTTGCTCTGCCCTGCAAGATAGACAGAACTGTTGGTGCGTAACTTGGCCACGTCATCCGCTATGTAATCCTTAAAACGCGGAGTGTTGAGCTGTCTCAACTTGGAGACGAAAGCCTTGTCAGTAAGCGTAGTTGAGAGGCAAGTTGCATGTCTGTCGTGTTAAAAAAAAAAGATCTCCTTTTTGGGGAATGTTTCTCTCCTTTCATTTTAATTCATCGACAAAACTAATTCTGTCATAGAAAATACAAAGGTCAATTTTATTGGTGAATTAAAACGTAAAATTATCGTGTCAAACAGTCGCACGCACGTACTACGTGAATTTATATATAAAATATATAAAATATGCTTTCTAATCTTTGAAAAATCAAATGTTGACCTGTGCTTACCAAGGCAAGGATATTGTGTTTAAACTCAGTATAGAATATAGTAGCTTTAAAAGACTTTGGCTCTTAGGTAACAATAATAACAGGTCTATTTATTCTTATATGAGGATTTTTGAAGATGATGATATTTTTTGGCTGGTGTTGAAACTTGAGATTAGTTATTTTAGAGTTATTATAATATCTTGAAGGATTTTGGTTTCTTTTAAAGGATTTTTTTTTGGGTGAAGATTATATGAAGATTATAGACATGATTAAAATTTTTAAAATCATGAATGAGATACATTCAAATGGTTTTGAGAAAAAGTTTACATATTGGGTAGGTAGGTAGGTAGGTACCTAGTTGTAACAAACACCATGATTTAACCCAACATCACACATCTAACCCACATTTAACCCACATTTTAACCCCATTACCATTGTTCAATGCTTCATCCCATAACCCAATGAAATGAAGTGCCATTATTGGGTTGGTTTTTGGTCACCTCGTTTGTTTGATTGAGATCCCGGGACCTCAACACCCATTTTGTGGACTTTGGTCAATTTTAGGGTTAGAAGCTCCAAAGAAATCCAGTCTTGATTGATGACTGCCACAATCTTCCTTCGTGGTTTTGTGTTTTTTGTGGTTTTTTTTCCCGAAATTTCTGCTGCACATGGTTCTGAAATAGTTCGTTCCAATGCGCTTCCGAATTCTTTTTATCCAAGATGAATGCAAAATTTTGATCCTTTTTTTTGGGCTTCCTCAGAGGTTTTTGTATTCGCTTTTTCCAATTGCATGCGTCGTCAACACCCGACGTGACGCTGCAGCATCCGATTGTGAATCCTCCCATTTGAAAAGCAAAAGAGAAAGCAGCACCGTCAAAATCCAACGTTGTGAATACCCATTTGCGAAAACTCAACAATGCATCCATCCAATTCTTTCCCAAAACAAAAAAAATGAAAAACAAAATCTCTCTACAGTTCTGTTGTTGGGTGCTGGGAATCATCATTCTTTCTTTCACATGGACTCTGCTGCATCTGATTGTGTGAAACTCATTTGAGGTAGAAAACCAACACATTATTCGTTCATGCATTATCGCATGTGTCTCTTTGGGTTCAGAAATTTTCAGAGGCTGGTGCTGTTGTAGATTTTGCTGAAAAACTGTGCATTGTCTCTGCTGCTGCTAACCAACTTCAGCAAGAAGGAAAGGAAGGAAGGAAGGAAGGGAGGTTTTCCGTTTGATTTCTGACACACAGCTACTACTTCTTGTGTTGTATTTCTGGTGATTCCTAAATTCATTTGCCCGCAATCTTTTTCTCATGCAACTATGGAGCATGTGTGATATGCTAATAATTCTCTTGTTTCTTGCTTGGATAGGCAAGTTTGTGAACCTTTTGGGTGGGAAATTTTGTGGGAATTGGATTCTCTGAAAAGTCCAGGTCTAAGAGAATTAATTGCTAACTTGTATTTTGTCTTAGGAAGATAAAAGCTCAAGGATGATGGGTCCACACATGATTCCTTGTTAGGTCTTGATTTCTTGTCTGTTTTGTTGAACAGTGGGATCTTATCAATGGATAAGGAATACAAAACCATAGATGGGGAGTTGGAGTTGAAGAATATGAGATTGCAAATGTCCACGGTAAGCCAAGATCATCTCAAGAATAAAATTTGCCAAAGGGTTGATCACTAACAGGAGGAGTGATCACACACATTCCTCCTTCAAGTTGCCAAAAAATCTACCATTTGTGCTTTTGCCAAGCTGTCAGTCAGATAAGATACTACATTTCTTCAGCTTTCCAAGTACCTGGAACTACTGCTCTTGTTGTTGTTGTTAAAAGCCTGTGATTTGCTTACTGTGTTGATGCCCTAAAGAACATTGGGTGGGGTTTCATTGAATTGGTTTTTGTATCAGAATATTAATCTCTAGATGCAAAGTCCAGTACTTGTTTACAAAGAAGATATGTGTGATTCAAAGTACTTCTGGACTTGACTGAAATCATTTTTCTGTTTGACAACAGGAACTCATGCAAGACAGCACAAAAGAGCAATTTAAGAAAGAAAAGGAGGCAATTGGAATGTCAGCAATAATGGCATCAAGCTCGGCCACAACTAGCTCTGCACCACAGGGGTTGATGAAAGCCTGGGAAGTTGAATATTCGTTGAACTCTTGTCCCAGTGCACCACCAGAGCTGGAGTCGATTAGAGCCAGCTCGCAAGATCAACTTCATATTCTGTCACCCATTCAATCAGACAATGACTCTTCAGCAGCTCCTGGGCTACGACAAAGGCTTGAAAGTATGGGACATAATGAACTGGTGAGCATAGCTATTGATATGGCCCAACAACTCGAACATCTTAACCAGCCACCAGACACCAAGTTCTTCATGGATTCGGTAAATTCTCCTGCACTCTTTTTTCCTTTGTAATTGCTGAAGAAAATGACATTGATATCTTCATTGGGAATGCCCATCATAAGTCTCAATTGGACTAAGTGATGGTGGGTTGCACACTTTGTGACCCAGAGTTTTAACTCGTTGCTTTAGAACCCACATTTTTTTTTGGGCCTTACAAGAGGGTGGAGACTTATGAAGATTTTCTGAACAAATGTGACCCAAGTCGCTTAATCATTTTGCTTGTCATCATTCAAGAACTTTATTAAGATTTGACAACATTTGTCTTTGGATTTGGAAGGTGGAGATGGCAAGCTCCCAGTTCAATTCACCCAACATAACTGGAATTGAACATCTTCTGAAAGATGGTCTTCTCGCATTCCTCCTCAAATTCAAAAAGTATATGCCTCAGTACCCTCCTCAGGTAAGAAATACACACAACATCGACACAGGAAAAATTATGATCAGTGCCATAAGTGCCATCAAATATGCACCTTGAGACATTTATTTTTAGTGCTTGAGCTGTTTTGGATCAATTTTTTTTCCTTCACCTGATGTTCTTATGTGAAGTGCACTAGGTGGTCAAATTCAACAAGGTAAATTTCAGTGCACAAGTGTTGGGGGCAGAGCAAGGATATGAGACTGTCGGCTCCAAGTGCTTCAAATGTCTGCTACCCTGCTTCATCAAAAGGCAAGGGATCCAAAAGTTTACGGTGTTAGAGAATTGTTCCGGCTATCTCATGCCTGGAACAATGACACTTGTGTGTGGTCCTCCGGGTTGTGGTATGTAATTTTTACACACGATCTGTACAAACAACAACCCAATTCAGTTCTTTTTGTAGAGGCCCAATTTCTCATCTCTAATTATAATAATAACTCAGGAAGTTATTTACATGGGTTTTTGACATTGAGGCTTTGTAGAGAAAAGGTGCTTATTTTCTTGGGTGGTGTGTCCTGCAGGGAAGAGCAGTTTTCACAAGGCATTGGCTGGAAGACTGTTCATTGACGACACCACAACCCTTAATGGAATTGTCAGTTACAATGGGAAAGACATTTCTGATATACAAGTGCGACGTATTGCAGCTTTCATCGCTCAAAGTGATAGGCATTTGCCTAATCTGACTGTGCGGGAAACTTGTGCATTTGCCAACACCTGTACAAGCCATTACAATAAAACTGAATACGACTTTGCAGATGACCCAAATCTGGTAATTTAAATAGCTAATTTCCCTTTGGTTCTGTCCTTGTAATTTCTTGATTGAGATCTCAATGTTGGTTAAGAAAGCAAAATGGTTTTCATGTGGCCTTTTCTACCTCTTTTCAGTCCCCTTACAAGGCACACATGATGGAGGGCATATTTTGGGTGTACATGGGTTTTCACTTGGGCACCTCACCAAGCATAATGGCTTGTACTTGGCATGCTCCATAGCACAATTAGAGGAGCCAGAGGATCAGATTCGCTGCTTGTTGTCCTTTGGTATGTTTTTTGGATGAAAAAATGGTCTAAGAACATGTGTGGGATAGTAACAGGCGAGAGAAGCATCATGGCTAAAGAATGAAAACCTTCCTTTGGAGATGACATTACATTTGCTTGGTCTTCGAGGTGTGATGGATACACCCATTGGCAACACAACCATACGAGGAGTTAGTGGTGGTGAACGCCATCGAGTTACAACAGCAGAAATGGTCTCAGGTACCAAATTTACTTGCTGTAACTTACAAAGAGAAAAACCCTCACAGAAAGAATACATATTGCACAGAATGGTACTTAGCTGATGAACATTTTCTGAGACCAAAGTCCTGCTCTTCTTCCTCAACATATTTTGCTTGTTAATTCACAAAATTACAATAGCAGTTTCATGAAGATGAATAGATTAATTAGTCCATAATCATGTCAAGAATGAAAATTAATTGAAAAACACCACCCCATCAGATTACCCTTGGTACAGCGCAGGCACTTTTTTGGTGTATTTTTTGGATGAAATTAGCACCGGACTTGATAGTTCTGCGGCATATGACATTGTTTCAACCTTTCGTACATATGCAAGGATAAAACAATTTACGTGCCTCTTTTCTCTACTCCAACCTTCCCCTGAAGTTTTTGACCTTTTTGATAGGTAACTTTGTTATCCTTTATCCACCCCTCCCCATTTCCCACAATATTCTTGGTCATAAAAATAGTCAAATCTCCAAGCAAGTGTGCGAAATGCAATATTTTGTGTTGTAGAATCAAAAAACAATCCCATAGTTCAATCATACTCTTAGCAAAAATGGTTGGTAGCTCAATGACTGTGCATTAGAAGAAAAACATGATTTTAAAGTCCGAAGTTTTGTACATTGGGTTGTAGGATCATTGTTTTGAATGAAGGGCGAATTATTTTCCAAGGACCCCGTGGAGATGTTTTATCATATTTTGAGACACTTGGGTAAATAATAACATTCCCCACCCTTACACATGCATTTGGAGTGGAGGATTGTATATTCTTTTTCCAGGTAAGTGTGCCTTTTGCACTTTGTCAAAGAAATCTTTTCTTTTTCTCTTTTTGGGTTTATAGTTTTTTGTGAAATCCATGGGCCCAAGTTTGAATTTTGTGATCTGGGATATTGCAGATATGTGAAACCAAACCATGTGGATGTTGCAGATTTTCTGCAAGAAGTTACAACAGAAGAAGGCATACACTTTTTGTTGCCTGAGTTTCAACACTTGACAAGCAATGAATTTGTGAAGGCTTACATGGACTCTGACATGTATAAAGATGTGCTTCGTATTGTTAACAATACTCAGGTTATTTTTATAGATCCTTTGCTAAACAAATTATTCTACAATTTTTGTTCATGTCACATCCAATTCAAGTTCTTCAATTGACACATCCATACTCTCACTAGGGAGCCTTTCTCCTGAACTGAAAATGATACTTTGGCTAGCTATCTATCTACTGAAGGGCTGCAGGCAGTAGGATCTACAGAAGCAAATTTCCCCATGGAAAAACCTTGGGAAAATTTCAACTATTTTAAAGGATCTCATTATGTAGCATGCATCATCCATTTTGAATTAGTCAATGATTTTGAGAAACAGATTGTTTGCATGACAATGATAAATTGGTGTTTTGTCTGTTCACAGAATGTACAGGAACTTTGGCTGGATGTTGCAAAACCGCTTGGTCTAAGCATTGTCAACAAACCCAGCAAGCCAGGTGAGGATGACCCAACACCAAGCAAATGTTCCTAGAGTTGTGATGGGTTTGACACACAAGTCCAGAAAGTGATGTCTTAGAGATAGATGTTTGCATATCAAGTTTGACTGGACTCTTGAAGAATACATACACATATACATATACATATACATACATACATACTTACATACTTACATAAAGTGCTGGTGCATGTACTGAAGTTGTGACAAGGCAACAAAAAAAACCACAACATTTTTCACCATATGATTTTGTACCCATGTTTATATAGAATATTCAAGTAATAGCAAATGTTAACTTCAAATTGGGAAAGAAATGAATGAAGTTAAAAAGGGTTTTGCTCATTTTGCTGATGTTTTTTGCAAGCAGGTGAAAAGGGGATTGTAGTGGTGGATAAAGTGGAAGCATCAGGAATGGCAACAGCCATAAACATTCAACATACAGCAGATGTTAAAGAAGGGGATACTATAATGGCCATAGGGGTTGTTGGTGAGGAACTTGAGTATCTTGGACTTCCAACGAGCACTTTGGATGCATTTGGCATCTTTGGAAAAGTTGCTGAAGCACCCCGAAACATCATCTTACAGCTTGAACGTCCTCTTGAAAAGGTAATAATAATACCATTGACTGTGTGACACCTCAATTTCACCACAACAAATCAAAAGATTTTCAAAACTTGGTGATGTTAAAAATAACCTGATTGAGTTCAATACAAAAAATAAATATATAGTAGACACTAGGAAGTTGAATTTGAGGTGTAAATATGATACCCAATTTTATTCTTTTGTTCATGATAATTTACAATACATGGAAGGATAATTGAAAGTTCCAAAAGCATTTAAACCTTTTCAACAAAAAGGGCATAGATGCATTCGATTGTGCTTTTGTGCAACATGTGTGAAGATCATGTGAAGACCATCTAAAGTCTGTATTTTTAAATATGTCTTTAACACAGGAGGATGAAGAGGCAGCTAGTGTATTTAAACAAGAATATGTGCAAGAATGGTGGCCCTCAACCAAAACTGTGTTACAAAGACAGGCCACTTTAGTGCTAAGGAACAAATCCTTTGTTTATGCACGTATTGTACAGGTGATTTAAGATTCATCCTCCAGAAGCTTTTCTAATACCCAGTCCTATCATATTAATTGTTCGATTGTGACTTTAATACTGTCAAAAATTCTGGCTTAATCTTCAAATATTTCTATTTGAATTCGTAAATTTGCATTGATAACATATTGACAAATGAAGCATACCCTTGTAATGTGCATGTCAAAATTTGGATGATTGATTGGAAAGGGAAAATGAAACAATTTGTTGTATTGTATGTGCCAGCTCTTGATATTAGGATTATTTACTGGAACCTTATTTTACCAACTGCCCAATACCACCCTTCGATCTGATATGGATCTAAGAAAATCACTTGCATTTTTGGCAGTGATGACTTTATCACTTAACACTTTTTCCCAGATACCCGTCCAGCTCGATGAACGTTCAGTTGGAACCTCTCACCCTACACCATTTTTTTCAATTTAGGGTTTAGGGTTTAAGGTTTAGTTTAGAACTTGGGAAATCTCATGGCCCACTTTTGAATTTTATAGTAGTTGGGTTTAGTTTAAATTGTTGAAATATGATTCTTGTGTTTCTTTTGGGAGCAAATGGAAAGAAAGATGATTCTTTGACAATTGGTCACTGATGTTTAGTGCTGTACAGAAGGTGCATTTGGGTACATTTGTTTTTAGGCCTATGTTTGACTTATTGATTTCTGTTTTTCATTTTTCAACCACAAGGGTAGGTGTTTGAAAAGCAATTTGCAGCTCGATTTTTCCGACCCAACGCTTATGTTTTGGCTTGTACATTGAGTCAAGTTCCATTCACATTAATAGAGGTATTATTAAGTGAAGCTTGTCTTGTTCACCGATGGCTTAGAAGATTGACTAGTAGTCGTAGTAGTAGTGCTTGTTGCACAATGTGGTTATTAAAAAAATTATGGAGTTTTTGTAGTGATTGTTGCATACATTGCAGTCATTAAAATTTGTAGTGATTGTTGCCTAATGCTGTTATAAAAACTTTTGATAAGTTCATGTCTCCATAGTGAATAATTGAACTTCTGTGTGAATTGCAGATGTTGGTGTATACGCCTCTGATTTATTGGTTAACTGGATTGACTCCATCCAACCATGGGGGTCACTTCATTTTGTACATACTTGTTGTTTTTATTGAGGCAATCACTTTTGCTACTCTGGTGCGACTACTGGCCTCTTTCTGTCGAACTAAAGAGGCGGCTAGTGGCCTTGCAGGTCTCAAAATTACATATATTATATTCATGATTGTTGTATGTTATTTAAGAAGCAAAAAACATATTGTTTCCTCATAAGTTCTAATTAATGCTTTCCAATTTCTCATTTCCTTTAAGGTGAACTGAATTGCTTTAAAATGTTGAATTTTGGCTTCCAATCATAGTGTGGGTTGTTATGGATTTGTCTACAGTTGAAGCCTATAAACTCTAGAAATTTCTTAACATTTTTATAATTGATAATTTTTTAGTTGTGCTTCTACCCAATAAGGGAAATCAAAACACAATTATGAAGCTCATAATATAAGGGCTTATGGGACCCAGGTTTAAAAGTCCTCAGATCTTCTCAATTCAATAAATTGGTTTGTCAATAAAATTTCTGCAAATGAGGGCAATTAACAACGATATTTAATTTGTGGATTTGCAGGTATATCAATTATATTTTTCCTGCTTTTCTCTGGTTTTCTGATTACAAAGAACAGAGTGCCTGATTGGTGGATTTGGGTTTATTACATAAGCCCCCTCCAGTGGGGAGTAACCGCGCTTGTATGCAATGAATTTCTCTCTGACAAGTATTCTCAAGTAAGTGATACATTTTGATGACAAGACACGACCCATTATGTGTCTAGCCCCAAATTCTTTTGGTCATTTTTATTTAACAAGTATTGACTGGATTGAAAATGGCAGACTTCTTACCTTATCAAAAAAAATCTTCAATTGTTAAACTAAAAAAACATTCATGAAATGATAACTTTGGCTTTCTCCACATGTATGGTTTTCTCTTGCATAATATGTTGTACATTGCAGCCTTGCAACAATAGCATAAGCTATTGTGTAGGACAACCAAATTTGACTGTTGGTCAAGCATATTTGTCCATTTATGAATTCCCAACAACATTTCTTCAAGGCTATTGGGTACCCGTTATCGTCCTCACATGCTACTACTGCATTCTTACATCTCTTTGTTTCTATGCCGTGGGGAATATCCGACATGATGAAGTATGTTTATTGATTTTTTTAAAATACCCATCCTCTCTCACATCCATAATTGCTTGCCCAAATTTACCAAGTTTTGCACTTTCATAGACATGTGATATAAAGGTGACAATTGTGGATCTTGGCAGAAAATTTGTGATCTTTGTTGGTAAGTTATGCTTTCCCTTTCTTAAGTGTTGTGCACCACTAGATCAGTATCCAACACTATCAAAACTAACAAAGTCATTTCCTTTGGTGTGCTCTGGAATCTCATAACAACTCATTTCCTTGGTGTGCTCTAGAATCTCATAACAAAGCCATTTGATTAAGAGGGACGAAACCATGAATTTTTGTAGGTGAAGCTACCGCCTGCCACTCGGTTGATGCAATCCTCAACCTCACTAAAGCCTTCGATGCGGTCTTTGCCTTCAATGAATCAGGATGCATCTAAACCGACCATAATTGGGAATTTCATGCTGCCCAAATTTAGATTTCAACGGAGTGGTCACACAGGTTCTATTGAAGTTGTTGACATCTCCTCTGAGCTCACCTTTGAGCCCATGATATTATCATTCCACCAAATCTGTTATGAGGTATGTGGATGCCATGATGACCAATTAAGAGAAATGGGTGATTAGACTACATTGATGAAATTACTTTCGACTTTGATTATGTTGAATAGCATGTGAGGATGAACAAATCAGTTGAATAAAATGTGGCCAAAATAATTCAATCTTGAAGCATGGCCAAATCTTCTTGTAGAATCCATCTTCAACACAAGATTATCACATGCCAATGAGAGAAAAAAACCCAAATTGATGATGCTTGGAATCTTAACTCAAAATGCTATAATGTGTGTTGATTGCTTCTAGGTGAAAATACCTGGGATTAAGGATCCAAGGATATTGCTATCAAATGTTTCTGGGTTTTCAAAGCCACACACACTGACAGCATTGATGGGGAGTAGCGGAGCTGGGAAAACAACACTACTTGATGTTCTTGCTGGTCGGAAAACCACTGGACGTATTACTGGAGATATCCTCATCAATGGCTACCCTAAAGTACAAGAAACATTTGCACGGATATCTGGGTAAGCAAGTAATGTATTTTCTACCATTCCATATACAGTTTTTGTTGAAATTGTGAAATTATTTTTTGCCAAAAATAATTTGGGCTTCACCACTTTCATTCATTTTCAAAATTTGAATTTCAAGAGTGTTAATGTGTAGAGTTTAAACCAAAGAACATATGTCACAAATTTCAGAATTCCATCCCAATGGAATGTATGAAACTGGAAACCAAATTGAGGGACAAAGTAGACACACATAAGCAAAAAGAAAGTGAGTTATCTAATTACGTGTTTAGGGAACAGTTATGTGGAGCAAAATGATATTCATATGCCATTAATCACAGTGAAGGAGTCTATTGAGTTTAGCAGTGCTCTTCGGCTTCCTAAAGGCACTCGTGCAGCTCGTCGTCAACAATTCATGCAACAGGTAAAACACAATTTAACTAATAAATCAAGAGGGAAATGCTTATTTGTTTGTTGAATATGGCAAACTATTCAACCAACTTCATTAGTTTTTTTCTCCTCTTTGGCTACAATGTTGAAAAAGAAGGCAACTATGATGTGTAGAGTAAAGCCTTAGGTGTGGAGACATTTTCAAATAAGGAGCCAAGGACGAGGCTTTCTCCAAACCCATGGACTTCACCCATCATAAAGCACAAGGCAAACCTAAACATACGCACATGCCACCTTGTTCTAGGCCTGTGATTTTGGGAATGTCCCCCACCCGTGGGATTTATCCAATGTCCAGCACAGTGCAAACATTATCGTAAACCTAAAACATATGTAGATCATGAGGCATAGGAATGGGAGGGATGACAAGTGTTCTCTTTGTGTAATTTGGGCAGGTGTTGAACTTGAAAGTGCACAAGGACTATTTGTGAGGTCTTTTGTAAGGAACTAACACTCTTTACTCAAAAAGAGGGAACATTCAATCTTTCAGGTGATGGACTTACTAGAGTTGAATGAGATTGGCGACAAATTAGTGGGTACAATTGGAGATGCGGGACTATCAATTGAGGAGGCAAAACGCTTGACAATCGGGGTTGAACTTGTAGGCATATATAATTCTCCTACTTACCTAGAGAGGGGTTTGAATGATGTTCAATTGTTGTTTGTAAATATCAAATGATTTTCCAACTTCATCGTTAAGTGTGATGTCAACCGAGAAGTCTTTTCAACAAGCCCCTTAGAAGGGCTTAGATCTAAATACATAGAGATTTTGGGTTTCTTGGATTTAGGTCAGCCTTTACTTATATGAGATCTAAACACACTTTGATTCATAGGCAGCAAATCCAAGCATATTATTTCTTGATGAACCAACAAGTGGACTAGATAGCCGGGCAGCTCAAATGGTGATGCGGGGTATTGTGAACATTGTAAGATCGGGGCGAAGTGTGATTTGCACTATACATCAACCAAGTCGACGAATATTTTTGTACTTTGATCAACTGTTGCTTTTGAAGCGGGGAGGTGAAGTCACATATTTTGGACCAACTGGGGAAAATGCACAAGAACTTTTGGTAATATTTATTTATTATTCATGGTTTTGCTGAATTT
Source organism: Sphagnum tenellum (assembly GCA_963921925.1). NCBI lineage: Eukaryota > Viridiplantae > Streptophyta > Sphagnopsida > Sphagnales > Sphagnaceae > Sphagnum > Sphagnum tenellum. The sequence continues at coordinate 7,894,802 of OY998150.1, forward strand.
TGGGTTTCTCAAATTCAAGTTCAAACTTCAGGGTTTTACTTCGTTCATAGATTTTACTCAATATTTTGGTCATGGGTAACTTTTTAGTTAACACACAAAATTGTTGTATACAGGGCTATTTCCATTCATTGCCGGGAGTGCGTGAATGTCCAGCCAATCAAAATCCAGCATCCTATATGCTGGAGATTACAGGTGCGGGAATAGGTCACACTGCAGCACGGGACTTCAGTCTTGACTATGAGCGGAGTTCTTTGGCTCGGAAAAATTGTAAGGACATCTTTTCAAAGGCCTCTTCAATGAGTGAAAGACTAAGTGAATAATGAATGAAATGGGTGGCGTATTGATCATCATCCTAAAGACATCACTGCTTTTAGTTTCATGGCTGAGAATTTCAGTTCCCATGGGCACTTTTGAGTTCATTTTGATTGCATGATTTTCAAAATGAAATTGTTTGTTTCTCAAATGTGCACAGAATGTTCCACTTTGGCTCACAAAAAAATACTATCCATGGCACAATTTGCAAAAAAACCATAAGTTTAGAGGCTTTGGATGGGGCTTTTACAGTTGAAGAACTCGAAAGATATGGATATGGGAAAGGCCTTTTAGGGAAAGAACCGCTTACGAGTGGATATGCTGGTTCATGGTCGCTTATGTTTCGGATTGTTGTCATGCGTCAATTCCGCACATATTGGCGTAACATTGCCTACAGGTTCCATCTTCACTTTACATAACAAAAACCCAACATTTTATTAGCCCTGAGACAAAAATGGATGAAAAATGTGTGAATTTGAGACTCTGAAACTAAACTATGTATCCATATGTTTCTTCCATTTTCAATGTCTGAAATGAAATAATTCTTTGTCATTGTCTTTGGGTGCAGTTTTGGCCGAATCATGTTGGTCTGCGTTCTTGGATTGATTTTGGGAAGCACTTTCTGGCAGGTTCAAACTTCATACTCTAGTCTTTCTTGTTTCCCCCCCCCCCCCCCCCCTTGGATGTGTTGCAAGATTTGGGTTGCACTGGTGGAGTTGCTCTTAGATCCTTTATGAGCTCCTCCTGACTTGTCATTAATTTTATCCATCCTACATTGGGAAACCATGACCCATTGCAATTTTCACTGACCTAAGTTGTTCTTCTTGTTTTTAATGTTAGCAGATAAAGTATGATACAGCTACTGGAATGGTTTCTCGCACAGGCCTGGTCTACATTGCAGTTGTCATGGTTGCGATCACTAATGCCAACAATGTCATCCCCCAGGTAACTAATTGGATCATGTATTGCCCTAATTTTGACAACAAAGAAGCAAATTTCACAACCATTACATAATCTTATCAAAACTATAAATCAAATAAATAGGGAAGAGAGGAGGATTGAAACCCATTATTATTTTTTGGCTTCAAACCAATAAGGTGATCTTGAATGAAATCTTCTACGTGTTTGTTTGGTTTCAACATTGTAGTATCGTTTATATTCTTCTTTCTCATAAACCTTAAACCCTAACCCTAAACACTATACCCATATGGTTTGAAACATCTAGGTGAATGCTGAACGTGTGGTATATTATCGGGAACAAGCATCAAACATGTATCCTGTTTTACTGTACAGTATATCATGGACTTTGGCAGAGGTAATTACTAGTAATTGCAGATTTTGATGAGAAATTGCCCTACCCATCTCCATAACAAAAGGAATATGTTCAATAATTGTACTTTACAAATGGCTAAAGGTCAAGATGAATGTACTATATAAATAATAATTCTTAAAAGACCATTGGGTATGGATGGCATGTAAATTCCTTCTTTGTTCAAAGATAGTCTTAGGAATCATAAGGCAAATAGATGATTGGGAAGAAAGAGCTAATGTTTATGGTTCTAGTGCTTAGGAAAAATTATCATACCATTCAATGATGAATGTATTGACATAATGTGGAAACAAATACATGTTGTTTAACCAAGTCTAAGTTGGGAACAGATTCCGTATTTGTGCTTTTCAACGCTACTCTTTTGTGCAATCTGTTTTACTATGGGTGGCGTGGCAACGAATTCTGGACAAGCATTTTTTGAGTTCTGGGTAATTTTCTTGGAGTATGCGGCATGCATCACATATTTTGGCATCTTTTTGGCCATGTTGACCCCTACACCACAGGTCCATTTCCACCCATTCCTACACTTAATTCAATTCTTACTTCTTTACACTCAATGTTGTGTTGTGTCAGTTGGTGCCAAACGACAATTTATGGCAATAGGCAAATGTTTGGGCTTAATAATCTTTTTGTTATTTACTCATAATATTCCTTTCTTTTATATTATTCTTAATTTTTTTGAAACACCAAGTGAAATGATGAATTCGGTTACAAATATGCCCAACAAGTCAATTAGGCCATCATTTTAAAAAATATTGACAAATTTTCGTGAGATAGCCATGTTAGGTGAAATGAATGAAATGGGTTTGATTTCATTTTGAAGAATTCAAAAGAAAATGATATTTTGATCAATTGCCAATCGTGCCAATTTCCCATGCCACTAGGGTAGTGAGCTACCTAGTGTGGACACGCTAGATCTCATCTAAACTCAATGGGGAAAAGGGTTGATGGTCATCTTTCTTCTATGGGCATTATTAGCCTCATGATTTTTCTTTCTAGGTAGCATCATTTTCTTTCTAGTTGGATTGTCATCAAAATTCAAGCATACTAAAGAAACTTGTTTATGGCAACTGATGAATTGATGTTTGTATAACTAATGGCGACGTAGGTGGCAACAATCATTATTCCTATCATTGTGAATTTTTGGTGTGTCTTACCACTTTGCCTTCAAATTTTTTTAATGTTACAATTGCATTCAGCATGACAATTCAAAGATTATGCACAATCAAAACACGTTCACTTGTTATCCAAAAATAAAAATAAATAACAACTACTATACGTTTTGGTTTTCTCGTGTTGTCAAGTTAAATTGCAGAAATGAGCAACTAACATACGTAATTGCTTTTGTGAACAGGAATATGACATCTGGCTTTATGATTCCCAAGTCAAAGATACCTAATTTTTGGATATGGTTGTATTGGGTTAACCCAACCCAATATACTATTAATTCTTTAACAGCTATTGCTTTCTATTGTGATGTTGAACTTCCCTCGTGCAGCACATGTACTTTAGATCCAACCACTTGCCCAAGTTGCAATTGTGTGCGAGTAAAAGATGAAGGGAATGTTTTGGCTTGGTTAATAATGCAAAGTGGGATGTCATTGAATTATAATTCCCGTTACAAAAACATGGGTGCCCTTTTGGGCCTAAATATTGTGTTTATGGTTGGATGTGTCTTAGCATTGAGATATATGAAATATAATAGGAGATGAAGATTTGTGTTTAGGTTTAAGACTAAATGTTATTTTGGGTTGAGGTGTAAGCAAATGGGGCTCATTGAGTTTTTTCCATCTAACAATCAATGTCTTCCAAACACCTTTTAAATGCACAACAAATGCATTGTGCATCATCTATTTTGTTGTATGGACATGACAAGTATAGAATCGCATGTTTAGTATTTAAAAACATTCAAATATTTCAATGGGACGAATCCTCCAAAAAAAATTATCCTCCAATTAGGTGGTAGAATTTAGCACTAGTCATTATAGGACGATTGTTCCCCAAAGCTAAAGACATGTTGAATGAAGTTGTGTATGTATTCCTAGCTCAAGGATACATGTTCATGCCACATATACTACAAAGACATGAGGTTTCCAGCCTCCCCTAGTATGATGTTGCTTTGTTTCACTCAAACATGTTTCAACAATCTCAAGGTTGTATCAAACATCAAAACAATGTTAAGGTAGTCATGAACCTTAATGCACATGCCATATTAGTATTGGCTAATTGTCACATGCTACTTAAGATTACCTTGCAAGTGTGTTTGCCAAATATTTACAACCCAAAATACACGCATAAACCTAATACCCATGTTGCATGGATACAACATTAGGTCATAAAGTTGTTACAAGCTTGTGATACACTCTCTTAACTTGTTTGCCTTTTTCCAATGGCATTTGCTGGCCAATTTCACAGATATCTCTGTTGTGTTGTGCCTACTCAATACAAAAATTCACGAGTTTTCTTCTATCACAGAAAATCATGAAACATACTGCAACAAATCAAGAGTTTCTACTGCAATTGAAACCATACAAAGTTGCCACCACCCACCAGGAAATCACAATGGCATTGACGTTTTACTCAAAGCATCACACTGATCTCAAACATCCTTATTCATATACTGCATGGTTGAGAATAACTCAGCTTTTTTGGGTTCAAAGCAAATTCATGATCTCAATAAAGACAAGCTTTCATAACCCACCGGAAAGGTGATGTGAGCATATTAACAAAGGACATGGGTTGTTAAGTTGGTAGATGATGAACACCACAATCACAAACAACATTATAGTCTACAAAACACACCCAGAAATCTAGATTCCATAAAACAAGCACTTTGGCATGGTTTCCAATGTTGTCCATGCTGCTCACACCAGTATGCCAATCAGTTCATCCCCCCAAGTACAAATACATGCAAAGTTGCAGTTCTCGGTCTCACTCTTCTTTGATTTCACAAACCTAACATGCATACCCATTGCAATCAAAACAACGGGCCACTTTATGTGATACAAATGAACAAACCATTTGTCCTGAGTTTCTAAAGGCATTCAAGACATAAGTGTTGAGATTAGGGTTATGCAATTAGGGTTTTGACAAATTCAATGAAGTTGCTAAACTTGTTGCTGCCTCCTTGTCAATCACCCACAAAAACAAATTTGATGAACAATTATTATATGTCGAAGGAACAATACTCCCATCAAATGCATAATACTTGACAGCACAAAACTGACATTCTAATTCAAACTTCCAAAAATGTAATGAAAACCCAGTTCAACACAATATGTATCTATGAGACAATAATCTAGTTTGCTCCACACACCACAGAGTTTGGCCTGCACACACACACCCCATGCATGCAAAACTTATAGATTATCACATAACTTGAATTGCTACAGTGATGCCAAAATCTCCTCCACTCCCCAAATCAATGTTACATTCCTCAAGACTCTCAAGGGTTTAAGATTAACAAAGTCAAGCAGCTATCTGAATTGCAACTCCTTCTGAGCCACCACCATAAGAAAGCACCAATTGAGCTCCAATTTCCCAAGAGCAAAAACACCCACAATCTTCATCAAGACAAAAACCTTCTAAAACCAAACCAGACAATAAATATAAAATCATGACATGATAATTATCATGGATTATATTTATAACTAGTAATATTAGTTAATAAATTATCATATAAACATATAATAGTTCTTTTGGGAAAAAAAATCAAAACATGCTGAAAGATAAAATTATAGAATATTACCTTAAAGAGTTCATTTAACCTATAGTTTTCAAAACCTTTAAAGTAGTTTTAGACAACTTTAGGTTAATCAACTTACAAAATGGTCATTATTTTCATAAGATTTGCACACGGTGTACCAAGACCTTTATACATGTAATTATAAATATATAATCCTGACATTTAAAAACATACAATTATCATATTTTAATACTTCTAGTCCATATTCAAACATATTTGTGGTGTAGTTTGTTTAAATATATGTTCTTTAAATTTTTAAAATATGCTAAACATTGATTTTTAAATGAATATCAAATTGAGCCTTTCAATTCACAGTTCCTAAAACTTATAGTTGAATTTTATATCATTTACCTTTTATGTAGAGATTCTATAGTGAACTCTTTTAAGGAATAATTTTATTGTATTTTGCATGTACACATATGTCACAAGTATTGCAAATTGTGTTATAATGTAAAATATTCATGAGTTAATTACATAATTTCTTAGAAATGAAGATTTCAGAGTTCAAAAATCGGATAAATCTAATATTTAACAATAAGTTCAATTGACTTATTAACTTCTTTTTTTTAAATCAAATTTCTTACCCAAATACCCTAACCCTTTCTTTAAGAATAATGTGTATCCAAGGTGTAGGCTCCGATTTCGGACATAACAAAAAGAAGAGTTATCTCATCCAGTTCTCATCCCGGTTGTAACAAAATGGGGGTTACCTTAGGTTCGGGTCTCAAGGACCTTACCTTGAACCTCCGGTTATTAATGTAATTACCCTTTTAATGTAATATCAATACTTAGGCAAAGTTCATGTGAATTAAGCATAAAATTTTGTACAAAAATAACATATGCCTTTTTTCAATTTTTTATAGTTAACAAAAAAGATTAAATTGTGTTATTTCATTTATGAACTTTTTAGCACTAATTTTCAACAATAGTTTTGTTGTTATTTGGTGGAAATTTTCTCTTTCATTATATTCATTAATTAATTATAAGTATAGATTCCTTGTTTCTTGAAAAAAATTAAATCAAGTTATAAATAATAAAAACACAATACCTATAAAATTTTGCCATGATTTAAAAGCATTTGCCCATATGGACATGAACACCTACAATTAAATCAATTCCAATTCAAATATTAAACACTTTATAATTGGACAAAAAATTACATTAAAAACACATGAAGATAAACATAAAATTATGGAAGATATGATTTTTTCCCTAGATCTATACCTGAATTTGTTTATTTGGCTTTGACTAAACACTTTCAATTTATATTTTCCATTCATTGTTAATAACATGTGAATTGCAATTTTAATGTGTTATCGAAATGGAATGAAATTTCATTATTATTGATCAATGCCTATAAAATATGATGGTTTTAAACTATCTCAAATCATTGAACTTGCACGATTTGTAACTCTTGATCTAACATAACATATGTAAGATCAAGAGCAAATGATTTTTTAATGTGAACAAGGACTTTAGATGTAATTTTTGCAGCATGTGCTTTGTGACCAATAATAACGTATGCTAACACAATTGGAAATGATGTTTTATAATAATATGTTTGATATGTGTATTTATGTTGTAATGTTTGTCTATTCAAAGTTACATATACGTTTGTGCATATAACTTTTATTATAATATTTGTAACCATTTTGTTATCATCAAAAGTAAGAGATGTTACTATAACAATTGTTCCACCTTTGGAAATATTAATATTTTTTGTAATCATTATTTTGCTCCAATGGCAATATATTTAATATCGTCAATTTTATGATCATTTAACCAATTTTGTACATTTTCAATGCATGTAGCATTAGCTTTCATTGTTACATTAAAAATTTCATGAGGTTGAAATATTTTGTGCATTGTTTAAGCATTTTGAGATAATCTTAAAGCAACAGCTCCACTTGTTGTAGTCAAAAGTACATTTTAATTTTGCATTTGAAAATATTGTGTCAAATATTTAATTAAAAGAGTTTTACCACTTCCAAGTGTTCCTTCTAATATGTGTAAACTTGTTGATTGCTTAATTAAAATTTCAAATACTTTTAATTGTTCATTATTAAATGTATAATCTTGTATTTCATGTTTGAAATCATGTTCAACATATTTTATACATTTTACCACATCTTCATTGAATTTTTTTTCATAGGTGAACTTTGTAATTTCAACTTTTAATGTTGAATGTAAATATGAATATTTCTCCCAAAACAATTCAAAAAGTTGAGTTTGTTTTTCATTTTTAAAAAAAAATTAATTTGCATAATGTAACAAATATGTTTGTAAAACTCCATTATGTTGTAAAATTCCTTTTAATTGACATTCTCATACATATGAAATTCAATGTTATTTAAAGACAACAATTGTTTTTCATTACGAAATAGTATTTTTTGTAATAATTGTTTTATAAAAATGCTTCACTATTGTGTATAAGGTGAACAATTGTAAATCTTCTTAATTTTCTATTTTCATAAATAATAAAACCAAGATTATATTTTCCAAATTGTTGACATGCTGGGTAAATTTTACGTTCATAGGTATATTTTTAAAAATATTATAATTGTATTTTTTATGCATTTTGTATATTTAAACGCTCAACATTTTCAGTGTTTAAATTTAATGTTCCATGTGGTTCACATTTTATGGCATTTTGAATAAATAAAATGACCGATAAAAATATGTGATACGTAAAATATTCAAGTGAGCACCCCATAATAATAACAAAGTTAAATGATATGGAACAACATTTTGATATTCATATTGTGGTCTATAATATTCCCATCTATTTGTGTCCTTGTTGATAAATGGGTTCAACATGTGAAGCAAATGGAAATCCAAGCCTATAATTTCCATTCCAACTTTTTCAAATGCATCAATTTTGACATTCATGAAGTTGTTTTCACAACACCATTTTAAATAATTTATTTTGTAAATTATCCTTTGAAACAATAAACTTTGTAGTTGTTCCATCAAATATAGTGGGCATAACAACAACTATTTCATTTGTTATTATATTTAAATTTTCTTTTTCAACCCATAATATAATATGAGCATGAACAAATCCATGATGTTGTAACGAATAATGAATAATATTTTCTTACTTTACCCAAAATACCATTATACATAAACATTTTAACACAAAAATGAAATAACGTTGCACATTCTATAGGACAATCTTTCCATGACATATTTGGATTATTTATTGAACAATATACTCCATATCATTAATTTCTCACCTTCTTAGTGTTGTCATCTCATATGCAATTAAAGTTTTTAAAAATGAAGCATTCCAAATTAATAGATCTTGTAAATTGTGAACTATGTCATCTAGGAAAACTTTGAATTAATGATGGAAGTTTATATTTTATTATATGTTGAAAATTTTGTGCATAAGTCATATGTGGGAATTTTTGTTTCATGTTTTTAAAGTCTATTCCTAAACAAATGTTTGATGTTTCTTTAATTAATTGAATTGATCGTCACAAATCATATATGACTAACAAATATGGTTTATACATTGTAAATGGTGAAAACAATGTATTCATACAGAATTTCAAATATTCATGTATTGAGATTTTACCATCATATGCACCATGTCCATGTGGAAAGAGAAATGGAAATAAACTAAGATCCAAAATTATACTTGTGGTATTATCTTGTAACCCATTATATATCGTTATAAGTTGTTCATGAAACACTGTATTATTTTTCTGTAATATTTTTAAAAAATTTCCTTAATAAAAAAATCTACATCCATAAAAGATTATGAATTCACACGCATGTCAAATAGAAGTGATAAATTTTGCACTTCATCAATAACATGCATACTTTCAAAACTGTGATTTGAAACATGATCTTTATTGAGAATGTCATCTACAACATTTGAAGATAAAACACACATATTATATAATCATTTGATTGTTCAAAAATAGTTTTGTATTGTTTAAACCATGGATTAGTTTTCATATCTAGTAAATAAATAGGTTCAATAATTTCTAAATTTTTTTCTTTACATATTTGTTTACTTAAAATCCCATCCCAACTTAATAAAGGACTATACAATAAACTTATATTCATAATTTCACCTATGCTAAAACCCCAAACTTTGATTTTGTATATGCAATCCAATATTTTTTAAAAAGAATGATTGAATATAAAGTGGATGTTTTGATAATAATGCATTCATATAAATGGGTGATTGAAAAACAACATATTTTGCATGTGTTGGAGCTTCACGTTCAACATAACATTTTAAATGTATATATATATATATTAATGTGAACCCCGTGCCTAATGCACAGGTGTGTGTGTATTTGACGGTACATATTACAAAATTACAACTACAAATTAATGAAAACATTAATATTGTTATTGAATTTAATCCTTACGTGCCAAAATTTTCAAAATCAAAATTCAAGCACCCAATAGGAATCTTCAAATTATATTAATTATTCGACACATTAATGCCACACCTGAAAAGGTAGTACCATAGTTTCATTGTTTAACTAAATAGGGTAGTCAGGGTGCATTCACACATGGTGTTAGGGACTCTAGTGTTGAGTCCCCTAATATCATGCTAGTCACTTCTGACTAAACTTATTTACCATGAAGATTTTATGTTAAGTTAACATTCACCCATTTGACATTGGGTGCCACATAGGATTCCACTTAGATTTTCATTTAACACTAACTTAGCATCAAGTGTGAGTGCACCATCAATGACTTTGCAAAGTCCAATTTTTGAAGTTCATTGGTGGGAAGGGGGGAAAAATTAAACAATGCACATTGGATGTGCTAAATACTTCTAGGTGGTTACCCTTGGGCATGCTCTCAAGCATTTACCTTACATGAAGGGTAAACATAGTTTGGGTCACCATTATTAAATGCCTTTGCCACAATAGCCATGGCAACCTCCACAACCAACACCTATGTGACCTTTTTTTTAAAGTTTTTTTAAAAAAATTCTTCACATGGGAGGTCAAACAAAGGGTGGTCCTTGAGGTGATTTTTTTTCTTTTGAAAAAAAAAGGACCCATGGGTGTTGTGGAAGGTTGCCCTGGCTATTCGTGCCATGATGGCAGCTGCAATGGCTATTTTTGCCAGTGCTTTTCAGGTTTTCTAAGTGCACATAAAGGTGTATTTGGCCCTTTTGGTCTAATATTGATATCAAACCCGCATGGGGCGGGCCATGCTTTTCTTAGATAGTGACACATGCGAAAAGGGGGGGGAGGGGGTATTCATTTCTTCTAGGGTTTTTTTCCCTCTATGATGCCATCCATGGATGGATGACGAGACAGACGGATGGATGGATGTAAAATTTAAATTCATCCACGACGTCCTTCAATGTATGTATATATATATATATATTCCATCATATTTAGTAATATAATTAGATAATAAAAAATTTGCAACCCCATATGGAGTATATCCAGGATCATTATTATTTTCTTTATTATATGCATTTTTTATTTTTTAAATGCTTATGTTGATTTTTAATTTAACTATTCCACATATTGCAGAACATTTCATCTTTTGAAACACATATTTAGAGTCATTAATCCAATTATCATATAATTCAGTTTGAGCATTCCAATTATAGTCATAAGGTTGATAATGGTCCATTTGCCATTGTTGCACATAATCATATACGTTTTTGTTAAATCGCATTTTCATGATTGTGATTATTTTCACAATAAGATTTCATTCACATTCATTAGAAAAACATATACCAAACACATCCACACATACATATAATTAAAACCATAATTGAATTCACCAATGTATTAGAACAATCAATAAATATATGTAAATTCAATTTAAATTCCCATAAAATTTTGTTTCTTTTCTAATGGATTATCTCATATATATACACATATATGTAATTAATAAAACCAAAATTATAAAATAATTAATGGCCTTTTTCCCTAAGAATATTACATTACATAAAATTTAAAGATGAAAATTTAAAAATATACTAAAAAAATCATATATGAATACTTCCTTATGAAAATATTATAATTTCTAAAATAAATATTTGGAATTTCAAACACGCTAACTTTAATATGTAAAATGTTGTTCAAAGCTTTGCATAACTTTATTTTCAATAAATCCTTTTCTTACACACATCAAAATTCACATATACATATGATTAGCGAAAAAAAAAATAGGGGGAAAAAAAACCCTTTTTAAACTCTAATGTTTATTTCAAGGATTTTTATATTCAATCATATAAAAATTAAATTTTTTGAATATTATTACAAACACAAGTTGAGAGTGGAAATGAAAGTGCAGAATCGGGTGAGCACATTGCAAGATGAGAACTTAAAATGCCTTGTCAAGGTGTCAAAATATTTTAATGAGTATGCCATGTAACACCCAATTGTGCTCATAGTGAATGAGATAACCAGTTCTCTTGATTTAGGGTTCAGGGGGTTCAAGGGGTGCAAGAATTAGGAGCCACAACTGATTGACAATTTGTGACATGAACAAGGTGCGATGAGTACAATGAGCACTGAGTTCAATGCTATCAGAAGACAGAAGACAAAGTGTGCAACAGGATATGCGATTTAAAAAAACTTGGGCCCACTGCTCTGCACTGCAATTGACAATGAATTGTGTGTTCACTGGCTCACCTTGGTAGCTGCCAAGAATTTCTATGCCTACCTCTATTCCTTACCATTTTTGGCCAAGGCTAATGACAAGGCTATGACCTATGAGACAGCACATATTTCAAGCTTTGTCCTTCATAGTTTGGAGATTTCTGCTCTGGACAATTTGTTATACCTGATAAGCTGTATTCGTACTCAGACCTATATCAATTCATGATTGATTGATGTCAGAATACTTACTATGGAATTTTGATGATTCTTGAAATCCTTGACATTCAACCAGCATCACAAATTACCAGGTACAAAATCAGAATTGATACAAGTCTCAAGCACAGAGTGTCATGTGAAACAGATTCCATTTGAATAATTATCTTGGAAAAGGATTTACTGTGCTTTGGCTATTTGTAGCCTCTATTGAAATTGTATCTATTATTAAATTCATGAAAAAAACAGGAGAGTCCTACATGCAAACCAAAAACGAGCTCTGCATTGTGAACTGACAGTTGCATAGGAACAGAACCAGAATGTTGCGATGCCTTCCTGGGTGAGCCTGAGGGGTGAAAACTAATGGTTGAACTCTGGAGATTACACAAGCAGTAAAAGAAGCAAACAAAGGCCTGGGGGAGTAGTCTTGAGCTTGTTTGCAGCCACCTTCTCTATATTTGCCTTCCTTCCAAAATAGAATCCTGGATTCAGCACAATGCCATTAGGGAGGGCACACCCAGGGACAGCAGAGGAAGGATTGTAGAAGAGACATCCTTAATCTTAGGGGCAGCTGTCCATGTGCCATGTATTGCTCATTATGAGCCTTTCACTCTCAACCTGTCCGACCAACCTGTCAACATATGCCCTGCAAGCACAGTTGCTGAATTCACTTCATAGTTCTACTACTAAATAGATTCAAACTAATGTCCCAAAGAGGTTAACAATCTGGGAGAACTCCCACAGAGGAGGTTTCTTCAATACAGATCAACCAACTGATTTATAAATACAAGACAAGTAACCTGGTTGGAATTGATTTCCTCCTTGCAAATAGGTTGATGAACAAGCTCTGCTTCTGAAACATTATATTGAATGAATAAACAGGAGGTCAGGCTCAATGCTGTCTGGAACTTGAACATCTGACAAATCACCCACTGCAATTGAACCTTCACAACATCCATGGTTAATGAGTAGTAGACCATCACCAGTAATGAAGATCACCCTTGCATTAAACTCAACACCTCCATTGGTGAAGGAGCTCCCAATATCTGGTGTGGACACCACTATACACTGGAAGTTTCCCTATTGCAAACCCTCCATATCCAATGCTCCATGAGCAAAAAGAGGGGATAAAGAATGAGTGTAGGCTAATCTTGTGAGTGTCACTGACAAGACTATGACCAATGACACACAGTGCCCTTGGACAACAAAAGGAACCCACCAGAGCTTGTTTTGCAACTTGTTTACCCATCTCCACATTACAATGGCTTCTGCAAGCACCAAGCAAGGGCATCCACATATCTACATTTGGTTTACAGAGCATTGTCAGGATCAGATGCTCACTGTCTCCTATAGAAGGCATTTCCAGGTCCAATTTGCATAGCTTGTTTTGCAGCACATTCATCCATCTCCAGATTACCATGGCTTTTGCAAGCATGAAGCAAGACTGTCCACACAGTTGTATTTGGTTCACAGGACATTGGCATGATCAGATGTTCTGCCTCCTGCAGATGGCCAATGTATCCCAGAAGGTCAACCATGAAGGCATAGTGTTCCACTGTTGCAGAAATACTATAACATGAACTCATTAAATCAAAATAGTGCAGGCCTTCATCCACTAGGCATGCATAGCTACGAGCTGATAGAAGAGAAACAAAAGTGATGTGATTTATCTCTCCACCTTTTTCAAGCATCTGCTCAAAGTGTCATGAGCTTCTTTAGCATACTCATGCATTCATGGCCCCAAAGCATGGTGTTCCAAGAGATCACATCACCTATGCGCATCCTGCTAAAGTCTGAATGCAAACCCCAATTTCAAAGGTTTCATGATGGATAATGCTCAAGCCAATTGGAATGATGTCCGTATCATGTACGGTTTTGGAGATGCCCCTCTGAAGACAGTTGACAATGAAAAAACTTGTTTGTTCCATTGGGCTTAGTCACTTGACAAACACACAAAACAATTGATTGCACTAGAGTTACAAGAATGACACAAGGCCTTGTGTTTTGAATACAAAAACGCAACATCTTTGGAAGAAGCGGATGTTCAATATGTTGCAATTTGATGTTGGTGGTATTCTTTAGGGCTACTTTTGAGAGTACAATTCCTGAGCTTAATAATTGGCTGTGTTTTTGGCACTTCTATGTGAGACAATGGGGGGCTTCATGCTACATGTGAGACACCTTGACTTTCATTTATTATTTGTTTATTCTTTTTTATGATGCCAATATTTTATTCGTCTTTCTTTGAAAAAGCTTGGAGAAGTTTAGCCCGGAGGAGCTTGCCAACATGCCAACTTGTAACCTATTTGAAACAATCCATAACATTTGGTTGCAACAATATGGGAAAAGGGGTGGATGCTTTTACCCCACAACTTTTGATTATTATGTTCATACTTTTAGACAATGTGCATTGTACATGGTATACTTGAATGGTGGAAACTGCAAGTCTCGACAAGGGTGAATTGCAATTGCAAAAAAAAACCAATTTAATGACCTGTCGTAAATGGCCAACATCATCATAAAGATGCACCGGCAAGTCCTCCTTGATTTATAGAACACCTCATTTGGAAGGTTAAATTTTTTTTGGATCCACAAAATGGAGGGTTGATGTAGCCCCAAGGTTAGAGGGGGATTCACATAGGCATGATCGTGTGAATTTCTCTCAACAGAAAATTAACACAACATTAAGTGATTTCATTGGTTCATATGTTGATGTTATAGAGTCTAGTGGGATTGTGAAGGATGAAGCGTTTTTTTTTTACTTTTCAATAATTGAGGTTCAAATGCATGTGTTTAAAGATGGTGTGTGGAGAATTGAGAGGTGCCCATCATTGTCGAATACTCATTGTTCTACAATTCAAAAAGACTTGATGAAGCATTGCAATGCCCAAATCATTACAAGAATAACAATTTGTGGCATACCTAATCCATGCTACGATGGTTTGTGGTTTGATTTGAAAGGGTATAGACCAATCTATCACAAGTTTTGGTTTTGTCCAAATGATTTGACTCACTATGTTGGAGGAACTAGGAAAAATTATTGTGTCAATAGGCCACTTTTCCCATCAAGATGGCTAGTCAAATAAGGACCAACTAGTCAATTTGAGGTCATAGCATTGGAAGAGGCAAGATTTATTCTATGTGAAGCATGCAAACAACAACCTCCTAATTGACTTGTAGATTCAAATGCTTGGCCAAACACTTGCAATAGTAAAACAATCACTATGCAAAAACATTGAAGTTTTCAATGCGACAAACAAATAGGTGGGAAGCTAGATGAACTTTGGAGGTTGTTTTGTTGGCTACATAAAGTCCTCCACCAAGGTATGGAAAGATTTACATCATGAGCTCTAGTCCACTTCCTAACACAACATAATATGAAATGACGATTGGAAATTTCCCTACTTGCACTTGTGTTGATTTCATAACAATGATGGCAAGTTCCTTGGGTGCTTTTGGGAAGTGGGTGCATTGCAAACACCTCTATTTCATGTTGCAAAATGTGATGTATTATGGCCAAACAAAAAACTTCATTCATTTCCTGACATGGAGTTGGAATGAAATGCAACGCCTAACGAGTTGTGCTAAGATGGTAGTTCATGAATATTTGAGAATATTCATGTCTAATTATACAACATGTGATAATGGGACTTTCACTAAGTACATTTTGAAGTAGTTAATAGATTAAAAATACTAATACTAAGTGCAAGATTTTATTTGATTTTTTGAAACATTCAAAGTGAATTGAAAATTGTTTCCGTTCAAGTGCAAATGGACAACCTATTGGACATGGGTTTATGTGTGTGCAAATTATCATAACTAATATGAAGTCCATTAATGTTTTGTGTAACACAGTAAAAATTTACCATGTCAACTTAGATTCCATCATACATGGCAAAAAAATTCCAATAATATCCTATCCATGTCATCAAAAAGATTTTTTAAGGAGATTCTATCATGTTCACTTGCTCACACTCATGTTCACATGCTCACAAGATAGTTTTGTTGTGTATATGTCATGTATGTGTGTCTATGTGTGTATTTAATCAATGTGTATTGTGTTAAATTGTCTTAACTCCTTTTTTGAAAAATCACCTAACAAGACAAGGCCTTGTTTCATGTCTAAAAGATTTTGGGGCCCACTTGTATGCATCATTAACTAGTTCCATAGTATATAAGCTAATTAGTTAGATTTATATTGTCATTTTTCACACAGTAATTTTATTCAACTATTATTTCAAGTGTAATAGTTAAGGACTAGGAGAAAATGTAGTTTGGTGTGAATTTGAATTCCTTGTGGAAGTGTTTGGGAAAATAATTATAGGAAACAACTTTTAAGGATATGGTCAAAATAGGAATAAGATGAAAAGTGTGTGACATGTGAAGATGACATGGGCAACAAATTAAGATTCATTTCCATGGAACAAAAAACTCAATTAGTTTTTATGAAGTATGGATTGTAATAGTCCTACGTTTATCATAATAATAAGAACTCCATGCCATACTTGTGATCTCTTTTGAAGATTGAACAATTTGTAACATTTATTTTGGTGGTGACAAATCAAAATTTTGCTTAGTTTGAAGAAAATTTTGAAATTTAATTTTAAAACAATTTGAATGACAAAAATAACAACTATATAACAACACAAAAAAAGAACCTTCCATAAGGGACAAATCTTATTGATCAATAAATATTCCAATTACTTTCTTTCTAAAGTTATTGATGCACCTCAAACATGCTGCCAATACCCAATTGAATATAGTTGAATTCCAATAAACAAAAGTACATTTGATCTCCCAACATCTAGCATTGGTTTGATTTATGCAACAATATTAATCGGTTGGTCTCAAATGGTTCATGTCAAATGTGCTACCAACATACCACACACAACAATGTTTTCAATAACCCCCCAAAAAAAACATTTTGAATAATATTGTTGCTCATTTCATGTTGTAACAAGTTGAGGAGTATTGGATGGCTTTATCCAATAATAAGGTTACAAACTTAACTTCCTAATAAACTGTTAACTTTTTGTTTATGGATAAACAGTTCACATAAACAATCTAGAAGTATTATTTTCATAGATGGACCAACTTTCTTACCATAGAGGGAAAAAATCAAAACAAATGTATTTCCCCTAGATGATTAGAATTTTTCTTCTTTTTAACATACTAGTTGGTGCTACCACCTTTTACAGTTTAGATTAAATATGGAGTCCATGTGTGCTGAACTTTTAGGGAGGGGTTAGAGATTAAATCAAAATTATACAACATTCTTGAGAATAATAGCTTAAATTTTTTATCACCTCATGTATTCCATAACTTGATGACACAAATGGCCATTAAAAAAACCTTGCACATAAATATTTCATGATTTGATGCACACCGGGATGAAAGATATCATCATTTGAACATCAAATTTCTTCCAACAAAACATGATAAAAATGTGATTGATATTTGTATCAAGTTGTATGGATATGTATGATTTTTGTAATGAACAACATGATAAGGGTATGCATGAAACAATCTCTATGTGACGTGTCATTCTTTTACTTGCAAGTCTTCCAATAAATGTTTTTGACCAATTTTGCCTGTTGCATTTAATGTTTTTTTGCCCTTTGGGTATTCATAATTTTTCTTTTCCATGAACAGTTGGCTAAAAAATTGTCCACAAATCATTGAAGCTCGTTTAAGGTTTAGGCTTTAGGTTTACATACATGAAAAGTAGTATAATTTACTATTATTTCATTCAACAAACACACCTTTCATGAAAAGTACACAAGTAATATTAACAATGTTTATGCCCTTTGTTGGCAAATGCCATGCACGATAATAGTTTTGCATATTCATATTTCTTGGTTTCCAAACTCTTGAATCTAGTCGTTTGATTAATAAATACATACTTTGTAACAATTGAGTGCAAACAATAGAAAAACACATTTTGAATGTTGATAATGCACATAAGACAAAGGTGGCTTGCATAATGAAAAAAGGAGGAAAATGGTACAAGCTTTTGTGTTGCACACACATAATAACGAAATAAATGTAATTCAAAGGTTGTTGGAAGATCTATTGCTAGCAGGGGATTGTTATTTGGTGAGCATGTGAGCCCGAGCATGAGCCTATGAGTAGGAGAGGAAGGCATATTTCAATTATGTTCTATCCATGTTAATTGGAATATTCCACGATAGATTATGATGACATGTCAAAATACATCCTAACAAAAGTATATTCCTACCACATCAACAATAATGTCTTTGTTCAATTCAACATAAGCATAGAAATCTTCCAAGGTTTGTGTGCTGTGTGAATCCTTTATTAAGAATCTTGCCCCTAGTTTCAAACGTGTCTTATGGGGTATAATATAATTTGTTAATAGAAGCATATTTTGCGGTGCCACGTCATTTGTGGTTGTTGTCATCCTAGCCATTACATTGTGAGACAAATTAAACATAGCTATAACACGAACTTGTCAACAAAACACATGTGGTCAAATATAATAATTATCTATACAATTCAAAAATCTTATGACAAAAGATATTTCAACCATTCTAGCAACATTATTATGAAATGTTATTATCAAAACACACTTAAAAATTAATGCGCAATCTGTAGATGTATCCTATAAAGGGTTAGGTAACTAAAGGCATCATTGTAGGAATGTAAAAAAAGAATGCAAAAAATTGACAAATACACTATTATGAATATATATATGCAACATAACCATCTAAAATCTATATGTTGTTGTCATTAAATGCAACAAGTTTGTGGTCATTGTTACATATGTTAAGATATTATTATAATGCAATGCAAACCACTTTCTAATTATTAGAAAGGTGGGTATTTAATCCACAAGTTTTTGTGCACACATTAATAGTTGTTATTTTGTGGTGTGTGAGTTTTCTACACAAGTCTTCCACTCTTAATTGTTTTGCTCCATTTGAAAAAGATAACAAACATGGCTTGTTGAACTCCTTGGGATTTAAATTTGTACCTTCTTGTTGTCGAAAAGAACGAAATGAAGTCCATCCATGCATAATAAGTGCAAGTTGGATTTTGGGCAGTAAGGATCCATTTGTAGGACTACAAAATCTATGCGACTATGATTGTATGTTTGATGAAGACTTTCTAAACAATTATTACAACTTCCAAGAAACAATCCATGGCCAACACACTCGACAAATCGAAACAAAAAAATTTGACTCTTAAAGCAATCTGATTATTTATCGGGATTTGTGTCTCCAAATAAATATTCCCTTAAGATCACCATCAACGTAAAGTGGCTAGAAAACCAAAATCAACCCAAAGCAAGACAAGTATGAATCAATTACACTTGTTCATTGTAGGGAAATAAATACAACGGTGCCATTAGTGAGAGCGAGCCTTGAAACTCCATCTAGAGTGCAAGGATCTTGAAGTGACAATGACGTTGAAATGCCAGAAGTTGTGGTAGAACCATCTAGGGGAGTGGATAATGGACTAGGTCCAAACATTGAAGGTTTTCCACAACATTACCATAGAGGAGGCCATTGACATCAATGATAGCTCACAGCCATGAAAAAATATTGGAAAATTATAGGAGTGGCATTTACAAGACCTTGAAATGAACCAACATTATTGAAATGAAAGAGACAAACTAGTGCACAATGTGTATTTGTCTATGTGTGTTTGATTATTTGATCATGGATGTTTAACAAATAATGCATTTAAAATTTGATTTTAGGAATTGAGAAATGAAAGTTATGTTTACTTGAACAACTACAACCAAAAGAGAACCATAGGGAAGTAATTTGCAAGACCATCAAATGAACTAACAAATCCAACTAAAAATTGAATTTGTTTTTGCCCACTACAATATTGGAAATTTGTATTTGGATTGAGCTAGGATGGAAATTCTATTCACTATATGAAACATATTTTAGATAAAATAGTTGACACCAAATTCCATAAAGATATGTCGAACATTGATGCAACGTAAGATATAGTAGGAAAGATGAAATATGTATGGTCATTTAGAAACAAAACAATTGGGAATGACTTCAAATATAATGAAAATTACATTCATAATTGGAAACCCACACCCCACACAAGATTGATTTCAACTACAATAAATGTATAAACTAAAATTCCATCTCCTAATGGGGTTATTCACTATTGAAATTTGAAAAAAAATAATATTGGAAATTGTTATGTATTGTTATATATTGTTTAAATATTGTTTAGGTATTGTTAAGTATAATTCCCCACTGCATGGCACAACAATCGTTAAAAATATTGACAATATGAATAATTATATACATTTGTGTGTTAGGTTGTTAAATTGATAAATTTGAAAATGTTGATTTGATACTAACATAACCATTTTGATATAAACGACATCGACATTAGTTATTTATGAAATTTTCCAATTTTATACTTTGAATTTTTTTCCAAAAAACATGTACATTAGAACTCTAAATAAAAATAATCTCAAACATAAATGCAACACTAAAAAAAGGTAGAAAAATATAATTTTTATTTGGCATCCACATAATGTGTACAAGCCAATATGGAATTCCAACTGCCCAAAACCCAATTCCCTTGCAAAATTTCACAAATGAAAAGGATGGTTTGATTGAACATTCCCATGAATCGTATAAAGTTTAAGATCATTTTGAAAGCAATAATATATTAAATTATTTTATAGAGAAGTAATAAATTTTAAATTTTCTTTCAAAAAAAAATTGTTTTCTCAAGTGATAATTTATGAAACTTTGGATTTTCCTTGATGTGTGCTTCAATCATTACAAAGTAGAAGTCATTATTACAACCCATAATATTTAATGTGGAAACCTATGCAAAAAATAATAATACCCAAAAAACATGGAATTACATGGATAAAATATACAATTGATCCCATAACTAGGATTTGAGTTGGAAAGGGCATTCCCACAAATAACATTATATTGTCAATCTTGTTTAACAAAGCTTTTCCCAACGTTGTGGTTTGTACAAGCTTCGACATAGTTGTCCAAGTATTCCAAGAAGATGATTTAAAGGGAGCTTTGAGTGAAAATTGACATTAAAAAAAAAGTATGGGGCAAAACAGAAAAACATCATTAGAATTCTCCACCCAACCTTAGGACCACCCAATGGGTTCATAAACCTAGTGATCCACCCCCAAACTCAAAGACATTTGGTAAACATCTTCTAATGCTTCATCATTAATGAAAGCTTTAACTCCCGGATTGTAACCTTGGGAAAGTATTTGTAAAGGAGGTGAAGCCAAGGATTCTAGAACTAGGGCTTGAGCCTCAACATATGATGGTAGCAGAAAAATAAAATGGTAGGATCTTGGAAAATCTCATCCTCCCCAAATGAAAGCAAGTTCCTTAGTGGAGATAACACTTTGCAAATAAAGAAAGGGGAAAGTGTGAAACATATTATAAAAAAAATTAAAAGAATGCATAATATTGATGCAAGTGGACAACTTGCTCACAATCAAGCAACCTCTTGGAGTTTATTGACAAGAAATCAATATTGAAGTTGCGAACATGTTCGGTGTCAAGTTTGGGTGTGGCCATTTCAATGAAAGGTTCTAACACCTCCATAAAAACCTCCATATCTGACTTTGAAGCCAAGATGTGGCACCAAGGCTTTGGTAGGCCCTAACAATGTTGCTTGCAAGGTGAAAGATGATTAGACAAAAAATTTGATGCCAAAATTATGAATGAATTTTTTGAGTAAAAACACATACATGTGGATGTTGATAAATCCACAACAAAGGATCCTATCTTGGAACAAACATCAATCAAGGCTTAAACAATAGTAGAATACATTTCATTTGCAACCTTGAAGCATTTGCTCACCTTGGATATAAACATAGAGGCCCTATCTGTCCAATTATATAACATGTCTTCATTCCAGACATTAATAGAATTTTTCAAAAACTCATTAGATGGTGAGGAGAAGACGAATCTCCCAATGCCCCAAGAGCTTACATTGGGGACCCTAGCAAAAAGAATTACACAACTGAAGAGAGTTTGCAAATTTAAAAACAAATTTTTAATAATGTTGAGAAGAAGAAAAATACAAATAGAGCTTTGTGGATTGAGATGGAACCTTGAAAGATGGGTTTTCATTGTTTGTAAATGGCAATGATTTCACCGCAACCCACTTCATTTGTATTTAGAAACCATAGCTCTCCAAATAAGACTTGACCTCCTTCAAAATTTGAGGTATTTGGGTGAAATAACAAAATAGCCCCATCAGAAACCAAGAACATATGGGCAAAATCAAAGACTCCGACAATGTATTCATTAACCTTCTCGTTCCATATACATCACACAATAGAAAAAATAATATTGATTCACATTTTAAATTTGTTATTGGGATCCTATATATAATGTAGTTAAGATGATAATTCATATGAAGATTTTTTTCTTTGAAAACCTTAATCATTTAATAACTAAGGACTTTTGAATGGTTAAAAATTGACAATATTTTCATAAATCCATATGAGTTGCAATTTTTGTTTTTTTTTTAGCTTTTTTGTTTCAAAAAATATGATTTTGAAAGTTTTGGATGGGGCATTGTTTTTTATGGACTTTGTGGGATATCCTTTTATAACTTCCAAATTTTAAAATGACATCAACTACATTAAATACAAGTTTTCACATAAATTTGGGAAGCTTTGTAGGGGATAGAATAATAATATTTTTAAAAGCAATAACCATGTAAAAAATCTTGTATGGACTTGTAAAGAATGTAAAAACTACCAAAAATGAACCACTTGACTATGCATATACCCTTTAGTCAAGTTGAACATTTAGTCAAAATAGTCAATGATCTTTAGTCAAATATGACATGGTCTATTAGCCTATATATCTACTTCTTATTTACTCATCCACCTATTTACTTAGTTGGTTATTTACCTATTTACCTATCTACTTATACTTTTTGATTTATTTACCTACATATCTACCCACCTACTTATATATTATCTACCTACCTATCCAACCACTTACCTACCTAATTTTAGCCACAATGTGTAACCATTGGGTTTAACCACTATGTTTAGCCACTATATTTAACCATTAGATTTACCCAAAATTTTGTTAAATTTTAACCATTATGTTAAATTTAAATTTAGCCGTTAGGTTTAACATTATGTTTAACCAATAGATTTGGCACTAGGTTTAACCTCAATTGAACCATTAAAGTTGGCCATGAGGTATAACCTTTAGTCATTATGTTTAGCCACTAGATTTAATCATTAGATTTAACCAAAGTTTAACCATTATGTTTAGACATCATTTTAAATCACAACATTTAACCATTATGTTTAGCCATTATTTTATGTCATTAGGTTTAGCCATTATGTTTAACCATTAACTTTAAGTCACTAGGTTTAGCCATTACTTTAAGTCACTAAGTTTAGTCATTCTGTTTAGTTATTACTTTAAGTCACTAAGTTTAGTCATTATGTTTAGTTATTATTTTAAGTCACTAAAGTTAATCACTAGGTTTTGCCATTGTGTTTAATGATGTGAAACAAACATGTGAAATAAAAACTTGACAAAAGTTGAACACTTTTGATGGTGTAGTCCGTTGGTAAAAACTTGGTTTATTATTGTGAAGGTTTGGGGTTTAATTCCTTATATTTACAAACCTATGTGCATGTTTAGAGGGCTAGGGTAGGTAGGTTAGATTAAGGTAGCTTGATGAAGGTAGGTTAGGTTAGGTTAGGTTGAATTACTTGATTTCATCTAAATATTCATATTTTAATCCATTTTTCGACTACATTAGAATAGGACATTGAAAAGGGACTTTAATCCGTCGCAATTGTGACACCCTAGTGTGTTTTTGCCCCCAAATGTTCGTCTATTCCAATGTTTTGACCAAACAAAAGTTGTTACGGCTCATGATGTGGAATGAATGAATTTGTTGTCCTTTGGGAGGTCAAATATTTTTGCAAGCCCGAGTTTTTTTACTACCAATTCAATAAGTGGTTGCACAAAGCAACCTTTAGGCATCAAGTATTCCATTTTGGATTACCATTTTTTTTCAAAGATGTTCCTTCTTTATTTCATCTTTGTTATTGCAACTTAAGATTGAGGTGCTCAAGTTCTTTGATGCAATAGTTTCCAATTTTTCTTTGGTTATGAAAAATCCTAGATATGATCTCTTTCCCCTCATATATACAGTAGTGGAAGTTGGTAGTATGGGAGAGTTGTTTTATCCAAGAGTTTAAGCTTAAGGATGGCATCTGGAAAAACAAATTTTGGGAACAAAAATTCGGGAGCAAAGAGGTTGTTAATCAGGTTTTCTACATGTATTTTAATCATATAAGTTCATATCCATTATCAAGTTGTAGCAAATTGATTTCTAAAAGTTTTTTGGTAGGCATATTTTCTTCTATGTCACCACATAACTTCTCCTTGTTTTGGTGTCAAGAGTAGGAAAATTTGTATCATGACATTTATTAGATTTCTCTATGAAGGTGTTGTTCATTACCTTGCGGGTATTTTTATCATGCCTTGTTATTCCATGGTTCCATTGATTAACTCCCCAATTTCTTGGAGATCTAGCGTGACCCCAAAGTTGATAGCACTATGTTCCGAAAGGACTTGCTCAAGGATTGGCTTGCTCCCCATCTTTTCTAGTGTAGTTGGTACCTCGAACATTTGAAAGGCAACACCCCCGCCCTAGAAATTCCCTTGAAGGAAAATATCCAACCCTCTTTCATGGAGATTCCTAAAAGCTTAGCAAGAACACAAGTTAAGGGTGGGAGGCAAAAAAATGTCTTCCAAAGGAAAGGGAAAGTTCAAGGAGAAAGTGATCGAACCTCCCTCCTCCAACACCTTTATTAACATTCCTTTGAGCTAGACTTTGTAGACAACAACTGATGTGAGGAGAGAAAGAAAGGCTGCTACCCACCTGTTTTTCCCACCCCTCCTCATGGTGGAGTCTAGAGCATTGAACAAAGATCGTTCCAATTTTTTCCATCCTGCCCAAGTTCAATTGTTGTTACCTCCAGTAGGCTTCTTGGCTTTCACCACATGGTCCTCCCATTCTTTTAGCATTCCATTGTGGTAACCAATATCTCATCCTGAACTTGGCCCCCAAAGTATGAGACAATCTCCAAGTTCATTCACAAGGTATGTTTACATTACATTACCTTTCACTTTACAATATAGTTCTAGCAACTTATCCTTGATGCACTAATTTTTATTTTGTTTTTGTGTAGATGAATCTTAATGGCAAGGTTCAACTTGTTTTTGCAAATGTTCCTAGAAACCATTTTGTTCCTCTTATATCTAAAACCCTAGATGATATTCTTGCATGCACCAATCAAATGACCATCCCATATTTTTTGATTTCAAATGTCCATTACTAATAATAAATGAATTTGTTATCAATAAATAACCACACAATTTTTTTCATAATGAAATTATTAGTTGAAATCAAAATCTCAATTAATAAATTTAAAGATACATTAATCACCATATGCATTTAAATAAAAGGTACCCCAAGGAAAAAACATTATTTCCTCACAAAAGGTGAACCATCATAACTTGAATTTACCCTAAAGACCATTGATCATTTTGACTAAAGATCATTGGCCATGTTGATTAATTATTCAACTTGACTAAAAACCATTGGTCATTTTGACTAAGGTTATACAACTTGACAATGTGTACCTAATTAAATAAATTGTTATAGTCAAGTTGATCAATCAACAAATACATGTGTCATTCAATGCCTTGGCCTTTAATCAAATGCACATGTCCATTAGTCAAAAATGACAAGTTAGTCAATTTGAACCTCTTAAAAAAATATGATTTGTAGTGGTGTTTAGATTTAATTTAATGTAAGAAACAAAAGAAGGGTCAAAAACATACTTGTTGAATTCCATTATGGCACTGAGAAGCTCAAAAAACCCATGAGAGGTGTCAAAGATAATGGAATCAACAAAGATGTGTTAAGAAGGTTCATCATCGTGCAAATAGTTAACGTAAGGTAGCCAAGCCTCCAACTTGTGATTTTCATCCGAGATAAAAAGAACATGCGCTTAGAAAGAATCTTGAGGTAGGATTGGTAAACAAAAAAACCTCAAATCTTTCATTCTCAAGCATCCAATGTCGATTCCAAAAAAATATGTATTACTTTTGGAAATCCTCCTACTCATAATTGAAAGGTGAAACATAAAGGGTGAAAATCCTTTAAGGTGTACCACGCATGACGAAAAGGGCCTAGTCTTTACTAGAATCCATTTTCACTTTATATTTTGATCCCCCAAAAAAAATAAAAATCAAAAGTTGTTAAAAATTTCAGACTATATTTTAAACCATTACAAATCTAGATTCCATTATAATCATCCATAAATGTGTCTTTACATGGTCAAAAGGACTAGGTAATTTTTTTATAAAAAAAGTGATGTTGTGACAAGATTTTGGTACACCTTAAAGAATGTGGACCTTAAAATACTTTGTTCCCCTCCTAATAGCTAATCTAAATCACTTGCTTCATCTTAAAAACGTCGATTTTGAGAGCAAGATGAACAATCGGCATGGATATCATCTAACATAAGGGAATAGCCATTCAAGCTTTGTTTTTGGCACCATCTTATGATTGTCAAGCACTTCAGAGCTATTAAACTTGGTATGGCTTTGAATGACTTAAATGGTCCTATCAAAGGACAAGAAATTTGCATATGGCACCACTTGGGAAATTTGTAATAAAAATTCAAATTGTTGCAAATGCACAAATAAAACTATGAAAACCATCCATAATTTTGCAAACAAAGTTTTATCCTAATGCACTCAATACATGAAGCATCTCCATTATCCTTGTGATGGAGATATCTTTGCAAAATATGTCTTATAAAAGAACGGGCAAAAAAGTTTAACATTCTATCCTAAAAAAAGAACTAAAAAACTTAGAAAGTAAAGTTGAGGAAAAAAAAGGAAGTAAACATCCTAGGTTCTTTTGGGGCTTTAGCTCCTTGAGATTTTTTTGAGCTTCTTTTAACACAAAGAGAAGCTCTGTAAGAGCCAAAAAAAAAAAAACCAAACTTTAGTTCGGCTCCAATTTTAGAATTAAAATTAAAGTTCAACTTTTTGTTTGCTCCATCTAAGCTTTTCATGGCACTAAAAGAAGTTCGAATGGAAAAAAAGGAGAAAAACGTCAAACTTACATCAAACTCTAAATTTAAAGCCATGCCCAAGCTTGGTTTATTTTTTGTTTGATTCAAATTTCTTTTAGCATGGAAAAGAACTTAGATGCAGTGGAGCCAAAAAAAAAACCCAAATTTCAGTCCAATTTCAAATTTGGAACCAAGCCCAAGCTCGACATATGTTTTGTTCCATCCAAGCTTCTATCGACACCAAGAGAAGCTTGAATGGAACCTAAAACAAAAATTGACCCTAAGCATGGCTCCAAATTTGGAGTCGTGCCCAAGGTCAGCATTTTTTTGTTCCATCTGAGTTTCTTTTGGCCCTAAGAGAAAATCAAATGGAACAAAAAAGGAAGAACTAAACTCTAGTTTGGTTTTAATTTTGAAACCAAACTAAAGCTCAATTCCTTTTATTTGTTGCAACGAAGTTTTTTTCGGTGTCAAAAAAAGTTTAGCTGCAACAAAAAAAAGATAAGTTCTAATTCGGGTTTTTTTTCCCCAACAATTGAGCCAAACTCTAATTTGGCTTCAAAATTAAAGCCGAACTAGAGTTCGACTTTTGTTTTTTTGAAAATGGAACCAAACTTTGGTTGAAGCTCCATGTTTGGAGTTGAGGTCAAGCTCTTTTCT
The DNA here is from genome assembly GCA_963921925.1 of Sphagnum tenellum. Lineage (NCBI taxonomy): Eukaryota > Viridiplantae > Streptophyta > Sphagnopsida > Sphagnales > Sphagnaceae > Sphagnum > Sphagnum tenellum. The sequence continues at coordinate 7,922,788 of OY998150.1, forward strand.
TTTCTTTTCTATTTTTTGGAGGATTTTTCCATCGCCCTAAAATTTGAACTCAAGACAACTTAAACTCGAACCAAAACTCGAGCTCGAAATTTTCTATAGATGAAAACTTGAAAACAAAATAAAATTAGAGTTCCAAGCTTTTACTTCAAACTTGTTGTTATCCTCTTAAGGTGTGTTGATATCTCCTAGGGTCTTCGGGCCTTTTCTTTCTTCTTGCACAAAGAATTCAACAATAAATATTTTTCTAAGGATGAACATTTATATACATGTGTATCGTCAAGCTTTAACTCTGAGACCTTTGATGAAACCTTAAAAAAAAGGCAAATTGAATTGTGCAAGAAATTGAGAAACTAACTGTAACCTTGTTTGAAAATTTGAATAATTTATCATTTGCACTTTGAATTGATCCAATTGAGTTCTACAAATACTAAGTTGCTTGGAATTATCCAACCTTTGCAAATCTAATCATAAATTGATGTATAAACATTGTTAAAATATTTTAAAAAGAAACCCTAAACCTTAAATTGTGAACACAATTTTTCTAAACACAGTTGCTAAACTAATTTCTAAAGAAACCCTAAACCTCAAACAATATTTTTTCTAAATTTGGCCATATTTTACTACACTCATAAAGAATAACTAAAGAGGGGTTTCCAAACATTCAACATAATTTATTTATGAAAGCATAAATTTTATATTTTTTTGTTTGGACTAATTATTTTAATCAAAATTGAACAATGCAAGAAATTGAGAAACTAACTAAAACATTACCTGAGAAATTGAAAATTATTTTAGTTAAACTCTAAATTGATCTAGTTGAGTTTTATAATGATCAAGCTACTTGGAATTATTTGGCCTTCACAAATGTAATCTTAAACTAATGTATAAATGATGTTAGACTGATCTATGAAGAAACCCTAAAACCTATCTATGAACACAATTTTTGTTAAGCATAAGTTCATTTTTAAAACCTGACTATGCTAACACTTATCGAAGGATGAAAACTTGTGTCTTGTGTGGTACTGTTGTCATCCCTTAAATCTTCGCAATAACTTGCTTCTACCTCCTTCTTTGATGATAATAATCCATTGGTTTGAACTTGTGAAATCTTATCAATTAATGTATTTTCATTCACATTGTAATGCATCTAGGTCTATAATGTAGAAAATCTTACCTCTAATGATTCCTCCTTCCCTTGAAAGAAATCAACTCCTTTCCTCTTCTTAATATTTCTACCTCCTTCATAGTTAAATTAAAAATGTATTAGAAGATATGAGAGTTGTTAAAATACAACACAACACATGTTTGTTCCACTTTCAGAAAAGACATAACACATCTTGTCCAAGAACTTGCAAGGCATGTCTCCTTGTTTTCTTCTATGCCATTGTTAGCTTTCATTGTCTCGCTTTGATATGAATCTATTTATTACCATGTTTTCTTCTATTCACATGTTGGGCTATGGTTGGAAGCTCGCAAACATTTTGCATTTGAAAAATGTTTCATGTACATCAATTCTATGCCTTTTATACTTCTTTGAAAGATGTCATCATTTCCTAGCATGTGTTATGTCCTTGCTGTACCCATGACTGTTCAAAGAATCTATACCCAACAATTACCAACTCAAACTGGTTTTTTGTGTGTTAAGACAACTCATTATTCAATGTGCATGTTGGGTCTAATGTCAATCATTAAATGGATTATGTAATAGCTATTAATAGTTTGTTATCATCCTTACTTATAGCAAATTGTGTCCTTTACTGCAATTCAATGTTATTTCATCAACATTCAATGACATTACAAACACTTGGTAATGGACGTTTCAAACACTAAAGATGAAATTGCACAAATCAATCAATTATACTTCCATTTAACTCATTAAGATAATAGCCATGGACAATTACTGCTTGTGAAATTACATTGTTAAAATGATTAAGTGTTTTAAACCATTGACCTAAGAAACGCCTCTTTGAAAATGTTTAACAAATTTATATACATACCTTGACCTAATTTGTTTCATGTTAATAGTAACCACCAAAAATTTATGAACATACTCTCAAATATTTGTGAAGTCTAATTTGTCATAGTTAGTTGTTCCCTGAAGAATAATTGCATGTTTAACCTAACAATTCATACTTGCTAGAATGAATTGGCGATGTTGTTATATCATTAATTGGGCTAAATGTTGACCAACATGCGAACCCCGTGCAACCAAAATCCAATCACCTACGTGAATTGTTTTTGTTTACTGAATATGATATGACACTTTAGAAAGACTAGTTGGATTCTTATGTTGTTGGTTAATGGTATGGTTTGACACTTGCAAATTTTTAATATTTTGAAAATCCAACCTTTGATTTTTGTTAAATTCTACTAATTGTTGGATATATTTTAGTTTTATGGTAAGTCAGTTTATTCATTCCTTCCTTGTAATTATATCGATCATTCTTTGTTTGTTTTGAATCGCACAACCTTTTGCTCCCATATGAATATAACATTTTTTACTTGTGGCATACCAAATTTCTGTAATTTTCATTATAATCCAATTTATGGTATTCTTGGCCTTCTTACTCTATTATGTGATGGTTTGCGGCTCAACCATGCACCCCCTGTATAAGGGCAAATGATAAACAATAATGCAAAATGAGCTAGCTTGTAATCTAGCCAAATTGTGGTTCTCCATACCTCCAACCTTAGCTCATGCCAATTATGCTCTTTGTTAATTTGATTCAAATTTGTTATACTAGACTATGTCTGGATACCTTGGGACCATTCTTATGCATTCATCAATGGGATTACACAATTCCATTGGACCGTGGTTCAGGCTTGGGATAATGGTCTATAGTGGCCATTATTTAGTATGTATAAAAAGTCTAATAATTTGGAATTTTCTTGAAGACTTCACCCACTGATTTTGGACACACACCACCATTTAGTTTCTTGTTGAATTGGGATAAATGTTTTGAATTCTTCTAGGCAAAAAAATTATAATTTCATTTCTCCAAATCATTTCTATTTCGCAACATGAAATTTAGTTTAGTTATTAGGATTATCAAGGGACAAATTGATTAGCGACAATGCATTGTTCCAAGATATAGGTCCTCACATGAATTTGCATCACCCCTAATTTTCTAGTTTCATTATTATCTAATTCACTATTTTCCTCTTATATTTATGTAACTTTTCAATTCCCTTTTGCTTTCATATTAGGTTTGTTGTATGCTTTATATTGGTATCTTTCATTTCCTTTTTTGCCACCAATTTTGTTCTTGTTGTTGCATTGTTAGATATATCATTCAAATTTATCCAAGGGGAACAAGACATGCCTTTCGCCAATATATGTTTCCTTATTCCATTCACATTGTTGTTTTTCATTGGAAATTGTTACTCGTCCTTGCATTTTATTAATAATATGTTTGCACACTTCTATTTTTCATGTTGGATTCTTGAGTTCTAGTTCTTCATCTTTCTCTTAAATTGAGTTTATGATGCAACAATATTTTTTATTGTTTATTTGTGAAAGTGTTATTATATTTATTTCATGGATTGCCTTTTATTTTGATCTCGATAGCTACTTTCCATGTTGTGGGGAAGCTAGATCTTACCATCTTGGTTTCTAATTTTTGAGTTGTCCAAGTGACTAAAATGTCATATGTGCAATGTTTGCTTTCCACTAAGGATTTGTGCATGTCTCTAAAGATGTTTCCTATGGGGATGATAACGTCATTTTAAGTTTTGTTTACCAAGTTCTAGATGTGAACCCTGGAGGGATGTTTTGGACTATCACCATTGGTAAGTATTAGATTGTCAGTGAACGTGTTCTTAACAATTCTCAAAATATTGTTGTAACATTGGGCACGATTACATTAGTGGCCAACAATATTATGGGAGGCGTCTTGATGAAGGAAAAGCCCATTGCAATTTTTCATGACTCGAAGTCTTTTGTCCTGATTACGAAATCATTGTTTATCAATCTTTGTGATTTTTCTAACGAAAATAGCCCTTCCCCTTCTAATCTTGTTGTGCATGTTTCTGCAAATTCACAAGCTAACAAAAATAGGTTCTTTGGATGGAAGTGTTGCTCGTGAATTTGCGAGCTAACAAATAACAACCTCTATTAATGGAAGTGTCGCTTATGAATTTGTGAGCTCATGAGGTGCAACCTCTATAGATGGAATTGTCGCAAATGGCTACTTTCTCTAGTGTTATTGATTTGCTAAAGGCAATGTTTTTGACTTTGCACACTTTATCTAAATTGAAGTCCTTAAATTACGAGGTCATCATAATTGAATTTGTGAATTATCTTCCCACTAAATTTAATGGTGACATATTATTTGGGCTTCCTCGTATTTGTCATCCATTGGGACAACCCAAACAATTGCAAGGTATGGACAAATTTTTTGATGGTCATGTGTGGTGCAAGTTGCAGACCAATAATATTATGAATTCATTTAAGTTGGGCTTCAGAACGACGAAATGCCTTGGACATTTGTGATGTCAAAATGATTATTGTCCTTTATTTTAGCATTATTCTATGCGCAATGAAGTTCCTTGGAATGGGGATAGTTCACAACTTCCGATATCCAAGCAGTGTTTCGTGAAATCCCCAATCTATACCATTAGCTGTAAGTTATGTGATTCTTCCCCAACCCATTTGAAAACTTATACTTCTAAAATGTATTATGTTGTTCACAAGTTTTCAAATCTTTCAAAAGTCGTGATCCACTTGGGCACCCATGCCCATTCGGTTGTAAACAACAAGCATAGAGAATCCTTTTAGGAGATGAAGAACATGGTTATAGATGAGGTTTGTTGCACGTTGATTGTTACTACATTGGCCATTATTTTATTTGCGAATAAGACATTTCTTTCTCATCACTTGTTGAACGAGGATGGAATAGGTCCTATGGAACTTTTCAAAGGTGAAAAACAAGATCAAATGTTATTAAAGTTTACTCCTTTGTGCTCCTCTAGCATACACAATCTTACAGCTTCACTAAAACATCATCCTAGTAACTCTAGTTCCATTGATTGTATCCTAAAATTGAAGGCATTGTTTGGTTATGATTATATTTAGGACAACTATTTTCTTGGTCAATAGGCAAGGCATAAGGTTTATTTGTTCAAGATGTCTATCGATGGAGCTACGTTTTGATTTGATTTGGTCAAGTGAATGCAATCCAATGATGGTCTACAAAATGTGTGGATGATGTTTGATCATCTAAAATGTGTTCAAGGATGGATGACCATGGCCTATCACATTTATGACCTAGTCTATTGTAATTCATGACAATTGCAATTTGTGACATGCAATTCGAGGATATGGAAGCTCGATGCATTATGTGGAGGAAGTTGAACATAATTGTTGAGAAAAAGTGGTTGGGTATGTCTACTTTCAAAAGGTTCATGGTAGATGGTGCACAAGCATATGAAAATGTTGTTCGCATTGTTTATAGGACTAGAAATCCTATGATGAAGATGGTTGACAAAAAGCAGACCTACTTTTTCCATTGGACTAAATCTTTGGATAGACACACCAAGCAGTTGATTGCACTAGAGTTCCATGATGGACACAAAGCCCTCTATTATGAGTACAAAAAAACCATGTCCTTGGAAGAAGTTGACCTTTGATATGTTACCATTTGGTCTTGATGGTATTTGTTTAAAGCTACAAGCGGGGCGCCATGTTCATGAGCTCAATAGTTGGCTCAACTTCTGGCACTTTTGTGTACAACAATGGGGAGGTTTCATGTTAAATGTAGGTCTTGACTCTATTCAAATTTTATTTTCCATTTGTCCTTCCTAAATTCTAATTTTATTCCTTTTAGGTGTTTGTAGAAATTCTCTTTCGACAAGGAAATTGATATGCCAACATGTAATTTATTTGAAATAGTCCATAAATCTAGCAACATGGGTAGTACTTGCCTTTTTGCTACAATGTATAATGATTACGTACAAGCATTCAAATAATCTTCATTGTATTTTGTTTTACAAGGAGGTGCATCTAGGACTAATCCATACAAGAATTAATTGCACATGCATAGGGCTAATTAGTTTGGGGACCCAATCCAAATTGTTGTTGCAATTGCCAAGTACACGTCAAGCTTTGGTCTTTCTACTAGAATATCGCATTTGGATGGTGAAGAAGTATTTGGATCAGCCAAATGCAAGGCAAACCCTCCACTTGGGTCAGAAGGAAATTCACATTGGCATGATCGGGTGATTTTTTTTCATTTGAAAGTGGCCAATGCAACGACTTTAATCAACCAATTGTTAGCTATGGATGTGGGGGAGACCAACAACTTTGATCATGTTATCACCCACAATGGTGTGGAGGCTCTTGAATGCCTATGTGGGGACAATATTTACCAAATTGAATGTTGTCCCTTGAAGTCAAGCAATTGTTGTTCAGCATTGCAAGAAGGCACTAAACACTATTACAAAACCATAATCATTTCAAAACAAACGGATCATGGTATTCATGCTCCATGTTATGTTGGTTATTGGTCTATAGCCCAAGGTGTATCAATTGAACTATATAAATTTTGATTTTGTCATGATTACCTTGTGCACTGGGAGGGACAATCAAGAAATATGCACTTGATAGGCCAACCTTGACTTCCTTATGGCTTGTGCAAGAAGGGACAAATCTCACTCAAATTGAGGTGGTGGTATTGGAGGAGGTTACTTTTTTGTTATCGGAGAAGCCAAGATGTCCTTTCATTAATCTGGTCGGGGATGACATATTTACACTCATGAAATAACCTCCCAGATGTGCCCTTCGGAATCTCTTTGGTGATGGTACTTCTACCTCTATTTATAAGCCATTGGATCTAGATGTTTGGCCAAAATCAAAGAATGGGAAGAAGATTCATCATCTTGACATTTTCAAGCTATCCATTATGTAAGAAAACAAGGGGGAGGTGGGACGAATTGTTGAAGCCACACTATTAATTCCCTTAAACATTCCTCATGTGGGATATGGATGAATTTACCACCTCCTTTCAGGATTGCTAGAAGATTGTGAACAATATGAAGTATCGATTAGTGATTGCTTGATTTGCAATTGCATGGATTTTTCTTCCATGATGGCTTTGTCCTTAAGCAAGCGGGGGTCATGGGTGCCTTGTAAGCACTTGTATTACAATTTGCAATGTGCCATGTATTCCAAGATTAAATAACCATTCATTCACTATCCATCTTAAAGTTAGAATGAAGTTCACAAATTATTAAATCATGCCAAAATCCTAAAAGTAAATTAGGTTTATAGAGTCATTAGATTGTTGTTAAATACGATTGTTATGGGTTTTATCCATTTGGAATTTATTTTGTTGAAAAAATGAAAATATTCTTCAACATGATGTGCATAATGCATTATTCAATAATTTCTCAAGCATTTTCCCATTCCATCATTATGTGGACTTCCTACTTATGACTTAACTTACACAAGTTATTGTTTCACCTTTTCACATTGTAATGTAGTTCCTTCGAATTTTGCCTTTGACACCTTTTTTGTGGATGAAATTGGACATGAAAATTATGTGAATATAGTAATTTCCATTCATCATAATTGTTTTAGAATTACTTTCATCCATACAATCAATCAACTAAAAGTTTCATCCAAACAATTTGTCTACTTCCAATTATCATCCAAAAGTTCATTCATGTTCCACATTCATCCAAATATCTCATCCTTTTTGTAACTGTCATCCATGTAAATGTGGTTTTCATTTGACATGACTGTTTTGGAATTAATTCCATCCATACATTTCAGCCTATCAAACTTTTCATCTAAATTATTCGTCAATTTGTAATTATCATCCAAAATGTTCATTGATGTTCAACTTTTGTCGCAACCCCACTTTTGGAAGAGTGTGAAGATGACATTCGCACTCCCGAAATGGGGACTTGGAAGTCCTCTGGGACTCCTGAAACTTTAGAGTTCGATTGCAGGGGTCAAAACATCTCTCCTTGAAGCGTTCTTCATGTCATTGGAAAGCTACTGAAATGTAGATGTCGAAAATGGCCTCGCATGAGCCATTTGGAATCTGCAGCACAAGTTATGGCAAAAAGAAGGGCCAAGAGTCAAACTGACAATTTGATTCCCGACCACTAAAAGTCGGGAATCGACCCGACCTTGGTGTGTGTAGATGGAGTGTGACACACCATTGGAAAGCTCTCAACGAGAGATACAAGTTTGCTTTGGACCTCATCCTAATCCGAAGTCTAAGCAAAGAGTTATAAATTCATAAAGTCTCGGGAATCCAAACCTAGATAGTTTCGAGACTCCTCCTTGGGAGTCTCGAGACAAAAAGCCATTCAGATGTGGGTGTAGTAGAATTATGCAGAGAATACTATATGGGGGAAGGTGGTGGCTTCCTTCGAGTCCGGGCCATGGTGAGTCTTATGAATTTAAAGTTGCCCGTGGCTTGTCCTAGCACCAAGGGTGCTTCAAAATCCGAACTAATCAACTTGTGGTTGGTTTGATGCAGGTTCGAATGAGTAATTAAAGCTTGTCCCTCCTCCTAGTCCCATCCTAGAACTTCAGCATCGCCCCTCTACCCCTTTTAGTGGTGAGAGTTGGGACCGTGCCCTCAAGTCCCCACAATCCGCTATTTTAGAAACCAAGGCCCATCTTGGGCCTAACTTGGGACTTGGGAGCGCGTCAACCCTCATCCAAACTTTTCATCCATTTTGTGATTTTCATCCATGTACATATGAAAAAATATTTTCCACATCATTTTTACATGGCATACAAATATTTTATAATATTCTATCCACATCATCAAAATATTCCAAAAATATCCATTCTTGTTCATAGGCTCATGTTCATAAGCTCATGTTCACGTGCTCATTTTGTAACATTGTTGTTGTTAATGGTTCATTTATTCTTCTTCATTTGTTTAATACCCAACACCACAAGTATAAAAAGCTCAAATGTTTTAACAATATTTGATACATGGGTGGTAGAATTGCATTACAAATATTTTTTTGGGTTAGATGTGTGAAAGATCTAATGATTGGATTAAAAGGTCATTGGAATGGATAAGAAAAAAAAGATGATGTTTTTTTGTGATTTTTTTTTGTTTTTTAATTGATGTGTTCTCTCTTTCTCTCTTTCAAGTTCTAATGTAAGATGTGTTTCTTCTCAAATTATTTGGAGGTTGTCAAAGAATTCAAAAATACATTAAAAAGTGTATCAAATTGGTTTGTTTTGATGTTTTAAGGGTGAAAGGTGAAAATGTAATGAAATGGGTGTTACGATTTAAAAGACATTTTTGTGTTTTTGTATTTGGTGGCACGACAGCACCCATACTACTTCAATGGTTGGTAAGTAGAGATGTTCTTATAGGCGCTCCTTCTTTTCATGGTATTATAATACCTATTTTTACCTCTCTATTATTGGTTTTAGTTTATATACATTTTAGGGGATTTATATGCTTTATGAACAAAACAGAAAGGATCATTTTGGTAAGAGCAAGACCCATTTTATTACCCAACATAATTAGGAAAAGCTCCCCCCAAACTAGAGCTAAAAACGCATTTATTTTATTTTTTATTTCCTATTTTCACTTTTTCATTTTCAAATTTATAGGAGACTTACATTTTTCATTCTTTTTAAAAAGTATTTATGTGCAATTTTTTTTTTCAAAATTTCACTTTGCTATTTTAAAAGTCTTCCAACTTGTTATATATATATATATATATTTGATTGCATGGTGATTGGTTTAAGATTTTTAGTGAAGTGAATGTTAAGGTTTAGGAAATGTCTTTGTGTTCACTTTTTATGTCACCTTTCATTCTTCTTCTCAAGAATTTACGAGGTTTTTTTTTTATAAATTTAATTTAATAAATTATCATTTGTTTGGTTTTTTTTTCCCCACCAACTTCATGTTTTTTAATTAAAAATTTTATTTTATGTACAAAGATTTGAATGAATTGAATGTTAGGGTCTTTAAAATATTTTTGCACATTTGTTTTTTAGTTCATTTTAAAGAAAATTAATATTCAAGAAAATCTTCATTTATTGCTTTTCCAAGAGGTGGATGTGGAAATCAAAATAGAGGTGGAAGGATAGGCATGGTGGTGACATTTACAACAAGTAAAGATGCAAAGAAAACAAGGACATTGCAAGCAAAGATTGAATATGAAAAGAATACAATAGTCAATGTTTTTAATAGGATCAATTAATAGATCAAAATATGAAAGACAGACAAAGAAATTGTTGAAAGAAAGCTGAAACTCCCCCCTAAATATTTGAAAATAATGAAAATCTACTTTCCAAACAAAATCATAAAAATACATTGAAAAAAGCATCATTCAAAAAAAAAATCTTCCATCTAAGTTGGTATTATCTAAGCCTTATATTCTTTAAGCTTGAATTCAAAACATTCAAAACCTTAAACCCCTTTAGGTAATTCCACCTTTACTTTACACCACACATATATTAAAAACAAGAAAAGTAAAGAATAAAAAACGCACACACATCAAGTTTGAAGAGGAAGAAGAAAAAAATATCAAGTTCACCAACCAAAAAAAAAAACAAACAAACAAAAGCTACAAAGAAAATCACGTAAACACTTTGAACCTTACTTCGTAATTTAAACAAGAAAAAAGTCCATACGTTTTGAATGAAGTGTATGGATCATCGTTTTTCTTTTACGTAAATTGTTTTCCAAAATGTGGATTCTTTTTGGGGGCTGTGGCCTATACAAAGGCCTTTTCCCTGGAATTTTTTGAAAAAAATCGCCAAAAAAGCAAGGTTTGCGACTGGGTCTGCTAGATGTAGAGTGCCTGCTCCTGGGAGTCGCCAAACAGCAGGCAAGATTACAAATTCAGAGTGCCTCCTTCTGTAGGTCGCCATACAATAGCACGGTCACAGATTTAGAGCGCTTCCTCCAGGTCGCCAAGCAGAAGCAGGATTACAAATCTTTTTTACAGTCCTACCCGTCCAATAGCCAAATTTGCCTAGATCCTCATGTGGATGGTTGTCAATGTGGCTATACCACAAATGTGTGGAGAAAAACCACGATATGGATATTCCTTCAATTTCCATACACTCCAACAACAAAAACCGGTATAGATTTTGTTGGACAGGTTTTATTTTATTTTTTCAAGGCACGATTTTTTCTACTGCCCGGTCCGTCGTAAATCCAAAGTCAGGTGAGGAGATGCCGGACGGACGAGGAATCGACGGAATCTAGCTTTGTCGATTCCTTCTTGTCGTCCGTTTTTACTACGATTATCCATACAGCCATCTAGTACCAACTTCCCTAAATCTCTTTGCGGCACAACCCATTTCTCCCGTCTTGGAGCTTCGCGGTCCACACACGCCTAACGAAATTCTCGGCAACACCCGTCTGCGGCAATCCTGTCTTTGAGCTTTTTCGGAATGGCGATGCTCGCCGTGCCAGCTGCAGCGATGACTTCGATGACAGGCATGCTTAAGGGTTTGAGCTTGACGTCGAGCTCAGGCTCTTCTTACATCACAGGGGATGCCAACAAGTTTGGGGCGGTGGTGGTGGAGAGGAGGAGCAGCAGTGGGTTGGTGGAACAACAAAATGGAGGCGCCATCACCATCGAAGCAGCTCACAAGAAGGGATCCGGAAGTACCAAGAACGGTAGGGACTCCAAACCTAAGATGTTGGGCGTGAAGATTTACGGCGACCAAGCTGCGCAGCCCGGCGCCATCATCGTTCGCCAAAGAGGCACCAAGGTTAGGGCTTTTGTAGTTCCCCCTGGGAACCCTTCTTCTTTATATCATGTTTTGTATGCATCTTGCACTTGTTTCTTCAATTCTTGCTTGCTTTCTGCGTGACAGTGTTGTGGCAACACGCATGGAAACTTGGGAGCACTAAATTGCCTTGCATGAGTACAGTTCCATCCAGGAAACAATGTGGGACTAGGGAGGGACTACACCATCTATTCACTGATCGATGGTGTCGTCAAGTTTGAGAAATTCGGTCCTGACAGGAAGAAGGTAATGAGTGCTTGGACACACACACACTCTCTCTCTTTCTCTTTCACCTTCTATTTCACTTATCGATAGCGTTGTCAAGTTTGAGGAATTTGGTCCTGACAGGAAGAAGGTAATGAATGCTTGAACATACACACACACTCTGTGCATGTGAAGCTCTAGAATTTTTTCCAAGAGTTAGGACAACTTGACTTTTGTGTAGTGTTGTTGTAACAGCATCTGGAGCATGTCAGAACTATCATTACAATTGACTCTCTGCCATAGTATACAACAAATGTGGAGAGAGGTTTTCTCTGCAGTTCTGTAGATATGTACAAAATCCATGCCTCTTGAGTGCTAGCCAACATCATGACTGGGAGTTTTCCCTTGTTGCTTCTGGAAATGCAACAAACAGACTCTGGATGCAGATTTTGTGTGAATTGTTTGCCCAGGTTTTGGGCTGATTAGTATACACACTAATCAGCACCCACTGGCAGGAGATGATGAAGTCAGTGGGTAGTCATGGCAGCTAGCTTGTCACTGCTATATAGTCTTATGCTTTGTGAGCAACTCTCGTAAGGCTATAACTGCACTCACTGCTGACATCATGATATCTTCAAAGTTTTCTTGTTGTGGAGATTTGTCTGCATTTCATAAATGTATTATGCATGAAATCCAAACAGCTGGCCTGCATTTCCATTGATTCCAGTTGCATTGCTAGTGTTATCATGCGGTAAATTGGTAGGAGGCTTTGATTTTGCTGACTGGTTTATGAGTATAGTTAGAAAACCAAACCATTTTGGTTTTATGAAATTTCTTGTGCAATGGGTGCAGATAAGTGTGTACCCAAGGACTGAGGAGAAGGTTGAGAACCCTAATAGTAGGCGAGTGAGGCGACGAGAGTTCTATCGTGAGCGTCGGGAACGCCGCAGGGCTTATTTGGAAGGCTCCGATGTGTTTGAGCCAAGCTTGGCAATGGCATCAGCTGAGCCTGTAGTTCAATCAGATGAGAAAGCCCTCTGCTAGTATACAATCTACACTGAAAAACACCTTCGAGCTTTTCATTCACCACTTGTTGTTCTATGTGCTTTTTGATGTAAAACTTGGAAGTTTGGTTTTGAAATTTGTGAAGGGATTTGAAGGCAGGAACTGAGGTTTCTATGATTGCACACAGCTGTTCGGGCCTTTTTTTTGGTTTTCTTTTGACAATTGTTATATCATTTCAACCAAGTATTTGTCACCTAGTGATGGTCTTTTCTGCCAGATTGAGCCTTATGACACAACTCATGTAATGCAAGACTAGTAACTTTGAGATTTGGATGCTGTATCTGACCACACTGTATTCATGCTGAGATGTAGTACAAACATTGAGACCTGCTAAAAAACAGCTTGTCTTGATTAGACTTGGTGACTGGAATTGCTGGTCTTCCTTGAACTCTGGGATGGAGGTTTTGCAACTGTCTGCTGTCTATAACCTCCTGGTAACATTGGACAAACCTCAGTATTATGATAGCTCTGTCTTCACAACTGATAGCATGCAGTCTCCATTCGACAATCTTCTTATAGCGAGAGTTTCAAAACCCATTTTGTCCTCAGAAGATAATCTTCTTATAGTTCTATGTTATGCTTCTGTGTTGTTTCTCCCTCTTTTCTTGTTTGGTTTTTTTTTTCCCCCTTTCACTGTTGTTGTGGGTTACTTCTTCTTGTTGTTTTTGTCTCCTCTGTTATTTAGGGTCAGGTCTTCCCTCTCTCCTATTTGCTCATGGGCGCAACAAGCCAACTGTGTTTCCCTTGAGCATTTGGGAGACAGACTTCACCTGTGCAAAGATTTTGTTGTCTTACGAGGCTGTTGTTCTGACATCAATTCTCAAAAGTTGTCAGCTGATTTTTAGCATATACCCAACAACTTTGTGGTATCTGGCCTGCAGAAACCATTAGAGCAAAGACATGAAGGGTTGACATCACCTGAAGGGTATTGCCAAGTTGCATTACTGCTCTGCCAACCATTGCTAAGCATCTCATCAATGGATTCCACTGCACATTCATATTTGATCTGAAGAGTGGCAATCTGGAGTGCTCTTGATACAGAGCAAATGTTGACACACTTCTATTTGGAAGCTACCATCCTTGGAGTTTGTATATCTGTATAGTTCTACCATTAGCAATGGCTTCTTGTACTTTCCTTGCCTTTTTGGTTGCATATGAGAGGGGTTTTCATGTTTTTTATCATTGGTGTTTTCATCCATTGTCTTCCTTGGATCTTATCTTTGTTCATCCTCATTTTTTCACTGCCTTTATCAGGTTCCAATTTTTTGACCTGTGTTTTGACCATTGTTTGCCAAATTCAACTTTCCTATTTTGTTACCTTTTGGCCTTAATTTCATCTTTCTATTTGTTGGACTCAACTTACCAAGATCTTATTTTCCCCCAACTTCATCTCATGCAATGTTTTTCTTGGTTTTCAGCTTCTTGGATCTTATCATCCTTACTTTTCTGCAAATTCAACTTTCCTAAATATTTGATCTTTCCAAACCCACATATCATCTAACAAACCCCTAACTTTTCCAACTAGTTTCATTTTCATCCATTGTTTAACTTTCTTAACCCATGTATCATCCAAACAAACTTATGATGTATTGTATTGAATATAGATGAAAAACCTTTTTGAGGGCTTATTCATTTCATTGCATGTTCCAATTTGTTTCATGCCATAATAGTTTCATCTCATAGTAGTTTTGGCATGTTGGAAACAGCAATAAAGGTTGGGATGCAGCATGCCAAGGTTGCAGGAATGCTATTTTGTGAGCATGCAAGCATGAACAAGGAAAAATGCTCTTTCACATCATGAGAATATTTTTTAATGGAGTTTGTCAATGTGGAAGCATGTTTTTTGACAACATAAAATATTTTGACACATTAGATGAATATTCAAATATTTTGCAATGTCATCCATGTACATCAAGCAGAAGTGGCTTGCTTGCAATACAAACGAACTAAAGGACTTTATCTTTGTCACCTCAAATTAATTTTTAGAGAAAAGTATGTCATTCATCTATAAGTTTTGGTGGCCGATGTCAAATAAGTCAAATTATAATGGTTTAAAGTTAAATTGACACAATGTCGAGTTTTGAAAAGATCGTCAGATATGATTGTGTTCTGTATGTTTTTAAATATCTTGTGAAAAAGATATTCCAACGGTTCTGATTACAATAATGTAAAACGACTAATGAAAGAAGATAAAATGACAAGTTGAATAATATAGATGTATAAGTTTTACTATAACAAAAGATTGTTAGCTATCTATCCTCATTAATGTGTTGCTTTTAATGTAAAAAGAGCACATGAAAAAAGTTGGGTGTAATGATATGAAAATCTTTCTAAAAGTCATCAATGTCCTCCTCAAAAGAACCATAATTGTCGTTGTCAATGTTGAATTCAGTGGGTTTGTTGCTGTTGTAAAACATTAATACAATTTTGACTTTATATTACCATAGAAATGTACAATGTTCAAAACTCTATAATTAATTTAATGTACCACTTTGGTGTGAATCAACTATGACAGGCTGTGAAATGTGTATTTGATTCAAAAGCTTTTATATATTTTATCATTCCAAACCATTTCATTTTATATGCAATGATGTTTCACTATGAGGTCCCTGCTATCAACTTACTACACCTTGTATTGGATAAACAAACATGTTTGGTAGAACAAATTCTTGTTGAAATTTTAAGGACTTAGACTTGTACCTTGCAGTCAGAAAGAATAATTCCTTGTATACAAAATTGAGGTTAGATATTGGTCAACGAAAAATTGGAAAAATTGCTTACAAGATTATAAGATTTGTGACTATGATTTGTGTGTTTAACCCAAAGTTTTGAATAGGTTATGATAGACTACAAGAGATAATCAGTGGTTAACATAGCCAACAAATCATAATTATAAAATGCAAATCATGAAACAATTTGATTACTTATTGGGATTAGGTAAAAGCACACTACAATGACCCCCTTTGGGGCATTTTTGGGTTTATGTAATTGTTTCAAAAATATGGTACATTTTATTTTTGGTATCAATTTTGGTTTTTGGGCCTTATAATTAACAAAATTACAAAATTAATGTTATATAATATTATTATTTCAAAATAATAAATTTCATTATCTATATTGAAGAATCCATGGGTATATTTGTAATATACGTTGGTATAATAGGGCCATTGTCTTGTTTTGATTGCATTAATTTTAAAGTTTCTTTGGTCATTAAAATAATCAAATTTAGTAGAATTTAAAATATGGCCTATCTAGTTATTCTTGTCTTTCATGTGAATGTGATTACTCGTCAAAATTTAAATTTACAACATTTTTATTGCGTCTTTGTGAAAAAATCGATTTTTAAAAATGAAATTTCAAAAATTAGTCACATAATATCCAAACATGGTTCAAATTATGTGAAATGACATGGTTCAATATACCTTCAAATTTCATAAATATTACAAATCACTTAAATCATTTTTTGAGGTATATTTTTGTTTTTGAATACATATGTACACTACATTCGTTTTCACAAATATATTCCAATCTCCCACTTTATAAAATGATTTTTTTTAAAATAATGTTTTTGCTTAAACTATATTTTAACATAATGTGCAAAAATATTGTGAAAATCTTTCAAAAGCTTGAGGTGGGTTACACCCATACATGCACATCCTTAAAAAGTAATTAAATGTGACACCCCGAAGGGGATCATCATTGTTTGCTTTCACCCAATTTGCTTTATAGAAAAAACATGCATTTGAAAAAACATTTGAGAAGAAGTGGTTGGAGTAAAACACGATCTAGAAAAAGATGTTTGTTTATACTTGTTTATTCCAAGGCTGATGAGTTAGTGCCAATGGTGAGAATTGGCGTTGAAACTCTGTTTATAATGGGAATATCCTATAATGATAGTGACTATGAAATGCCATAAACCATGGTAGATTCATCTAGGGGAATGGATGACATAACATCATTGATGGAGAAAAGTTCCCCTCGGTATTAAACTAAAGTTGAAGTTGTCAACATGAATGAAATCCTATAATTAAAAGATAATGAAAGTGTTGGGAGATAGGGAGGATTTTCCTTAGGAAGGTCATGTAATGTAGGAACTACAATGAAATGGAAAACAAGGCCATGTAAAACATTAATGACAACAAAATGCAAGTGTTGCACCAATGCAAGATGTGTGTATTTGTGTGCGTGTGTTTAATTATTTTAACATGAAGGTGAATTGAAAAATAATAATGAACATGGATTGCTTTAAAACAAGGGAAAATAATATTTTAGTTGAAAGGCATAATCATACTAAAAGGTAGTATGACTTACATCTTATTAGTACTTGACTTAAAGGTAGATTAAAAAAATATGGGCTTATACATGAAAAAACTTCAAAATATTGGGAATTCTTTATCATTATTGAAAAGGATTTAAAACAAACTTTATGTGTGTTAACATTTTGTGTTGAACAAAAGAAAAACAATCCATTGTTTTATAGATAATATTCATTTGTAGTGTTGGAAGGTATGAAATAAGTATGTGTTGGGAGGACATTGAAACCTTTCCTTTGAGTGAGGAAGAATAGGAAAAGAGCTAGGGGCATTAAACTAGTTACATGCAATTAAAAGTAGGAGCAGCAAACCCCTAATAGGCAACAATGATTTTATTTCATAGGGCAAGTGTTGGATATTCTTACAAGTGAAGAGGAAGGAGAGGATACAACAAGTTATAAAAAAACCAATGACTTATATACATAGATTGTGACACGAAACAACATCAAAGAATTCAAAACCAAGGTCACAATGTATTGAAATCTCACCGTACATAATCTTGGGCTAAATGCAAAAGACACATTAAGATAGCGAGGACTAGCATAATGACAAAAAAATGTCAAAAGTATCGACATGTGCAAAGTTGACTGCAAGGTTCCTAGAGCAGTGCACCTATGGTCTTAATTGTTGAGATGTCTCTTTGAATTTTTAAAATTTGTGTGAATGCATGCATTTAAAAAATTTATGAAAGAAACATCAAATGAGAATATAGGGGTGGAGGAAAACACATTCTAGATTGCTAGGTTTGTGATTGAGAAACAAACCTACCAATTTATGACAAAATGGCAACATTTGTGAGTTTTGTAGATGATATTTTTAAGGTATAACTTGTTACTTCAAGTGTTGTAAACTTTTTTCTTGTACCCATCAAAAAAATAAATTAAGACATGTACTTGGGAAGGCAATGTTTGAAGCCAATTGTGGGCAGTTTTGGAAATTCTAACATGATTATAATGGCATTTGTAATTGTATGCCCAATTTCAAATAGCTATAATTCATATTTGAATATGGGTGAAAATACAATAATAGGATGAGGGAATCTCATTACAAAGTGGCCGTTTTGATAGGGCTACCATTAAATAACACATAGACCTTGTCCATATCCAAAGGAAGCTATAAAGTTCCAACTAAATGTTTTAAGCAAAATTCATATTGAAGTTTGCTTAGCATAGAAATTCCTTCATTTTGGACGACCAATATTCTAAGCATGCTAGTGGGGCCCTTGATTCTCATGTTCATCCTAGTAGCAACAATCTTACCTAATATTACATGACAAGAAAAGGGAAGGCTTTGTTTTTTAATAGTGTATTTCCTTAAATGTTTCGTAAGTAATTGATACCAACTTTAGATGTTGGATTTGCAGCAAATGTAGGACATAATAAGAAATGGAATAAAAAATAATGGGATTGTGGAATGAATTGCAATGAATATAATGACTATTTGAAAAGTGCCATCGTGGCTTTTGATTTCACATTGCACAGTCACGTATCTTTCATGGATTAAAACATTACAAAAGAAGAATATGTTTCAATATGAAATTATAATGTTAACAATATTTTGAAGTCTTCTAATGTGAATTATAAAATGTTATACGACACTATGTATAAATGTATATATGAGTTAGAATGAAAGTGTTAAAAGAGAACAATTTGAACGCATCCCGAAAATGCAATTCATAGGAATGAGAGAAAATTTTATTAGAGCTCTCCTCCCAACTATAGGACTTGATAGAGGGTTGGAAAACACGTGGTCCACCCCAAACTTAAATTTTAAAAATACATATTTAGCACTTTGTTTCATGATCAAAGTAGGCAAGAATGTTGGAGTTAAAGGATTGGCCAAAAAAAATTGAAGATGGTGGTGGCATGCTAGCTAAAAGTTGTGTGACATCCTTAACATAAGAAGGTAGCGTAAAAGGGGTTAAAGGACTATGAACAAAGCCTTTTTTTGCATAAAAAGGTACAAACCTATGCCTCAAAGGATGGTCACCTTTGTAAAGGGATACAAAATAAACTATTAATACATTGTGGAAACTTTTTGTGTACATATGATTCATAGTAGAAGAGACTCTGACTTACTCATGGTTAAGGTTCAACCTCTTACGTTTGGGAAGCAGTGAATTTGAACCAGAATCCATGTTGTTAGTTTCATCTAGGTTATTACCATGCATAGAAACAAGGGGAAGGAGAATAAAAAAACATGATAGGATTTGCCTCTAGAGCCTAGATGTTGCATCTAAGTGCTTGACATGTTCAAACACAATTGCCTACAAAAATTAAAGATGAAAATGTTGAGCGACATTCATTCTATTAGATAAAATGTTGGAAAACATCCAATTAATTTGAAATTAAGCAAAAGGTAAACATGTAGATGTGAACATGTTGATGATTGTGGAAGGGGGGGTATAGCAAGCTTGAACGAAGGTTGTCACTACGAGAAAATGCATCTCATTAATCTTCTCAAAATGCAACCATCACATGATTTTGCAATAGTATCATGTGATGTCCAATTGTAAAGCACATCATCCTACCCAACAAGAATCCCCTTCTTGATGAATTTGGAAGTGGGATGATTGAAATGGAAGGTCAATGAATCCCACACAAATAGAGTGGCCTTGTTGGTCAATGTGTATTATGTCATTAATCTATGTCATATTGGCTTTATCTTAATTTCCATGTTATTTTAAGGGTTATGTGGTATACATGGTGAAGATCATTGGAAATATCATTTATAGAAGGGTTTAATAGATGGAGACATGGAGAGGCAAAGGATGTTGAACATTCTAGGACTGTAGTTGAAGCATAAACATAAGGTACATCTTTGCAATGGAGCTCACAAACCAAATTATTTGTTGCAAAGGAAAAGAAGGAAAAATATGGATGACTATATTTGTGATTGTAGTATTTGTAAGAGAAGCAATGTTGTGCTAAAATGGCAAAGTCAAATTTTAAGGCAACAAACTATTGGTACATGGGATAACATTGTGATTTGGGAAAGGGGTGTTGTGCACCAAGAGTAATGTTGTTCACAATCCAAATGGATAGGGCAATAATGGACATTTTGATGCAACAAGCTAAAAAACTACGCCTACACATTATCGCAAAAAATGAAGAAAAAGTCTATAATATTTTTGGCCCAACATATGGGTATGTGATTTCTTCTTTCTCTACATAATTTTCCTCATGTAATCAATAGTTAGTTCCTCCTTCCATACATGTCTGACATTAGATTTTGCATCAAAATTGGAGAAGTTATGAAGATGATTGTTTTTTGCATGTGAAAGTGTTGCCATTGAAAACCTAGTCTCCACCTTATTTTAGTTAAAAAGGTTCAAACTCCATAATCGACCATGGATTCAACACATGGACTATCCACAATTCTTGGCCAATTAGATTAAGTTGTTGGTTCAATCCAAGCTCTTAAAATTTAGATTTAACTTTTGTTATGTATTTAATATGCCACATGGCACCAACTCTTGAATCCACCACCTTAATGCAAATTGCAAGTATTCCAACAACAATTCCCATTGCAAGCGGTTTACTAAGACTCCCTTACATAATTATTGAACTCTTTTACACCCTAAATTAGAAATTTATTTCCTTCAAAGTTAAAGCCATTGGTTTTTTTGAAGTTGATGTGTTTGTTTTTCCATAATTTCTTTTGCAAGTCAATCTCAAAACACAACAATTGTTGGTGCAATGGATCCATTAGCCCAAGCACATGTTCCTTTGTCTTTTAGTCCCCAAGGTACCGATTGCCCCCAGGGTCCAAGTATGGTCAAGGTGTCAAAAAGGATTGTCTTGCATAAATATGTAGTGTAGCCCTTCAATTAATCTCATCCTGAAAACTTTGAGACCCATTATTATTACAAGTTTTATTTGCTTCATACATACATATATTATTAATGTAATATTATTTGCATAACCTTTTTTGTTTGAAGAAGTGGAAAGGTTCTTGACAAGTTCTAAATAAAAGTCCAAAACATAAAGGTCTTTAATGAAAAATGGTTCAAGGATTTGTTGGGAAAGTAAAAATAAATATTTTTTTCCCAAGCTTTATAGAACAAAGACCTTAGGTTTTAAGGTTTATAAAATTGTCAATTGCTACAAGGATCTAATGCCATGTATTTTTGCACAAGACTCCAAACCTTGAAATTTATGGGTATTTTGGGCATAGAAAAAATAGGTCCCCAAGTGATTTTGTTTTTTAAAAAAATTCTTTCGTAGGTGGGAAAAAAAAACTTTAAATGCTAGTAAGAAAAAAAAGAACTATTTTATTTCATTTAATAGTAAAATGGAAAATGAAGAATGCAAGAACAACTTATGACTTAGTTTTGCAGAACCCTTGTATGTCTTGGAGGATTGAAGACATGTGTCATACACAATGTGAGATGAGATGATCACATAGACATCACACTAACATCACCCAACTAATCCTAGTGGTTTATTTTTCTCAATTGGATGCTTGCCTTTCATCTCTCTCATTTTGGCACTAAATTCTCAATTATTGCATTTTGTTCATGTGTTGCACCATTCATCTATACAATGATTTTGACTCATTATATGTTTTGGATGAACTATTGAACTTGACAACATGAATTTGAATGATTTCGAAGAAGTTATAAAAACACTTGCACTTGGCATTGAATATGATTACAAACAATTCCAACCCTTTCAACCCAAACCTCATTTTTTATAGGAGCCATTACCCTAGTTTTGTATAGACTGCCTTAATGTAGGAGATTGCATGGTTTATAAAGTTTCAACAACTACGCATCCATGGGGGCATTCAGATGATTTCATGTACTATTATTCTAAAAATGCGTCTTATCGAGATTACACATTGTGTGTGTGAAGGCAAGAGTGGCCATTTCGTACATATTTTTCATTAGCATGCTAGTGGTTTTTAATCAATGTTAATAGGGGCTAGATGCATTTGATTGGCAAGATTTGAACTATTTAAAACCCTAGTAGTTTATTCTTGGGCATATTTATTTGTCTTATTGAAAGTTTTCTGACGTTTTGATAACCATGCTAATGTAACTTGGCTTGTCATTCTTGTTGTGTTATAGGCATTCCAAAGGTTTGAGAACCGTACCATTGGTTGCAATTCTGGTTGAATGGCAAGAGTTGGACATATGTTAGGTTGATGCATGATCAAGTTGTGAGCGTGAGAGTAGTTGCTAGCAATTGGCACATGATGAATAGAAATGGAGCAGGAACAAAGGTCACGTGGGGGAGGTCATGAAGTTTCTATTAACTTGTGGTCTAAGGATCATAAGTGGCACTTGTTTGTGGTGGTGTTTGCTTGAGTGGAAAAGAAAAAACAACAACGTATATATAAAGGTATTAACTATGACATCCAAGCCAAAACATTTAGTTGAACAACATTTGATGAAAGTTTCATTTTTAGGGTTAAGAGTTTGAAGTTGAATTTGTAAGTTTGTAAGTATAGGATCTTTGTAACAAAATAAAGGGCTATGGTTTGTGAGATTGCTTCTACAAACCATAACCTAATCTTGTCAAGATTTCTAGCATAGATTGTATCTAGAAAGAATTAGAGTACCATAGAGTTGATACAACAAATCTATATGTGAATGGATTGAGAATTATATAATTGCTACTACTTTGATTAGATTAAGTAGTTGGTACACATAATCATAAGTTTGATGAATATGAGCCAATATATTCATGGTATGATATACCTTATTAGGTTGGTCCATATGCTTTTGGGTTACAATTTTATGGAGAAAAGAGCTCATGAGCTCAAAGAGATCATATCTTCTTCATCAAATTTTCCATGTGCAATAGAACTAAAGTTTGAGAGTGATTATTAAAGAATTCAATTCTTTTTACAACAAACATTATTATCCAAACCTTTTAAGATATTTTATTTTATTTTTTGCTACTTCCATCATGTTAATATGAATTGAGGGATGGTCTATTTAATTTCTAGGTGTAGGTATAAAAAACTTTCATACTTTCTACAATATCCACCATTGTTATATTTTTATTTGTATGGTAAGATGCACTAAAATGGTTCTTGGTGATCATTTAACTAGGATCATAAATAATAGGTGTGTAAACATCATAATTTTGATTTAATGTCTTTGTCATTTTCACGTTACAAGTAGGTGGTCCAATGTGGAATTATAATGGTTCCAAGTGGAATCATAATCATTCAAGGTGAAACCAATGTTTGGTGGATGGTAGACAATTTAATTTTGTAAATGGTTTGAATCTTGTATATATATATACGCCATTATAATTGATGTTGGTTTACATTCTTTATGTTCATTGTAGATTTCATAATATATTAACTAAATATTAATTGTTTGGTGAAATTTTGTGTAGGCAACTAGTTGACAAGTGTGCACATAATGTTTGGTACCAAGTTTTAATGAGTTTACTCCTACTCATAAATGGTCATGTGGTTATAATTAATTATATATAGAACCTTGGTAACATGTTTAATAATACATCTCAATCTAATAGTGAAAGTTCATGTAGATATAAAGTTGCAATGTAGGCCCATTCAATTTGCTCAAGTTTATATGGAATGTAGTGCCAATTGGGTTCCACTATGCACCACATCCCCATCTCCATGTATTAAACTTTGATAGTGTCCATCTCAGTGTGGCTTGGGAAGGTGCAAATGGGGTTCCACCATGCACCACCCCATGTCCATTGGACCAAACACCCAAGGGTGGCACAACATACCAAGTAATAATAATTGGTAAATGTGGATTAAATCCTTGTAGACCTATTCCACACTTATTGTAACATTAGAGTTGCACTAAATATGCACATATTCACAATTCTTGCATTGATTCTACACACACATGCCTTTGCAGTTCATTAAAACACCAAATTCATGGTTATTACAAAATTACATTTTATTTCCTTATTTTGTATACTACAAAGAATTCACACAACAATATGAATATGAAAATCATTGCAATAGTATATACTTCTCTTGTTTATTAAAAACTTCAATCGAAATACAAAAAAAAAAACCATGATTGTTGAAATGAAATCAAAACAACAAAATTACATTTGTGGTATCTCCAAAACATAATTTATAGTTTATGCTACAAAATAATTACATTTATCCTCACTTCAAAACTATGTGTTTAAGAATGATTCCTTTCCCCCAACCCTCCATCTTTGGGAAATTTTAAGTCACCATCAACATGATTCAAAACCAAACAAGAATTCAAAATTAAAAACCTCCAATGTCCAATGATCAATCCCTATTTTTAATGCCTTGTTCATCCAAAACAATGTAGTTAGTCTACCCCTTTAACATTACCCCCTCTGTATTTTGGATTTCATCCTTAAAATCCTTGTGAAATGACAGAAAAAGAAATGAAATCATTGTGCAACCTTTTAAATTTTTGGTTGTTCAATTATAATTCTTGTAGCCTCAACTTGTACAATAACTAGTGGTTTTGTACCCATCTTTGGATATGTAGTTTTAACTACCTCTTCTACTAACTCAATTTGTGGTTTTACTTCAAGAAATTGGATTTTTTATTGCTTTACCTTTGTATCTAAAGTAGTTTCCATTTTATTTTATTTCTTAAGCTATATGTAGTTCTTTCTCTTCTTGGCTCCATCCTCTGAGTTCTTGTGGTTCTTTTGTCCATATGTCCTCCTCTTGAACTGTCCCATTGGGTGCCTCCTCATCTTGCCTTGATGTCTCTATATTTATTGGACTTCCATAGACAAACTTTAGGAAAAAAATATGATATATTTCCAACTTGTACCTAAAGATCCTTTCATTGGTCATGTGTTGGGCTAGATCTTCTCCAACTCTTTTATAAAATATTCCTTTGCAACCTCCCACCATTCTTTAGACTCTGCATCAAAATTTTCATCTTATTCTTGATCCTCATTAAAGTGTAACATTGCAACATTTGTTCATAATCCTCCAATCGTTTCTTAACACCATATAGGTCCAAACTATTCTTTTGGTCATTTATAATCTCCAACAATCATTGTAGTTATTGTAAATTCTTTTAGTATTTTTTATTTGCCTCCACGAACTTTTTTTTTTTCCCTTCTGTTGCCCTTCTTTTGAGTTCTTCATACTTTAACAGAGGATCATTCCTCAAATTCACCAATTCCAAATCTATCAAAACATTATCCATTTCTTTATTTTCTTAATCGGTGCTTCCACCTAATTTCCCAAAGCCTCATGTTGTTGTTTATAATGGAACAATGTCTTTGCCCATTTCTCCATGTAGTTTCCTAGTCTTCAGCCATTTCCTTAATTCTTTGAGTTCTTCATCTTGTGATTTCATCAGAGCTATTTTAATCTTGAGCTCATGTTTCTCATCCTATAATTTTTGTATGAATGCTTTGATCTTTTGCTCATTTTCTACCCTATTTTTCCTTTAGATTTTTATGTTATGCTTGTATTCCCTTTGGAAATTCCTTTCCTTGTCCAATTCCACTTGCAATATTGCCTTCTTTTTCTCCTATGCGGCTAAATTGTTTTTCAAATTGTTCACCTTTAAATTCAAATTTCCCATATTCAAACTCATAATTACCATAGTTTGAAACAATTATATTGCCTTATTTGCTTACATTACTTCTATAACCACCTCCTCCATAGACTTTGGTGTACTTGTTTGTGTCATAAGATTCCTAGATCCTTCCACAAAAGATCCCAGCTCCTGTACTAATCTACTCCCCAACCCAAAATCAAATGAATGTTCCTTTGTAAATTCTAGTCTATTAACTAATACTTATATTTCTAATGGTTTAAACATTGTTACAAGAGTTTGTGTTCCCACTCTCTCCATCTGCAATCTAGTAGGTTATATATTTGCTCATGTTTACTACTACTATTGTTGTTGTTGGTGTAGCAAATGTTACTATAAATGTTGGAAATGTTGTGGACTTTCATGGTTGTCCATCCAATCTTCATAAATGTCTCCATCCATCTATGGATACTCTTAACTTCTAGAATCTTGGTATCATGCTCTCTTTTGGCCTTTTGCGCATGTTTCTTCATCTATTTTTCATGTGGAAATGACACATGTGGTACCTACACACTTTGCCTACTTGTCGGTACTAATGTTGGCATTGCAGATGGTGCCATTCTCCCATTCATCATCTTATGCACTCATGCTTTTGTGCACTCCTATTTTTTCTTAACTCCTAATCATGAGGCTCCACACTTTTTAGCTTTGTTTTTCCTTTTAAGAGCATTTCTTGGAAATTTTTTTATAACCTTATTTCTACTTTCCAATGTTGCTTGCATCTCTTTTTTAGTTCTCTTGATCTTGGCATGTGGATTTTCCTTTTGGTGAACAAACATATAATTAAAGATTTTTGCCAATATTAGGGCTAATTGACAAGTCTCCTTTTGGTCCCCTTTATTCTCCTTAACATATTTATACCACCAATTTAACTCAGTACACAAACTATTGTATATAATTTGTGCCCAATCCACCTTCTCCCCCTTTTCTACTTTCATCAATGTGATGGCATTCTATTGTTAAAATACATCACTTTCTCTCTTTAATAAATCATAGATATGATTGTTGGGTATCTGATCAAGTGTGGCAAACCCAAACTCTTTACATTCCATTGATCTCTTGTAAAATTTGTGGGTGCAATTCTAAAACTTTATAATGCATGTAATGCTACCACCTTACTAACTTACCCTCTTGGGTTTTCTATATACCTTTTTGCAAAGACTCTTAAAACATCTACGATTAGTTGTTTGCTAACGACATACACCCTGTCTTGATATCCAAAATAAATATTTGGCCTTTGATAATAAATGTATTAAAAAATTCTAACATAATATTTGGCATCGGTGCTTCTTAGTTCATAAAAAACATAATGAGAAGCCCTGCCTTAGAAGCCCACTCTTCCTTTTCACTAATGTTCTTCAACTTTTCCATCCTGTCAACATCCTTATCAAAGTTCTATTTTGTATGTAGATATAAGAGTAATAATGCATGGGCTGGTTGGAGGGATTTTTTAAACTTCTTCACATGCCTCACATGAGGCATTAGCTCTTCCCACCCTGTTGTGGACATGAAATTCTTAATCTACGTAGGTATTGCATTCACCAGAGGAGTAGTGTCACAAGCCTAAACCATTATAGGGTTTAAACCAAAGGAAAAAATCCCCACCCTTTTTCATCCCAAAATGGCACTACCAACCTCATCCACCAACAGGTGCATTGGAGGGTGCAGGTCACAGTGCCCAGAATATCTCATTTCATATAGGTTATTTAAATAGGGTTATTTGGTGTATGATTTGCTATCCTCACAATTTTGTATAAGGTGTCATTATAAATGACGGGCTGTAGTTTCTTGGTTGAGATTTTTCTTGGGGGTTAGGCGCTGTAAAAAAATGTTGGCCTCAAATTGTACCTTAGGTAAGTCGCACGTTCCCAAAGTTCCAGACCAAGCTCACCGGCCCTTGGAGGGGCATATTCCCAAAATTTGGATCCTACCAAAGTGCCTGACTTATTTCTGGAAAGGCCCACTCTCTTAGCACCTCACCATACACTTCTCAACAAAAGAAAGACAATTACCCAAACCTCTCCATAGAGATGAGGCTTTTCTAGCTTTTCAAAAAGCCCAAGCCCCATAAGTAGAGTGCATTTCCATGATATCCACTCACTGTTCTGGCCTCATTTTCCACGAAATTCACCCACCAACTATTCTAACCTCATTTACGTTACTGACAAGATTGGGAGTAAATGCTAGGGGCCAAATATTGCACACTTGTGGCTTGTTTTGGTCCACCTCTCGATTCCTAGAAAGGTGTGTATCCTACTCTCTATCGATCCCTCTTCTTCATTTTCTTCTTTTTGTAGTAGTGGTAGGGTAAACATTACAGGTCATTGCCACTAAGCCACAAAGGTTTGCTCCTCCACACATCCCCCCACACCTCCTCCCCCCCTCCTCTTTGCGTGGCTTTGATTCTTCTTCTTCTTCATTTTCCCCTCGAATCCTCATCCTCGACATCATTTTGCACGCGGGTTAATTGGGTGGTGGGTTTTTCTGCTGCAGATTTCTTCTGTAAGTTGGAAGTTTTGTTATTGAAATTGGTGGAATTGTTGGCAGTTTTGTTGTTTCAAGTGTTGTTGTAGAAGTGGTGGAAGTGTCGATGGATGTGTTTTGAGTGGATGTGAGGAGGGAATTTTGGTTTTGGGGACTGTTGTTTTGGAAGAGGAAGGACGGGTGGTGATGATGGCAGCAGCACTGGGTTTTCCTTCAGTATCTCCTCTCTCCTCTTCTAATGGGTTAGTATTAGGTCAAGGAATTGTCTGTGAGAAGCAATCTGCAAATACAACAAGAATGAGAAGCCAAAACATTGTAATCAGGTGTTCCAAGGCTGAGGGACCCCTTAGAAGGCCTAGTGCACCTGTTGCTGCACCTTTTATGACCACTTCTGCTCCCCCTCCAGCAACTCCACCACCACCACCACCACCAGCAGCAGCTCCTCAATCTCCAGCTTCTTCAGCTTCAGCCCCATCAGCAGCAGCAGCCCTGGTCAGCTCCAGCAAGTCATCAAGCTTGAGTATTGAGTATCAGAGGCAGAGGGCCAAGGAAATGCAAGACTATTTCTTGGACAAGAAATTTGAGGATCAGATTCGAGCTGGAAGACTTTTTGGATGGACACAAAAGAATGAAATTGGCAATGGCAGGTTCAAGCTTTTTCTCTTAATATCACAAGATTCTTCTTTATCTCAAATGCACTTCCCAATTCCTCTCTTTCAATTTGAATTGTGAACCCTTCCTTCCGAAGCTCAAATTCTTGAATAGAAATTTGAAATTCTTGAACACAAAATTGAAATTCTTGAATGGGAATTTGAATTCTTGAAGAGGAATGTGGATTTTGAATTTGGAGATTGGTGACTGGAAGACAAGGATTTTACTTTCTGGATTGGTGACTATAGTTACCCATTTCTTCAAGCAAAAAGTTCAACAAAGAAAGGTCTATGAGAGAATGGGCTTGCCACGCATGCCTTCTTTCATTACCTTGAATTGATCTGCTGTTGTTACATATGGCCTGCAGAGACAGATTGCCCAGTTTGCCATTGTGTGTGTGCCTTTCCCTATGTGTTACAATGGAGCTCTCACTCTCTGTGATCATTCATTGCCGTG
This sequence comes from Sphagnum tenellum, assembly GCA_963921925.1. Lineage (NCBI taxonomy): Eukaryota > Viridiplantae > Streptophyta > Sphagnopsida > Sphagnales > Sphagnaceae > Sphagnum > Sphagnum tenellum. Next base: position 7,952,240 of record OY998150.1, read on the forward strand.
GTTTTTGTGGGGGGGGGAGTTTCAGGTGGGCAATGTTCGGAATTGCAGTTGGGTTGCTTACAGAATATGCAACAGGCTCCAGCTTTGTCGAGCAGCTCAAAATCATCATTTCCAACTTGGGCATTGCAGATCTTGACTGACATTTGCATCAGGGTTGTAACTTTGTTGAGCAGCTCAAAAATCATGATTTCCAACTTGGGCATTTGGCAATCCCAACCAACTTTTGTAAAACAGGGTTCCAACTTTGTTGAGCAGCTTAAAATTATCTTTTCCATTCCAGTCATTGCAGATCTCAACTGACTTGTCATAAAACAGCCCCAATTGTATTTGATTTCTCCTTTCAGAAATAATTTTTTTCCTGTAAACTCTTGTATAGTGAGTGGTTAGCTCATAAAGACCCACAGCCCATTTCACTTTGACAGTCAGAGCTTTTGCTTCTGGTTTCCTGCTTTTAAATCTAGAGAGTTGTAACTGTTATTGGTTCTTGCTTCCCACCTACTTCAATGTATGTATCAAGAGAGCTTGCAAACACAGTTTTGTTTGTTTCAGACAACTGCTATTGTGGTGTAAAATTCATCTTGGTTACTGCAAAAAAATCCTAGTGAAGTTTTTTTCTACCTGTAGAGTCTGTAAATTTTTTTCAGGTTATTCCACAGGGTCATCTACTGTTTTGCTCATCACTTCTGAGCAGTACTTCAAGACAAGTTGCATACATGCTAGAGACTTCACAATGGTGGTCTGTAAAGCCCTCCTGACCTGATCTGCTGCATAGTACATAGCAACCTGGCATTTTCTTGCAAAGCCAACATGGAATTTGATTAGCGAACCATTTGGCAACAGAACAACAATAGCAATCAATCTCAGCATTATCTCTGCAGAGCTAGTGCCTGTTTGGAACACATGGATTCTGGCTTTAGTCTGTATGTACAAAAGAAGTCGACAGACAACACGGGGGTGTTGGATTCTTAAATGGTGAAGAAGGTACAAATCAACTCACTGAATTCCACTGTGTACATAGTATCAATAGATAGAAGCATTAAACATAATAGGTTTTAAGAAACATTGTACCCTAGTCAATTGCAATGGCAGAGTTTTTTCTGCATGCAATGAACACACCAACCCACTTTTCAAGGTAGAGACTTCCCATTTGAATGTTGTTCACCTAGTAATAGGAGGGACACAGAGAGTACATCACATGGTCACAGAAGGCTGGAGGCACAACAACACCCATGAGTGCATCAGCACTGGCCATAGCACCTGGGTTTTGGTCAAGGAGGCTTGATTTGTGAACCATTTATACACTCAAACATAAAACAAAATATTTGATGTCTCACTTTGTAACTCATTTCTGAAGTACCTTCACTCCTTTCAGAGCTAATCTTGTGACAGTGTGGAGAAGCTATGATATATGTGGGCACAAACTGAAACTCAAACTGTGTGATAATTCACCGTTTGGTGTGGGAAGCATGATGACAACATAGCAGCCACTTGCCATCTCGTTTCTCAAAAATGTTGGTGGCTACCTGGTCAACCATCCATGAAAGAAAATTCAGTCCAACAATGTTTAAGTCTGCATCAAACAGCCATCATTGATAAGACATATATATATGAGATTGCAGAGAAATCTCCACAACAAACATTTGAAAGTAACATGACAACAAGTGCAGTCATGACCTTGTGAGAGTCACTCACACAAAGTGTCAGACCATCAGCTTCATCACAAATAGTTGTGACAAGCTGCCATGACAACCCACTCGCTTCATCAGCTCCTAACAGTGGGTCTGTAGATAAGTACATGGAAATCAGCTCAAAACTCTGGGCAATCATAATACAAAACATGTGATAGTGTAAGTGGATGAGAACACACTGTCATGTGTCTCTTCACTGTATCAAGATGGAAGCAAATGGTATTGATGCTGCTCTAAAAAATGAATGTAAGCAAAACTCCAGAAAGCAACTTTTCGATCACTATCAGAAATTCTGCAAGAACCACCCTGAACTCTACTCAAGAATGCTAAATGGTTTCATGGAAACTTGATCATGCAGCAATACACACTGATTGTCTGTTGTTTTTATAGAGAATACTCTCCCCTTGAGGATTTGATCCATTGTTTCGAGACACTGAACTCTAACCAGCCTCAACACTGATCTAAGATGAATGTAGGCAAGAATCCAGAAAGAATTTTTTTGATTACTATCAGAAATTCTGCAAGAGCCACTTTGAACTTTACTCAAGAAAGCCAAATGCTTTTGTAGAAATTTGACAGTGCAGAAATGCACACTGAATGTCTGTCACTTTTGTAGAGAATTACTACTCTACCCTCAAAGATTCGATCCTTGTTCTGAGACAAGGAACTCTAACTAGCCTCAAATTCTCTAAAAAGCACAGCATTGAGAGAGACTAGGAGCACATTCCATGATTCTTTTTCCTTCACTTCTATGTGCTCACTTTGAACTACCATGTTTGGATTACAAGATAAAAGAGAGAAGCAGAGAGGCACACACACACCTGTGAGCCCCAGCGACTGCCCTTTGCACGAACAATCTCGGTGCAGGAGACAAATGCAAGGTCTCCTCGCACATAAACTTCCAAATTTTCAAGTTTGATGCGGAGTGGCATCTCAACATCACCACCCAACAGAAGCTCCCAGCTTGACATCACCAACTCAAAACCCGAGATACAGCTTGCACCTGGATGGATGCACCGTACATGATCCCCATTGGCCCATACCTTGTACATGAGCTTGATATCTCCCTGTGCAAAAGCTCGGTAGAATCTTTCGTTGGCTGCAGTCACAGCTACCTCATCATTCTCTTGCAGCACACGAAGCTCATCTCTTAAGGAAGCTGCAACCTCGTAGTCTTCACTTTCAATGGCTGCCTGAAGCTCAGCTTCCAGAATCTGAACCTTGCCTTCCATGCACACATCCGCTCCTCCATTGACATCACAACGTGGATGAGGTGCACACAAGTGGTTGTGTCTGCGATTCACTGCCTTCATAGCTGTGCTGCAAAGATCCGTGATCCCAACTTCCCTTAATGGCTGCACCATCATCATCACCATCTTCTCTCCAACACACCCCTAGTAGACATGAAGAGAGATTCAAGCAACTCTAGATTGCTGCAGCAGAAGTCACCATCTTTCTCTCCAACGCATCCCTAGACATGAAGAGACATTCAAGCAACTCTGGATTGCTGCAGCAGAACACCCGTTCAGGCCTCTCTATAGCTGGTTTTACACCTCTCTCTCTCTCTCTTTTAGAGAAAATATCTCATTTTCCGCCCTAAACATGAAGAGAAAGCTACTGGCATCCCTCCCTTGTTCAGATAGAAGCGATGACATTCTTTATCTTGAGAAAAGCATAAGCTTTCTGCCTCCCTTGTTCAGATAGCGAGGATGACATTCTTCATCTTGAGAAGCAGAAGCTGCGTTTGCATCAAACCCTAGCAGATGAAGCAAAGAAGAAGAAGAAGAATGGATTTTCCAATTGCAGGTTCAAGACCTGTTCATCAAAGAAAGCAAAAACCAGAGAGAAAAAAGACACACCTGCGAAGAAGCTCAGAGATGGAAGAGGAGTCCGAACAAGAAGCCTACAAGAAGATGAACCAAAGCGCAAAACCCTGCTGGTTGTTTCTTTTTGTTGTTGTTGCTGTGCGGTGGCATCACCGAAGAAGACATCTGCTGCTGCAATAGATGAGGAGGAGCTATGTCCCTTGAACTGACAATCGAAACATGTCGTCGCAAAAGCGTGAGGTCTAACAGCAGCAGCCAGCATTCCAGAAACAGCAGCCATAGCCAAAAACCTCTACACGGTTATTTCTTCTCTCACACTTCAAAGCTCTTTCTCTCTGATCACAAAACAATAGAAGATTGACTAGTGCGGAGCGGATGCGTCGCGGTGAGGAGGAGAACAAGAGACAAGAAGAACATGCGTATTCTGTCGTATCCTACGGAGATACGCGCATCTCTCTCTCGCTCTCTCTCTCTCTATCGATCGATGGATCTACAACAGCCTTCCGACCTCTGAACTGACGAGGTGCTTGCGATAAATCTGATCCAGGCTTCGGAAGAAGAACTCTCTATCTCTCTCTTTCTCAATCAATCTGCAACAACCTTCCGACCTCTGAACGGACCAGGCACTTTTTCGATGGATCTGATCCGGGCTTCGGAAGAAGGTGATGATGCTTTTTGACGCTTTCCAGGATTCGACAGTCGCAAGGAAGGTTAGAGGATCCCCCGCCACTCTCTCTGATTCTTTCTTCTTGTGTCTGTTTTTTTTCTTCTCTGCTTTTGGTTTTGCTGTTGGAAAATCGACAGACGGAAGAATGCGGAGTCGTCTACCTCATTCAAACTCTGTGTATTAGTATTGTGGAGTTTTGTTTGTCTGAATCTTGTCCCATGATGATGATGAAGAAGAAAGCTTTTCTTCCTCCCTTGCGATTTTGGAGAGATTTTGTCATAATGCTGATGAAAGAATCTCATGGCTGATTTTGGTTCTGGGAAGAAGAGTTTAGGGTTTTCTGCAGCAGACATGTGTATGTGTGCAATTCTCAATGAAGAAGGGAAGTCTAAATGGTATTGTATTGCAGAACAATTGGCTGCAGGAGGCAACTTTGAAGGTGTTGTTTGCAAGTCTTACAATTCTCTCATACGTTTGGTGCATATCATAGGTAGACACTTCTTTCTGATAGAACTTGGGGGAAGGACTTGCTTTATGCCCTTCTTTTGGGATAGTGATTTTTTTCTCCTTTGACAACTGTCGGTGTTTTCAGATAACTGGTATATATATATATTGCAACACTGATTCCACTTGCATGGTGCCTGTCCTTGCAGAAAGCTTTCTGAGTTTCAAATCCTTGTTTTTGGATTGTGACCAAAAAGCAAAGTAGTAGGAAGATGAGTGACTGAAGTAGAGGTATGGAGGATTCGGATCTTGTACTAAGATGGATGCTCTCGAACAATCTATCTGGTAGCTGCTGAAAATTGAACATGGTCTTCTTACTAACAATTCATAGCTGGTTTCAGCTTTCTACATTCACTCCTGCATGCATGCATCTGAATGTGGTTTGGGTCCTGCTGCAGTTTTCCTTGATCAGGCACTTCAACTGCTGAACAACATGCAGGGAGGGAGGTAAGCACATTGGCTGTGCATGGTGAGCTTGAAGTTGTGAATGTGGGTCCCATGCTTCATTGGACCAGGTATGCACCCTATGATGATGAAGTTCTGTATTGTGCTGATGATATTTCTGGGTTGGGTGTTTGAGTGCTTCAAAGCTGAATGTTTTGAGTAAGAGAGTACGCAACATGAGAGTGTCAAGATTGCTCTTCCCCTTTTGTGTAATTTCTGGTGGTGCTGGCCTATTTCATGTGTGTTGTTGGGTTGGGTGATCTTGATACAAGATGGTGTACAATTGTTTCTCAAACCCCCACCCATAAACATGGAAAATGGGATAGTATAAGGTGCAAGACTCTTTGAATTCAACCACCTGGACCAATCATTATTCCCAGCTGATGTCACTTTATTGTGCAGTGCCTTTTAAAAGCAAATCCTGCAGAGATTTACTGGCCCAAACTAGCATTCAACTGGCACATAAATGTTGTACTTCATCAAAATATATTGTGCAGGCCTAACCTGTAGGGTATATGGAGTTCACTTTGTGTGTGTGTGTTTATAACACTTGGTTTTCTTTGGAAAGTCCAGTTCTTCTTTGGGTATGGCAACTGCATTGTGCTGGAGCTTGAGCATTGCCGCACCGGCACATGGGAAAGCACGAGCAGTACGAGGAGGACAAGTGTGGATGTTCCATCCTCTGCGGTTCCAGCAGCAGATGTGGTGTGTCAGCTGTCGGGGCAAGGAGCAGGAGAGGGAGAAAGATGGGAAGAGCAGTAGGCAGCGATCGCTGCGGCAGGAGATTCATCGTCATGCCTTGGAGGAGTATCGCTGTCGGTTTGCAGATGCACTCTCCTCTGAGTTGGTACAGCTTGTCTCTGTCTCTGTGTGTGTCTCTCTGGGAAAAAAATTCTCCATGTTTTTAAATTGCAGATTGCTGGACTTGTAATGCTGGCTAGGGAGAGGAAATTTTCTCTTATTGACATTTCAGCATTCTTGACAGCTGGACACTGATCAGACTCAGAGAATTAGAGAAGCTCAATAGCTTTTTGGAGTTGTGTGTATGAACAAAAGTCAAGCAGGTTCCAGGAACCATAAACCTAAGAGAGATGAAGGATGGATTACTAGTTTGTTTAGGGTTGTAATTTTGGAGGAGAAAATTTTATGAGAGATTTGCAGTACAGATTGGAGGAGATATTTTCCAGTATTCAGTTTGAAGTTGGAGTATGATGAGAACTCAGAAGTGGAGCCAACAGCTAGGTAGTTTTGAGAAGCTTAGCTATAATGTTTTGGAACTGGAAATGGTCTATCAATCAAATTTTTGTGGTAATTTCATAGAATGAAGAGATGGAAGGGATGAAGGAGAGGCTTAGGGAATGGTCTAGGCAGCGGCTGCAAGATGAGGGCTTCACACTGTTTGATCTCTCAGTGCGTCCAGATGGACAATTGTATCGGTACACATCAGCAGCCTGACCTATTTGATGTTCCAATCAAGTAACAAAATCTGAGATTGTCTGCCTAGGACTAGAGATCTGAAGAAAGAGAATAACTCCAGATCAAGTGCAATTACAGAAATTGCCTCTGGATTGATAATTCTGGTGCAACTTCAGATATGGGCATTTCTGAGGGGTTTTCTATGAGTGGGTTCCATTGGGATGCACTCCAAATGGAATTCTTTCCTGTTGTCAAGCAGGAATTGAAAGATATGTAGACCAGCACATGTGGTTGCTTGAGTGATGATGGCACTCTATGCCAGAGGGTAGAAGTCACATCATTGTATGGAGGTTGTAGGGACCAGGTGTTCAGGTTTTTCTACTTGCATGGGAATAGTGGTCTCCTCCCATCCCACCATCAATTTTCTCAGGTTGGTCTTTTCACAACTGCTGCTTATGTTATATCCATGGCTTTGTTTCTGCTGGTATTCTCTACTTCTGATCAGACACAAGTGTAGGTTTCATAGATGTGGGATTTTGATGGTGTTGTACAGGGAGATATGGTGGCCATAAGTCAGAAGAACCCACTTGATGATGAAGACACTGTGATTGAGGGTGTTGTTATGGAGCGAGCTCGCAGGTTCATCACCTTTGTGCCAAGTTTTCTTTTCTCAATGCCTTTTAAGCAGTTGTTTCACATGAACTTCAGTGTTGCCTTGCTTCAGCAAAGGATTTTGGGCTATTGATTACTTTTAAACCAACAACCTTCTTCTCATCTCCTTCTGATTATTGGGTCACTGCTAACAGTAAGCTGGAAAATTCTTTGAACCAAGTGGCTTATGTTCATAGCTGATTTCTTTTGAGGGTGGTGAATACAGGTTCTTAAGAGTAGCAGTATCAACAAGCCAGTCCAAAAATTTGAATGTGATGTCTAAGTGGCGCTTAGATCTTTCAGCCAATCGTGTTAGTTATGATCGTTGCATGTTGGCCATTAATTGCTTCACTTCACCTGATCTTCGAAAAGGATTCAAAGGCTCAATTCAGCTGTCAGCTTCCTCAGTATCCATGTCTAACTCATCAAAGAATGGCACCTCACCTCAAACAACAGTGACAATTGGAGAGGGAGCAATGACAGTAAGAGGTTTACTGTTGGGTGTGGAGGAGATGAAGGTAAAATCCAAGCAAAAAGAAACAATGGTAGGGAGTTCAGTGCTTCCTGAAAGCTATGTCAACTCTGAGAGGCTTATTGCAATGAAAAGCCCCCCTTCACGAATTAGTGGGAAGCTGTTGGGGGCACAGAAGGGCATGGTCAGGGCTTTGCTACAAGCAATGAAGGAGGATCTGAATGTGAGCCAGAAAGTTGCCATTGAATCAGCCATGTGCCAGAGAACAACCCTCTGGCAAGGTCCACCGGGTACTGGCAAAACCCGCACGTTAGTTCATTTTATTGCCTCCTTTTGTCGGAGTGGCCAAGGCCAAGTTCTTGCCTGTGCTGATAGGTAAGCATTTTGACAAGGGACTTTATTCTGACTTCTCAATATGAGGTGAAATGATAAGTTTCCAAGGCTTATCTATGAGCCAATGCTGCGTCAGTGTGGCAGTAGGCTGTGGGTCCAGATCTATACAGCAACTAGTTCAGGATATTGTCTATGAAACCAGACTATAGAGTTTTCACATGGACATGTCAATTGTGAATGTGTGTATGATACAGTAATGTTGCAGTGGATAATCTACTGGAAGGTTTACTGGAACAAGGTCTTCGTGTTGTTCGAGTGGGTCAGCCAGTAAAGGTAATTCACGCTTTATGCTTTTCTCAAAACACATATAAAGGAAGCACCCTCCAGGATGTCAACAGCTTTTCCCACTAAGAAATGATGTCTGTGCAGATTAAGCTAATTCATTTGAGGATCTAATTCTGAAGGTGGAAGAGGGATTGAGAGAGGTGACAATGGATGCTCAAGTCATGATGCACCCACTTATGAAGAAGGCATCGCAATCCAGGCAAGCTGCTATATCTCAGAGGCAAGAGATCAGGCAAATTAACAACAGCAACAGGCGCATCAGCAGTGCCAGACAGGCAACTGCCATGTGGGATAAAGCCATGGATCTGGAAGCTCAAGCTATCAAATCTATTCTGGACAGGTATGCTCTCTGTGGTTTTGTTTCATTTCAGGGAGGATCAGAGATATTCTTGCAATGGAATGGGGTTATTCAACCTCTCTTCATCAAACAGACATTTTCTTATGAAAGGAAAATGTATTATCTGGTGGTTCCACAATAGTATTCAAAACATTCTCCTTGAATTTTTGACAACAGAGGTGAAAACTGTCAAGCATGTCTTAGATGCTGGAGCCATGTTGGGCAAGAGAAGTCAAGCCACTTTTGTTTGTTCTTGATGTGTATCATAAGAGTCACTTATTGTGTCCACACAGACAGTGGAATATGTTTGGGCAAGTCTTTTTGTTGTTCTTCATGTCTAGCTAGGGGGGCACTTGTCAGGAACTGTTGAAGTCAGTGCAGATGTTATAGTAGGTGGTCAATATACCATACATGACGCTGTTGAAGGTCTCAGAGCATGTGTATGATGTTGCTATTGTTCAAAGCATATGACTGTTTTGTGCTGTGGTCTTGTTTTCTCTTTTCTTTTAGGGTTGAGTTTCCTCTGTTTTGTGTTTGCTGATTGGTTGCTGTTTGTTATGTGTCAGATCTGAAATACCATAACTATAGTATGTTGTTTTCCTATAGGCATGTTTGAAACTTTTTGAAGTCTCATACAGGGCAGATGTGGTGGCTGCAACATGTGTGGGGGCTGGAGATACAATTTTGGATGGTCGATGCTTTCATCTCTGTGTGATTGATGAAGCTACACAGGCGAGTTGCAACTCTACAGCCCCATTCATAGCTACTTATCCTAGATTGACCTCAAACTTCATAAAAAGTTGTGCAGTATTTTAAGAGGCATGGATAGTGTATCCGGATGCTTCCCAGGAGCCATTGGTTTGATTGGTTCAAGGTTTAGATTTGTGATATGAGATGTGCCTTCCAATCTGAGATGATGCTTCAGAAGCAATGCAGGCGACAGAGCCAGCATGCTTGATTCCAATTATCCGAAGTGGTGCTGATAGCTTGGTTTTGGTTGGAGATCCAGCTCAACTCCCTCCAACAGTTATTTCCCAACAAGCTACAGAGGTGGCTTTCCCATTCACATGTGTTTTGGTTCCTATTTCTTTGCACTGTTAGTGTAGGTCACCCTTGACCTAGCAGTTGTTGGCTGCCTCCATGTGTGGCATATATTGACAAATGAATGTTGTGGGTCAGGTCAGATGGGATTGGCTGTGAGCTTGTTTGAGCATCTTCAGCAGTGTGGTGTAAAACCTCTCCTGCTTGACACACAATATAGGTACAAAAGCTTCCTGTTCTCTGGTCATAACTGACAAGAGACAGAGATTTAGTCTTCAGGAGTGCCTTCAACTGTTTGCTTATGTACCTTAAATAAGTGAAGATGGTTGAAGAGATTTGTGTAGGTCCAACTTTGTCAAAGTATTTGGGCTTCTCATCAAAATGCATTCTCTAGCCTTTTGTTATCAACACCCAGTTTGAGAAATTTGCACTTACATATGAACTCAGTAATCCAGCAACTGAGTGTTCAGACCTCATGGACCTTCTGTACTAGCTTCATCATTCAGCTCTTAGGCTACTGCAGAGTGGGCCCTCAACCTCATTGATCCTCTCTGGAGTTCATTTTGGTGGTCTTTTGCAATCTATATCTATTGGACAAAGCTTCAGCTCTTAATGTCTAGCACTGATGCACTAAGTTCCAAAACTTGAGAACTATTGTTGCACATTCCTTTGTAGGATGCACCCAGCATTGGCAGCATGGCCTTCAAGGACGTTCTATGGAGGCCATCTCTTTTCTCATCCTCTGGACTCTGACAGACCTGCACCAGAAGGGTTAGTGTTCATTTCATACTGAATCCCACTGTCTGCACAGGAAAGGGAGCTGAGGTAAAACAGCAAATCATGCTTTTGCAACAGAAACTGGGACTGAGAGTAGCATCAATACGCCTTAGCCTGATTTCCTGGTTTTTATGCAATGCCTGTGAACTTGTTTGAGCTGATTTAGTTCTGCTGATTCTTCAGGATCCAGTGGCCCAATAGAGAGAAACCTATACTATTTGTGGATTGTGCTAATGGAAAGGAAGAGACAACTGTGGAGGGGAACTCGTGGCTGAATCGCTCTGAAGCATCCCAGGTTAAGTCCCTCTTACTCTTGAAATGGGCAAAGAAAGAAGAAATTTTTTGGGTTTAGGAATATTTGTCTAGTTCATACCCTTTTGTAGGGTTGCTATCATGAGAAAATAGCATCTTGGTAGCTCTTGCATATTTTGGGTCATGTTCCCCTTATCCAGGTTTCTTAGAGCAGAAACCAACTATGATTTTTTTGGCCTTTCTTCATGAGAATCTATGCCCGAACATTTGTTTGGCCCATAAACTGTCTGATTCTTGATCATGATTAGGAGGCAAAATTTAGTTCAATTTGTGAGAGGTAATGCAATGTCCCTTTTGATTATCATAGGCAGTTGCATTTTAATGATCGGGCGAGTTGCTCTGGTATGTTTTTGGCAGGTGGTGAAGATAGTGCAACTACTGCTTAGCTGTCCTGATACTTCTGGTGACATTGGTGTTATTGCTCCCTACAGTGCTCAGGTTCAATGGACTCCCACCACCTAACTCTAGCAGTATTTTGCCCTAGTCTGGAACTAAATGTCATGTCAGCACTTTCTCAAGCTCAATGATAGCACATTTGTAGGTTGTCAAGCTGAAATGTCTAGCTGAAACTATTTGTTTCTTTGTTTTGGTCAGGGTGTTTGTAGACAATGCATTGGTATCCCCATGGCCACTAATTGTGTGGTCTATTTGGCTAATTTGTATCTCTTTACCTATGAGTTTGATTTCATTAAGTGTCTCTGGAAGAGTAACTCATGTCCTGTTGTGCTTCATAGTTTGTCCTTGGTTCGTAGGTTTGGGGATGATCTTTTTGTTCCTGATTTTCCAGATTTTGAGAACTTCATGTACCTTATCCAAGACTCTTTTGGTAGTGGCATATACCCAAAAACCTCTTGTGGGTTGAATTGTATGTCTAAAGGCTTGTCTTGTAATTTCGTGGATCTAACTGTAAGACAGAGTCCTCAAGGTTTATCCTGTGACATTTTTGACAAACGCTCTCAACCAGAGTATGCAGGTATTGAAATGATTAGAATGCCTCATGTTCATTCCAATATCTCAATGACTGTGTCGCTGGGGGTTATCAATAGTCAAATTTTCAGATTCTTGAAACTTTGTAGTTGTAAGAAGTTTTTTGTCTTCCAGATGGTCAGTCTTATTGTTTTTCTGAAGGCAAAAGGCTACCCTTTAAAAGCTCTTCTAAAGAGAACTAGAGGGTTGGTTCTTAAAGAAAAATTCCTGTTTGGAATTTCCGCTTTTGGCATTTTCAGAATGATTTTGCTTCAGGTCAGGTAAGTGGGGAGCTTCCTGTAAGCGCACTTGTTCTTAGTCTTTCCCTGTTCTTTTCCCTTTCTGTCTTTCTTTGTTTCTTTGTCTGATCTTTGTTGTGGGGTCTGTTGCTAGCCAGTAGTATTTTTGAGTCTTCCCATTGCTTCCAGAATTGCAGCAGAAACTCAGTTCGTAGGATGGTGCTTGTCACCTGCCTTTACCCTCTGTAGGGAGCTGATGAAGTCAGTGGGGAAGTTGTGATAGTTAAATCACTATCATACATACTACTGTTGATGGTCCCTGAACAGGTGTGAGACTGGCACTTTTGTTCATACCAGTGTGTGTTTTTCATTTTTTGTTTGTTTTCTGTCTCCCCTTGTTTGGTTCTTTCTGTGGCTTCCTGAGGAAGTGTTAACCTTGCTGTTTCTTCTTCATCATGAGAATGGAGATTTCTCTATTCTTATGAAAGATATGTCTATTCAGGTGAGGCTACTCCGAGAATTGTTCGAGGTCATTGAGAAGGAGACTAAAGAAAAGTTTCCAAATCTTGAAGTTTCGACAGTGGATGGGTTTCAAGGTCGAGAAAAAGAGGTATTATAAAGAATGGAAACATGACAAGAAGTACATTATCTGCACAGGGATGGTTGAGATGAGCATGAAAAGCAATTAATGTTTAACCATGCAGAGCAATAACTGTAGTCTTGAGTGTGAATTGTCTGAACCTTGTGGAGGACAAGTTTTTGACTGGACAAAGAGTTTGACCAAACATTTGGGTTGAGCATCAGTTGAGATGACATGTCATGAGGAACCATGATGTAGTTTTCTGCCGGGAAATACTCAAAATCAGAAATTGGTTGAAAGCATACATAGCAATGGCCCAAATAGGTCATTTTAGGCTATCTAGGATGAAGCTTCTACATAAGTAACCTGGAGCAGTTCAGATTGACTATCACATGTTATTAGGCTAACAGAGTAGTCATCTGACCTCGTATTTAGTCTTTAGTCTTTAGTCATTAGTAGGAGAAGGAATTAGAGAGTGTTCTATGAATCAATTTCAGGATGCTACAGACTGTGGACCCAGGTGCAACTATACTGAGCAATCACATGTGCAGGTTATTGTGTTCAGCACTGTTCGATGCAATGAGGAGAAGCATTTGGGATTTGTGATGGATTCACGTCGAATGAATGTTGCAATTACACGAGCCAAAAGGGGGCTAGTAGTCGTTGGAAATGAGGCAACATTAAGCTCTAGTATTCATTGGAGGTCTTGGTTACAATATATGAGGGAAGAGCAACTAGTCATCAAACAAGGTTCTTCTTTAACTTGACTTATTCATTTACTTGTTGCTATGGTTTAGGGTTATGCAGATTTAAATCAGGACCATTAACATGAAACAAGTGTTGTAAGGTTGGGCTATAAAGACTGTATTTCTCTTCAAAAGTTTATGTTCTTTAACATGACCTATACTCTGTGTACATAGTTGAGCTTATACCTACCTCCCTAGCTATTGCCAGCTGTTAACCTACTTTTTGGAGGTTAGTAAGAACAGCCATACCTACAGGGTGATGCTAAACGTTCTTAGAGCCAATCAACGAATGCCATGTCGGCAAACTTTCTCTACTGGTATTTATCATTGTTGGACATGTATCATATTTTAGACAGACCAATCAGGCCTATATATCTTGAAGTCAGGTCCTGTAGATCAAGAAATTTTGCAGATTAAATGCCAATCTAGGTATAAATCTAGGTATTGGTGTAACACTTACTGGTAGCAATAGTTATGATTTTGAAGTTTGATCTGAACTGGTTTGGTATTTTATGAAGGCATGTGGTTCATCAAAAGTGCTGATTGCATTTGAATGTTTTTCTGTAGTTCTAGTAAGGAGATGAATGAAGAAGCAACACATACATACATACATACATACATAAATGCCAAAGAAAAAGCATTGAACTTGAATTTTAGTTTTGGCTTTCAATATATACTTAGGACTATAATATTGAGAGTTTTTCAAGATGATCAGTGCAAGCAATAGCCATCCTCTAACAAGCTTTTTGGCTACAAATGACAAATAGGCTTTCCACTCTGTGTGCCCATTGAATTTCCAAAAGTCATAAGGAAATATGACATACAAGTTTTGAAACCTTAATGTGCTCTATTGATATTGCATAGCAGTCAATGATGAGAAAGGCCGATAAACTTTTCAACCAGTGCAGTCAAAAGTTATTTATTGGAAACATGTTGGCCACAGACAAAGGTATGGTTTGATCACCACATGGGTTAATAAAAATATCATTGGACCCTTATAGCATCATTATATTACTTTGGTCAATTTCTCAATACTAGGATCATTATGAGTATATATATCAAGGTTCCATCAATATTTGTGCCCAACATTGATATTTAATTGGATTTAGCCTTTTATTATTTTTGTTTGCCCAACCTCAAAATGATAATTTGAGGCCGAGTATGGGGTGGATTAACCCCTAAATGCTTGAAAGGTCAAAAATGGTTAAATTGATGCAATAAGCAAGACATTTAATTTCTTCAAAATTTATTGATGGGCCATGTAAAGTATGGTCATAAGTTAGCATGTTGATCAAGGAAGTCCATGTCAATCTGTGGGGTGTTCAAATATAAATAAGGCATGTAACAACCTTTTGGGAGGTTCTACTTGAAAACAACAGAAAAACCAGTTGAAGTAAAAGTGCCTCAAACCATCATAATAAACAATTTGGCAAGTACAACATTTTTTATTTGCTCTAGGATTTTGAAATTGTGAATTTTAAACTTTTGTAGAATAGTTTTGGTTTTGGGAAATTTGTGATATACTAACCTAAATTTGAAATTAACTTCTTTTGTGGAACATGCCTTCAACCTTCTCAATTATTGTTATTAAGATTTCAATGGAGATAGACAACAGGCCCTTAATATACACAGACATTGAATTTTAATATAGATGAACAACTAGCCTTCAAAACTTAGAATAGAAAGATGTGCCTTATGTGACATTAATTTGTCACAATAAATTGTCTATTTTTCCCATTATGCCAAGTGGTGATAGGAGACCACTTTAGGCATTGGCTTAGGGTACAATGATGGTATTGCATGCTTCTACCTAAGTTGAAAGACAATAACATTGCATCTATATTTGGGAAAGGTAAGTGGGCAAAACTTATAATGATTAATTCACATGTGATTGATTGAGTTACATATCTATTGTGTCAATGAAAATAGTTTTTAAAATTTCATAACCTGATCAATTTTAGTATGAGTTGATCTCAAAAGGTATTATGCAGTTAATCCAACTAATTGTGTTTGCCCCCATACATGCTTAGCAAAACCTAAACTCATACATGTATGTCTACTATCTTAAGACAATAATAAATTTTTATAATATAAAAGGCAACAAAGATACAAACATATTAATCAATTAAAAATTAATTTCGTTATGATTTTTGATATTGAATCTTCATCAAAGCCTTATTGAAGTTTTTGAAATAACATCAAACTAATTGAAAACATTTATACCTAAAAAAAAAATAGATTAAAAATATATTTTAAAATTGATGTGTTTCTTTTTAATCAATTTTTGCATAATCTTTTAAATCAAAAATTTTAAAATCTCATTTTAATATGATTTAAAGGAATTGAAGCTAATTATTTGTATGTTCATTAAACAAATTTCATTCAAAAAATTTATTCATATGAATTAGTTTTTACATTTCATAGTGACTAGTGGGTGCCCGTGGCCGAAGGCCACTGTGAAGTCCCTCATGGGTGCCCGTGACCTTCAGCCAGTCCGGCCACCTCGAATGCTTAGTGCTTTCATGTTTGGATTTGTAGCTAGGTTTGGCTAAATTTTCATTTAGAGAATTGCCCACTTTTTTCACATTTTCCTAGATGATGGCCATTTTGGCTACAAACAAAAACAGGTCGTGATGCAGGCAAGTCAACTGGGGGCATACATACACGTGCTTGTAGCTCTGGAGTTGCAACTGTAGAGCACAGACAGAAATGATCCAGTTTTGCCAGGCCAGGTTCGATCGGCTTGAAGGTCAAATCCCGTTTTTTTCGAATCCCGTTTTTTTTGAATCCCGTTTTTTGAATCTCGTTTTTTCCGTTTCTCGTTTTCCGAATCCCGGGAGGTCCCGATCGGCCGGACTTGCACACCCGAGCTCCGTCATGCACGCACGAACTACGTGAATTTATATATAAGATATGAAACCTTGTGATACAAAAAGGCAAATGTAAACCCACAAAAATAAAATGACATGAAGACATGATTAAATTAGTTACCCAACATTCATATTTTGAGAAGAAGTAGATGGGTAGACTTCAAAACAACCTGTCAATTGGATGGGTGCATCCAAAATCTATTAGCTTGTGGCAGTAATTGTTAAAATTAAATATAAAATAAGATATCCAAAATTGGGCAAGTATGGATTCCATAACTTCTACCAAAGCCTTGACCATAAGGGTAAATTTGAATAACATATTTACTTGCACAACTTCAATGGGGTCAACAATTGTTTCAAGAATGTGACTATATAAACCCAAAGCCTTGAACCTTGGGCCCTAATAATTGATGAAAGATGTGAATGAAATTTGAATGAAAGATGAATGATGTGTTTTGTCTCAAATCGGGTCCTAGGGTTTGAAATGTGAAAAAGGTCTTAGATCAATAGTTGATGACATGATAATGACATGGCATAAATGATTGCATGGGACACAATGGACACAATGTTTATGGTATTTTGATTTTTTCAAATGAATCTTTTCTTGGCAACTTTTGAAAAATGTAAAATTAAATTATTAAAAATTAATGGAAAAAGGTTAATTTTCATGCAAAAAATTCAATGATTTCATTGATCACCATTTCAAAAAAATAAATCAAATTATCATAATGATAAATAGATTAATTTCTTACAACACGACAAGTAAAATAATTAATTTAGATTTTTTATCCTCCATTGTGGTCAAGGTTAGATTTTTCTTTTTGGCAAATTTTTGCAATGTGCAACAATTTTTTTTAGGCCCATGCAACAACCCTATAGGAAATTAAAGTTACAAAAATAAAATCTGTCACCATACATTGATGACACAAAAAGGTCACGTCACCATGTGCGTGATGGGCGGTTTTCATTTGTCACCAATAACCACAAAATATGTTGGGTGTTGATTACCACATCACCCCCCATGGCCTTTGATTTTTCACATCCACCTCCTACACACACAATGCCATCACCTCCCATTATGCAAGCACAAATAAAACCATCACCGCCCAATGGGTAAGCTCAAAAACCTCTATCGTTTTCCATTATGCATTACTCAAAATTTACATCATTGATTGTAATGAATTATGGAATTTGATGGGAGGATTGTTAGTAAGATGAATTATGCAAATGAACTTAGGATCCTAGAATGTGAAGGAACTCAATAACACAAATTTGGGTTTTGGAGGTTGGAAGATTCGAAGATTTTCATCTTCATTTTGTGCATTTGTTCCAAGTGCATATTATGTTCATTGTTTTGTCCTTGGTTGATTTTGAATGCAAATTTGGCACAAATTGGATAATCAATGTGTCTCGACTCCCACCAGTACATCAAGTTCCAAGTTCCAATGCATCTTTTAGTTTTGTGTTTCGGACATTATGTGAATTTTTTTTGTTACATTATTGTTTTGTTCTTGTACCATTGTGATAGGCTTCAACAATGTTTGATTTAAATTTAAATGTGAAGGGTTCCAACATCAATTTTCACTTCAAGTTCTTATATTTAGACCGCTTCTTTTGTATGCACTTCAATGTATTTTAGATTGAATAGACATCAAGTTTTGGGTTGTGCATTTGTTGGAATGTTGGAAAAATTCGTTTTGTCCTAACTAAAGCTTCATTATTTGTTATTGGTGGCTATGGCACCAATCCAACTACCTCTAAGTTTCAAGTTTTGCATTTTTTTTCAAACCAACCTTTTGTAGGGGTTGGATATATAATAAGTTGACGGTGTCTTTTCCAACATTATTTTTGGAGATGTCACATTGCCTCTGCCACCTCCCTCACTTGACAACCATGGTTCATATGTGGACTTTCATCCTTATGTAGGTTAAACAACACCCCAAGCTATTGTAGTTGTTGGAGATCTTGCAAAACCTAGTGAGCCTAAAAAAAAGAATCCCAAAAAAGCCAAATGGGAAATCAATCAAATTTACCAAGATCGATGGGTTATTAGGTTTGTTTGGTCTGAGCTTATGTGTGCAGGAAATGGTAAAATGAAGATGGTGCAATGTAAGATTTGTTCTTAGATAGAGGGGAGAGAAAACTTGTTTGGGTTTAAGCAAATTCAAACATTTAGACATTAGGAAATGTTTTGTTATTAGACCAAGAAATGTAGTTGGGGAATTTTTTTTGTTTTATTTTAACACTCATGTCAAAAACGAAAAGGTTTATGGAACTACAAAGTAGTAGTTTAGTGTTATTGATCAGCTATAGAATGGTGGGAAGGCATAGAAGAAGAAAAAAAATGTAATTTGTTGCATTGTGGCACCTTTTCAAACTTGGCCGCCTAATGACAAACTTTAAAGAGTTCAAACAACTTTTATAATTTTTGAAGGTGGAGAATTACCTTTGAAAACATGATTGGAATTATTCAATTAATTGGACCATGGCCAAGGCTATGCACTAAGTTGTGTTGCACACCATCAAAGTTGTCGTGGATAAATCACTGTTTCTTGTGGTGAATTGTGATGAAGTGACTAGTATTGACAACCAAACTAGTTGTTTATGCATGTGTATGTTATTGACAATTAAAACATGTTTTTATGTTGTTGAACTTAAAGAAGGTGGGTGGAACCACATTTGATAAATTGATGGAGAATATTGTTACTTCATTTGCTAAATATAGAGGTGTGAAAGAGGTCAACCTAACACAATAGCTTGTTTGTTTTGGAGCAAATGAAGCCATTGTTTTCTAGTGTGCAAAAACAAGTGTGATTACTCAACCTATGCAAAAACACACCCCATATTCCAAGGTGGAAAGTCTCCTAACTGGAATGTACAATTATTTTGCACATAACCTTAAATGACGTTTGGAATTTTGTAAGTTGGCCAAAAATTTGGAATCTAAGGGAACAAGCTTTTGAAAAACATTAAAACATAGTGGATATCCATGTTATCACCATGCAAGAGAATTTTTGTAAAGTACAAACTTTTGGTGGTGAAAATGGCTAGAGACATTGACCACATTGAAAATGTAAAAAGTAATTACAAGCGACTGTGGTATGTGGAGATGTTGTTGAGGTTGGCTTGCATCTTACAATATTTGGAAATTATTGAATCTAAGTTTGCACAAGGGTGGGACACTTTCATCTATGATTTCATTTCTACCTTAAAGCTTACATAGGTAGACCTATTCACCATGTATTGTGATAGTGAGAGGAACTATAGCCCTTAACATTTCTTTTTGTTGGTTGAACCTATTGAACACATCAATGATGTGGTGTGCTTGACATGGTGGAAAAAGCATGCTTATGAAGTTGACTATGCTATTTTCTTTGTGGAGGTAAGCTTTACATGTAACATGTTACAAATTTAGTCATTAGGATCATGATCATGGTGAACAAGGAAGATTGGGTTCAAATTATTGATTATGTGAAGAAACAATGTATTGAGGTTGTTGGAAGTTTAATCTTTGAGTTTGAAAGGCAATTCCCAACTCAAGAGCTATTGAATGCCACTGGTATAGTCTATTTTCAATACTGGCTGGTCCCTAAGGTTGAAACTACATTTCTAGGCCACATGGCCATAATTTAAACACACTTTGGGTATCGAAAGGCCCTAGGCAAATAAGGAGGGTTTGTGGGGCCATTATTGGAGCCTAATCTTCTTGATTAACTTTTTAAATTTTAAAGTTGACATTGTAGAACAATTGTCAAGTTGTTATGCTCCCTCTTCATGATTACAACCCTACTATGTGGTTGTGGGAAAGGTTTGCATCAAGTGCAATTGTGTGCCAATGGCTCTTAAAGTGGTTTAAATTGGTGCAATTATACATGGTGATAATATTGGCCATGTGGGGGATGAAAAGACTTTCTCCAACATGTCCTTAATGAAAAACAAGCTTCACAATTGCCTTACAACTCACCTTGATCTTGTTATGAGGATGTATGCTCAAAATTTCTACTTACTAAAGACCTTTCCATTGTACACATCAATATGTGATTGGAATGAACATTAGACATGGTATGGGCTAAATGTTTAGTGAATTTTTTGTGTTTAGGGTTTGGTTTCTTTCAGGCTACTAACAGAATCAATATGGTGGGTTGGTTTTGCCATCTCAACTTGTTGGTTTTTATTCCAATTATATATCTACAATGCAGCTCAATTGTGGGCTAGTAGCAACATCTCAACTTGCTGGGTTTTTTTCTAGTTATGTATCATGGTGGCAAGAAACCCATATTCAACAAAATCATGTATTTGATGAAGATTTTACATTTTGTTTTGCATTGCATTTGAAGGCATTTCCTTTTGTTCGTCATGCACTACAATGATCCTATATTCATGCATCAAATGAGACACATGTTGATTTTGGTTG
Source organism: Sphagnum tenellum (assembly GCA_963921925.1). Taxonomy (NCBI): domain Eukaryota; kingdom Viridiplantae; phylum Streptophyta; class Sphagnopsida; order Sphagnales; family Sphagnaceae; genus Sphagnum; species Sphagnum tenellum. Next base: position 7,972,868 of record OY998150.1, read on the forward strand.
TTTTTTGTGTGCTTTCTAACATGGGTGTGGGTGTAGGTTTGGCTTGTGTTATAGTGGACAAGATCCCTCTAGGATTGCGGTTCAAATCCCCTTCAAGTACATTTTTGTAGGTATGTGTTTAAAGACGCTTGGAGAAAAACATCAAAGGCCAGGAGTTAGGACTATTTCAAACCATGTTTATTTTATGGCAAATGAAGTGAGGGAATTCATCTTTGTCACGATGCTTTAGGGAATGGAGAAGTCTACAAAATCTCATCACGCCAATTTTCTAGCAAGCTTGTACTCATTTGTCCACTCACCAAGTGATTGTGCATTGTTTGTTGAGTTTTGCCTTCAAACACTTTTGTACCAAAGTCCGAGCACCACACCGCTGCAAGGGTATGTATCTAATCTAGAGCTCTTTTGTTGTTGTTGTATAATCTAGACCCATTAGATGGAAGGGCATTTGTTTCTTCTTATATGTTTGGAACATCTAATGGATTTTCACCTTCTGTGTTGTGGGTCATGGGATTTTGTGGTGGTGCGGTCTTTGGCTCTGCAAATTGGACTTTCCCTTGAGCAAGTTACAAGAGTGACAAGAAAAAAGCTCTAAAAGGTGATGCAATAGCTACATGCAAGGTAAAACTTTGCTTAACCTCCACATGTTTGATCTTCATCACCTTGTCTTCATCTTAGAATTCTTTCTTGACAAGTTTGCCTAATTATCTTTGATCAACCACCACAATGTTTAATGCTGAAGTATGAAATTTTTGCTCTTGTGCCACTTTATTGTACTGGAAGTGATGGTAGTTTTTTAATCTCCCCTTAGGATGTAGGTAATTGAGTCGGTGGGTAGAATGTAGGGAAATTGTAATCTAGGAGGTTGACTATTGCCTCCATTCTGGTGTTTTTTCTAGGCACTATTAGTCCTGGGGGGACAACACCGGGAAGAGTTGCACTAGCTGGACCAACTTTGAAGACACGACTGATGGCAATCTTTTTACATTCTGTAGCAGCTGCTTTTGCATTTCCCTCCATTCTCCAGTGTGTCTTTGATTGCATTTATGGTAAGCAGTTGGTTGTAGTTGGCTGAAGTTTATTTTGTTTGTTTATTTTTTGTGTTGTGGTGACAATAGAGGTTATGTTGTTTATGAGGCAACTTCATGAAACCCTCATGAGGGGTATTGCTGGAGAGTCTATGATTTACTGAAATGATGTGTTTGGAGCATACAAATTGAATGTTGCTTGTTTTTTTATTTTGGTGATTGCTCGTAGGTGACCAAGGCAAAAGCTGGAGTTGAGAAGGAAAAGGTTCCTGTCAAGACAAAAGTTGGAGCTGAAAACGAGATGGTCAATACCAAGGGCAAAGCTGGAGGTGAGAATGAAAAGGTCGGTAGCAAGCCTATAAAGGCAGTGTCCAGGGCACCTCTTCAGCCACACTCAAAATTTGATTCTGATGCCAACATTGCAAATGCAAACAACAATGATAAAACCATTGAGGAGACTTACCGAAAGACAAAACTGGAACACATTCTGCTGTGGCCAGACACCTATGTGGGAAGCATTGAGAAACATACACAGGCTTTGTGGGTGCACAAGAATGACAACATGGTTTAACGAAATGTCAACTTTCTTCCAGGTTTGTTCAAGATCTTTGACGAAATTGTTGTGAATGTTGCTGATAATAAACAACAAGACCCTTCCATGAATTATGTAAAGGTACTTCTTCAACCTGTTTCCCTGATTCTGGGATGTGAAGACAGTCTGCCTGTTACCTTTGTTGTCATCATGTTTTCCCTTTTCTTGAAACATGTGATATGTGGATTGTGATGTTGCACAATATATCAGGAATTGAGAAAGCCAAAAGGAACACATACTTCATCATGAGCAGCCAAAAAGGCTGTTAGAGTCTGCTCCTCCTCAGTTTTTATAGCAGAAAATCCTGCTCATGCTTTGAGACAAGCAACACCAAGAGCCTGTCCTGGCTTATGGGATATAACTTTGGCCTCTCCAGATGATACCTGATATCAGGATAATTGGTAGAGCATGAGCTCAGCATGTGTCTTTGCTAATGTGATAGCGCACCTTTGCTTTGCACTCTAGTTTGTGATATCCTGCGTTGTCACTTCGACTTCACCTCCACTCTGGGTTTAGCTTTATGTGAAATCTGTTGTGGGCTGCAGGTGGAAATTGATGTGGAGCAGAACAGAATCAGTGTTTACAATAATGGGGATGGAGTGCTTGTTGAGATTCACAAAGAAGAAGGTGTGTATGTCCTGGAGATGATCTTTGGTCATCTCCTTCATTGATGGGAAAGCTGCTGAATGTGCAAGAAGCAAGCCACAAGCAGATCATGGAAAATGCAGAAATCAACATCATGATCAAAGACTATGATAGTACAAAAAGCTTGCACTATGGTCACCTCATAATAATGATAGATCAGGTTTTGTACTCTCACCAGTGAATGTGGTGTTCAGTTATATCAGCATCTTAACATAATATTGTACGTTGGGTGAACTTCTGTTCTCTGTTCTGTTTCTGCATTTAGGTGTCTAATTGTGTTAAATTCTTATTGCCAAATTGCATCAGAATCTGCCTAAGTTTGCAGCTGCTTGTGTGAGATACTAGACTGCTGGGTCTCTTATATCCCCTTGGACCTAGTACATCAACCAGGAAGCATGAGAGATAGAGAATGCCTGCAGTGGGGCTGCCAGGATGCTCATGTGCTGAGGATGCAGCAGTGATAGGAATTGAGATAGAGAACTGTGTGTTGTTGATGCTGGGAGTTGCAACATGATTACTGAGGTTAATGTCAGAGTTGCTCTGCTCCTGATCTGGCTCATCAATTGATCTTGATCCCCATGATGTCATTGCACTTCAGTCCCACAAACGAGGCCAATCATCGAAGAAATGTCGTAATGGCTGTCCTGATTCCCTCCCGGTCTGGACACTTACAGATTCTGCACCCCCCCAGCTGGCACTGCTTACTGCATGACATGCCTGTGCCTGCTATTGAGCTGCAGACTTACTGTGAGTTACATGATCCACCTGGCCACCTGTTTGATCTGGTAGCAATCCAAAATCTTACCCCAGAAGCTGACCCCTAGTCAATTGTGGGGAGCTGGTTGAATGGCCAAAATGCAAAAGCCCAGAGCTGCAGCTGTTGCTATTGACCTTAGATTCATGAGGAGCAGCTGAAACTTTAGATGACAGTAGACAATGTCGTGACTGGTTCACTGATTCTAGCCTTGACAAGTTGCTTAGCATCTGTGACGTCTCATGGCCTTGTCCTCGGGCTGTGCTTCCCAATGTTTTGGATGGTAGTATCAAATGCTGCTGCTCAGATCCAATGCCCGGTTGCTGATCTGACTTCATCACAGAACTAACTACTAAATACCTGCAGTAAATACATCCCACATTAATATTGCAACATTGTGCAGCATTATGGTTACGGTAAGGTTCTCTTTCCACTAGATTGCTGTGATCACAGCAGCCACCTAATGGAGAGCCACTGACATAAGGCCTTGTTTTTCTTGCTACAGGGACAGTCACTTTCCATTGGAGAGCTTGCAAAAAAGTGCGTTGGAAATATGTAATTAATCATGTTAGGAACTCTACAGAGAACACATATTCTAATCAAGAAAAACACAGATGTCACTCACTGTATGATGAATCACAGTTGGGCTCACCGCTTCTGCAATTGGTCAACGTTTGACGGTGAAGCTGTGAGATGACTATGAGCACAGCTAGTTGAAAAAACATAATGGAAAGCTGACGTGATCACAGAAACCGGGTGTGAGAAAACACAGTGTACTTCCTGTAGTCTTTACTGGCGAAGGTTGAAGCTGCCGCAGCCGTAGAGGGACTGGAAGTTAGACTAGGGAGCTGGTCGAACTGAGAGGAGGCAGCAGACAAGGATCCTCCTCCGGATCCAGGACTAGGGCTTGAATGTGTGCTGGAGAAGTATCTCTTCACGGACAAGTGTGAAGAAGGGCGTTGCTGCTGCTGCTGCAAACAGCTGCTGAGGGAGAAGCAGGAGGAGCCAGATGTGCCGCCGCCGGATGTCGTCGAGCTGGTGCGAATAGGTCCCACATTTGTGCTTCCAGCTGAACATGAGCGACTGTTGCAACAGCTCCCGATGAAGACGATGTCGCGGACGGAAAGCTGCCCGTAGCTGCAGCTGCTGTGCGCGGCCCCAGGTCGATCGCGTTTCTACGTGGCCGTTGACGGCCCCTGTGCACATGCTTCTCGCAATACTTCTGGTCAGGAACCACATCGCGTCCGCATCTCCATTTCTTCCCATCCGTTCTTCGGCAACGCCCTGGCTCGAGGTCTGTATTACTCTGCAATCCGGATCGGTGTATGGCCGGTCCCCACCTCACTGATCAAGCCACGGAAGAAGATAACAAGAGACAGAGAGAGAGATCAGAAAGGAGGTTTAAGCTTCTGAATCGGCGGATCAGGAATGCAAGAAATCATAAAGAACATCCGTAAATTCATTTACTGTACTGATCTTGTGAAGGTGCACATGAAACTCATTGTGTTAGTGAGTGAAGAATAGCTCACTGAGGATGTCTGAAACCTTTTAGGGTCTGGGTACTTTTACTGCCAAGGAAGGAAAGGAGTACTTCCGTGACTTATCAAAGCACAAAAAGGATTTTCATTGGGAAAGTCAAGATGATGGTGATGCAATTGAGATGGCATTCAGCAAGAAGAAAGTGGAGGCTCGAAAGACCTGGTTGCGACACTATGATGTAGTGTTTCCTTCATGAGTATGTGCTTGTTTGAAAATTGTTATAGAAACCATGTTTGATGCTTATTCTGCCTCTTTGCAGCCAGGGATATTTCTGGATCAAACTATGGAAGTTATCAAGTATAACGACTTTGTGAACAGGGAGCTGATTCTGTTTTCCATTGCTGATTTGTCACGTTCGATTCGCTCAATGGTGGATGGGCTGAAGCCAAGCCAGCAGAAGATTCTGTTCTGTGCTTTCAAGAGAAATTTTGTGACACCGGCTAAGGTAATCATGAACTGTGCCCATCAGCCTCTTGGGAGCGCAAATTTGGGAAGGTTTCCACACTTCTAACTGCTGTATTTTTGTTCACAGGTTGCATAATTTTCAGGTTATGTGTCAGAGCACTCAGCATATCATCATGGAGAGCAGAGCTTGGCAAGCACAATCATTGGATTGACCCAGAATTTCGTGGGCGGTAATAACATCAACCTGCTCTTTCCTCATGGTCAATTTGGCAACCGTGATTAGGCAAGATATTTATGACCAATTTTCGATATCCTGATAGCACTGGTCCAAGTTATAGCTCCATTGTTAGGGTGCACCAGTATGTTCCAGTGTTCAATCTCATTCTTTGCTACCATTTTATTCATTTGTGTCAACAACAATTAAGCATGAAAGCTAGCAACAAACATTCTAAGCTCCATATTTGTGACAAACATCTCTGTTACAAGCTGTATTTTTTTGTGATGTACATGGTTTTCTTCTGTTACATAATTTTGTTTCTGAAGCAGCAGCACAATTTGTGAGCAGGTTCTCAGTTTGGAATATATTTGAAACCTTTGTACATGCCAAATCTTATGCAGTAAATGTAATTTGTAATATAATCTGCCCTTGTAGATTCAAAAGTTTAACAATTAGCTGTTCTGTTCACTATGATGAAACCGCCTGTTCTTTGTTACTGCTGGACTCACAAGTGGCAACTTGCAAAGACCCCTGCAGATGAACCTGCTTATGTAAAGTTATACAAGAACCGGCTACATAACCTTGAGCTGTGATCAATAGTTGCCTTCAAGTGTTGAAACAAGTTTGTTACTCATTGAATTGCATGTGGCAGCTTCCTTGAGAGGTGTTGCTGCCATTGGTATTACACTTACTTTTCATATGATTCAATAGCCACAAAAGCTACTGTGATGAAGCATTTATTGCCACTTGTTTTGCCTTCATCACATCTATTAGCCACTTGTATTTACACCAAAAAAAATTTGGTAGCCTTATGAACTTACAACCCTCATTGGGTTCTCACCATTAAATTATGAACAATTTTTTTTGTACTTAGCCACTCTTAGATCTGAATTTTTTTTAAAGGCAACTGGAATCACCAGCCTAAAAACAAATTTGCCACCTAGGCATATCACAATAAGCACATTGTAACCATCCACCTGACTTAGAGAAATTGAAAAAAAAGCCCTGGTCAAGGCTAGTGTTGGACAATTTTCCAAAATTGGGTCAATTTATAGGCTAGTAGTTATTAAGCTAGTTCTTTCAATGGGAACAAATGAATATACTTTATCTAGAACCCTTGTTCCCAAGAGATGTGTTGCTTGGTTATGTTGCGCACTTAGAAGCTAATGACTACTGTATGCAACCTTGTTCACGATGCATTTTTTGAACCTTTGCACATACTTACTAAAGACTGGCTTTTGTGGAGGTTTTGGGGGATAACTAATGTTCGCAACTTAGAATCAGATAGACAAATTGGTTTACCTAGCTTGGAGGTGTTCTGTATGATGTTACAGGTGGTTGTGTGGGTCGAAACTTTCAAAATCATGTTCAAACTTGTGTCATTTCAAGGGGATGCCATGGTTCTTTCACTTGATTTTGTGCAGATATGGTGTGGTGCGAAGTATGGCTTCATGTGGTATGACTCCGAATAGTAGTTGCTACAATGCACTTCTCATGGCTTACAAAAACAGGAAACCTATCAATGATTACACAGTTCACAAGGTTGCTTTGTCCTTCTGCCTTTCTTATGCATCCTTCTGGTGGCAGAACATTAAGCGGCTCATGAGTATGTTAATGCTTACAGTGATATTCATGGGACCTATTATTTGAAGAAGAGAGCTAGCTTTGATGAATTTGAGGTATGTCTTGCAGATTTTTGAACTACTGGAGCAGTCCAAAAGGTGTGAAGGTGGGTTTGCAGAGGGTGAAACACGAGATGATTTTGAGGAGGAGCTAGATAGCCTCGCGACGGGGATAGACCTCCAACCTACATGCAGCTATGTCAATCGTCATTTCACTGTTTACTTTGCTGCTTTGCGGGCCTTTGTTGAGCTTGGGAATGCTACGGTGGGTGTCAAAGTTCAGAGGCTGTGAATTAATAAGATGGTTAATGCAACTTATTTTGTATCCAGTGCTAAAATTATCTAGTGTGCATAAAAGTTTTTTAAAATCACATGCAAGCTTTAGTGACTGTTGTGGGAAAACATGCTGTTACAAAGTTGCAACTTGAGAGTCCAGACAGGAATATTTGGAACACAGATTCAGGTCGCCCCATTAAATCATGTGATTGTTGGGGGAATCATGACAGAAATATCCTTGTGATGGCTCCATAATGACTCCCATAAAATATCCTCATTTGCATGGAAATGATTTGTGATCAATGGGGTGACAAATCTAGTTTTATTCTTATTTTACCTCGTGCAGAGCTTGCATTATGATTTTTTCAATTAATAAAATCTCCTAGTTCTTGTTCTTTGACAAGTTTCTTGTTTGTTAAATTTATATAATTTTTTTCTTGTCTCTTTATTTTGTCTTTAACACTTACAATCTTTCAACTTCAATTTCAATTTATTAATATTTTGACTTTATGTGACAAACTATGCGATTATCCAACAAACTTGCAACCTTTCAATCCAAGTATTTGATGTTTCCACCATTGTTCATTTATTTAAAATTATATTTCATGGGCAGGGTGGATTCAGGATTCTTCCAATAAAAGGGTATACAAATATTTATGTTGAGTTATGAGGACATCATGAGCTTTATTTTATTTAAGTTTGGTTTTGGAACCTCTGTGCAATGTTGAATGACAAAAAAAAATAATGATCACAAAAAAATGCAATCACCTTGTATGCCTTTGTCTTCATAACTCCACACATACATAATTTCAATCTAATTGCACATGAGACCATTGCTGGTTACTATCTTAACATGTAGTTGTCAAATAATTATCAAATTGAATGTAACTTCAATGTTAACTTCCTGCAAACAAATTATATTCATTTCATCATCTTAGGGTCATTTCTTTCCACCACCTTCAACTATTAATTGGGGTTTTGGAAATTTAATTTGTGTTTTGAAATATACTTATGATACAATCTTATTCTTTTTGAATGTATCAACTTCAATTTCAACAAATGGAACTTAGGTGAAGCAAATGCATGGTTAGGTGGAAGATTTTTGGAATAACAGTGGCAACTTTAGTATGGTAGGTGTGATTGCAATTACTGCTTTTCATTGTACATGCTGAACTTTGTCAATAATAATTGTGAACACAAACAATTTTAGAATATCTATTCAAATATATACATAGGCTGATTGATTGTGATGCTTAAAGAATAAAATTACAATAGCTACAGACTTTTGAATTTTTATTTACTGGGTGTAACACTAGCAAAAAAATCATAAAATATTGATTAAGGTTAATGATTCTATTTTAAAATTATGAGGGACTTAATTTTATGTGCACATTTTAATGATGAAAATATATATGATTTTATTTTCCCCATATCAAATGAAAAGATGAAGTTATGGATTTTCTTCAAAGCAAAGCCAATTTTTTTTCAAAAGTCCATAACATATTGAAAATAAATCGATTCATGTTGGGATTTTGCACACATGTTTTACTCAACAACTTTTAAACATAATAAAAATTCAATGGAGAAAACACTTATGATCTATAATTGTGGTATCCTTATGCATAGTGTCACATTGTAACACAACGTAAAATATATTACAAAATCAAATTTTGTGGATGTTTGTTTTTTCTTACTATCTTTTGGTCCACCCAACCATGCATTTCTTTGGTGCAAAAAAATTAATGGGGTTTGCGCTTGCCATTTTGGTTGAGTGTTTTTGGGAATGTTTTCAAAATATTTTCTTAAAATCATCAAAAATTTATTGTCACTTAAAAAGGTGTTACATTATATTATTATGTAATTATATGTTGAAAAAAGCTCCTCAAAGATAAAAGTTTTTACACTATTGAAAATCACACATTATAATGTTTAATTAGTGCTTTTGAATATTTTATTTTCATTGGATTCATTTCAAGCCATATCACATGTTTCCATATTATATTATTAGCATATTTATATTGAAGACTTGACCATTATCCACATTGAAAATGAATTTTGACCCAAAAATGTGAAACATAAACTATTTATTACATGTAGAATAATACTTATTAACTTGTTTGCACCCACTTGAACACCTCAATACTTTTGCATTCATCATAATTTCTTTTTTCCTTACCATCACCATTTTTCACTTGGTTAATAAGATTGATAAAATTGAATAATATAGGTCTTCAATGGTGTTGGTAAACTTTTGAAAAACAAAAAAAAAATTGAACAACCTAACTTGCTTCCATTTTTGTTGTTGTTCATCATTTCCCAAAATCACATTGACATCAATAGCCTTCATTAATTTGATTCTCATGCTATTGTTTCTAATAGAAAACATGTTGTTTACAATTGATAAATTCTTGTTATTTTGTTATTATAGCAAGCAAATAACAAATGTTGGTCAAGCTTCCATTTGTTATTTGTAACAAAATGATATCCATGGAAGAAGTATTACAATATCCTTCATGCCTTTCAATACCCTTTCTAGGTATATCAAAAGATGCATCCATCCATCAAGGTGCATTGATGTCCCCACACCATAATTTTCCAATTTGAATTGAAAAATAGTTAGTATAAACAAGAACACCAAAAACAAAGGGGGAGAAAAACCTCCTTTAAAAACCCATTACAATTGTAATCCAAATTTTTTTTTGGAAAGGACAAAAATTGCCATTTATGCAACTCATAACACTTAAACAGCCTCCATTTCTCATGTCATAGAAAATATTTTAAATGAATTTCCCCCTAATACTTAAAGGCAATCTTTGTGTTTGGATGCTTCTTGGTTTGCCCTCATTTTAAACCCAAGTTGCCCCCACTACAATATGAAATCAGTGAATAAGATTTCACCATCTTTTTATTTTATTCCCATTTCTAAATTATCAAAGCACTACTCCCCACTTGTTTGGTTCCCAAAACATTCTTTGGCCATTGTTTGGTTATTATTGTTTAGCTAAAAAAAATAGCCATTCATTAAACAACCGTTTTTTATTAAAAAAAAAACCCATACAACAAACAAATGATGCAAAGTAACATCCAAAATTTCCCCCATTTTTTAAAGCCTTTTGTGAAGCCACCTTTTAGAAATTTAAAATTACAACAAAATGGCATAATTGTAACACATCACCTTCTCCAAATTTCATGTTTTGATTTATAAAAATGATTTTGATTTATTTTGACTACAATTAGTCCATCATGATCTTTGTTTTTAATACACATTAAAAAAATAAAAATAAATGTATTCTACCTTGTACAAGTTTTCAATTAATTTTTTCTTATCCCAATAATCACATTAACCTCTATGAATGCTTTTGTAGAAAAATATGAAATCAGCCATCAATCAACCTCTCCATTTTGTGGCAGCTTTGTCACAATATTATAACCATGAAAAATTGTGATCCCTAGGCACACAATTGAAAAATGTCGGACCAAAATGCACCATTAATGATCAGCCCCTGTGAAAATCATAGAAATTGGCATTGAGTGTAAAAACCAGATAAATTACTTTCTAAAAAAATCATACCTCTATAGTGGTAGAATAAAACAACTATGTTTGGAATGAATGCTTCAAACAAATGGTGTTTTGTGTCCTTTCTAACCACACTTGATATAATAATGTAGTAATAACACTTTCAAAACTAGTCTCGAGAATTGTTGGCACAATATTTTTTAACATCATTACAAAATGCTCTATTAATATATTATATTCCCTATGATTTTAGGCTTCACATGTTACAATGTTATGATCACATTTTGTGAATATGTGAACACTTTACTCTTCTCTACTACTATCACTATTGTAGTAATGGTGGTTGAAGCCCAAGTCTCATGAGATCACTCACAAAATTATCTTATAATATATCAACTTGATAAAATTTGGGTTGAACATTGACTTGAAGTGTCAGAATGTTGGACACACATAAATAGTAAATGAAAATACATATCATATCATGAAAATAATAAAATACATACCATGACAGGCATGTTTCCTCTTTCAAAATCATTTGTTGACTTTGAATGAATTCCAAAAATTTAAATTCAAATGTAAAACCATATCTTGAATGTTCCCTCATTGTGTTCCATTACATAGTTCACGGCATTAACTATAATTGTGGTATATCCTTGTATCTATCAATAAAATCACAATGTAGAATTACTAACAAGTCTTTTTGTCAGCATGAATTCTATCATATTGACCATATTGTGATAACACATTTTCCTCAAATGCAACAACTTTAATACTTTTATGTAAATTGTCAATTTTACTGTGTTTCATTCAATTAAGGTAGGATTGAAGAAATATAAACCAATAAACAGTTTTGAAAAGAAGATGAAAAAAAGAGAGCTCAATATAAAGTATAAAAGAAGATGAATTTTAGTTATTGTTGTGCAAGAGGCCAATGCCACCCCTAAATCCTCCTCCAAGATTGCTCTTTTTGACTATTAATTATGATTAGAAAATATACAAACTAAATGTAATTGGGGACTTCTAGTTTCTTGTCATATTTACTAGGAACCACCTCATTTCTTTAGAAAGTATGGATTATAATTGCATGACAACAATTGACAACACAACTTTGCATCTTGCTTTCTAGCCTATTTAATTTATTCGATTTTTTTAAGTAGCCATGTGATGATTTTTCCTTGAAAATTTATCCCACGTCTGGATGTGGGATAGTCAAAGGGCACACACGTCAATTTGGTGATATCTTGCCACTTAAAATGACATAAGTTATTGGTTGGATTCCCATATTGAGATATGATTTGGTTTGATTTGACACAAATCATCCTTCCTTTTTTCATGAAATCAATCCTTGTTTTTTTGTCCAAACAACATGTAGGTTGATTCATTCAATCAAACACTTTTATTAGCAACTGAAGTTGTATATTCTTCTTGTTGACAACTTTTAACTAGTTGTGTTTGCCCCATACATGCTTGGTGAAACCTAAATCGGACATGCATGTTTACTATGTTAGGGCAATAATAAAATTTTATCATAAAAAGCAACAACAATATAAACAAATCAATCAATTAGAATTTAATTATGATTTCCATTATTAAATCTTTGCCAAAGCCTTATTGAAGTTTCTAAAATAACATCAAACTAATTTTAAAACATTAATATCTCAAAAAATATTAAAATATTAATTTATTTTTAAATTGACATGTTTTATATTAATCAATTCTTGTATAATCTTTCAAATCAATTTTTCAAGAATTTCATTTTAATAAGATTTAAAGGAATTATTTGTATGTTTATCTAACAAATTTCATTTAAAAATTAGTCATATGACATTTCATTGTGATATGAAACCTCGTGATACAAAAAGACAAGTGACAACCCAAAAAAATAAAATGGTATAGAGGCATGATTAAATTAGTTACCCAACATTCGTATTTTGAGAAGAAACCCAACAAATAGATGGGTAGGATTCAAAACAACCCATCAATTGGATGGGTGCACACAAAATTTCCAAATGCGCATCCATTAGCTTGAGGGCAATAACAATTTTTATTTAAATGCTCCAAGTATATTATTGGGGATTTGACAAGGTCAAACAATGAAACACAATCGTTAAGGGAAAGCTTTGGGGGGAGTTCATAAAAGTAAACTGCATATCATTAATGCCTTATAGTTCCTGTACTTTGTACACCTCCCATATCTCCATATGTACCAAATCTCAAGTCAACACTTTGTTCCACATAAATTTTCACAATCAGTTCTATTGAATAGATTGCAATCTATTTTTTGTAAGACCATAAGCACTTTGTCTACTGCAAATATCATCACTTAGTCATAATGCAAGTATGATCAAACATGGTACTACAAATGTAAATATTGGGTTACTGGGTGATATGGTTAAGAGCTCAAATAACTGCATTATTTAAAATCTTACTTAATTTTATGGTACTTAATTTTATTATGCCTAAATTTGATATTTTTAATATCAAATTTTAATAATGCCTTATGGTACATTGGTTCTGGATTGACCCTTTGGATGGAAGTGATCGAAGTTCAAATATGATGAAGAAAACTATATCATTCCTTCGTATTTCAATATAATTGACTCTTTCAAATGTGTAAAATGCTTTAGAACTCTTGGAAAGTTCAACAATGGATGAAATCAAAGGAGGAAAACATGGTTAGTCAGAACAATGGAAAAGTTGGACAATGGATGCAAAATGGAGCTAGTTGGGAAATACAAAATCCAAAACTGAATATGGAGTTAGTTCAAAAAAATTGAAATCCCAATTTTCATTTAACGATAGATGAAATGGAAAATTGAGAATAATTCAGAAAGTTCAAAAGGTTGGACAATGGATGAAAAAATGAGTTAATTTTAAACTTTTAAAAAAATTCTAACAATGGATGATATTGGGAAAATGAAGATAGTCATCAAAGTTCAAGAGGTTTTGGAATGGACAAAAATGGAACTATGCAGCTAATTTGGGGAAATGGAGCTAGTCAGGACAGTTGAGAAGGTCAGACGATAGATGTAAATGGAGCTAGTTAGGAAGACAAAATCCCAATAATAAGATGCAACTAGTTGGGAAAAATAATATTCCCAAAATTACAACGGATGAAAAGTAGAAAATTAAGATAGGAAGGAAAGTTTTAAAAGGTCGAAAAATGGAATCCCTATTTTCGTTTCACAACGGATGAAAATTGGAAAATGGAGGAAGTCACCAGATTTCAAAAGCTCAAACAATGTATGATGAAACTGGAGCTATCCGGGGGAAAATGAAATCATGAATTTGGCTTCGCAGTGGATAAAAATAAAAATGGGAAAGGCCAAAACCATAACCACCTGAAAAAAGAAAAAAATTAGAGAAAAAAGTTAGAAAGGGAGGCAGAAAAAGTCAAGATGCCAAATAGCTTTGGATCCCTTTTTTTTTATGGGACCGCAAAATTCTGGTGACATGATTTGGTATCCTTGGTTGAGATTGACATACTTTTGTGTCTTCTATTGAGACCTCGATTGGGACTTGGACTGGAAGCCTGTATTTGGTTTGGAGGAAGGCCAGATGGCGAGAACAGTTTCTTCACAATTGCTCGCAAATTTCGCTTGACAATGGATGAAAATAAGAAAATGGAGTTAGTTGTGAAAAGCTCAAGAGCTTGGACAACGGATGGAAATAAAAAACAAGAAAGGTCATAAACAAATGCACCCAAAAAGGAAAAGAACGAGAGATTTGTGGGATGAGTCAAGATGCCAAATGACTAGCTTTGGATCCATTTCTTTTTATAGGACCTCAAATTTCGGTTAAATGTTTTGGTATCCTCGATTGAGACCTCAACAGATTCTGGTATCCTCAATTGGGACCTTGACAGCCTTTGGGGATCCTCGATTCGTACTTGGAGAGGAGGACGCCAAATTTTTGCTTTGGGGAAATCTGGTGATGGCGAGAACAATTTGTCAAGCATTGCTCAACAAATGCTCCACTGAATAAGAAGAAGAAGGTTGCTGATTGCGGTAGAAGGGAAAAAGAAACATCGAAAGTAAACAATAAATAAGCAAAAGAGAGAGGCAGAATAAGTCAAGATGCCAAATAGCTTTGGATCCCTTTCATTTTATGGGACCTCGACAGACTTTGGGATCCTAGATTAATGTATCGGCAGACTTAAGACCTCGATTGGGACCTAGAAAGCCACTGGTATCCTCGATAAGGACCCGAAAGCCTTTGGGGATCTTATATTGGGACCTCGAAAGACGTCTGTGCTCTCGATTGAGACCTTCAGAGACTTTGAGGAACCTGTATTGGGACCTCGAAAGACTTTGGTGTCCTCGAGTGGGACCTTGACAGCCTGTGGGATCCTCGATTGGGATCTGGAGACGACGACGCCGTTTTTTGCTCCGGGGAAGGCCAGCGATGGCGAGGACAGTTTCTCGAGAGTTGCGCGACAAACGCTGGAGGCCGGAAGAAGAAGAAGAAGCTTGCGGATCGCGGAAGAAGGGAGGCGACAAATGCCGTCCATGACTGCGGCCACGCTGGTGGTATACGCAGGAGCTTACATCTTCTTGGTATTCTTCGCGGTGTGCCTGGCAACAGGGCTGTACTACCTTGCAGAGTTGGTGGAAGAGCACACAAGGTTGACGCGCAAGATCATCCGGTACATCATCTTATCCGTGATCGGAATCCACGCACTCTTGCTGCTTGTAGATCACTTGCCTCTGATCTGCATCGCAATCGGGATCGCCGCTCATGTCTTGTACTACCGTCTGCTCAAGACGTTTCCTTACATCACTCTTGCATCTACCGATTTTCTGGCCAGCATCGGCTTGCTGGTCTCTAGCCATATCGTATGGATCCGGTTCTTCATGAAGGATCCGAGATGTGCGTACGTAACCGTGGAGTGGCTGGTCGGCTTCATGCTCATCGTAGTATGGCTTACCCCGTTTGTCTTTTTCATTTCCTTGGCTGCAAACGAGAGTGTGCTTCCAGGGGGCGTATCAGGGTACGAAGGCTTTGGTAACGGTACGAGCGGGAGCGGAGTTTCGCCACAAAGAGGAGGAGAGCGGGAGCCACGTAACGCGCAGAGAAGAGGACGGCGGACGCAAGGTCAGTTGTTAGGGTTTTTCAACTTCTTGAGGAGGAAGCGGGACGAAGTTCTTCCTATTGTGGCTCAGGCTATCCCGGCAACCCGCAAAGATTAAGCCCCCTTAGAACAAGAGCCATGGTGACGTGGTACAGCACCATCAGGCTGTGATCGAACACATCACGAAGCCTTTCATGTCAACGATTTCTTCAGCGATCATTTGTAAGTAATTTACGATCTTTCAGCGATCTTTCAGCGTAGATGTGCTCTCTATGCTGAAAAGATGTTAGCTGCAAGTATGTTCCAATTGCAAGGGGAGAACATGCACATACTTCTTTTCGGAGAGGTGTTTCCTGACGCTGCTGCTTCCCGATAGCTTAGAAGAAGAAGAAGAGAAGAGGAAAGTGTACAGATTCTTTTTAGGGTTTACGTTTTGCGTTGTTGAAGAAGGTCGCTGGAGAAATACAATTAGAGTCCTAATGAAAAGAAAGTGCAGAATTTCCTATCTGCTAAAACCCTGACCTAATTTCTTTTCTTGCAAGAAAAACAGATATCAGATCTTTGTGATCACTGCTGATATGTTTGTATTCCAAGCCTGATGACCCTGCAGAATTAGGTACATGTTTTTTGGGACAGCTCAGATAGGCTGTAGTTCACATTGTTTGTACTTCATCCTACTGGCCGTCCTCCAGAATTAGGTGTGAGTTATCTGGGAGGGTTCAGGTAGGCTGTAGTTAACACAATCCTTAAGCTTATTATTGATATATCTGACAGAACAAATGTAAAAAGCTCTCATTAGGAGAGTTTTGACTTTCTTTGTATTACAATGTTGACCTGATATTATAGCTTTTTTCTGTTCATTTACCATATGTATCCTCTTTGATCACTCACCAAACTCTTTGGTCATGGGTCTTGCTTCATTGAACGAGAGAGTTTCTGTGGTAGTCATAAGAAATTTTGTACTTCTGAGCCTCCTGAACATCTCTGCATTGAGAGTTGTAGGAGCAAAAAATTTATGTAGGGCATGACTGTAGAGTGATATTGCTAGAAACAAGAATTGGAGTCGCAATAATTTTGTACTCCTGAGCCTCCTGATATGTGTATTGAGAGATGTAGAAGCAGAAGAATCCTGTAGGGCATGACTGCAGAAGAGTGATATGGCTAATGAAAAGGATTGGAGAGGATATTCATATTTGCATGTTGGTGTTTGTTCTGATGGTGAAACTCTTATGTTGTTTTTCAGTATAGTACTGGCATGGGTGACCCACCAGGAAACCAAGTGCTGCAACCATGCAGAGCCCATATGCAGGAAAAGGCAAAACCTTTACAGCATAGGGTGGGGGCTCTCAGTCTTGGCAGTTTGTTTCTTGGTGCACCTGCATTTCAACCAAACACTTTTCAACTCCGTTAACTATCATTGGTGTTTTATGTTTTGTTTTCAGCTTGCCTGATATAAAAGTCCACTTTTGGATTCTCAACTTCCTTTAATGTGCAATCAAGTTATGGGAGCAACTTGAAAACACGCTTTTCCTTGTGTGCCCTTTGTTTTTTCTGTGTTGTTGCAGAGATTGATGAGTACTAATGTTGAAAGATGAGCAAGAAAGTTAGGCAAAAGGGGATCCTGATCAAATCTCTTGTAGCTGTGTCCCAGGTTTTTTTTTGCAATTTTGTGATGTTAGGGGAAGTGGTGGTCATCCATAAGATGATTTAGCCAGATTTGGCTACATACTAGATATGAAAGTAGGAACGAAACAGAGTCCTTCTATATTCTTGGCTGCCTACTGGAACTTATCATAAAAATCTGGTGATTTGGAATTTTTTTCCTTTGAAATCTGGCATATTTGGGCCATTTTTTCCACAAAATATCCTTCATATAGGTTGAAGTGATATTTTCCAGGTTGAAATTTGGTGAAATTGCACCCAAACAAAAACCACTGTGTGTCCAATGGCTACTTATCATCCCAATTTGTTTACAGCTTTCTGCTCAATGACCTTGTTGGAGGAACTTGACAATGTGCTGCATTTTTCTTCTATTCTCCAGAATAGCACCTCAAGAACATTGATCGTTCTCATGCTTTTTCCTGTTTCCTCAGTGAGAAATAGGTTTTCTTCCCTGCCAACCCCTGTTGTTGTTTTGTGCTATGTGACAGGAGGGAGAGAGCCATGCAGCAGACAGAGTACTCAAATTTGCCCAAACCCAGAATTCCAATCACTTTGAATTGAGCAGACCCTGGATATCTCAGTAATGATGTTGTGACTCTGATCTAGAGCCTCACTTGTGTGTAAGCAAAACCTTGAGCATTAGTACATCATATATTTCAATCACTTCAATCCCATCTTTTCTATCAACTCCAACAAATTGAGCCCAACTAAGTGGGGCTACATGCACCAAAAACTGTGGCATGCAAGGACCATGATGCAGGCATGTAACCTGCCCTGTTCCGGAGAACCAAATGTGACCTAAAGTGAGGCTTGTTGATTGGTTGCTTCAGGAGCTATCTCTGCAAGGCCAATGTTTTCTTGCAGCTAATTATCCATGTTATCCAAAGCCTCACATGCCCAGCTGCATCCCATGCTCCAGCTTGAACATCAGGCAGGCACAGTTGATTTTTAGTGTACAATTTATTCCACCAGATTTGATTGACCTGTTTAAACCCTTCTACCCTGCCCTGGGTGTGAGGTCAGGGTGTGCTTATACAAAGCTCTCTTTGCCTCCTATCGTGCATTGCAGAATTAACTTGCATCCACTGCATACGTTGTAGTATGTCAGTAGCTTTGATATTACCTTGTTGCTGATGGATAGTTATCAAGCCACTGTAGGCTCAGATCAACTTAGAACAAGACTGTCGAGCCTATCTGCTCCAACACAAATGTGATCATTGGTCAGTTTTCTTTTTTGACCCTTCAATCTCCCTGACTTTGAGAACTCTATTATGTTGAATTCTCTACCCCAAATGATCGTACATGTTAGCAAAAGCCTACCTTTGAGTTTGAGGAGAGTTCCAGCCATATCTGTCATAAAACTGTTCCATTCTGCTTCTTTTTTGCTCTTTGCTCCAGGAGGCAATGATGATACATGCATTGTTCCCTTGGAAGAAGCTTTGGAGATTCCATCAGTAACATCATCCCTCAGTTGCTGAAATGTTTTCAGGACTTTTTTGCCATTATTCCAGCTATTGATAGGTGACTGCTGCAAGGACCAAGGTCCCCTTGACATCCTTCTTGATTTTGTGCTTTCTGTTCCATCCAAGGATTTCAAATGTTGCAGTCGGGTTACTTGGGGTGTTCCAGAACTACTCATGGAACCTCTCTTGGATATTAGTTGCTTTGATCTTGGAAAGGTGGAGTGTCGTTGGGGCCTGCTTTTAGCTCGTCGTGGTGTCATCTTATGCCGAGTGCATTTTTTGAACTGGCAAGCTTGATTGTCTTGCCAATCTTCATAGTTCAAAATTGGAACTTTTAAGGAATGCCAATGTTCTTGAGGAGGTTCTATGGTCATTGGAAGAGTTTGCCCTCCCCTAAGATTTTGATGGCTCCATGGCAGAGTATGAGATCTGGGAGTGCCCATGTGAGAGAGGAATGGCTTATGCAGATTTCCATTGAAACTGGAAGCATTGTTGTAAGGCCAATGTTCAAGTGCTCCTGAAGCCAGATTGTTGAGTTTTTCTGACCCATCTTTATCTTCTCTTGATTGAGGGCGTTGTTGGTGGCTGAGTATTTGAAGAGCATTCAGTCCCTTGGGCATTGCTGCTGTCATTCTCTTGCTACACCAGGTACTGCAATCTTGCATGTTCCTGGCAGAGAGATCAGGTGTGCCCCAATTTCTGTTGGGTGCTGACCTTGGCTTTGGACAGAGCTGTTGGTTGATACAAATAGGAGCCTGAGAGAATGGAGAACTCATGTTGCCATGATCTGATGTTGGATCCTTGTAAACACTCCTGCTAGCAACTCTAGGCGTACCAACATTGCTAGCAGTTAGTCTTTTCTGTTCGATGTGCCTGGGAATGGCCAGGAAATCTCTCCTTGATAAGTCAGGAGCCAACTTTTTCTGGATTTCATCAAGTAGATGCCATGGCTCTAGATTCACAATTGGCTTTCCTTTGGGCCAGAATGGAAGCTGATGAGGGATGGAAAATGTGGGTTTGTGTTCTCCATCTTCCAGGACACCAAGGCATGAAGCATCAGTAACGTTATCACGGAGGTCAACTGAGCGCAATATGTGTAAGCCTTGCATAACAATGATGAACTGTTTGGCCCCTTCTTGTGTCAAATAGTTTCTCTGCAGATTCAAGGCTTCACCCGACATCCAAAGGCACTTATTAGAACGTCCCACCTTATGCTGAACAAGCCACCATCATTACAACTCTGGGTATCCACCCTCAGGTGTGGTTTTATGATGCATGGTGCTGACTGATAGTGGACTGAGAGAGTTGTTGTACACAAACACATGCACATATCGGACTTTGTACAAATTATTGTCAGAGCTGGAAGTGACAATTACCATTGAGTGTCACCCCTGATCGCAACACAGGACAAATCTCCTGGGCCAAAACATCTGTAAAGTGGTTGTAGGAAAGATCAAGAGCTGTGATCCCCTCCCTGTGATCATCTGTCAGTTTAGTGGAAGGAACACAGCTGATTTGTGGACTTGATTGTCTACGAAGGCTGGCCTGCCAATCTGCATCTGGTGGTCCCCCTTTCTTCCACACTTCATCACTTGTACGCTGCATTATGTCAAATGGTTTGTTGGTAAGAGCAAGATCTTTCTGGAGGTATCTACAGTGTTGACCAGTTGTTAAGACAGACAAAATGCAATACAGTATGCTTCTGGTACTATGGATCTAGGTGGATGCCTTTTTTTAGCATGTGAACTGCTTCATTTTGTCAATTGCTGTGCTCAGCACACAATCCCATGTGAGCTTTAGGTTCTAAAGTCAAAACATCAATTCACATCAAAGTATATGAGATGTGAAGACTTGGGAGGATCAGCCTTCGATAAACCACTGCAGGTGAGATTTAGCAACCTTAGTATGTATGGGTCCCCATTTTCCTTTTGGGAGACTGGAGCTACAATCTATAGTATGATGTCCCTGATCATGTTTGCACACTCTAGTTTGCATCTTCACTTGGTCACTGAATGCTTGCTTGTACTTGAACATTGCAGAGGTTTGTTTTGAAGATGCCTCTGGTGCCCTTGGAGCCTGCACGCAAGATTGAGAGAGAACTAAGCATCAAAGCTCCAAAATGGGAACCACATTAAAGGATCATAAACCTACCTGTTTGGCAGGTTTTTCGTTGTGTCTGAAATAGCAGAATTAGCCACCACTGCCAATTCTGGTAATTCGTACCTAGCAAAGCAACGCAACAACTGAAGTGTGCTACTTTATGACCTACTTATGGGCCTTTATGCTAGGGAATGTGCCCTAGGGGTCACATTCTGCCCCAGTTTGTCCCTAGGGCCCAACCTATGGGTTTGCCCTGCACTAGTAATTCATTAAGAGGGAGAATATATTTCTTAGGGAGCGCTCTCTATTGCATAATTGGTGTCTTATTCAGGTACTATTTTAGACTTTTTCCTAAGTTCCGAAGCTGGTCATCTGCTGATTCCACTTTTGGTTATGTCAGTTCCACTTTTGATTTTTTCAATGGTAGGGAAACCTGGAGTTTGGTGAATTGGGGAACATTTCCCTGAGGTTTGGTGAATGGGGAACACTGGTTATGCTTTGGAACAGGCGCTGATCAAACCCATTACTGCGTTATGGAAGGTTGGCTCACCCTACTAGGCATATCACATTCTAGTGGAAGGGTTGCTCACCCTAAACATGTTACTTGGTGGAACGACCCCGTACTACATAAATTCATGTCAACACAGAAGTGATGGATCATGGCAAGAGGGATGGTAAGGATTACGGCCGACCTTGAGAATGTCAACTATGAGAACCACGCTTGCATTTGTCAGTGCACATCCTGATAGATTCAGGGTCTGCAGTGGTGTACAGTTCTGCAAACTTCGGGCCTGCATAATACCCCCCTTTCACAAACAATGGTCAACGGAGGTTTCTGCAAAACTGACATAATCAACATATGGCCTCTTGGCTCAACATATAGATCAGATCCCACTTTGTGAAGGTGAGTGTATAGGGTAAGTCCCTCCTGTCCAGGATTTACTGCGTGAGCACCGAGGGCGGAGCCTGAGGTCCGCACAGTAATTCCCTGACAGCAAGGACTTACACTGAGTAACAGTCGAGGTAATCAATGCCTTACAAATAATTCCCTCCCTCTCAGCGATCTGATTGGGTTTCGTCTTTCACCCTAGGAATCTCACAAAATTACTCTATCTGCCCTAGGGAACATTTCGTAAGTTTAATTACAAAAAATAATCCACCCTCCAAATACACTAGAGATTTCTCGGAGGTTGTTACATATAGGGTAATGCCTCCTATCAAGGAATTACTATGTGATCATGCAGGGCGGATCCCGAGGTCCACGCAATCATTCCCTGACAGCAGGAGCTTACCCTGTATAGCAACCAAAGTAATCAATGTCGCAATAACTGAGGTAATCATAGAATGAAAATCTTCCCAAAAGAAAAAATTCCTCACCCTAAGACATTCCACCAGTAATAGTCAAATTCCCATATTTGAGGTGCCATACAAATACATTAAGAATTCTCTCCGAGGTTGTTCCGTTTATAAACACGCTCTTCATTGTGTAACATATAGAGTTATCCACAAATTACTGCATGGTGGGACTATTGGGCCGCAGTTTCAGGAACGAATGACAAATCATGATGAAAAACAGTGTACAGGCCAAAAAAACATTTAACAGAAGACCAAGGTAGTTTTATGACCTAGATTCGTCCTCAGGGAGTTTCAGCCCCAGTTTTCGATTTGCCTTACCTGGGCCTTGACTGCTGATGATATTTTTTATTATATGAAGTCTTGTTAGAATAAGATTTTGCTAATCGTCTGAACTCATACCCAATTTCAATAACTCTATGGATATGCTCAAATTGGGCTTGAAGCATTATTGGTTTCAACCAGGGACCAAAGACAGGGTGACATTATGAATAACTCGATTCTGCATCGAATTTTTATACCATAACCAATCCCCCCCTTCAGCAACCACTCACCTACATACGCAGATCTCCCCAATCTGAATCTAAATCGACCCACCTACCCACCCACTGGATGTATAGACCTAAAATAATGGGTTTTTTTGCCCCGCGGGATTTTCCACTCTATAAGCATACCTCCAAATAAACACTGGATGCCTGTTATAACTCAGTTATGGATGAACCTCAACTGGCTTAATATTTGGTTTCACCTCGGGAACCAATTCTGTAGGAAATAGGTCTCATATATATAGGCAGATAGGCAGGGAAATAGGTAACTACCAGGTAAGTAGATGGTTTATACAGAGGTAAGGGCTGCTTTTACTATCCTTGAGAGTGGGATGAATTGTGAGGGAATGAGAGTGGGATTCATCCTTCATGGGGCGCTGGTAGGTGCTGGTTCACTGTGGCCACGTACGCCTTCTTGTAATGTTATGTCTGTTCCTGAAGAGTGAGAAGGAAAGTATGCCTACTTATAGGTATAAGATCCATCTGACTCTCAAGGAGAAGGTGTAAAGATGAGAGAACATTCCCAAAATGTGGGGCTGTACTGGGATATCTTTGTCCTAGGCCCGTTATGTTGAGAAGGTCCTCACAATGGGGCTTTTACCCTCCACATAACCCCATGTACCAGCATGGCAAGTGTATTAATTTCTATCAATGTGCACAGAACCCATCAGACCAGCATGGCAAGAGTGTTACCCTCTATGAATGTACAGGCTGATTCACTCCAACAAATTAAAATACCAATTTTTTTCCCCAAATTCCTTTCTATTACTTTTCTTTCTGCGGCATTTTGCATAAAATTGCAAATGGTGGAAAAACCCAAAGTATTGAAACTGACCAGGCTTTGAAGCCTAATGTCACCAAGTCCACTGTTACATAGAGAAAGTCGGTGGAGCGATTTCGTACACCCTGCACCAATCAGCAGTGTCTTTATTCATGCTCATTATGTTCGATTTGTAGAACTTGTAGTTTTGAATTAATCTATCTAAAATTGAGTGAAGAAAAAAATTGATTTTCTCTCAAAGACTTGTTAACATCCTTTATACGGATATAATTAAGTTAAAATAATAGCTATATTTTAATATATGAAATTATGTTTAAAAAAATTTAAGTTATGCTAAATTGTGCTAAGTTATGTGTTATTTGTTAAGGGAGGGGCTACAGTTGCTGATTTCCCATTGAAAAGAGAGGGAATAGAGAGAGAGAGAGATTTGCTCTGTACAAAGAGAGTCTGAAAGGAGTTTGAATTCTCTGCTCCATAAGGCAAGCCCTAGTTCCAATTGCTGCAACCATCCCTCCACAGCATGTGCCAAAACCCTGAACCCATCATCATCGTGTCACAGCCATTACCCTTCCCAAACATATGAAATTCACTGGTTGATTGAATGGTGGTGATTTGCACTAACACATAGGTACTGAAAACTTCATACAAGGAAAAAAAAACTCAATCAAAAGTATATTTAAGACATGTGACCCAAAACCTAATACGAGCAACTGGAAAAAAAGGAAGAAAAGAAAAGAAAACCAAATTATATTTGATTTATAGGACACAGGAAATAAAGCAAAATCAATTCAGAATTGACTTAAAACTTGCAACCAAAGAGTTCATTCAGAAAAGAAAAGCCTTGACAAAGACACACCATGGCTCATTTTATATCTGTTATTCACGAATCCTGGCACAACCTAGGTCTGTCTGAGCAGGAAGGGGAAAATCATAGCACACATAACAAAAATTATGCATTTGAAAATTGAAAATTTTGAAATTCTGAAGAGGAGAGAAAATTTGTGGTTTCCTCAGATTAGTAGAAATCAATGCATTTAGAACTTGAAAGGTTTCAAAGTCCAAAGAGGAAGGGAAGTTTTTTTAACTCACTTAGCAAAATAATGCATAGTATCCATTGTCATTTTATCCAACAAACTGAACCTTTGATGCACTGCCATAGTGCAACCACAGTTTTTTTGTTTTCAATTGTGTGTTATAAAATATTTAGAGATTTTTTTCCAAATTTTTTAAACAGAGAAAAATACACTTACTGCAACAGAATCCAAATGGCTGCATCTAAATATCCCCTTCCTATTATTATCACTGTAAATTGATTTCCAACTCTAATCCACAGAACACATTTCATTCCGCAAATTAGAGTAAAAATTTCATAATCTGTTAACCCTTAAAACCTTATGTATATCTGGCTGTTCCTCCCACCTACTTTTTAAAAAACTCTCAGTTACGTGAATTGTGATTCCTCACACATTTTAATCAAATTTTCATTTACAACATGCATCCACCCCATGAAAAGAAAATCGGGGCTCTAGTGTCAATTTTTTGCAATGGGTAATTCCAAAGTGAACTGGTTAAAATTGCCTTATTCCTGATGAGAAAAAAAAGGGGGAATCTCATGCCTGTAGTACAGAGCTACAGCCTTACATCCTTGTTTGTGTTGTTTGACTTGCTTCTCTAAAATGGTTCCATAAATTTTCATTGAGATTTTTTTCTGGGAAACATTTTGTAGTGCTTTTCATGGAATGTTGCTAAGAACATAATTTGAGATTTTTCATTGAAATTTTTTGTGGGAAACATTTTGTAGTGCTATCATTGAGAGTTGCTTAGGGGATATTTTTGCATTTTTCTTTGACATCTTTGTGGGAAACATGTTTTACTTTTTTTTATTTAAATGAAGGGTTACTAATAATAAGATAATTTCCAAGGAAAATAGTTCATCTGCACACCATTTCTCATCAATTCACATGGTTCACAATTTGATGTTGAAGAAAATAGAATGCAAAACACGGGGTTTTTCTTTTTTTGGTTGCATTAGTCATAATCCAACTAAACTCCAATTAATTTAATCTAGCAGAGATCAGTCATGGATTTCAAAACTCACAAGGACCAAAGCACTAGCTTAGGTGATGATGACTCAAATTCTCCCCAAATTTTATCCTCCCCAATCTAGTTAATTTTTCCAGGAGCTTTTTGAACTGATCTATCTGATTATGTTGTAAAATAATGTGGACGAAATTTGTCACAAATTGTGTATCACAGGTCCCTCCATAATACCAACTCAGAAAACCAAAATTTGGAAATGGAAGGAGTAAATTTGCTTTGGTGGGAATTATGCAAAAAATTGCACAAAGTTTTGGCTCTTCTGCTCTTAAGGGTTAAACTGAAGTTCCATCCAATTTTAATGAAAGTTTAGCATACCTGAATGTTGGCACTCTGCACTGACAAATAATCGCAGACTAGTGATAACAGGAGGATACTCTAGCTGGTTTGCCATTGCTATCAAGTCCACAACGGAGAGATCCCCCAAATCTCTCTGTACTTGGACTGATGGTTTCAAGTTCCAACAATTGAACGGCAATGAAGATACCCGCCGCTGCTGCAATGTTTCTTTTTGTTCACAACCACTCGTAGCAATTGAATGTTTCTCCTTGTCCATTATGTTAGCCTTGCTACCAGTGGTGGCCCTCCTCCTCCCTATTAGCTGGTTGGGAGAAGATCCAAATTCATAACTCTCCGAGTCTTCAACACAATCTCCACCTTGAATTATCACCTTTCTTCTAGCATGGTAATAAAATTTATATTCCATGAAAAAAATTTGCTCGAAATATCCATTACAATATATAAGTTTTTGAGTTACTGTTTACATATTGAATCCTTTGTTCTGATGGTGGCTTATACTTAGAGCAAGAATTTGCCCTACACTTCATATGGCCAAATTTTTACAAACTTGTGGAAAGCTCAAAAGAAAAGAATCTACATTTTATCATCCCAAATATGGGGAAGGAGATTGTCAACAGAAATTCATAATACTCATTCCTTCTTTTGATCAAAATGGGTAGAATTATCCTTTCTTATTTTTATTGAAAGCGGTAGAATTATTTGTAATACATATCCTTGGATTTTGTCAAAAGGATTATAATCACTTCATGTAATTACTTCCAGACAACATCCAAACCACGTTTACTTCATATGTCCTCCACAAAATCTCTTGAAGGTTGGTGACCCTGCCCTTGACAAATCTTCAACCTGCCCAGTTCTCTACTTTCCCTAAAAGGATGTTCCTCAATCCAACAACGTGGGGGGTTGCCCTGTGATGTCAGAAAATTTTACAACTTTTTCTCACATGGTCTGGGGGTATGCTCTTGGATCTTGAGAGTCCCAGAACCAGTTTAGACTTTAGACACCAACATTTTGAATCACACAATATTTTAGCTTGAAATAGACCCTAGGCTAGTAACCGTGAGAGAGGAGACCCCTCTAAGGGGGAACCTAGTTGAAGGTACAAACCATTGACGTTTGCAATCTGGAGATAGGGTTCCAAACCCCTCTGCATGTTTTGGAAAAATTAAACAAGAGTTAAACAGCAAAAATGAAACCCTTATTATATCAAATGGTTTTTTTGCTAGACTTGTTTGGTTTGAATATGAATTAGTGTATTGATAATTGTTCAATCTATTTTGCTTACATTGGCTTATGGTAACATGCCATGTCAAATTCAGCAATATCCGCAACATCTTTGAATGAGATCTTAAAAGAATTAATCAAAGGCAATGACTACTCTACTATTAATTAGCTATGTCCAAAGTACATGTAAAAAGTCTTCTATTTGAAGCCAACTTCCAACTCGAAGATGTCAACAAATTTAAAATATATATCCATGAAGAAGAACCAAACATTTGGGCTTCGCACTACTATTGACAATGAATTGACATAAGGTCAAAATATTTATATATTTAAATTCTATTTAAATGTATATTTTTAAAGTAATTAGTTATTAGACATGGATAATCAATGATCAAATATATGGTTTATGAATTCATTTCCATTTCTATTAGTTCTAGAATATGAATTTTAGTTTTCATTTATTAAAATAATAATATTCTACCATCCATGATGTTTTTTTTGGCATCCTCATTGTTTCAAAAGAATGTTTTTTTGGGGGGCCTTTCCAATGTTCCCCCAATGTCTTTCCTACCATGCTTCCCAACGATCCTTGGTTTGAAAAATATTTAAATATTTAAACCCTAATGCTCACAATGCGTCTTATGTATTTCTTGGTGTCCTTTGACATTGTATCCAACATCCTCAACCGCCATGCCCCAAAAAAGAAAAAAATCATGTCTAACCTAATGCACTAAATGTTTCCAATGTTTATTTTCAACACCCTTGGTATTACCGTTTGTTATTTTGTAATTCCATGTTGACATTTTCAATTTTTTATTGTTCCCCATCTTTCATCATCCTTGGTGTTGTTAAGATGAGTTTCTGTTGTTGACCAAGCTTAAATCATTCTTAAACCAAAACATTACACCAATTTGAATTTTGAATAGGGATGTTCAAATTTGGGAACGTTTGTTATGTCAACATCTCATTTTGGGATGTCCTTTTGGGACCTTGTCTGTAACAATCATATTGATTTAATTGTTTTTTTTTTTGGGAAAAACGAATCATGATTTCACTAATTTTAAAAGAGACAAAATTTGAATGGGGGAAATATATTCTATTGATTTGAAAAGAGACAAAAATTAGAAAATAAAAAAATTGTTTACCCATTCTAATGAAAGTATGGTTATAAGGGGGAAAACGAATTTCCACTACCAAGTTGTGTATGGAATTGATATTAAAATATTGTTAGATGCCACTACCCATTAAATATTAATAAATTTATTTTTTATAATGAGTTTATTAAGTTTAATTAATTTCATAAACATAACATTTATATGTAGACTTGTCCAACTTTGATAAAATGTTCTAATGTATACTCAATGTTGATTTGAATATTTTTTAATTATGATTTAAAAATGTCCATTCAAATATTGCAAAAAATTTAAGATGAAATTTAGTAGTCTTATTTTATATTATATTTCATTAATGTAAATGATTAATGTAAATTGATTAAATTATTTTTAGTTTTGATTTTTAAAATCATCATTAAATTGAAAACACTAATAATAATTATTTAATAATTATTTTAAATCATATATAATGGAATCTAATTTGATTTACTTGTAATGTTTATTTTCAATACAAACCAAACCATATTATCATGTTAAATTAAATGTTACAATTTTTTGGAATTATGAAAATTAATCAATATCAAATCCATTAAAAATGTATGGATGTAGAATGTGGTTTATTGGTTTTAAATACACCAAGATTTGTTGTTCCCTTCATATGAAACAACATGTTGAAATTTAAGATGTCTAAAACAATTTGCAATCGTGATGTGTAGGTCAAAAAAACAATTTAATATTCAACTTTGAATACATAAATAATACATTATTTAATAGGTCATTAGTTTTAAAATGTAATTGTTGAATGAAAGGTGAAACACAAATGCACTCATTAAATGCGAATCATGTAGTTTTAAATAATAACATGCAAACAATAATCTCAATGTTTTTATGACAGTAGTGTGATACACAATGATAGTAAGACTAAAACATGTAATTTGTTGTTAACATGCAATTGATTTAATCAAATTATTAAATATTTGAATAATGCGAAGTTTGAAATCAAGAGCTAAACTTTTAACATGTTTCAACTACATTAGAAAATAAAAATAAATTATGTTTTTAAAAAGTAAAATTGTTGTCATCAACTTTTATGGTTTTAAAATCTTACCCATGTCATTTTGCACCCAATTTGCAAGTATTGGTGTATTGCCCACAAATTAAATCATTTAAATTTTTCTTTTCCCTTTTTTGTCACCATGGCAAAAGTCATTCATCTATTATTCTATTATGTAATGTCAATAATAATACTCAATGTTTCCATAAGTTGCAAACATATTTTAGATTCATATAATTAAAATTTTATTAATCTGTATATTGTAAGTTTATTAATATTTAATATAAGCCATGACACGTGTAATGAAGACAATGTTGGTCATCTACCCATGTCATTAATGGTGTTTCAAATTGAATATTTAATTAATGAATCTCCAATAAAAAAACTAATAAAAAGGCCAAAAAAATTAATCAATCATGAATACATAAAAGGATCATTTTTATTCAATAAAATTCTCATGCAAAGGTCTTTCTATACATTTATGATAGGAACATGTCATTGTCCCAATATATTGTTAATGACACATTGATTTTGTCACAAGACATGTGAAATTTTATTTTATTTTATTTATTCATATTATGTGCATTATCTTGTAATAATGATCAAATGGTATTTTGCATGTATAATGTCTTGCAAACACTCATATATCCTTGTTCAATTTTGTTAAAGATTAATTTTACAAAATGATAGAGTATCAAACGTGGATTTCAAAAATAATATTATTCACATTTTTTTCTTTATAACCATAATTCAATCAATTTATTTTGCATTATTGCACCTTCAAATTGTTTTATCTTTTGATTTGTCTTAGTTAAATAATATGACATATCTATAGGTTTTGAATGTTTCAATTTTTTTCCCTCTTTTTTAAAAGATGAATATCCATGTCACTTAAAACATGTTCATAGAGTTACAAATAGATTAATATTATATGGCTTATTGCTATATAATAATGATGTGATGCATAAAACACAATCAAATTATCAAAACATATATCAAATTAATATCTTAGCCAAAAAGAAAATATAGAGGAAAATAGTACATCTTTTTTTTTGGTGCACTAATTATTTCAATAATTTATTTTCACATAATGCACACATAATGAAATGAACATCACTTGTTGTGTAACGCCTTAAATGAATACAAGTCACAATGAACGATAAACAAAATGTGTATACCCAAACATAGAAAATTCATGACAAAAAATGTTTCATCAAAAATCACAATATACATGATAAAAACAAACCATTAATATCTTTAATTTATGGTCAACTTTCATTCTTATTTTGTGTTTGAAAAAAAAATTCATTGGATCATTACCAAAATTGTAATGTGCTTTCACATTCGCTCCCTCTTGCCCTTTGTGCATTTAGAAAAAGAACGGGCAACATGGGTCTTCAAAGCGGCAACAACATATGGGACACCACGAGAACAAAAGAAAGTTGAGGAGGAGGGAGGTGATATGACTATGCCAACATTAGGCAATGTTCACATGACTTTTGTAGAGAAGGCCATGGCGGAACAAACAACAAAACTACCAAAACCCCACCAATACAAGCGAAAACAAAATGAATATGGCAAATAACTACAGAGTTATGATAATAGGAAAAGAAAGCAATGGAGATGGAAACAAAATTGAAAGACTAACATCACATGTGATAAACAAAATGTGTTTTTGGTAATTTTAGCAAATAGCCTTTGTTGTTGCACTTTTGCAACGACTGGGCTTGCCATTGTTGGCGAGCTCTTGCAATGACAGGAAACTTTTTTTTCTCAAAAAAAAAATCTTTTTTTAATTTATTTTAATGGCTCCTTCTTTGCGTCCCTTATTAGTTTGAAATACCCCTTGTCCTCATTGTTTTAGCCTTTACGTTTTAGGTGGCTTTTCAAGGCATGTCCAAAATACTCACCCTTCAACTAGCCTTATTTCCTTAGGTTAACTAAGTTGTTTTTTTCCTTGCAGGTGATTTCCCCTCCCATGCTTCTCCGTATTTCTATTCGTCTTGCTTCTTGGGGTTTTGATGCACCCCTAAGCTCCTTGATGGACTCAACTGCGAATCCAAAGGTGAACAACGGAAGGAGAAGGAGTTGGGGCACGTTCCTTGGCTCGTAACACTTTGAGAGTAAAGAGACATGCTGGAGCTTCGAAATTAGACTAAGAAGATTGACAAGCAATTAAATTACTTAGACGAACCTGCACAAACCAAACAACAATTTAGTTAATGCGTAATTGGAACGCTTTAGTGCATAGTTGAACCATGAACAAACATAAACTCACAAGACTCAACACGGCCCGGAATTGGGGGAAGCCACCACCTTCCCCCTTATAGGTTATTATGTGCCTAGGCACGAGACTAGCACCCAAATGTCATTTTGTCTTGGGAGTCCCGAAATTCCCAAAGTTGGGACTCTTACAACTTTGGGGGCCCATAACTTTGTGTGCAGATCTCCGATAAAGATGAGGTCTAAAGCAAAGTTCTAGCCCTAGTCAAGATTTTTTCAACAATATGTTGCACGCCACCTAAGCACAAAGAATTTGGGGCAATTCTTGACTTTTAATGGCCAAAAGTCAAATTGTCAATTTGATTTTCGGCTTTTTTTTTGGCCATAACTTATGTTTTAAATGTCCAAATGGGTCATGCAAACCCATTTTAGACATCTAAATTTCAAGAGCTTTCCAATTATATAAGGAAGTTCTCAATCCCATGGGTTTTGACCCCTACAATCACTATCTGAGGACTCGGGAGTCCATCGAGACTCCAACTCCTAAAGTGGAAGCTCACTTGGGAGTGTGAAGGTTCATTCCCTCACACTTTCATCCACTCCCGGGAGCATGAGATTTGACTCCTAGGCTTCCTTCTTGGCCTGCACCCTTGCAAGCCTTTACCGTGGTTGTGAGCCCAAGGCTAGGGTTACAACAGGTTGGTTTTAGGCTTAGTCTAACTCCATTTTGGGGTTCTTTGAGTATTGTTTCACATGCCCTCGTTTGTTTCATAAGATGTTTCGAGTCATCTAAGACAAGGTCATGTAAGCATTTCATTTACCC
The DNA here is from genome assembly GCA_963921925.1 of Sphagnum tenellum. NCBI lineage: Eukaryota > Viridiplantae > Streptophyta > Sphagnopsida > Sphagnales > Sphagnaceae > Sphagnum > Sphagnum tenellum. The sequence continues at coordinate 8,005,268 of OY998150.1, forward strand.
CTTTATTAAATTGTTCAAAACTCGATGGACAAATTAACATGGTTTTTTTTTTCACATTGCCACATTAGCATTTACATTATACTCAAAGGGGTCATTCGAATCAATGAAAGGTTTTTGCTTACTTTAAGAAATTTATGGTGGGTGACCAATCTTTTTTTTAAGAGCAGTCCCCTTATGCTTCATGTGTGCCCCATTCTTACCACCCATGGGAAAAATCTTTGTCCACTTGTTTTCATTGATGTTTAGTTTTAAGGAGAATTGGTGAGTACAGTTGTGTTGCAAAAGCTCTACAACCCATGTCACTAGCTATTCCTTCGAAGGACACCATTATTGCCCTATGTTAATTACACCCCCTCCTTAAAACCTTGTCCCTCCACCTATTTTTTATTACCATTTTTAACACATCTTGGATAGGACTTTGTTTGCCCAAGCCTTAACCATTGCTCCCCATTTATCTTCAAGTGGGTTTTCTAAGATGGTATGTGAACATCTCTCGAGATGCTTCATGCTAGAGGACCCATCCTTAAAGTTTTCAGAATTATTCCAAGCTATTACGATTGTTGTTTGTGGGAATATCCTTAGGTTGGTGGCCTTAATGCTAGGGGCTAACAAATTGTTGGCAATGGTAAAAAACATTGGTGGTCTCTATCCTATTGTCGTAGGTCATGTGTTTTTTCAACTTATTAGTCATTCCATTGTGCTACAGCTTCAAGGGTCGTTTCAAAAGCGTTTATCCCCCCATTAGTTTGGAGTATCGACCCTTGGAGGCCATGAGGCCATCCCTTTTAACATTTATGCCTTCCTTGACCTACACCCTGATTGGGTTGTGATGAAAGTCAACATTGAAAACACTTTTAATAACATTTTTTTAACTATTATTTTTAGAAAGTTATGTGATGTTGGGGGCTTTTGGTAAACATTGTCCCCTTTACCACGTTGTTTTATGGTGCTCATTCTTCTTTTTACTACTAGCATGGACAACATGTGGAAGGGGTCACCATTATTGAGTCATCTTCATGCATAAGGCATGGTGACCCCTTAAGAGGTTTTTTATTTGCTTTGGCCCATTATCAAACTCTTTTAGAAACCATCGTGCAAGCCCCTAATTGTGTCTTTCCATCCTTAATGAACGATACCCATGTAGTGGAACCTATGAATGAAATTACCCGTGCCTTTGACCACCTTTTGACCCAATTAACCTTAGTTGGGCTTAGGGTCAAGGTGTCAAAGTGCAAGCTTTGGAGTCCATCTAGGATCTTTCCAAGCATAAAGATTTTTTAAGGCTGCACTTTGGTCATAAATGGTTTACGCATTTTGGGTGTGCCGATGGGTTTTCAAGACTTTTCCATGCATTTTGTAGTTGAAGTTTTATTTCAGGACATGGCGCATATCAATGATCCTTCTCTCCTGGGAGACACGTAAGTTACTTTGGGCATTTTGTCTTCATGTGTAGCTCACTGACCTTCTTATCTCACTCGGAGAGTACTTTTTAAATATTCCTTCTAGTATATTTTTGCGAATTTTGACAAGAAAGTTATGTAGGTATGTGGGTACATTATGGGTCTAGGATCATGGGAATCTTTTCAAGGCCTCTAAATGTGGCATCATGTTTGACTATCGATATCTTCTCATGGTAAAGGCCTTATCTATATGGAGGATTGTGTCATTTATTTTTCGAAGGAGTTGGGCTTTGCTGGCTCTGTATTTGTGTTCTAGGTTTCATATTTTTGATAGACCATTGGAGGATTATGTTTCTTAGTTTTAGGGGGGCCCACACCTATTTCAATCATGTTTATGTGCAACAAAAAATGACCTTCTTCCTACAACTAGGGAGATGCACCTTTCTTTTGAGAATCTAATAGTTATCAGTGCCCCAAATCTACATGCATCTTTGATGGACATCCACCACAACACAACCCTTAGGTCTATTAAAAAATAACTCCATTTCCTCAACATCTAGAGCCTTCATTCATTTTTATTCGAGTAAGGGGGTAGGGCTATGGTTGGTTGTTAAGCCATCTATCTATTCATTTCACATCGCACATTTTACTTTCACTTCAATGTTACATTTTCGTCTTGGTTTGATTCAGCCTTCATCATTTAATTTTTTCACATGTGAATGTGGACACATGTTGGATGCATTTGGCACACTCTTAATTCGTTGCCCATTTGGAGGTAAACGGAGAACCACATATGACGCCATTCGAGACGTCATGTATGCGTTCATTCGAAATAGTGGGAACTATGTATGGAGAGCGCAGTGGTATGCATTTACATCAAGAGTTTCATTACAAACCAATCTCTACGTGACCCAAAAGGATTAGGCTTTTGTTGCCAATGTGGTCGTTACTAACCCGATGCGAAAGATGGTGACTTTGAATGTCATTAGTTGACCAATAGGTGCAATTGCAGTACTTAATACCATTACTAAATCAGCAAATATAAAGGGCTTCATAAGGGGCACCACTTTATTCTAATGGCCATGGAAGTGCATGGCGCATTTGGGCGCAATATGGATCATTTTGTCATGGAGTGTGCCCATTTTTCCCACGATAAACATTCGAGAGGTCACTTATCTTTGTCTCTTTGCATTCAACTTTTGAGGCAATGTGTTAATATTGTTTTTCAACATGCTTTAACCTCTACTATAGAAAGGAAAATTGCGTTGGCACATGATGCTTGTTCTAGACCCCCCATTACTATTAGATCGCATGCATGCGACATTAGAAAAACCATGGGTGAAATAACTTCCTACCATGAAAAGGATTAGTTTTTTTCCCACTTTTTGGTTTTTGCAAGTTTTTCATGTTTTGACATTTCTTTGGCCTTCCTTTTTTGTTTCCCCTACGATGGTTTTGGCCATCGATCTTTCATTGGATTTTTGTTTTTATGCATATAATTCCCACATGATATTTACATAATTGCAAAAAATCACATAAATTTATACAAGTTATGATTTACAAAATAAATAAATAAATAAAGAGGAGATGAACACCGTGCATAATATCAAAACAACTTCATCATGATTGTTTTCACATGATAAATGCAAAAGACATTTTTCCATTTTCACCTTTTGCATTGACACCTACTCCTTTGTTGACAATCCTTTGAACAATGTTAGCATATTCACATGAAACTTAATTAGACAACACATGTTCGTATGTCAATGAAATGACATGTTCAAATAACCTTGATATTAACGAATCTCAACATGATATGATGCAATGCGTAACATACAATGAATTATTTTCATTTGCACCAAGACTAAAAATATTGAAAAACAAGGAAATGACAAATTTAACATTGTGGAAGAAAAATAATATCCAATGTTCTTGGAATGAGAATTTTTAATTCATTTTTATATGAAATTGAGGTGTGAACAACATTACAATGCAACTTGAATTGAATTTGGATGGAACATAAATTGGTAAAGAAGATATTCAAATTTTTTTTTGAATATGGTGTTAAAAAAGAAAAACATAAAAAAACATAAATTCAAAAAGACACCTTTTCATGCCTCTTCTCTTGGGAATGAGCTAAATAAATTCCAATTTGGAACTATCCAGTTTACAAAGACACTTATGAAACCTAAAGTTGCCCGACCTAAAAGGGTTCCAATGAATAATTATCATTAAAACTAAAACTAAGAAAAATGAATTAAATTTGCGTTTGGTTAAATAAGGAATAATTTCAAATGAAACTAGTAAATGATTGCATCAATTAGTTTTTAAAATTCAGAAATTCCAATACAAAATAGATTTTGCAAGAAAGAAAAAAAAAAAAAAACTATATATATATATAAAGCATAAATCATGTTATGATTGTAAACTTCAATCTAAGGCATGAATTGTATATGTATATATGCATAATATAAAAAATGATGACTATATGTCTGAAACCTTTATACCTACCAACAAAGCCTACCCTTCATGTCTCTGCAGCTTTTCCACCCTCCCAACCTTGTGAGTGAAAACTGGAGTGGGTCGATAGACCTACGCATTATTTACTTCACTTTTAAAATGTGAGTAAAAAGCATAGATAATATTCACTTCATCTTGTTTAAAGCTGGATGTAAAGAATCTAGGCTATTTGACCATGTGAGAGTTTCAAATCACAAGCTGAAAAGAAAAAAAGTCCAAAAAGAATTCCTACAAGTGAAGGATAATGATCTCCATTGCATGCAATACATAACACAATACTTAAATGTTTCTCAAGTCTCATCTTCATGCAGCTTTTCCTCTCCTCCACTTTTCTTCAACATGTTTGTTCTAGGATTTTGGTTGGTCGATCTGCACATGGGTGGGGTTCTCACCTTTGTGGTTTTCTCTTGTCCACTTAAAACTACTTTTTTCTTGACACATGTTAGTTATACAATTTTGAATTTTTTGCATTCAATGAATGTGAAGTTTTTCGGCCATTCAGATTGTTCATGAAATCCTGTGAAACTTTTCTTTTAAAGTAGACTCATGTTACATTGAAGAAGAATTGCAAAGAAAGAGAAAGTGGCACCTAAATTGGGGTGGTGATTCTACCAACCACACATAACAAAAATGATACAGCAGCAGGGATGGTGGGACTCTAGAAGCAGGCGAAGTCAAGGAATAAAATAGCCCAACTTGCTGCTACTAAAGGAACATAACATAAACTTCTGTTTGGAAATCACCCCAATTGGGTATAACAAGAATATGCCTGTAGGGATGTGCAAAAGGGACATAACCATTTCCTTCCAAAGGAGTGAAAGGCCAAAAGTGTCCCCCAAGTCGGGGAAATTTGACTTTGTGTTGGGAACCCCAAGTTTTAAACTAATATGATAAGCTATGGCACGACCTTTATAATGTGATTAAATGTCCCACCAATGGGGAAGATTGACTTATTGGAACCGCCCAAATTTTTAACTACTATAATCATGCTATGCTGTGACCCTGCACTTCAAATACTTTCCAAGTGCGGTCCTAAAGTCCTCTCTTATATTTTGTCTTTCCATTTCAACAAAAGAGTTGGCTGAAGGCTTGAGAGGGAGCCACACCCGAACCCCCCTCCCACCAAGATTGTGTGTGGGGGGGGGGGGGGGGGTTGATGCCCTCAAAACATGGCCTTCCCCTTAAGTAAAATTTTAACTTTGCGCCAATCTCTAAAGTGGCAATTGTCCAACAAAATAAAAAGTTATGCCTCAACCCAATCCGCATCCAAAGCCTAATTTAATCCTCCAATTTCCAAATTGCCTTTAAGGAAGGCTCCATGGTGTCCTTTTCCATGGCTGTTTCCAATGGCCAACAGCCATGGAAAAAAAAGCAAACCACATAGACCGAACAAAAGCAAGTCAAGACAAAAAGAGACGAAAAAAACGCATTCCTTCCTTAGGTGGAAGAAAGTGGAAGAAAGTAAAAGATGCCTTTCATATAAAGTAAAGAACACAGATCAAGAAAGGAGATTGTGTAGGAAAGATGCACCCAAAAAAGCACACCCAAACCTGAACATTTGGTGAAGCTAGGTGCAGCTACAATAACCCCAATAATTATAGTATATTAAGTCTTATGTGTACGGTAAAGACAATCCCATGGGCTTTACTAGGGTAAAGGCCCCAGTGAGGTGAAGCTGAGCATTGGCCCAATTCTAATAAAGCCCATGATTGACGGTTTCACCAAGCAGAAAGATCCACTCCAACATCTTTACCTCATGATACCCCGTGAGTATGAGTATCATGGGAAGTGGAATTAAAAAATTTGGAAGGGGGGGATGGTGTGGGTTAAGGGGTTTCAAACATGGGATGCCCACCCAAGCAGGCATTCTATTTTTCAAAACGTCCCCCAAGCGCTGGAATAAAAAATAAGCTGGGTAAGATGCCCTACAATTCAGAGCAAGTCTTTTATTTACTGTACCCTAGGGTCAGTTTCCACATTGACAAATTTTATTTTTATTTTCATACAATGAATTCGTTTTATACTTTTGAAACTATTATTATTTCCATCATCTACTATAATATTGTGATATGAGTAGTAAAATTATTCAGAGTGTAACCTATGATAATTATGATGATTTTCAACATGTCAACTTCATATTTTGAGGATTATTGAACAACAAAACTGACCTTAGGGTAAAGGTATTATGGAGCCTAGTATGGTGAGATGTGGTTCTGTCAGTTGGCAATTGGTTTAACCAGGGCCTAACTATTCCAGACTACCTATGGGCTTGACTGACCCAGCCCCCATGACTGCACCAGTTCCGTTTGGGATGAAATAGTTCTCATCCCAGTAACCAAACCCAGAGCAGTCAAAGAGGTTGAGTCAAAGTTTTCTTTTGCCTGCCCTTTAACCCTTAAATTTCTTTAATATGTCCATACCTACTGCGTTCACTCACTTTCCCTGTTTTATTTTTCCCCCCAAATGCTTCTAAACCCAAATCCCCAAACCCGCCATAGATCGTTGTCACTATTCTCACGATCTTATGTTGTTGTGGTTGTTGCATGGGAGCACTCCCAGGTGAAGGTGGTGTTGTAAGCTCAAGCTGTGTAGGAGCACTCTCAAGTGAAGCAGGTGCTGAAAGGTCAAGCTATGCGCGAGAAGAGTGAGGGAGCACTGTTGCTAGCGAAGGAGCCCTGTTGTTGCAGGGGAAGTGGGGTGCATTGCTAAGGGGAGCATTACTGGGGGGGTGCTTGGGACATTACTACTTCTTGTTGCGGGGGAATGGGAATACATTGTTGCATTCAAGAGTGCTACTATGAGCAAAGCAAATCTATGCAAGGAACGACATTGCAAGAGGAGCAAAGTGAAGTTGCAAAAGAACGGTGTTGTAAGAGGAACATTACTAACGTAAGTTTGCTACAACATGTTTTTTTTCTTTTTTTATGTAGTTGAGCAAGCTTCTTTTTTTCTTACAAGCTTGTCGAAGAAGATGACAACAAGCAACTACTCGTCATTGTCTTTTTTTTAACGATGTTTTTTTATTTTGATGTGCTCCATAAGAAGATGACAATAGTGAGCATCGCTGTCACTGTCTTCTTCTTCTTCTTAGTTTGCTCCAAAGAAGACAATGACAATAAACATCACCATTGTTGTCTTCTTTTTCTTTTTTTTTAAAATCCTACAAACATTCCAAAAGACAACATCAATGTTTGGCATCATTTGTTCTTTCTTTTTTCTTACAGACATTCTGGAAGAAAATGACAATAGCGAACATCTTATTATTGACGTTTTTTTCTTTTTTTTATTGTGTTCCAAAAGGAAACAACTATGGCAAGCTTGCCAGTTATCTTCTTCTTTTTAGTTTGCTCCAAAAGAAAACGACGACGACGATGTTCATCATCGTCGTCGTCTTCTTCTTTTTTTTATTGTGCTACAAAAAAGACGACAATGACAAGTTGATCGTTGTCATCTTTTTCTTCTTAATCTATTCCAAAATAAGATGACAACAACAATGTTTAACATCATTGTCTTCTTACCCTTTTTTTTTTTCTTCATATAGGCGCTTTAGAAGAAGATGACAATGGTGATGTTCATTGTAATCATCTTCTTCCTTTTTTTCTAACAAGTATTCCAAAAGAAAAAGATGATAGGGATCATTACTATCATCTTCTTTTTATTTTTCTTATTATGCTCCAAAAGAAGACAATGATGGCAAGCTTGTTACCGTCTTCTTCTTCTTAATTTATTCCAAAAGAAGATGACAATGACAATCATTATCATCTTTTAGTGGTTAGTTTGTTTTTTAATATGAAAAAAACACATGTTAATTTGGAAGCAATTTTAAATATGATATTTAATATAAATATTCATTCTAAATTAATTAATATAACTAGTTAGTTAATATACCAAGTAATAATAATAATCAAAGTAATATATTAAATATAATTATTTATATTATTTATAAAACTAATAATGACAAAAATAATGTTTTAATTTTTAATTTTAAAGTTAATTTATAATAATTAATTATAATTAAAATATTTAAATGATATTTTTTTTAACATTGAGCCCCTAAGGTTTTGGATAAAATTAGTAGCAACTCCATCTAATCTTGCATGTTGCATCAAAAGATAAATAAATAGTTTTCTTGTGTTTTTTATTTGTTAATAAAATGGTTGTTTCTTTTCAAGATGGCACCTCCAAAAAAATGTGCCTAGAAGGTAGCCAAGGCCAAGGTGCTAATAACAATTGAAGCACAAGTAATTATATTATACACAACCTTGCCTCCTCAAGGTATGCCATCAATATGTTGAATGTATTGCAATTTGTTAATGGTGACATTGAATCCCATCCTCATTCTTTGTGCGAAAGTGAGGGTGGTTTTTTTTTTTTTGCCAAATTTTTCTTGAAAAAGGTAGTACATTCATAGATAAATTTTAATTACAATACCTTCCTCGTGATTATTGTTTAAAGGTTGGTTTGATTGCAATACCCTCATCATGTTTAGGGTTTAAGGGTTGGTCTAATTGTAATACCTTCATAATGCAAACTTGTTAGTTTAATATAAAAGATTGTAGGGGCTGAGGTGGTTTCGCATAAAAGTGATCATGAAAAAGTACCATTGAACCTTGCCATGGAAGATGTAGACTGGGTCCATGAGGGGTCAAGGTGGATTTGCAAGTTCAATGGATGCACCAATATTTACATGGCTAAATGGTTGTTTCACCAACATTTGGACAACAAACATGGTCATCACATGGAGGCAAGTAAATTTGCTCATCCTTCTACTTGTGTTGGGGGACCAAAGCAACAAAACCACCATGCCATGAATGTTCAAATTTTGAGCAACCCGCAAACATGAAATGAGAAGAAGGTAATTGACCAAGCGAAGAAGAAAACTAAAACTGAATGGGATTAACTTCAACTTGAAGTTCAAGGCCTTGAAAAGGTTTGTTGACCTTTATTGGTAAGGTTTGCCTTTGACAAATTGTTAAGTATCATCAACAAACCTAAGCAGGGTGTGGGGTTCATCTTTCATAGTGCCTCCTCACAAATTGAGAAGGATGATGACCTTGCTAAAATCATTTGAATGAATATAGTTGGTTATGCAAAGCCTTTTAGGCTTGCATGGGATGTTCGAAATTGGAATTCGAAATCTACTAAGGGTAAGAGAAAAAAAGACATGCAAGCTGTGTGCAAGTACCATGAATTGAAAATGATTCATGGCCAATAAGTTTATAATCATTTAATTAATTTTTTAACATTTGTTTTCATTATGCATTTGAATCAAAAAAGTAATTTGTTTTTTTTTTTTCCCCTAGGCTTCAAAATACCACAAAAGAGGCCCTTGTGGCAAATGCAATCCAACTCATGTATCAACATCAATAGCTTTTCACCTATCACCATGTGGCGGAAGTTATAGAAGTTGCAACCATTTATCAAAAAAACATGGGCATTATTTTCAACTCTTCTTAAAATGAAAGTGCACATTAAGGTATAGTGTTAGGCCATTTTAGCCTAATTTGTGATGAAAGTTTTTGGAATCTCACCAGCAATTTGTATTGTGTTCACTTTATATAAAATTTTGTAACTTTTTACCCATTTTTATTTTGGCAATCCCAATTTACAATACCCTACCCTGTCATCTTATGTTGCATTCCAAATGCATTCCCCAAACCCAATTTGCATTATGTAACCTACATAAATTTGTATTATGTAACTTCACCAAAAGTACCCTTGGACTCAATAGGTTTTAATCATGCAATTATTACAAAAACTTAATCCCCTATCATCTAAATTTATTAACCATATGCAATACCTAAATGTAATTAACAAAAAGGTATCTTTAAAAATAACCTTTAACCAACTAACATTACCTTCATCTTCAAGTGCAAACATTGCTTATGTGCATTCCCCAATCCATACCTTAAACCAACTAACAATACCCTATAGTTGATGTTTTGCAATCACTATTAAGGTGGTCACAAAGGCAATTTTGTCATTATTTTTGTAATGTAATTTTACCACAATAAACTTATTGCAATATTTACATAAATATATATTATGTGACCTCACCAAAAGCACCTTTTTAGTTAATAGGTTTGGATTATGCAGGTATTGTAAAAAATTAATCCTTCCTCATCAAAGTTTTTATTAAGTGCTTATTGATCACCAAATGCAATAGGAAATATCCAAATTATATTTATAAATAAAACCTTAAACCCTATGCAATACCCTCATCTTCAAAGCTAAACATTGGTTATGGTCATGCCCCATTTTTTCCAAACTCTAATGGTTTGAGGTTTCCAAGCTTCTCGCAATACCTACATCCAATAAGCAATATATTTAAAATATAAATAGAGATTTTTAAATGATTTTTTGAAAATATATTATATTTATATCATAAATCATAATATTTAAAATATTTCCAATTATTATAGGGCAAAACTTAATAGTAAATATTCAATTCTAAAATTACATATCAATATTGCAAGTCCATAATTCAAGAACTAAATAATATCATGTTACTTTAAATCCCATTAATTCAAATTAACTTTAAACATTAATTTAAATTATATTAATATTGAATTGTATTAAACTAACATTCAATGAATAACACAATAAATTTCACATCATGTTAGGTTTTTCATTCAATATAATATAAGATTATAAAATCAAATATTAATTAAAAACTGAAATCTTATAATATAAATATAATTATTATTATTTTAAAAGTCTTAAAATAAACCCTTAATCCACACCAAAAAAATCCAAACAAATCCTACATTTACCTTGTGTTAATATTGATTCAATGTATTAAAATATCATAGAATTGCAATTTGAATTTTATTCACATTAATAATATTACTATAAAATTTAAAAAATTGGAAATTTTATTCAAATATTAAATAACAATAAAACAACCGTTATTAACCTTAAGTCCTAATTGTGCAAAGTGCAATACTCACATTATGACCATAATCCACACTATATATAGGAGAAAGAAATGTAATATTTGCACGACAATTTATGGATGCACATTATATGTGGGGGCAAAGTGCAATGCTCACATTATGACCTTAATCCACATTATATATGAGGAAAAACAATGTAGTACTTGCACGACAATTTATGAATGCACATTGTATGTGGGGGCAAAATGTAATATTCACTTTATGACCTTAATCCACACTTTATATGGGAGAGGGAAATGCAATACTTGCATGAAAATTTTAAGATGCACACCATATGCAAATGGCAAAATGCAATATTAGCATTATGAGCCTAAATCCATGTATCAAACATGGAACATTTTTAATGTAATTTGATGATTGTGTGGAAACCATCCAAGGAGATTGAGTTCCCTAAATTATGAGCAAAATAATAATAAAGAAAAAACGATTAAGAAAAAATATCATATCGTTGATTGTTAAATGAGGATGTCACATTTAAAAGGAATTGTAGCTTCATTTGAAAACACAACATAAATAAATCAACGCACATTTCAATAAACCTTTAAACTTAAAACCGTTAATAATCCTAATGGTAAATGCATTCAACTTAATGATTATATAAACATTTACAAATGGAATACAATTTTGTTTTATAACAACTATGTTTTGAATTTAAAAATTAATCAATTGAAAATTATAGTGAATAGAAGCATTCACTTTAGAGTTTAAAACTAATTAGCCCACATACTTTATATATAAACCCAAAAAAATTTAATGGTAAATGTCATAAAAATTAATAACTATATAAACATATAAAAATGTTATAAAAAATAGACTTTTAAGAATGAGTGATGAATTAAGATTGAAACACAATGAAAATTAATTAATTAATTAATGAAATAAAAGTTTATTCTTTTACCCTTAGTGTGGTCACTTCAACTTGAGGGCCCAACTCGAGACCTTTTTCATTCACCTTCAAAACAAATAAAATTAATCTTGTTGCAAATATTTGTATGTGAAAATTTGGCCAAATTTCCCCCCAAAATCCAAACTAAGATTCATTTTGATTAGTATAAAAAATTGTGCAAATATTCATAAATGTTTTATTTTCTTAATTCTAAATTTATCAAGCCTATTCGTTAATTAATTAATTAAATATTGCATTAAATGGTCCAAAGTGGAAGGAAAGGACTGTCACCCAAAAAAATTCCCACAATTGCAATACCCACATTTAGGGTTAATGCTTTATTGTCATCACGAATTTGAATCAAACTACAAATAGATGTTACAACTCTTTTGTAATACCCACGTTTTACATTATAATTTATGCAATTGAAATCCACAATTTGTAAGTGCATAGGTAGGTATGATGATGTGTGAATACGTAGGTTTTGCTAATAAGTAAATGTTTTGTTAACATTAAAGTGACATTATCAAAATATGTATCTACTTTCTTAGTTAATTTTTGGAATAGAAATTAGGTAGAAGTTTAACTAGTAAGATATATAGGTTTTGTTTTTAAAAAAAGTTTAGCCATGAAGAATTATAGGTTTAACCAAAAAATATATGTTTAACTAAGAAGAAATATATATTTAACCAAAAGATATAAATTTAGCTTAAAAGAAATATAGGTTTAGCTAAAAGATAAAAATTTAGTTAGTAAGATATATAGGTTTAGCCAAAAGATATAAATTTAAGCAAGATATAAGTTTAGCCAAGAAGAAATATAGGTTTAGCCAAGCTATATAAGTTTAGTCTAAAAGAAATATAAATTTAACCAAGAGATATAAGTTTAACCAATAAGAAATATAGGTTTAGTCAAAAGATATAAGCTCATCCAATATGATATATAGATTTTGCTAAGAGATAAAAGTTTAGCTAAGAGGAAATAAGAGTTTTGTCAAGGTAAGTAGGGGATTAGTTATTAATTTGTAGGTAGGGCTAAAAGGTTAGGTCAGTAGGATAGCTGTGTGGGTGGGTAGTATGGAGGTCAGGGTTGGAAAAAATTGTCAATAGAAAAAAAATGGTTAAAGGTGAGTAGCCAAAAAATTTGACTGTGGTAGAATGTTGGTTAACGAAAGGTAAAAAGACAGATGAAAAAGAAGCGAATCATCTAGCCCATGCTATGGACAGAACAACCAATTGGTGCAGTCATGGGGGGTGGTTCACTCTGTCCCTACCTATGCCCATGTTCCGCAATATTGATTCACATCACAAGTGAACTATCATAACCAAATTGGAAGTTGCAAATGATTACCTGTACTTCCCTGTAGGAAAAAAAATAAAAATGTATGTCATGGGTGATTGGATGTTTCACAGACGAAATAGGGTCAACCATAATAGTTTCAAGGATTACATATAGTAAAGGACGTTGTGAAGCTTTATTCATCACGTGACCCATCCGTCCATCCATCCGTCCATCCCGTCATCCATCCATGGATGGCATCATAAAAGGAAGAAAACCCTGGGAGAAATAAATAACCCCCCCTTGGCGCATGTGTCACTATCTAAGAAATTTCTCCTCTAAAATACAAAGGTAGGAAGAAGAAGGATGGTGGGTCCAACAAGCCACATAAGTGATGTTTCTTAAGTGGAAGATCATAGTAGGCATAGGTAAGAAGGCAAATGCACATCTTTTTACAACATATTTTAAACGCTTTTCTCTTTGTTGGCTGCCACCTAGGTGGCCTTTTAGGAACTTTTTCCTTCAAAATTGGCCCCTTCACTGTGGGGACCTAAAGCTACAAGTGTTGTCTTTGGGAAAGATTCCTATATGAAGTCCTCTCCCTCCTTCCTTGGGAGGATTTTTATTTTATTATTATTATTTATATTTATTTAATATTTCATCAAATGCATAATTATCAGTAAAAATCACATATTATAAAAAATTGAAAATTCTTGTTAAAGGCTCCTTGTAATTTGCATGGCCACATTCAGAAGAAATTGAACATTTAAATACAAGTTCAAAAAGACAACTTCTTTAAGTGAATTCAAGCCTCTAATTCTAACAATCTCATTGGCCACATAAGGTTTTTTTTCCACAAGCCTATTTCACAGACCCTGTATATTTGTGTTTATTTTCTACATTACTATTATAACCCTTGTCTGGATATAAGCAAGGGCCAAAGTAGCTTTAAGCTTATCTCTAGGTATTTTATAGACAACATTAAACCAATATTTATGTTTTTGAACATGTCCAAATAAGGAAAGCTCTAGTCTATCCCTTGGGTCTAACCCTAAGAGTAAGAATAGAACTTTCTTGAAAGATATGGGATAAAGATTGATCCTAATGGGATTCATAACTTGGGGAAACATATTGTAGTTTAGGGTCAATTTCCACATGGACAAAAGGAGTAATTAATTTTATGAGCTTAATTATTAATTTTCATGATCTGCTATGATATCCTCGTATGAGGAATGAAATTATTCATATTGTAGCCCATGATAATTACAGTGGTTTTCAACCAATGAATTATTTTGGCCTTTTGAATGGCGTGTCATTGGCATTTTCAGCTTATGTTCATAAAAATAAGTGGCAATTAGGATCAAAAAGTATAACAATTGGTTATAACACATTCAATTATATGAAATGTGGGCTACAAATCATGTTAGACGTATAATGTTTTTAATAACAAGGATGTTCATAGTTTGAGTGTATTTGTGCAACCAAGGAGAGTGCAATTAGTATGAAATGTTTAAGGGATATTCTGTAACATCAATGAAAATTAAGATTATATGATTACAACTTATGTAGAAAGTGTGATGAAAATGTTGCTACATAATTGAAGAACAAGTGGTCTAAATCATGAGTATACATTAGAACATGTCCTATAGTACCTTGAAATTCATGATGTGCTTTTCTATCATAATCCAAAACTTGTGTCAATCTTTTTGTGATCTCCCAAATCTTAACTATCATACTTGATGCCAAAGCATATCAATCCACAATATGTTAATTCTTGTCAATATTTCTTGTGTAGTGAAGTTTCTTGCACTTGCTTTCTAAAATTAAAATTTCACACATGTTCATTATGTAATATAAATCCATAAATTTTCATTATGGATTGTGACACAAGATGTCACATTGCTTTTAAAATCCACCTTGTAATGAAATGATGGCATTCTATTTTCAAATTTGATTCTAAAAATGTTATAGATTAGGTAAATGAGTCCTTTCTATAATTTTCAATCATATCCCAAACACATATTGTACCAAACTTAAAGGTTACCCCCCCCCCCCCCCCAACTACCCTTACGACAAAAAATGGAAACCTTAATATGCAAAAACCCCACATTTGTTCTCGTTCCCCCACTCTAGAATTTTTGTGTAAAACAAGAAAGTTTTGAGTTTGTAAAATTCAAGGGCATACATTTTGACCATCAAGTCCAAATGGATTATCAAACAATTATGGAATTAAAAATTCATGAAGTTGAATGTGGATAAGTCCTTGCACCCTCCACACTATTTAAAACTATAACAATGGTCAACTCTACAAACTTAAGATATTCTAACAACTTTTAACCCACAATGGCATGAAAGGCCAAGTGTCCCCACAATTTTGTTGTGGGGATATAATTAGGTGGCAAATCCACAACACCATGGGAATTGTTCTTAATGATTATGACCCCAAAAAAAAATTGATAGCCAAATGAGTTGGACCCGTCACCTAACAACCAAAGACAACATGTAAATATTAAGTTAAAAGGTGGCATAATTTAGCTTTTAAAATTGCCAAGTGATTAAGAAATGTCATTATTACATCATGTGCCTCTTAGTAAAGTTGGGGATAAACTATCTTAGTTGCATTCATTAGGTCATGAATAAGGAATTGTTTTTCAAGTTTTTTACAAGCCCCTTTGGTAAACATGTGCACTAATCTTTCACTAATTGGACAACAGTTTCCCAATCTAGCTTAATTGCCATATACACACTTCCAATACTAGTATATGCATGTCTTGTGTAGCATTAAGGAATGGTCATTGAATCAATATGTAATATACTCACCCTAGGTCTGTGGCTCCAAATACCACACCATGTGAAAACCTCACAACTATTAATCACCAAGTCATTGAAAATTTGAAATTAGGGGTGATCATATCTCTTTTATGGGTCCACATACATTACATATATGTTGATAATATTGACAATGATGGAGGTCATAAAATTGCATACCAAGATATTTATGACTTGGGTTAATTTGGAATTTTTTTGCATTGCCTCCAACAAGGGCAACAGATAACTTACAAGTAGATCCCAAAACAATAACACAATCACATGAAAGCTCATAATTATTTGTTGTAGTTGCATTCCCAATAATGTCATCACCCATTTTCACCACAAGATTTTTATGTTCATCCAAAACATTTGGAAAACACAAACTGCATGGAAATCCATTGAGTATTGATATTGCAAAGATTTTTAAACCTTTTATTTGTAGCTTTTTGCTAACTTCCCATGCTCCACACACTTCTTAAGAAAATAAAAAAAACAAACATACATGGATTGTAAAAGGCTTCAATTTTCCCAACCAATAGTAGGCTCAAGAGTGTTTACATGACTATATTGCACCTATGTGCCATGCAATGGATACTAGTGACAAATGGGGCATGTTTTTCAATGAATTGCATTATCAACCCTATTTTCAAACCTTGAGATATAGTCACACCATTTGCACCAAAGCAAACCAACTTGGATGCCAAACCCTCATCAAACAAACCCCCAAAAATGTGGACAAAATTCACTAACACAGTGTTGAGGTTTTCATACCCACCTCTTTTAGTGACCTTTTCCAAATTCAAGAATAAGGGCACCCTCCTCTAGTTTTCAACCACATAACCATGGACTGAAATCTAGCTTTGGTTATTGAAATTTGTGACCTCATCACAACTAAAGGAAAAAAATTTGAACCTTTGAATTGCATGTTTAATAGTTCCCAAGACTACGTTGCACATACAATCAGCCATTCCCCACCCATTGAAATCATTTTAGTGCACCTTGGGCACCTTTCCAACCTTCACAAATGCAAAAGAATTCCATGCACCCATAGTTTATCATGAACCTACTTTGTTTCAATAATTGAAACACATTAACATATTGGATGAACATTTTCTTCTTGCCAACCTTCTTTACACTCAACACTTCAATAATATAATCAAGCCTTATGTTGTATATCCTTTTGTTTTTCACACATAGATTGTCATAATTGATGTAAAAATCACCTACTTTTTGTCCAAGTCTAGGTCATTTTCATTTCCTTAATCTCTTAGCATGTTTAAAAAGCCCATCCAATTTGGGCACCAAAAGTTTATCCCTACATTCAACTTTTGTGTAGATCTTGCATTAAACATGGTGCATTTGGACATCCTCCCTTATGACAAGTTCAACTCAAGGGAATTTGGATGGCTAAATATCTTTAAAATTCCTTTGGGTTTGCCATGAATCTTTCCTCTTTTTGGAAGGGCATGCAATAAAGACCACATACCTAGGTTCATTAGATTCAAAACTTGGAGTTACCTAAATTAATGTTAAATATAGAAAAAATACACATTATAAGT
Source organism: Sphagnum tenellum (assembly GCA_963921925.1). NCBI lineage: Eukaryota > Viridiplantae > Streptophyta > Sphagnopsida > Sphagnales > Sphagnaceae > Sphagnum > Sphagnum tenellum. The sequence continues at coordinate 8,022,678 of OY998150.1, forward strand.
TAGATTGTATCTAGTTGTATGGTTGTAGAACATGACTCCAAGGCTCTAGAGTTGGATCCAAAGTGACAATTCCACCCCTTCTAGAAAAGAAGATGTGGAACTTCAAATTTGTGGGGTTCTTCAAGGGTGCCATGGTAGTTGGCAATACTTGCAACCACACAACATTGGCAAGCAACAAAAGTTGCATCAAATGCTTACAATAAAATTTCATTGCAACCTAAATATTTGAAATATAGATTCAATTGTTTTTTGGAAAACACCAATTAATATTGACAATTTTAGCCTAGCTATGGAGAATATATATTAAGGTACATGGCATGTAGGAAGGACAAAATAAAGAACCAATGTTTTTAAAAACACATGTTTGAAAACCCACTTTAGAAATCAAAGCTACAAAAGCTACATGTAAATCATTAACAAACTCAACATACATTTAATTTGGGGGTGCCATGGTAGTTAAATGACATACTATAGACCAACTAACATAGTTTGAAAGCTAATGGTTAGTTATATTTATGACAATTCTAATTGCCACCTTGTTTGGCTTTTTGTCTACCTTTTTACAACATGCCAATATTTCATTGGTAATCCATACGAATGCATCACAATAACTAAAAGATTAGTGGTTCAATTTTTTCTTAGGTTAATAGAAGAGGGACATCGATCATGAAACCAACAACTTGATAGTGTCAACATAGGTTATGGTTATAATACAATAGTCAAATATTTATAGCAAATGCAACATCCCATTCCATTTGAGTTTAATATGCACAAGAATGGACAAAAGATAAAAAATATAATTGGAAATCTTTCTTCCTCCCAATATTATTTCCTTTCTAAGACATTGCAAAAGACAATTCATGGCCTTCTCACCATTGTTGCATGTTGACTCAAATTTGTTGCAAGACCTTTATTGTGTAACCTATTTGCAGATTTAATGTTTTTTATAAGGAGATTGTGTAATTTCATGTTCTACCTTGGTTCAAATTATTGCATGAAGTAAAAAACAAACATAAATATTCTTGGTCTAATTTCATATTAATATCCAAGTGAGGCTACCTACAATTTGTGGATTGTTGATACAGGTTGTTGATGTTTTATTGCAAAAGTCATTCCAACCTATCAAATAATAAAAATTGCATTGGGTTGCACATAAACGATTTAATGATCTTAGTTCTTTTCCTATTTGTCCCCACTCCAAGGAAAGGTTCCAATATTGTGTCAATGCATAATTATTTTATAGCTTCCAAAATTTAGATGTGAGCATTGTTTGCAGAAAATCAATTATTTCTCTCTCATTATTATTGGACAATTATATTTTCTTCAATTCACCCTTATGATAAAACAACTAAACCCATGCACACACACATACATCTTACACCAATTCAACATTTGCATTTCATTAAGTGAAAACATGGTAAAATGTACAACTAAAAGTTGTTAGTCTACTTATCAAGTGAACAAAAAGTAGGACCAAAACCCATCACAAAATTGTCATACATTCAATCTTTTTAGTTGAACGATAAATAACAAGATACTTCTTCATTATTATGCATTAACTTTTAAATTCAACATTGTAAAAGTAGGTTTCAAGTAGGTTTTTCTAAATGCAAGTAGCTTTTAAAACCTACTCTCTATAGTGCAAGATTTGATTCAAGTATGTGTCAAGTACATTATACCAAAGAGAAAGTAGATTTGTTTTTGGTGATGCCCTTGAATATATAATGATCTTTATACTATAACTTCATATCTATGTTTCATCAAAATTTATAATGAAAAAGTAGGTTTGAACAATGTTTTGACCAATCAATTTCAAAAGTATTTATTCATTATTTTTATTATTCCAAAATTTTTGAAAATTTGAAATTAAATTACAATAAACCCGAATAAGGGCTCAATAGTTTCAAAATGAAATTTAAGTAAAATTTTGGATATATTTTCTTATGTTTTTGTGAAATTTGGTATTTTTTCATCAACTATTTTTATATACTTTACCATGCTTTCACCAATTATTGTTATTGTTTTCCATGGCCTTGCCCTCCATTTCACTGCTATTGTTACATTACATAACCTTGTTAAAAAGAGTCCTTCCTATTTCCCAGAATCCTCCCATTTTAGGTGGAATCTTAATTAGTGTTGGGCAATTCTCATTTTTTTGTGAAATCCATTAGTTCCAATTTTTGGGGCAATAGAAAGAATTGCCCCCAATTCCCCCCCACCCCCACTCTAAAAGCTGCCCTAGTTTTTTTATAATTTTTTTTTGGTTGGGGAGTTTTCATGGTTAATGATTTTCATAGAATTTCAAATTATCAGTTTTTAAAAACAATTTCCACAAGTCAGTTTTCACAAATTATGATTTTTTGTTATATATATATATAAGTTTTATTTTTATTTCTATAATCAATATTTTTTTATGGCATGAAACTTAATTTAACAACATATTTGGTGCTAAACTAAATTTGCCTTATCCTTTATTTTCCTCAATGTTTTTAACCAATCATTACTACAGCTATGTGTATTGTAGCTATAAAAGTTATCGACCAAGTGCATTTAATGTTGAGTTTTAATATTTCATACCCTTATTAAATAAAATTTCATGAATTTATGAACAACATTCAAGAGGGGATGAAACATCAATGTGGGGTGCAACTTAGGTCCAACATGGCATGATTTTCCAGATAACTCTACATTTTTTACCATGAAAACCAAACCCTTCTCAAAATGTGAGATACAATGCAATTTTTAAATTGGTTGTTAAGTGAAAACTTGGGTGGTTCTCACCTACAGTGATGACCCTTCAATTCGGTCTTTTTGACAATTAATGTCTTTGGTTTTCATTGACAGGTTTTCATTGAAAACCACGTTGAAAATTGGTGCAAGTTTTCACCCAATGGGTGAGAATTGCCCAACATCAATCTTAACATCGACTTTCACCATTGGCACCAATGTGTTTACCTCCTCATAATAAACACATGTTGGTGATTCATAGGCATTTTCCTTGCAGTCCGATCCCACACAAGGTTAGGGAGTCCACTTGAGCAATTGCTTTCAACCTTCGTATTCCCAAACGCGCCCTCCTAGGTGCACAACACTAAGTAAACCGAGCCAACTCACATTACGTACTAATGGTGGATAATCATATTTTTTAGAGGTACTAATTAAGTACAACTCCATAGATAAACAAAATGATGGTTGCACTATGGTTCTTTAACCATTTATTTTCAAGTGCCTATTTGAACACGTGTACTTGTTATGAAATGAATCTTAATAAATAATCAAATTGTTTTAGGACTCGCATTCTATAGTTTTGATTTGTTGGTTGTGGTGGCCATAGATTGTCTCTCAAAGTTTGTTAGATTTTTAAAAATTATAGGTTAAACGTACAAATCATAGAAACATAGATTTTATAATCTTGTAAACAATCATTTGCTAATTAGTATTTGACCTCTAATTTGTAAACTACATTGATATTCAATAAGTTTTCCTTCTCAATTAGAGGGTACGAGTTTAAGTCATTGGGAGTTCATTAAAATTTTGTTCAACCATACATGTTTGTTTATCCAATATATGGTGCGACAAGTAAGTTGATATTGAAACCCTGTTACACACAAACTAAAATGGTTTAGAATGACAAAATATATATAAACTTTTGAATTAAATATACATTGCACACCATCTCATTATTTTTGGTACTTTAAATTAGTTATAGGGTTTAGAACAATGTAATGTTTCTATTGTAATGTAAAGTCACTAATGTATTAATGTCTTACAACGGCAACAAACCCATTGGATTTCAAATTGACAACGACAATTGGTTGATTTGAATGCCATTTATAACTTTCAAAAAGATTTCCTTATCCTTTCACCTAATGAATTCTCACATGCTCTTACATTAACATCAACACATTAATGAACAAAAATAACAAACAATAATTAATTATAAATATAAACAATTACATTATTCAACTTGTCATTTTATTTCATTTCATTAGTTGTTTTACATTATTGTATTTAGAATTGATAAAATATATTTTGTTAAAATATTTTGTAAACCATGCATAACACAATCATATTTGACCATATTTTTAGAACTAGACATTAAACCATCATAACTTGATTTCATCATATTAGCCACCAAATCTATAATAAATATAAATTCCAAAACCATGTAGATGAAAGTCATATTTTTCTCTTAAAAAAACTTGAGGTGACAAAAAGGATGTCATTTATTTGTGTTTATTACAAGCAAGCCACTTGTCCTTGATTATGTTTACATGAATAATGTGACATAATATTCAAATATTTTTATTATGTGGCAAAATATTATGTGTTGTTAGGAAATATGTTTCGATGTTGGAAAATTATGTTAAAAAATATTTTCATGACATGAAACAAATATATTGAATGAATATTCTTTTTTGCTCGTGTTCACAAGCTCACATTATGCTTACAAGTTCACAAAATAACATTCATGGCTTGTAGATTAACAATCCAAAATAACTAGCACCAAATATTTATAGGTAATTGCAACAAAAAAAGGTTCAATATGTTTGATGGAACTACAAAAAGCTTTAATTAATTATTGTTGTACTACACCAAAATTTGTCCTAGTTCACTATGGATTTTATTAGATTTTGAGTGAATTTGGACATTTTTACCATGGTGAAACTAATCAAACCCCCAATGAACTGGGACAAGTTGTTACAAACATGAATTGGTGCACTAATACTTAATGAAACAATGTTATTTTCAAGTGATATACAAACTTACTAAGCCGTTTCACTTGATAGTTAATTAACTAGGCAACATGGAAATTTATTAAATTTGAATTATTTAATATATAATGTACAATTTAATATTTATTGATAATTTCATGATTTTCAGCTTATGAATTATTGACACAAGTCATTACCTATGCCAGGTACATAGGCCATGTAATCAACGTAAGTAAACATTTACACTATGGAATTACATAGGAAAATATTTGGTCAACTTATTACTGTTCAACACAAACACACCATTTGTGAGGTTTGATCCTTTGACCTTAAAGTGAAGGCAAACACCCCTACCATCAAGCCATCACAATTGTTGTGATAATGTTTTACATTGCATTTTATTGACCAAATACTTAATTTTAAATATTAAAAAATATAAACTTTGAAAATTCGTATTTTATTGATATTTTGTCCAAATGAAATTATTAAAATTTAAAATTTTTTTGCGATAATGTACATAGTTACATTTTTTTTTGAAAATGTAAAATCATTTGAACAAATGTTTTTTTGAATATCATTATTCAATAACATTTCAATGACCATTCATTTGAAAAAGAAAAGTTTAACAAATGGATAATGTTTGTGTTAATATAATAACACTACATGTGTTAAACTATTTTCAAGTATTTTAAGGCCACTTTTCATTGTTTTAAGTTATTTCACCCTACATTATTTATGGTTATTCTCAAAAAATTTAGCTAATTCTAGTTATTTCACCTTAGGTTATTTTCGATTATTTTAAATTAATTTAAACTATTTTAAATTATTTCACCTTAGGCTATTTTTGGCTATTTGTGGTTATTATAAATTATTGGTGGCTATTAGTGGCTATATATGATTATTCTATTAATGATTGTTGTTAGTTATTATATCGGTGGCTATTAATAATTATTTTATTAATGGCTATTGGTGGTTATTATTAATTGATATTGGTCATTATTATATAATGATTATCAGTAGTTATTTTATTGGCGGTTATTTTATTGTAAGCTATTGTTGAATATTCTAGGTTATATTATCATATGTTATTATTAGTTATTTTAAATTACTTTACCTTATTTCATTGTCTTATATTTTAATTATTTTAAATTGTCATATTTATGATAAAATAATTCATAATAACATAAAGTAGAATGACCTTGAATAACTTTAAATATAACTTGAGATAACATATATTAGTTTAGGGTATAATAATTTATAATAGCCTATAATAACTTAAGGTATAAGTTAGAATAACTAAAGTACCTTAAAATGATATAAGGTATATCAGAAAAGAACATATGGCATTTAAAAGAACAACATAAAAATAAAGTTATTTATCAAAATAAATTATGATTGGGCAACTAAAAACATGTACAAATAATAAGTTTCCATGCAAGATTTTGCAAATCAAATTATTTTTTTGAAGATTGAGATCCTCATTACATCTATCACAAAATGATGAGATAGAAAGGTGTCATTCATTGAAGTAATTAGGAATACACTTACATGCTAGTAGTCACAAGATAAATGTACAACATTATGAGGGAAAACATGTAATCAATTATATAAAACTTTTGTCACAAAACCACCAATAGTAAAATTGGGAAACTTAATTTGGATGTTGGTTAACAAAACAAGAAACAAAAGAAAAGGAATAGTGGAAAAAAGAAAAAAAAAACAAGAGGAAATCCATATCTAATTATGTCGGTCATAGAACATGCCCACCCAAAAGAAGCTAAATAAAACATCTTTGATACTAACTTTGTTAATGGCATTATCAAAGCCAAACTACAAGAGTTGTGAACCTTCAATATGCACAAGTAAAGATCAAATGGGTACATTCATTAATTAAAGAGTCATTTGATGTGTAACCATTGTTTAGGTTTAAATAATTAAAAATCATGTCCAACTTCAAGGTTTATGAATGTTTAATAAACTTATACAACAATGTTTTTAATATACTGATGTAGCATTTGGATATAATTCAAAATAATATAATGAATATAATATATCGACTTATTATTTTTGAACATTATAACCAATGTTTTACAATGCTAATTTTTTTTGTTTAAACATTATTTAAGACTATATAAACATTATATAAACATTGTTCAACCAATTCCAAATTGTCACATAAAGTTTTTATAAAATTATTTAAACATTGATTGAGAATTGCTTGAAGGTGCATGTTGGCTTTTTGATTGTACCCAAAACACAAATGCAAAGTAAACAAAATTCAAACAAGCTTAAAGGAATTAAGATGTTACTTTTACCTTGGACAATAAAACAATTGAACGTAATTTAAATGGAATATTCTTCAATCCAACCTTTCAAAAATTGAATGTGCATTAATGATCAATGAAACATAACTAAATGTTGAAGATCTATCAACATCCATAGGGCTTCAAGATTTGTTGTTATCTCTCATTACAAACTTGTTATGAATGTAACTTGTGTGGCAACAATTAACACAATGAAGACGAACACACTTAAGCAATGGCCCTTAGCTCAAATGCAAAATCCATGTGACTACAAAAATAACAAGGGAGAAGAAGAATTGCAAAATCAAAGAAACTACATGAATCACAACTAATAGAAAACTTGAAGGATGTGATTTGGTCATGATGAAAGGGGGGGTGTCAAGGTCCTATGTAGATTTGGAAATCACAAGAGGCAACAATTGACAATGATCGCCAAAGGCAAATGCAACAGATCCTAAATCAAAACTTTGCATATTTGGTGAATTTTAAAAATAATTCTCCTTTTTTCCATTCATAGACCAAAATCCAAACAAACCAATCTTATTCATAGCTTGTCGTTGGATTTTACATTTGAATGGAATTTCAGACAAATAAATTTGATTGTTTTCCACACATCAACTTTATATTTTCATGAGTTTTGTTTCTTTATTTCAAAGATTATTTAATGAAGAAACTGACCCTGAAGTAAAGCATTGGACTTTGAGAACATATAATGAATTGCAAAGACAAGGTGTGTATGTAATTGTTGCATCCTTATTACACTCCAAAAGTTTTTCAATGTTTTTTTCCAAAGCATCCATGTACGTTGCACTACACACCCACCCATCCTTGCACTCCGAAAATAAAGCCAACCCCAAAGCATCAAATGAACAGTGCCCCCAGCTAACGTAGACTTTGGGAAAAGCACTCCCAAAGAGCATCAAGCATACAACACATAACATCACAACAAACTCGACCAGAAATCCTTCTTTGTAAAGCCAATCAGCGGGGTCTTTCTATTACTAAAAAGGACACCGAAAAAGTTCCCTAACGTAATACCATAGCCTTGGAGTCAGGTCAGCTCCCACATTGACAAAACACATGTTTAATGCTTTTTGGAAATTAAATTTATTAATTTTCCATGATTTACTATGATATTGTCATGTGAGGAGTGAAATTATTTGGATGGTTTTCAACACCTGACCTTCATATTTTCACAATAATTCATTTCATTATTTTACGGATTATTTAATGACGAAACTGATCGTAGGGTAAAGCATGAGTTCCTAAACATACAGAGTTCTCACTCGCTCATAAACATCAAAACTCAAAACCAGTTCTGTGATTTTTTGAGAACCGCCAGGCAAAGGTATCAAAACATTACCCGCTGTTCTTCGTTTGAAAAGAAAGAAAAAGACAATGCCAACCACTCATGTAGGCTACACCTGCCAAACTTTATGGGAAAGATAAAAAGCACTACACCACAACTAGAATGAAGAAAAAGGAAGTTGAAATACCCCACTGGAACCTTGGCAGGGAACCTTGGACACTCATAATATTATTTTCAGAAATGTTGAAATTTTCAAAAAAATCAAAAGAAAATTCGTGAAGGAAAATATAGCATCTTAAAGTATATTTTATAGGCCAAAATGATATTCTCAAATTTAATTACTTATACGAGAAACATTTGTGGAAACATTTTAGAAAGTCTGGCAGGGTTTCATCATTTGTGGAAGCTGGCAATGCACTGCAGGTACTAGAGAAAAATAAAAAAGGGACATTCTATTCACAAATCACAACACAATCAAAGTCAACAGTTTTATCTACTCAGTACAAAACAATAAAACAAATATACCAATACGTATTTTAATGCGTGAAGTACGAATACGGACAGGGGATTCGCATTTAGGGCTTCGTGTTTCTTTTTGGGACAAGAGATTTCGACAGATTTCTTGAAGAAGAAGAATTGCGGAGAATATATCCGGCCTTTCTTGCGAGTTAGCATCGCGTGTGTTTTTTCAATTTCAATGAGAAGGAGAAGTTGCAACCCTCGGGAATAAAAGAAAAATTGGCGGCAAGTAGAACGAGCGAGCGATCGATCGAGCCATCAAGCACGCAGATCGACAGACAAAAAGGCAAATGCGCAGACGAGCTATTCCTCTAGAACCATCCTCCTCAACACTAATCTATCGCTTAGTTACTCTCATGAACATGAAATTGCGGCTAGTAATCTGCGCTTTTGTTGTTTAACTTGAGCAAAGATTGATAGGATTAAGAAAAGACTGACATGATTAAGCAAAACATCGACAAGGTTTGTTTGTGTTTGAGTCTTTGAAGTCTCGGCCGCAAGTCTTTGGCGCTGCCATTTCTTTCTTGATGGAAGAGAAAGAAAAAGGCGTGAAGAAGCAAAGCAAAGCAGAGCAAAAGCGTGAAGAAGAAAGAAGCGTTTGGTTTTGCACTGCATTTTTCCTGTTCCTGAGGGGAAAACCAGAGCAGCAGGCGTGAAGAATTAAAAGAGCACTAGGGTTGAAGGAAAACAAACAGCCAACGATTAGAAGAAGAAAAGCTCGCCTTCTCGTGGGAGAAGAATAAGGAGCAGATTAGGGTTTAGGGTTCTGGGACGCGGCAAACCCTGAGCCATGCGGATGCCGACAGCAAGCAATAGTATTTGTTAGCAGCAGCGTACTGAGTCTGCGGGTGTCTGTTTTTCTGGTTGCCGAGGCTCTGAACACCCTTTCAGCAGCTCTTAAGGAAGCAAAAGAAGAACGCGGTTGCCAATTTCAGTGGGACCCAACAAACACACTTTTTGCAACTTGTATTTGGCTTTTCCCCCCTCCTTTTTGTGAGGTGCGCGGATATCAACCAACAGCTCCGCATGCGTTACAAAGCAAAGCTTTTCACGTCGGTTTCAGCAAAGAAGAAGTGTCTTCTGAGTTTTTGCATTCACATCCGGCTCCAAAAACCCACTTGCGCTTGGCCTTTCACATAGCCTTGGATCATCATGAGACCAGGGAATCTGATTGAAGAATGAGCGGCAAGAACTCATCATGTTTTCCAGCACATGAGTGAGCAGACATCTAACATTGAAAGCAAGCCTTGATGATGTTTGCTGCTTTCTTGCCATGGCTTTCCTGAGAGATCGAGCTCACTGCAAAGCCAGAATGCGACTGTCAGATAGTCATTCCATGGAGGATTCTAGGGTCATTCCTTCAATGCCAGCAAGAGTCTTTGATCCTATCTGTGCTTGCCTATGGGTCGGTCTTCTTATTCCAGGCAGACCCATTTGAGCAGTGAAGTCTTCTTTTTCTCTTTGTAGCTAGAGTCATGTACTACAACACATAGTACACATGCCCTTCTCATTAGGGAGAGTCTCTCTAGTTTACAAGACAGACAGACAGCAGCAGCAGACCCAACCAGCACCACAATAGGAGGCATCATCTTTGGCTTCTTCCTTTAAGGCTCTCAATAGGATTGGCATCATCTGTTGCTTCCTTCAAGGTCTCTCAATAGGAATGGCATCTGTGGCTATGTTTTTGCAGCATGAACAAAGCACTTGAAGGAAGAGCCTTTGATTCTTTTGGCCTTTCAATGTTGTAGTTTCTCATTTAATTTGCTTGAGAAGATTGCTTGAGGTTGAAACTTGAAACTCTCTTTCTTTCTTTCTTTCTTTTACTTCAGAAGGACCAGACCAGAGAGAGTGACTAGTGATGACTACAGTAGTAGTAGTCAGGGAAAACTCTTATGATGATGACCCATCAATGCTCACTCCATGTTCGAAGGAATAGAAACCCATGTCCACCAATCTCAGAAGACATGTGATTCTTGACATCTTGCTGCTGTTACATAATAGAAGTCAGGGAAAATTACTCCTGTGATTTGGGAACCACATATACTCTTCTTGTAGTGCAGGAACTGTTTCTGTTACAATGGAAGGTGACACAATCTGCCGCTTCTGTGTCTATGTCATTTGAGAAAACCCACCCAGTAGCAGCACCTTAACTGGAGTTTCAGTTTAGAAATCGTGAATTGAGGAGGAGGTTGCAGGTGGTGGGTGGCAACAGAAGAGGAGGAACTGGGGAAGAGGAAATAGCCATGGTCATAAAGGTGATGAAGTGGCCACTTTGGCCATTATTTTCAAAGAAGTTCCAAGTTGGTCTTACCTTGAATAGGCTTGAGGGGCTGTCATCATCTGTGGTGCAGAAGCCTGGCAGCAGAGAGCTTGTTGATGATGACACAAAATTTCACGTTGATGTGAAATGGAAGGGTCCCAAGGGATCACTTGGGTCACGCTTCAGAAGCATGAAATGGGGGAAGACGAGTGCTGCATCTGCAGGGTCAAGTGGGATGGTTTCATGGGAGCAGGAGTTTGAAAACATCTGTGTCTTTACAACTGGAAAAACTGGTGCATTCCAGCCATGGCATGTGTATCTGGTCCTTTGTAAGGTAACTAAGTTCTGCAAGCCTTTTGTCCACATGTCAAATTCAGTTTTCATGTGCTCCCTGGATTCTGATGCTTTCTCTCTCCAAGGCAGGAAAGGCATCATCATGTTTGTGGTGGCTGGGATGTTCAGATATCATCATGGCTGTGATGTTCAGGTCTCATCAGGACTGTGGTTGGCTGTGTTTGCTTGCTGATTGCAGTCCCTTCTGATGTGCTGATGGTTGTAGGCTTTGCCAGATGGTGTGAAGGCCAAGTTGACAGTAGCAGGCACAGCAGTTCTGGATGTTGGGTGCTTTGCTTCTTCCATTGGAGGCAGTGAAAAACAGTCATTGAGCCTACCTATAAGGTGCAACCTAGGAGGCTCTGAGGATCTGCAAGCTACCTTTTGGGTGAGTTTCCCTTTCTGTGTAATGTTTGCATGTTGCTGGCAGTGAGTATTCTTAGAGCATCTCCAGCAGTGCTCAGTATGTGACCCTGCAATTTGTTTTTCACATCCAAGTTTAGTTATTTACTTTTTTTCCAACCCCCATAAAATTGAAATTGGGACTGCAAATAGGTGTGAGATTACTAGTAGCAAACCACCTGAATCAATCATTATGATTGGCCAATCAGAAATAGGGAGCAACAATCAGATCATATTTATCACACTCTTGTCTGGCAGGTGTTAGGCTTTGCTGTGCCTTTTACCAGCCTCAGCAAACAGTGCAAAGATGCTGGGCCAAAACCATTCTGCTGAGCCAAACCAGCATGTTTTGACATTTCTTTATCCAATTGCAATTTGCATGGTCACGTACTGAGCACTGGTGGAGTTGCTCTTAGTATTGAAACCTCATTCCATGATTTTGTCTCTGAGTTATGAGGTAGCTCTGGATTCGTAGCACACTATAGCTATTGCTTGAGCAATAATAGCAGGTGGTGTTTTGTTGAACATGTGTTTGACTGTTGCTTTTGTTACTCAGGTGACATTGAGTTTCATGGAGCTCCATACAATGCACCATGTGGGTTTGGAGAGTGTTCATAGGTTTATGGTGCCAGCAATGGCTTGTGTTGGAGGGGACCCATGGACATGGGATGCTGAGGACTGTGAAGAAAGAATTGCTCATGTGGTGGCAGGCAAGAAAGAAAAAACCTCCAAGGAACTCAAGAGAGAACAGGTGTTGGGTTGGAGATGGAGGAAAAGTCCACATGTTGAGGATGGCTCAGATGCCACAGATGATGGGAAATTTTCTTCTAGAAGTGATGAGAGCTTGCAGGATGCTTTGGATCTATTTAACTCTGATTTTGCTGATGACTTTGATGTGGAGGACTATGAAGATGAACTTGAAGAAGCTGCCCACTGTGAAAAGTCCTTAAGCTATGGGACATTGGTAGGGGTGAACCTTGTTGTGGAAGGAGCACTTCCCCACCATAGAGATGATGCTGAGGATGTGAAGAATGAGACAGATGAGAATCTGACAATCCACAGCCGGTCTATGGTTACAAGCTTCCCAAAAGTTGCCACTTCTTTGGAGGACATGTCACTGTCTGGAGAATCTGGAGAGCTGGTATCTCAGGGATCTTTGTTGAGCATTTTATCATGGAGAAAGAGAAAACTTAGCTTCAGGTCTACTCGACCCCGCGGAGAGCCTTTGCTGAACAAAGCATATGGAGAGGAAGGTGGCGATGAAATTGACTGGGTTCGTCGTCAGTCATCTCCGATGTACCAACTGGACGTGACGGTGTGTTCTTTGTGCTTTCACTATCATCTCCACTTTAGAGATGAAAGATCCTAGCACATTGCTTTCAGGTGCATGGAAAAATGATGTTCTGATGGTTTCTCTCTGTTCTGCAGTGCCACAAAACGGATGACACATCTCTTGCATTTTTGGACTTTGGAGAGGAACTCTTTTCAGTTGGTTCCTGGGAGAGGAAGGATTTTGTGAGTCGAGATGGACATACAAAACTGTCTGCTCAAGTCTTTTTTGCGTCCTTAGACCAGCGCAGTGGGAGTGCAGCTGGTGAAAGTGCATGCACCACACTGGTGGCAGTGATTGCAGACTGGCTTCACAATCACCCTTTGTTGATGCCTAGCAAGGCTGAATTTGACATGCTGATTCGTGAAGGCTCTGCTGAATGGAGGAATATGTGCAATGTTGAAGCTTATAAAAGTAGGTTTCCGGACTGGCACTTTGATTTGGATACTGTCATTGAGGCAGCAGTGCGGCCTTTAAGTTTGGTGTCCAAAAAGTCCTTGATTGGGTTTTTCCAGCCAGAAGGTATGACTGATTCTTGTTCTTTCCTGCAAGACACCATGTCATTTGATAGTATTTGGGAGGAGGTGGAGCGAGCTGGTCCTGCCATATACATTGTGAGTTGGAACGACCACTTCTTTGTCCTCAAAGTTGAGGATGAAGGCTGTTATATTATTGACACATTGGGAGAAAGGCTCTGCGAAGGGGGTAGCCAGGCCTACATCTTGCAGTTTGATGCAGATTCTTCATTGTGCAGGTCTCCTCGAATTGTGGAAACCTCACCCCAGATTGAGAAGAAGTTGGAGACAGTGTCCCTCGAGTCTCTTGCCATTGTCAACGTACAGGCTAAAGGTGACAACAATACATCAGGGTGTGAACCAGCTCCCCTTAATGGAACTTCTATGGAACTTGCACTGCAATCTGACCTAACTTATGCAGGAAGAAATGCCTGCTGTCAGTTTGTTAAAGAGTTTTTTGCTGCTCTCCCTTTGCGTGAGCTCCAGATTGACATAAAAAAGGGACTGCTTGGCAAGGTACCCCTGCACCAGCGCCTTCAGATTGAGTTCCACTATACTGAACAATCCACTAATCCTTGTATGGATTTGGTTGTAGTCTGAGTGTCACTTTGTATTTTGGGTCTTTGTAGTTTATTAACAGAAAGCTTTTGGGTGTCCATGTTTAGGTCCTTTAGTCATAGGACTTCCCTTAGGTTCTTTGTCTGGGAGCATTTACTTAGGTTGCAATAGTCAGGAGAGGACAAACCTGAGTTAAGCTGATTGTTGTTAAGCTTCAACCAAGTACCATTGTTGAGGGGCACACAGGTCAAAGACAGTTTTTTTTTGTTTCTGAAATAAGTTTTAAGGGGAACTTGACAACACATATTTAGTTTTCAGTGTTTGGAGAAAAAAAAATTAGTGGGATTTTTGTGTTCATATTTGTTATGGGCATCAAAGTTCACAAAAAAAAACACGGGGATGTTTTGCTGCCAAGGATCACTGTAATGGTGGTAACCCAAATGGACTGTGACTCCATCGCTAACAAGTTCCAATCGTGACCTACCTTTTACAACTTTGGGGGTCCACCTGCCAATTTCCATTAATTCAGAGTACGTGTTTTGAAGGTACTGTTGTGGTGTGGATCTGGATGTCAATGATTCGTATTTTCTTTCCATGTGTCCAGCCAGAGAGAGATCAAGCTGTTCTGATTTAGATCCATTTTATGTAGTAACAGACCCAAGGCCTGTTCCAAAGTGTAACTGGTATTCCCACTGTTCATTCACGTTTCAGGGGTGTTCTTTGTCACCAGATGACTTTGTGGTTTGCACGGTATGGAGAAAAGTTATTTCCTAAATGCATTGACACACACTAAGAGGCTCTTGAACCCTTCAAGCCTAAGCCTTTTTCTACACCCATTCTACATTGATTCCAGGCCTTGGTTAGAAATCTGGTTGAAGTGTCCAATCTATGCATTCATGGATGGGATTGCAGAATCCAATTGTTGAATTCAATTCGCACTCAAAAAAGTCTTTGTTAGAAGTTTCAGCCCCAATCAAGCAACGGATGAGATAGTGAAGCTAGTTAGAGCTCATGTGTCAAAGTTAGCTTGCGAGGGTTCCAAATATTGTAACCAGCTGCTATGTATTATTCTTCCATTTCCCTAGACACATAAAAAACTGGAATGGTCTGAAGTTGGCAGATTATAATGTGTCACAGATCTTATCCATGTCAATCAGTGGCCCAGATGTCAGCATCACGATTGGATGTTCCAAAATAATCACACTAGCTGGGTTTCACATCAGAATGGGTTGTACCCTGTGCACTTTACTGTATGTAACTCACTCACTCCACAATTTATCTAGTTTGAAATTCAAATTTGCATATCGGAAAGGGCCTTTCATATTTTGATGTGTCCTCCTGCTCAACCATCCAAAATCAAAATTTTCATTAGGGTTCTTTAAAAATATTTAAGGTACCCTGTTCATTTTTCCACTGGAGTGTGTATGCATTGATGTGAAAAGGATAGGGTATTGTTGTAGTTCAATACTCCTCATGTTTCAACTAAATTCATATGATCATTACACTTCACTTATTTTGTGCTTGAGTGAGTTTGCATTGAAAGATTTTGCACTACCATGTACTTGTGTCATGCTTGTTTATCATGTTTCTTTGATTTCATGGGGCTCTTCCACTCATTATAGGTGTTGCAAGGTTTTCTAAACTAATGAGTACAAGGTACTCCTTCATCAAACTACATTTGTAGAATGTTTCAATGTGAAATTGCTTTTAGATGCATGCAAGATGTCGAACCTTAGGTGTGATGCTACCATTTTTTTGCATCCATGTTATTTGTTTCTACTATCAAAATTGAAATAGTCTATCCCAAATCTCGCTTAAACTTTCATGTTTCAAATGCAAGCATCTCCCATCACTAGTTGTGCATTCTGATTACAGTGACGGACAATGCAAGAGGGGTACAAAACTTGGAAACCTAGATTGTGATGGTTGCCACTACAAACTAAAGGATCTTAGAAAACTATTAAATTGTGTACCATCAGATGTGTGTAAATGGCAACAATAGAAAGTGAATGTGACCACAACTATAGTGAGTGAGCTTGATGAAAGAGTTCAAGACATTAAACAACTTATCAAGTGGGAAAATTGGAGAGTTAGGAGGTCTGTTGTGTGGAGGTAGAAGAAGGAAAAAAAGTTGAGATAGGAATAAACTTGTGTTGACCTATAGGAAACACAAGGAGGAAGAGGAGAAACTTGTAGATGTAGAAATGATGACTTGGGCAAAAAAGCAACCCATTCATTGCACAATCAAGATTGACAAGATTGCCATCCCACAAAAACATACCCCATAAAATTTCCTGAGCTAACAAAAGAGTGTTAAAAAAATAGATAGATGGGCACAACTCGAAGGACATTCATTTGTGTGCATTACGAGGTGAACAAGATATCAAAAAACATTTCAATGAACATTGGCTCCATGGTTACACTTAAACATTAGATAAGGAGGGGAAGAAATTGCAATTGAAATTGTACCCTAATTCAGAGAATGCATCCAAAACCAAGTTGCTAAAAACACTAATAGAAAACTTCCCTTTTTCATGCAAACGGTTTTGACTACATGTCGTTTTCGAATACATTCAAATTTTTAAATACTAAATTTTCTTTTGGGGCTCCCTAGTAAGTTGAATCGTTTACTCTTTTAATGAACAGTTGAAAATAAATCTCAACTAAGGGGTCTACAATTGAATTATAGTTAAAACATCAACTAGGAAACTGACATAGCCTATAGTTGTGCCTCCTAAGGTGATGTGTCAACTTCTTAAGTCTTGTGTTCAACTACTTTGGTGACTCACAAAACATAAAATGGATGATAAATGCATGTTGGATGGTTGAATAATAATTCAAGGGAATAATGTCTTTGTTGCAACTTTGATTTGACTATTTTTCAACTATCCTATACAACTAGAAGTGAACCTTGCAAAAAATGCATAATTAATACAATAATTATTCAAGAATTGTAAATATTAATTAATTAAAATGAAATATCATTATTTAGCTTGAAATTATTTAATAAATATATTTTTAAATTAATTATTTTATTATTTATTATTCAATATTTATCAATGAATGATTTATCAATAATTTATTAACTATTAAATAATATAAAATACTTAGTTATGAAATAACTAATTATTTTATAAAATTAGTAGGATAAGGTGAAAATTTGACTAATTATTTAGATAATTATTATTTGATATTCCTTATTTAAATTTTTTTAAATATCAGTTTTGAGATTTCTGAATAATTATTTCTAAAAATACTAAATATTTATTAAATACCTAGTACCTACTTAGCTACTCACCTAATTAACAATTAGGTTTTTAGTTAGTGTATATTCAGAATACTAAATAACTAGGTCTATAATAGGTAGTAGGTAGCTACTAATTAGGTAGGTAGCCATTAAGGTTAACGTTTAGTTAATTACTAGATACCTACTTACTAATTACTAACTAACAATAAAAGTACCTAGCTAGGTAATTAAACCTACTAAATATTACCTAATATGTATTTTCTAGCTACTACTAACTATTATGTGTATAGGTTACCTTAGGTACCACATTAAACACTTAATTAATTAATAGGCTAGCTTCTAATTTTTCCCTTGAGTTAGGATCATATTATAATATTATTAATTATTGTTAATTATATAATTTTAATTAACCTAGTTTATAACTAATTACAATAACATTTGAGAATTAAAATTATTGCCTATTATTAGTTATTATAAATTATTAATAAGGTTAAATATTAGTAATTATATACCTACCTATTATGTACCTATAGGTACCATACTAGGTACGTACCTAATACATACTAGGCACCCACATGATAAGCATTTTCTAACTATTACTAGTTAAATTAAGTCTCTAAGCTACCTATGTTAAGTATTAAATAAGTATTATGTGGTCTAAGCTTAAGTGCCATCGTATTTAGCTTTAAGCCCAACTTAGGTGCCACATACATTACATTAATTAGTAAGCTAGTAGCTATTAAACCCCTAGGGTACTTTTGTTAGGTTTTAGATAGGTACTAAATGGTCTAGGCCTAGGTACCACCTTGTTTAACTTTAGCGCAACCTACATGCCACATATGCTACATCAATTAGTAGGTTAAGTTAATTGGTTGTAGACTAGGCTAGGTGAGTAGTTAGGTACTAGTTAAATAAGTAGGTTGCTAGGTTTTAGTAGCTCATTGTGATTAACTTGCAATTGGGTTACAACTAGTTATATTGTAAATTGGTTCCAATTAGGGTAGAATTACCCATCACTAATTAACGACATGTATTGAACATTTATTCATATCTTTCTCATCTCTTTTTCATTTTGAGTGATTTAACACTTTATGGGATCACTAAATTAAGCTCTACAATTCACCTTTGAATTGCATAAACAAAGGAGTAATGAAGAAAAAGTTGGAAGAAAAAAAATATAAAACATGTTTTTTCAAGATACAAAATGCATTTTTTTCTTTTAGACCCCTCCAACTTTTGAAGCTCATATCTTTCTCATTTCTTGCTCGATTTTAGCAATTTAAAGTGTTATGGTAGTGCCACTTTACATTCTACAAATTAGCTTTGAACTCTAAAAGCAATGGATCAATGTCCTAGAACTGTTTTGAATGTTTAGGAATAGGCTTCCAAGTGTTATAACATTCTTTTTTTACCCCCCCTATTTTGGGGAGCCATAACTTTCTCATTTTTATTTGTTTGTGAAGATTTTTTGTGCCTCAAATGTGCCAAGAAGAGGGCTTTGATTTCTCTTTGGATGCCATAAACAAATAAGATCGTCCTTGGATTTCGTTGAGCTCTAAAACACTAAATGATTATTGACTTAGCGTTCTACCCTAGCTTACAATTAAAATGTTTATCGCATATTGTTTGCTTTCCATGACAAGTTTCTAAACTATATAAAAAGGTGAGCTAGAAAAGCTGAGAAATCACAAGAACTTTATATTGTTTAATAACCATTTGGGATGAACTAACCACAGAAGCTTGACCTTAAAGGCTAAACTTAAAAGGAAAAAACGAATTATTAATTGAGTGGCATTGGCCTAGGTTTAGGCTTAACCTAATTTCAAACCTAACTAGATTTGGGCTTAACTTAAGTTTAACCCTAGCCTAGGTGATATGTAACCCTATGTGGGCCACATGCCAACAAACTATTTGTTAGACACCAGGGCCATGTGTCAACAAATTATTGGTTAGACTATTTACCTAACATAGTTGTAACATAGTTGAAACATAATCAAAAACATAATAAAAACAGTCAAAATATAGTTGAAATTTCAACTCAAATTTTGATGATTTCATGATTTGTCAATGGATGAAGTTCATCCAATGGGAAGTTGTAATAAAAAACAACTTTCAACTGCAATGGTGGAATCATTTCCAACTAAAATGGTCAAAAGTGGCTATTATTGTGGTGTTGACACATGGTTGTTGCTTTCGACTACAATTTCATTTTTTACTTGTACTTTTCGACTCTTGTGGTTAAAAGATGAAAAAAATAGATTGTAGTTGAAAATGTCATTTTCAACTATAATTGTAAGTTGGAAACATATTTTTTTAAATAGGGGGGGGGGGGGGGTCTACTAAAACAAAAGGTGACATTTTGAACTACAGGGCTAGTTTATAGTTGTTAAATAATGCAAGTGTGAGTGAGCCTACTAGAAGTACCTTGACACAACATGAAAAAGGTTCCAAAAAGTTTGTTATCACTATTGAGTTTGAACATGAGGCAATTGCAATTACAAAAAACTTTGAATGAAGAGGGCACAAAGATTGAAAAAGATGATGACTTTGAAAACATGCCAAAACGAAAGGTGACAAAACTTGAAGATCAAATGGACACTAGGAAAACAAAACTTGTGCTCACCAAGGACATTGTGGTGTAAGAGATTCAAGATGTTGAAAAGTATGTGCATGTGTCACCACTACTAGTTAAGTAATATTTATAATAAAAAATAATAATCTCTTAAAAGTTGAAATAAAAAAGCAGGATGGGAAACAACATGTGAAACATGGGTATGAAGAAAACGAACTTCTTAATGGATACCACAATTGTAAGAAAGCAAATAAAGACAAGAAGCATGTCAAAAATAGGCAAAGGGCGCTTGCACTTCCAACTATTACCACAACCCATCTACATACTCTAATGTTTGTAACAAGTTCAACAATTCCCCAATTCAACCTAATGATGGATGCCATTCATACACAAGATGGAGATAGGTCTCATGTTTCCCTTGTTCAAAAACTCATGGAAGAAAGAGATGTGGCCTTCAAAGTCGTTAGGAATGATGCATATAAGTAGAATGAAACACCATTATGGAAAGAGGACCATGTTTTTGCCCCAAGCGTCTAACACCTGTTACAATATGATTTGGTAGATTGGGATAGGGAAAAACAATCATTGGAGCAATCCCATGAAGGGCTCAAATATCACATTACCAATGGGTAGTGCAAAAGCATATTAAAGGCGATTTAAGGGGAGTTCATGAGATTCAAAACTAGGCAAGTATGGAAGATAACATGTTTGTTTACCTAAATTCACCAATGTTGGGTGAATATAAGATTTTCTTGATATCCTCCAATTTTAGTTATCCACCTATTTGTTATCCATTGGTTTTAGTTATTATTATTCCCCAAAAAAATTCAATTGTGATGTGATGTAAGGATAAAATAATAATAATAATTTAATGTCAAATTTCAATATGGTCAAATATCTACCAACAATTATATCCATTGGATATTATAAAATTTTGGATAACAAAATAGAATAAATTTGTTTTCAAAAAATATATCAAAGTAAAATTACAAGTCCAAAAGTTCATCTCACTCGAATTCACCTTCATATTGCTCTAAAACAACATCAACCTCAATCAACTATTTCAAACTAGAAGGTGAACTACAACCCACCTTAAGATCATTAGGCCAATTTTTATAGCAAAAATTAACTTATCTAAATTGTTTAATTACAAGCAACATCTCCTCAAATTTGTGAAAATTTTAGCCTATGAAAAAGTTCTCTCAATTTTTATTTGAGAACCAACAATGCCAAGAATCTAACGAGCAAGAAATGCCACAATTGGAAACAAAGATTCATCTTTCACTCACCACTTTAAAAGACATTTAATGCCCTTGACATCCACTTGAAACCTCTTAAACATTTGTAATTCCTTGTTCACCACCTCATTCATTGGCTCACTAATTCCAACAAACCTTTCAAAATGTTGAGACTATTTTCTTCATCAATTTGCATATCTATTGTAGGTCCAAATTTTTCCATAGGGTGGAGGATGTGGTAGCATTTCCAAAGCATAGGAAATAAAGATTGTTGATCATACTCTTCCACAATGGAAACATGTTATCAACCAATAAAAGATGAAACCAACCTTAGACTTTTAAATCTAGGGCCTAACATAAAGGATAACATGTTATTTTATTTTATCTTTCATATTTCTTGAAGAATGAAAGAAAACCATCCTTTTTTAATGTTAGATGTAAGCAATGACAACTCTAAAGTTACAATGATATCATCATCAATTAAATCCTCCAAATTAGATGAAATTCCATATTTTTCTTAGTGATTGTTGCATTCAAAACATCATAAAGTAACCAATGCGCATGAAATTGGTTCTATACGTAAGCACTTACAACTAAAGACAAAACATCAATAATAATTTGACATATGTGCCAAGTTAAAGGTGGAGGGACACGACCAACAATCTTCATTGTAATTTGTTGACTATAACAAAGAATAATTGTTGCCTGAAATTGTAATGCCTTTTTAAACAATATGATTTTATTTGTAAACCTACAAAAATATATCAGCAATCAACAAAATAACTTACAATCTATAAAAACCAAAAATAAAAGACTTGCAAAAATGGAGCAAAAAGTTAAATGATTAAAAACAAAACTAACCTAGTTTTCATTGGAATGTTCAATTTTTAGTCCTCAAACCTTCAATGTAAACTTTGTCCCATTCTTGAGGACCTTCACCATTTTTTTTTGGCCAAGTAATGCATTTATGCAAATTTGCCTTATGAGATTTAATAAACACAGATTTCAAGTTCTTACAAAAAAATTCATTAGTCGTGGCATATTGGCATGCTTTGGAAAAAGCATGACCAAAATAGGTTTTCTAAAAGCTTTCCTCCAAACCTAAAGTTTGACATTTAACAATAGACTTCAAAGCATTAGTCAGTGTATTTAAGTTTGAACCCATGTCCTTCTCATATGTTACTATCTTATTTCTCAAGCCATGTGCATCCAAAATATCAATAAGATTTATAAGCAATGGTTGTCCTATAATCTTAGCAACTTTAAACAAAACAAAAATTATTTGTTATGGTTTCCAATTAGATCCCAAATTTCTTTTAACCAAGGCAAACACATCATGTGCACCCTTGAACATCCACATATCAAAATTGGTAGTAGCATAACAATAATCATTTAACAAAGGCAAAACATATGTTTCATTAATTTTCTCCACCATTTTAGGCAAAAAAAAGGTGAAAATAATTTTGGAAAAGGGAATTGCAAATTAGGACATAATTGCAACACTAAACACTTTAACTACATAATCTCTACGAATTGCAAAAGCAAGTGATTTTTCACTATAAAAAATGCGAGATTCTTTATAAACATCTTTTGTTCCACATCATCTTTTTTGAAGGGATTTTTTTAAGCAAAAAATTTAGATATGGAAGAATTAGAAATATGAACCCTCTTCTTTGTAAGTTGTCTTTCAAGATTTTCTCTCCCTTGATTATTAATTTATTCTTGAATTATTTTTTATATTAGTGGATGTTCTGCATCAAGATGTTTCTACAAACATGTTATGCCATTTATTTTACAATATGATATTAGACCTTTTCTTAATTGTTTTCTTGGATTCACAAAAATGTAGGTTGAAAATGAAATAATAGACAACGCGTCATTTGAAGACATCAAGGTTTATTTTTTACTTGTCATTAACACAATAAAAAAACCAATAAATAACAGTTCTATTATGAGGATGCCATTTTTTTCTTTGAATATGTAATTGTTGCAAAATATGTTTAGTATTTTTTTCGTCAGTTTTATCACATTCTTTGCAACTCTACTAATTTTAATTCTCAAGTGTGGATTTTCCCTTTCTTACATTATTTGATCAACTTCAATTTCATCATTTATGCATATTATATGCTTTTCATTTTGCATTGTTTGGTTATCATATTCATTTGACCTTTTATCTTTCATAAGTTTTTTACAAGGCCATCCAAGGTGGAGAAATTTAAGGAAACAAATACAATGTGTTATTGTGTCATCTGATGATAATATTACTGTGCACAACTAAGTATGATGTAAAACATTTACAAAATATTCCTATGCACAATCAAGAATGATCCAAAACATTTACAAGCAAACAAATATACAAAACTGGAAGAAATATTTTTTAAAGGGTTCATGCTTGTTTCCAAAAACAAGCCCTACACCACAAACCATAAACAATTTATTTTTTAAAGGAACAAAAAACATGAGGAAAAAAAATGAAAAAAAACTTACTAGAAAAATAATTTGTTAGGTTGTTGACTTTCGATGACTGCAAACCTATAAGAAGGAATCGAAAGGGATAATACAAGCTCCCTCAATGAATAGTAGCACAAGGGTAGCAACATGAAGAAGAGCAACAACAAAGGACCTTTACATGAATGTGAAGAGGAAAACAACAACACGTGACAAGGAAAGCAACATTGCATGAATAGGAACAATGATGAAGGACATTATACTTGAGGGTGAAGAGGATAACAACAACATGCTAAAAAAGAGAAGCATTGTGCAAAGAGGAATGCAACATCATGAGTGAATAGGAGAACAATACACAAAGAGGAAGTGAAGAGGAAAGCAACAACTATGCAAAAAGAAAAAAAGGAAAGCAACATCAAGTGTGAAAAAAAACTAGAAAATGTGGGGCTCAAGTTGGAGTTTTAGCTCCCTTTTATTCTAGTTTTAGGTTTAACAACAACACCCACAATTTTTTTACCCTTCTAATGGCCTCCATTGGTGCCCACAATTTTTTTCTTTCCCTTCTAATTGCCTACACCTTAAACTTAAACCCCTTCATATCCATATCCAGACAAGGAAGTGACATTTGCCCTAGATATCATTTTTTCAAAATATTTACCTTGTTTGAATATTATATGATCAAATTTTATAATTTTGAAATTTGAAGATAAGGATATCACCTCAAATATCAAAATGTTGACATCAAAAAGATTTTACAAGTGATATTCTAAATGATATTTAACCTAGATATTTAGATTTTCAAGATATCCACCCAACATTGAAACTCACTTCAATCTCCTTCTAATGTTTGTTTCCAACAATTTCATTTTTCTTTTATATGTTTTCAAATGTTTTTCCTACATGTCTTGGTCATGTTTCAAGAAACAATGACATATGTATAGGAAACATGCACGTTTCCTAGACCTATTTGAATGTTTCCTTTGCAAGACAATGTCCTTGTATGTTTCGTAGTTACATTTTGATCAAATCAACATTGCAACAATCACTGACATAATGGATTGTCTTGAGAATCCTTCAAACACATATGTCAATCACATTGCTTTTAAGTTGTACACCTACTTAGATCAAGTGGGGTTGGAGTCCACTCTACCAAATCCTTGTGAAAGACACAAATGGGCATGACCTAAACCAATTGCCTCCATTTCCTTGGAAAGATGATAAAGATGAGGCATATGTAATCATACAATGCTTGCAAGATCATCTTGAAAATGTTGCCTTTGTTACATGGGAGGCTTGTTTGGTGTACATATAGATGTGGATTCACCATGGGTGTGATTTAGTGTGTTCCATCCCCATGAAAGGTGCCACCACAAATGGATGGAATACATTATGGACAAGTAGATAAAATTGAAAAATGGAAGGTAGCAACTGAGATCTTGAAAGATCAAGGCCAAATCTTGTTTGGAAGTTTTGCAAATAACAATGACATCTAGAACTTGAAAATTAACAATGCATTGATGAAAATAATTAATAAGTGGCAAAAGGTTTCCAAGGATCAGATAGGCTTATACAAGAAACTAAGGAGGAGGGCATTAAATGTCCTTGTCAAGGTGGACCCAACATGTCTCTTAAAATTATGGCATGCGCAACTTGCTGATGAAAAGGAGGGTTCAACTATTTAGAATGACATCTACCTTTATATAACAGTGAAGGAGGACATTGATAAGGGTTGGGTATTCCCTAGGTGGGATGATAAGAGGTTCATAGTTGATGATGGTTTGAAACCTATCATTAAAGTGTTGGACTTGGTATATGAAGCAAAACAAACACAATTCCTACCACCTAGAGTCATTGGTTGTGATGTGTAGGAGTTTGTAAAGTCTCAATTGGTGGTTAAACATGCATCCCAAGCTAAATGTGGAAAAGATGTTGCATTAGACAAGGATATTGATGAGGTCATAAAAGAAGTAACAAATTCCCATGGAGTAGTTGGGGCTGATGACAATTGTCAAATCATGTTGTGCATTAATATTTTAGTTATAATTGTTCCTTCTAAGGGCTTGGGTGATCAAGTTTCAAATGAAACATGCCTTAATGGTGATTCGAAAATGGCTAGGCTTGAAGAAGTTACAAATATTGTGGGGCCTAATCATCCTTTGGGAAATGCAATTTTAAAGCACACTTAAATTTTTTGTAGAGTGATCAAGTGTCAAATATGATTATTCTTGAATAAATATTGGATTGAGTTGCATTTCAGCAAGCTTTGGATGAAGCATGCCCTCCAAATCTCTTGGGCATAAAACAAGTTTTGGGCATTGCCAAAAGTGATTAACATTCATTTCATCTCTTTAAGAACAAGTTGTCGATAAAATGGGGTTTGCCAATATTTTAAGAAACATTATAAACTGTAAGGTGAATTATGATCATGTTTCCAACACAACAACACATTATGGGTTTTCTAATTAGTAAAAAAAACGACTACTATCCTTTTCAATTCCAATTGCAACTACTTAGTCAAAAAATCACCATATAGTTGCAAAGGCCATTGAGATGTCATGGTTTTGTGACTATAATTAATATGACGACTAGTGGGCTTTTAAAAATGGATATATTATTATTATTGAAATTTTAATAATATGTTTTAAATAAATTCAAAATAATAAATTCAAAATACCATGAGTTTTATGACTAGAATAATGATTTTTAAAAGTCATTAAATGTCATTTAAAAGACATTGTCATTAAAACATGTCTTTTAAGACTTATCCTATTCAATTACAATGTGAAAAACAACTAGAAAATGGCATAAGTGACTTTTAAAATGACTAGAAAATGATTATAGTCGAATAGGACCAGTCATAAAAGACATGTTTTGGTGTTGTGTATAAATACTTGATTCTGATACTAAGATTCATACATTACTTTAAATAAAGTGAAGCGTTTATTGATTGGTCATTATGTTAAAAATGATGTCCTGTCCTTCGATGTAGCTCTTTGTATCAAGATGCAAGTCCAAAATCTTTATCATTACTACAACAAATCATGTCTTTTGAATTGGACACAAAAATAATTTGTTTTTAAACTACATTTATAATTACTTGATCATAACAATCACTAAGTAATGGCAAAGGACATTAACATGCCACATGGCATCATGGTTTTGCACCTATAGCCAATATGAGAACTTGTTGGTTTTTTGGGTAACTTATAATATTATTTTTCATTTTTTTTCATTAATTAATTAATTACAAAAATCGCCCACCTTTGAAACTAATAATGACTAAATCTCCCATGATGATGACATGGCATGCTATATGCTAACAAGATGATGTGGTCCTATTTGTCAACATCATATTCATGTCATTGATTTGATAAATTAATCTCATTTATTAGCTAGTTGAAAATATTGTTATCCTTTGCAATTTATAACGATTTTGTTTTCCATGTGATGATGACATGGCATGCCATTTGGCAACAAGGTGTTACAAATTTTCATAGCAATTCATGATTTTTGTGACATTATAAATTGTGTCTCTTGAATTTATGGCACCAATATTTATCATGACATGCCATAAATTTTTGTGTGTCATGAGGTTTTTAAAGTAATGAATTCACATGCACATGTATGTGTACTTAACAATCTATTGTTAACTTGTAATTATGATTATAATATTGATAATCATTTTGAAAAATGTGACACATAATTCCTTGATTTTTAACTACTTGACACACTAGCTTAGGTTAACATACCTATTAAATTAACATATGTATGTAGACTACTTAGTAAAAATGTAATTTATAATATAGGCTACTTTGTAAGTTATTTTAGACGTGAAAAATTTACTACAACTAGTATGTTTAAATATTCCTATAATAGGTTACCCTACTAATAGGTTAACTTAGGTAGGCTTGCTTAGGTTCCTAATTTTAGGTATTTTGCCATGTTAATTTAAGTAGCCTCATTACAAAATATTTTATCAAGTTTGTAACCACCTCAAGTTTGTGCAATTATATGCGACTATGATGCAACATAATTATCCCAGGTTAATATATTTTTAGCCTAAAATGCTTAGGTTAACCTAGGCTAAGTTAATAAGTAGTATAGGTTGACAAATTAGTTCATCTTAAATCAACCTAGGGAGGTATAGGTTTAGGCTAGGTTAATAGGTAATAATAAGTTGACTTAGGTCAACCTAGGGTGGCCAAAGTTAATTCAAGGTTAAGAAAATAAAAATGAGTTTTATAACTTTGTGTTAAATATGATTAGAATAAAAAAATGTGGTAGTGCAATGGATGAGGATTTGAACTCCAAAGTGAAGGTGAAGGATTCAAGTATTCATTCTTGCAACTTATGATACCTAGGCCATTTGGTTTAAGTTAGGTAGCCTAATTTACATTTCTTGGGCATAGCTAGAGTTCGACGTTTGTTTTTAATTTATGCCACGTAGGCTAGGTTGCTTAGCCTTGCTAGGTTGATTTTTCACCATACAACTAGTGTGGTCATTCAATTGTTCACTAAAAGAGTAAACGGTTCAACTTACTAAGGAGCCCCAAATTTTTTTTTAATATTTAAAAATTTGTAGTTGAAAATGTAGTCGAAAATGACATGTAGTCAAAAGCGGTTGGTTGAAAAAAGGAAGTTTTCTACTAATGTTTCTAGCAACTTGGTTTTGGATGCATTCTCCGACTTAGGGTACAATTTCAATTGCAATTTCTTCCCTTCCTTATCTAGCGCTTAAGTGTAACCATGGAGCCGATGTTCATTGAAATGTTTTTTGATATCTTATTCACCTTGTAATGCACACAAATGAATATCCATCAAGTTGTGCCCATCTATCTATCTTTTTAAACACTCTTTTGTTAGCTCATGAAATTTTATGGGGGTATGTTTTTGTGGGATGGCAATCTTGTCAATCTTGATCATGCAATGAATGGGTTGCTTTTTTGCCCAAGTCATCATTTCTACATCTACAAGTTTCTCCTCTTCCTCATTGTGTTTCCTATATATCAACACAAGTTCTACTCCTATCTCAACCTTTTTTTCCTTCTTCTACCTCCACACAATAGACCTCCTAACTTTCCAATTTTCCCACTTGATAAGTTGTTTAATGTCTTGAACTCTTTCATCAAGCTCACTCACTATAGTTGTGGTCACATTCACTTTCTATTGTTGCCATCTACACACATCTAATGGTACACAATCTAATAGTC
Organism: Sphagnum tenellum; assembly: GCA_963921925.1. NCBI lineage: Eukaryota > Viridiplantae > Streptophyta > Sphagnopsida > Sphagnales > Sphagnaceae > Sphagnum > Sphagnum tenellum. Next base: position 8,051,637 of record OY998150.1, read on the forward strand.
TTCTAAGATCCTTTAGTTTGTAGTGGCAACCATCACAATCTAGGTTTCCAAGTTTTGTACCCCTCTTGCATTGTCCATCACAATAATCAGAATGCACAACTAGTGATGGGAGATGCTTATATTCAAAACATGAAAGTTCAAGTGAGATTTGGGATAGACCATTTCAATTTTGATAGTATAAACAAATAACATGGATGCAAAAAAATGGTAGCATCACACCTAAGGTTCGACATCTTGCATGCATCTAAAAGCAATTTCATGTTGAAACATTCTACAAATGTAATTTGGTGAAGGAGTACCTTGTATTCATTAGTTTAGTAAACCTTGCAATAGCTGTAATGAGTGGAAAAGCCCCATGAAATCAAAGAAACATGATAAACAAACATGACACAAATACATGGTAGTGTAAATGCAAATTCATTCAAGCACAAAAATAAGTGAAGTGCAATGATCATATGAATTTAGTTGAAACATGAAAAACGTTGAACTACAACAATACCCTATCCCTTTTTACATCAATGGATACATTCTAGTGGAAAAATGAACAAGGTGCCTTAAATATTTTTAAAGAACCCTAGTGAAAGTTTTTTGATGGTTGAGCAGGAGGACACGTATCAAAATATGAAAGGCCCTTTCAACTTTGCAAATTTGAATTTCAAATTAAATAAATTGTGGAGTGAGTGAAAGGAAACAAGATGATGGTGAGGAGGGGGCAAGGGGAAGATTCAAGTTGTTTAATCATGGTTTATGATATTGATGATGGAATAGCATGGGGGAGGGGGGGGGGTGCATGTGGAATCTTGATGTAAAGGAAACTTGCAAGAGGTAGGAAACCTGATAGGTGGGAAACATGCATGCATTTTCACTGCTCACTGGTAAATAATGAAAAATAGTTTGGTTGGGCCTACAGCATGTGTTAAGAGTTCCAAAATAAGCAAGTTCATTGTACTTTAAACCTTGAGAACCAAGGGCAGAGCCTAAGGTCCACATTAGTTATATGGTCATTGCACATAACCACATAATTAAGTTGACTTTTAGTTATGTGCAATGACTTATCATGTGTTTATAAATTTTTGACACATGTCATCCATCCATCAAAGCATTTTTTGTAACATTGAGTTGAATAAAATGACCAAATTGAGATGACATGCACTTTACATGTTATACCAAGGTGAATGATGACATGAAATTTCATTATTATAGGAATATTATAAAATTTTGATCGTTAAAATGATTGAGCTTTACAATTGAACGTCCCTAGCAACTAAATGGGTGAAACAATATGGGTTTAGCAACTCACTAATCATTAGTCACATAAATCTTTCTCAACTAATATGGTTGTAAAGGCTAATCACAAAACCCAAAATTTGTTGTTGTGTAATAAGATTGACTGACCCATAACAAGTTTTGAATGGAATTAATGCTAAATTTTTTTTGGATGAAGCGAGGGTTATATAAATTTTGGATGTGCATGGACACTATCTCAAATGTGCTCCTTAGTGACTGAGGCTATGGGCTACAAGATGGGATCCATGGAGCATGTCAAACATACTTCCAAATTGTCAAAGATAGGGATGAAGACATGAACTTCCATGATCTTATGTTAACATCCCGATTTTGTATAAAAGAATGCACATGTCAAGGAGTGAGAACCATAACAGAGGATTTGTGACTTGTAACAATTAAAAATTACCATGTTTCCTACCAAGGAAACCTTGATGATGACCATGTTACCCCTCCCCCTACCTAAGAGGGATCAAATCATGAGGCGGTCAACACACAAACAACCCCACAAGTTTGTGTCACTAGGGAAATGAGGAAGGGGGACGAGAAGGCTAAACAAGGACCATATGGTGACAAGGATGGTTGGCAACAAATATATGAAGATTTGGAGGCCAATAACAAGATGGACAAACAATTAAGAATTGTTGCTTGTGATGTGCAATACATTTTTTGTATGTTTGTCTGTAAAGGTCATGTTGCATGAGACGTGGGGTTCTCTAGATGGTTCATAAGTTCATATTCACCTTTTTAAATTTCTAATAATGTGCCCACTTGTTTTGTGATGTGAATGTTCATTGAAAAATTGATGGCATTACTATAAGCCTTTAACATACACACCCCTTTGATTAGTTGTGCCAAGGATGCACCCAACATGTTCATAACCAATGTAGTTGAAACTAATTTTCCATGTTTCCTACGTTTCATTGTTTTGTAGGGATGCATCCATGAATGAAGAGGATTGTGCATAATACTTGGTGTGTTTTGGTGGGGATAGTAGGTGAGATATTTTTTTTTACATGAAAGGAAAGGAATGGTGGTCCCTTTTTAAAAGGCATGGGGACATGTCAATGGTATTTTAAACTTCATGTTGCGACACATTTTGCTAAACCTACTTGAAAAGAAGGATTGGAAACGGTATAATGTAATCCATGATTGGTCATGGAATATTTTGTCAAATAAACTCAAGGGAGGTAGTGTAGCATATCACATGAGCTAGTTGTGTTGTTGGGGGTTTAGGTTTCTTTCCCGTAAAGATGGGAAACATGATATGATTGTTGTGCCTTACAACAACTGTAAACGTTGGTCATTGTTTGTTTCTGAATACAATCACAGGTACCACTTTGACCCAATTCCAAGCTAGCATTGAAAGAATGTTGCAGCAAATGTTTTGTAAATGTTTTTTGGTGGCATGGCCCTTCTCCAAGGGTAAGAAACCTAGCAGTGTAGAGTGGGAGAGACTAGTTTCAAGGCCAATAAACATAGTCCCATTAGAGAGGCAACCCTCTAATTGGGAGTGTGGTCATTATGTTGTAGATTACTTTGCACAAAATGTAAAATGGAGGAGCAACATGTCAAGATGTCCTGAGATTATAGTGAATATTTCTAATGTATTCTAATTATCATGTTTGTTTTTGCTTATGTTTCCTATTATTCATACCTTACATGTATTTCCTTCACAATCCACCATTTTATGTAGTTTTAAAAATATTCTATAACTTGCATATGTGTTAAAGGTTCTTGGTTCGTGTTTGGTAGAAAGCCTGACATTTGTCTGATGTAGTTTAAATACAAATGTGGTTGATTGAATTGAAAGGGGCCAAAAACACTTTTAAGCCCCCTTACAGACCTATTAGGAATTATGATGAGGAACAAGAAAAAACCCCTTATAGAAAAGGAAGTTCGGTTAGCTTGGGAAACAACTTCAAAAAAGAAAGGGCACCATACTATAGGTTATAACTTGCTTGAATTTATTTTTTATTTTACAAGGGGGGAAGTAGATGAATATGAAAAGAGGAAACATGTTCAGCAAAGGAAGGTGAAAGATAACCAAGAAAGAAACCAGATCGGACTTCAGAATCCCATTGAACATGATGTTCCCAATGCATTGAAACCCCACCCACTCCCATGAAACACGGAGGTTCAATGCCAATGGGATGGGGACTCAAGGTTCCTAGGAAGAGGGCATAAACTTACAATAATGTTTTGAAAGTTTGTAATATAGAATATAGTGAAATGATTGTTTTAGAAGGATAGGTGGGAAGTATTTCAAATGTACATGATCGTCGCAAACATGAGCATGAATTCAAATTTTGTTGTATAACCTCACATATTGGATATTTCAAAACATGTGTATAATGTGACAAAAAAAGGGGGAAATATGGAAAACCCATACCTAGGCATGTTGGGTACAAAATGCAATTAATACATGGAAACATATATTTTTCAATGAATGGAATTTATATGTGCAAAGTTTGTATACTTGATCATTAAGAAAAATTTGGAAAATCCTTGCGATCCTTGAAGTTTCTAACCAAGGTGAGGGATTGGCATAGGCATTTCAATATTGAAAATTATTCAATGTTTTCCACACTTTGAAAAATATAAAAGGATTCCCCTTATGGAACACATAAAATTATGTAGATTGGTGATGTTATCAACAAGTCCAAGCAACACATTGGTGCAATCATATAGTCAAATGAGCCAAAACCATGTTAAATATCATGAATGTTGGGGAATTTGAATAAACAGTTAATTCAATTCAATTCAATTCAATTCTAGGTTTTGGTTTGAGTTAAAGACTTTTGAAAACGTGCAATTTATTTATCAAATAATAATTTCCTTAAAAGTGATTTGTTGATGGTAAAAACAAGTTGTTTGATATGAAGTTCTATAAGTCACACTCACTATTGAAAAAATGTGTAATTCTATTTTTCAAAAAATATATTTAAATTTCTAATATGTATGAATTTCAAAATCTCATTTACCACATGTCAATGGGGTCTAATGTAACTAATGTACAAAACAAAGTTGGAAGTTATGACAAGAGTGGTACTATGAAGTAGTGAACACAATTGGATTTAAAAATTTCACATGGAATATTCATTTTTTGAAAAATCAATGTTTTCTCAATATTGGTGATCATGCAAATGGTGAAGTGTTGGGTCAATCCCCATCATATGTAACAACCCATTGCAAAAAAAACACTCAAAAATTCATTTTGTAAAGAAACTAATTTTGGGGCAAAGGAACTCCCTTAGCTCGTGGTTTTAGTCAAGCCATTGGCTAGTTTTGAGTTTGATTTGACCCATGTGAAAATTATCGCAAATAACATATTGAGTATAGTGAATATCTATGGTGTTTTCATTCCAATGTTATATAACTTAAGATGTCACAACCATATAATTTCCACTATAAGTTTTGATGTTTGATGAATCATACAATGGTTTTCATCTTGTCTATATCATAATATCAAATTCCACAACAATAGACTTGTTTACTTGAATGAAAGTGTCGAATGATAAACTTTTTTAATCTTTAAAACCTAAATAATGCACATGCATACATTTTGGATTATACAGAGGCCAATATCAATAGTTTAATAAGTTATCCACCAATATAACTTACATTATGTTGATTATAATCATGATTGTTCAATGAAATTATGATCATGAACTAAAAAGTTGATGAAATTCAACACTACATTAGACATTATGCTCATTATTATCCTTCTTAAGGAATGCATTGTGGGCCTAGGTAGGCATTAACATGTGTATATACACATAATTTTGGTCAAGATGAATATCATGAAGGATCATAGTATAGAAATGCAATTAGTATTTTAAAGCACATTATAAACAAAATACAATATGAGTATCCATTATCATTCAAGTCTAAAAAGACATTCATTTAAAATTGTTTACCCACTTGCTTCACTCCAAGTAATTCCATCTGATGTATTCAAGGACTTCAATTTCTGCATGCAAAAAATTTGTGAGATGAATTTAAAATATTGAATAATGAACATTGTGATCTCAATTGCTAATCAACGAAAATTTATTATATCAATATGTATTCACAAGGTGTAAATTGATATGTTGTTTCTTATATCAATAATCCAAAAAAATTAACATATTCAATATGTAAATTTGTTCTTGATTTTAGTTTTGCAATATCCATGAAAATATCATTAGTTTCATTAAGACATATCCACTAGCTTGAGTTTTTCTAGTTTATTGAATATTGATTAAAAAAAATTTCACTTGGTGCCAATTTGTTATTTACATATTCATTTCCCCTCTTTTTTTTTCAATTTATCTAATGAAATTTATACGTTTATAAAAGAAAATCAACTACACTAATATCTACACAAGTGCATACAAGTTGTTAGGGAAAACCTACTATAGGCACCATTCATCCTAAACCTCTATTTTGGGTGCTTGGCTTGGGGTGCACCACCAAAAAGGGGTGGGGTGAGTGGGGGGGGGGCTACTCCCCAGTCCCAGTCCTTCATGCACCCCCTAATTTGATAATGCGCCACAAAAAGTGCACCCCAAAGAGTAACTCCTTGATTCAATGATAACTAGGTATAATTAATCACTTTAATTTCAATATTTGACTCAATTTTTTTTTAATGTTGAAGCAATTTTTCTTTTAAAGCCACCATACATGCAAAAATTGGCAAGGAGTGTCAAGACTTGTGGAACCTAGTATTACTTCTCTTTTCAATTTCATAGATAACTTATGCACCACTCGCAACTACCCAAGCCAAACATCCAAACAAATGTGATTACTAGCTTGTTAATCAAGTTTTACATATAATCTACTCATACTCAACATTTGATGACAATTTATATGCAGAATCATGAGCACTTGCATCGACTATATGAACACAATTCATGACTTGAAGTCCTAATTTCATGCTTTAGTTATCCCAGAATATTATTCAAACAAAACAAACAATCCTACAAACCTACAAGACCTTTCAATGCAACCATCAATCACCACTAGATTTGTGTGTTCAGGGGTTCTTTACACAAGGTTGCATAGTTGTTTAAGATTAAGAAACATTCTAATCAGAAAATTAACCAATGTGACAATTTTGTTCAGGATGTGACGTTTGACAAACCTCTGAATGTGTCATGCCACCCACAATGAAAACAAACATACGTCTGTTGCCTATGGAGGTAGCATTATAAAATGGATTTTGATTGGAAACACTGTACATTAAAAAATGCATCAATTAACTAACTTGTTCCCAAAGGAATTTATACTACAAACAAAATATTCTATGAAGATGGGGAAAATAGACATACGTATGTACAATTATTAAAAATATTATTGATAACCTTGAAAAGGTTTTCTTTTATTTTACCAAAAAATCATATCTATAATGGCAAACCACAAAAACTAAACTAAGATATTAACATGTTAATCCAAATTTGGAAGCATTAAGCTGGATCAAAAGTTTCATGTTACAATATATGGGTCTATTTTTTATATAGATTGTTATAGCTTTGACCTTGGGTCCATAACAGCTTCCTTGAGTAAAATAGTGCCATCTTAAAGTGGAACAACAAATGATATAACTGAAGAATTTAAGACAACCGCCCAGACAAAGAAGAAATTAACCTTAATCTGCCAATATCCAATGAAATTTGTTGGGGCTTGGAAGGCCAAGCAAATCTAATAGTACGCACAGAATGAGGTTGTTTGGGTGCAAATGTAGTTTCAGGGTGCATTAAATATGAACTATTTTCTTCTACAACTGAAGCAGGTTCTTTGACATAAGGGTATTCATCCTTAGAAAGTTCTCCCTTGCCCAATTCTTCTATAATATCCTACATATGTTCAAATGCTTAGTTGTCATAAAACAGGCTTGAAAATGGTTTGTTTGACATATAAATTGTTGCACTAGATATCAATTGGCACAAAGCAATTGAATTTTCAATACATTAGTTTATTGTCCAAAGAAGTTGTGCACATGTGTTGCTACACAATTTATAACAATAATCTAGACAATTTATCTAAGTACACTTAAAATGATGCTCAAGTGAAGTGGGCTCATAAAGAACTTCAAGCCAATTAATCCTATGAGGTCTCCACTTAATCTCCCACCAATTAATGTGGAAACATTTTTATAATATAAATGGGACTTATGAAAACACTTGTCATGTGATATTTCAATAAAATGGAGGTTCTTTCCATTTTTGTTTTGTATGAATTTATTTGTGACCACATTGTAGATGGAAGGTGCTAAATTGAATCAAAATTATTTATGTGGACTAGTATTCACAATAGCAATAAATGGTAGTGCTTCCAAGGATTCAATCTTTACCTCAATCTTCAGAGTTATTGCATTTATAATGTAACTTTAATATAATTTTGTCTTCAAATTTAAGATGACCAATAAATTACTTGTGGGAAAATGTCGTGCACATACATGGATTAGGGGATAAAAACGTGAAAGTTCCCAATGTTCTTCATCTTGAATATTCTTTTCCTTTCTAGTTGGTCGTTTATCCTATGCAATGAGAAACTTGATATTGGTTTTCCTTCTCTACATCTGAAAGAAAGCTCATATTCTAATTTTGATGTATTCTTACATTGTACAAAATGATGGTGATGTTGGAACCACATTCTTCAGCACCACACGTTTAGCTTTCAATTGGATGTAAGTAATGTGTTGCATCTTACATTCCTTGTACGAAACTTGAAAGACAACCCACTGGATAATTTCTTTGAAACAGAAACTCCAAGATACTTGAGATTATCAATGCTCTCCATAGCTTCACTACTGAGTTTTGCTAACTGGGATATGCAAGGATGGTTGCACTAATATGTGAGCAAAATATTCTACAATGGAGGACGTGTTTTATTTTATTTAAAAAAAAAACTACAATGTATCCAACTATGTTTAAATTGTTGTTCTAGATCAGCTATATGTATTTTGATTACTTAATGGTATCATTGAATGCTATGATGAATTTCAGCAAATAGGTGCTCAAAAATAAGATTGGAAGAATGGTATGAAAGAATATATTCAACAAAAAGATGAAACCTTCATCCACTGTAAACGGTTGACCATATCTAGTTTTTGTGCATGGGTAACGACATAAATGATCAATAAACGCAGCCTATTACTTTGGCTCATTTCCTGCCAACATGTCATCATGATTGTACAAAAATATAGAGCAAATTGAAATAAAGCTTTATAAACATTCTATGAGATTCTATGGCAATGAAATAGTCAAAGAGAAAATTTTCAATATTTATCTCAAAAAATATGCTTACATGCACCTGATTTGAGTTTAAAATATTGATAAACTCTTTGCTAGTTGCTTCTCCATATACAAAATCTTGTTCCAAACTTCCAATATGATTCAAACTTGTCTGTTCTATCATTTCATTTAATATTGTTGCTATCTGCATGGACGAGTGTATTGCCCTTTCCCTGTTCAAAACAAATTTTGTTGCTTCTTACCTTTTTCCCCATCTTTTCAATTTACTTTTATTTAATTAACATATTTTGGATACACACACATATCACAGAATTAATCAATTATAATGAATTGTTATTACAACATTATTTCTCAGTTAAATTTATGTTGTCCCATTTAGTTCCATTTAAAAAATATCATATCCTGTAAGAAACTTCAGTTACATGAATATGCAAGCTGAGTTTGTCAAGTTGATCTCGGTATTGAGGGAGTGCTTGTGCCATTTTTTGCATATCTTTGGTTGATATTTCTTGCCCATTTCTAATATTGAAAGAAGGTAACACAATGAAATTTGTAAGTTTGGGCATTGATCATGATATTTGGAACATAAATTTGAATTTAACTATGCAGCAATTTGTTGAGGCCAAGGAAGTTCAAAATGTGTCATAATGGATTCACCTCTATTATTTATGAAATTCGTAATTTTATTGTGAATTTGGCTAATGAACAGGTGTTTGTTATTTTACTTTGTATTGAGTTGAATGTGAGCAACTTCATTTTTGGACCCAAATTGTTGCAACTTTTCCGTCAATCTCAAGCATGCCTACAATCCCTACAAAAATTTTGCCATTAAAACAAGTAGTTTTGTTTAATTTCTATGAATAATGAATGTTGCTATGGACATATAAGTCTCTGAAACATGGAGCCAGACCTACATCAGCAATGTGTAGGTCACGTATTTCCAACCAAATGGGGTCATGTTCTTCTAGTAATACTTCTTTGTGTTCTTTTTTGCCATGGTTTGTTGACACCTGCACATTAGGCTACTTCATTATATCCCCCTCAAGAATAGCCCAATTGGTTAGGATTGATGGCCACCTTGAAAGTGTTTGTGGGTTCAATTCGTCATTGTACTGCTATAAAATGATCCAAATATCACAAGGATTGTTGGATCAATTAGTCATTGCAAAGCATTTGGTGATTTGGGGGTCAAACATTAAGCTAGAGCAACTCCATTCTCCTTACCACAATTATTGAAAAGTGATCATCTTCAACCTTTTTTCTGTTTCCTGGTGACATTTTGCGAAGTTTTGAATTATAAAATATGATTTCGACCTATAGAAAGGATTATTCATGGAAAAAATGGCCAAATTGAAGGATTTTTTTTTCAAATCACCTAATTTGAATGATGAATTCAGTAAGTAGCCAAAAATATAAAAGGATTCTGTTTTTTTCTATTTTCAAATTTAGTATGTAGCCAAATCAACTTATGGTTGATTGCCCATCCAACTACATCACACAATTGAAAAAAAACCAATGTGTTCTACATGGATGCGACAAATTCAATTTTTCATGCTCAATTTTGATTCCTTGGCTTCTAAGAGTTGCATTTGTGGACTATATCATTAAAATGGATGAGAATTAGTAGTAAAGTAATGTGAAAACTTATTCTGGCATCAAACACTTTTACACATGATATTGCACTCTTATTGGTGGTGGTATCAGCAAAATAATTGTTTTTAATTAGTCTATCACTATGATCGGCTTGGGTATTGAGATTTCAATGATGTCTCAATAAAACATTGTGCAAAATTCATGTCTTATGGGTGAGTTGCGGGAACATTTAATCTTTACTATGGACATAGTAACCAGTAATATTAGCACATCTAGTGGGCCAAAGTGAACTAGCACCCACCAGTGCACCATGAAGGAAGGATGGAAGTGGTCAGGAAACAATTTTCTGTTGGGTTCCAGTTCCGTACTTAACCACAGTGATTAGCTCAATTGCTTTTTTTTACTACCTGCCTACTAACAGCCCACAAGCAGGTTGTTAATAGGCAGGTAAAACAGCCCTTACCTATGTATAAACCATCTACTTACCGAATAGTTACCTATTTTCTTACTTATTCACCTATATATGATACCTATTTCTTACATAATTAGGTACCAAAGTGAAACCATGTACTAACTCAGTTGAGGTTCATTACAAGCACCTGGTGAACTTGAGATCAAACTGCTTTCAAACTTGTGAAATGGATAATTTTTAAATTCACTTTCAATTTGATAATGAAAGTCTAGATATGGATTATGAACTAAGTTTTGTCCAATCTACATCTGTTGTGCATTCTTAAAGTTAAAATAGAAACAAGGACAAAAAAAGTTATATACTAGGTTGAAGATTAAACATATTTCCCATCAAGAGATTGCCCATGTGCAATTGCAAAACCTCTTTAAAATATCATCCTATTATGCCCATAATGACTAATGGTGGAATTCAAGTGATTTGAATCAAAATTGAACATGAGAAATAATACCAGCTTCAATGCTAATTATATTATTTTCAGAAATGTTCAAATCTTCAGAAATTGAATTTTTCAAAGAGAATTTTTTTGCGAAGGAAAATATTGAATCTTCAGAAATATTTCATTTGTCAAAATGAAATTTCCAAAATCAATTCATTATTCAACAAACACATGTCAAAGTTGCCAAGCTACTATGATATTCATTTCAGAAACTAATATCATTGTGGATTCTTTTGAAGCTTCAAATAATCAAGTTTCACAATATTACAAATTGGAGCTTCTTTGATGCTCACAAAGTTCAAAAGTTCAAGACATATATTCAAGATCAAGGATAACGTATAGCCAAGGTATCCACTATAATTGTATAAACAATAACTCAAACTTGAACATGCGGATCTAGGTGACCAGCCCTGAAACCAGGAGCAACAAGCAAACCAAATTCAATGAAAGTGTGTAATTTAATCATATCATCTTTTGCTTCCATCAAATTTGGTTTTCTAGTTTTCAATGTGAAAGTGTTTTAAAAGGTTTGCTGCTCATGCTATTCCACTTAGCTATGAGATTACCAATAATAACCACCATATTTAGTTGCCATAGCCTACATGGAGTTACCCTCCAACCTCCTTGCCAACTACCATTCTCAACACTAATGACCTTTATGGTACCAATATTGGGCAAACTAAAAATAAAACCAAGAAAGAATGGCACAAAAAGTTGAACCTGTATAATATTCATCATGTTTTAAAGAAATTCCCCATTTAAAGTGTGTTTATTACCATAATGCATGAACAAATTCAGAATTAATTAAACTCGCATGGAACTTGCTGATTTTCAAAAGAAAAAATACACTACTTGAAATGCTGAAATTTTAAACATGGACCGGCCATCGTTGAAATTTATGGAAACCTAAAAAAAATGTTGCAATGCCTTTTGACATGACATGCCAATTGTGACTTTTGAACAGTAGTAGGTGGCATGGCCAGGGTTGTTACTCTATTGAGATCTCTGCCTTTGATTCTAAGGACATATATGGTGTGATGAAAGGAGGCCATGTGTTTATTAGAAATGGCAACCATGGAGTATAACAAATGCTGCAACTCCATTGCGCATTTGCATGGCAGAAGTAGTTCTTCTACATCGAATTATGAAAAAGATACAAATAATAATTTGAAACAAGGGGTAAAAATATAAAATATGTCAAAATACAGTTTAACACACTAATTAATTATTCGGCACTTCAATGCTTGATCCATTTGTGTACTATAATTTATTGGTGTTTGGTTCACATGTTGAATTCTTCCATTCTTTTCTAATGAATGATGTCCAGCTCAAAATAATTGTTTTGAAGGGACAAAAGTAAAACATCTTCAGCAAATGAATCATTGTGGTTTTAATCTATGATTGGAAATTGAAAGTGCAACCCTACAAGGGTGGAAACACAAGATCCCTTAATCTTTTCCAACTTGTAGCATTTAAGGCAAAAGAAATTATTCAAATGAGTCCCAAAGCACCTTGAAACAACTTATTGAACTGACTTCAAAAAGTAGGCTAGAAGTGGTGTTAGCTAGCTGTTAAAAAACACCCAATTATCCAAGTATTTTAATAACCTACCTGCTAGTTATTGAAAAATTGGAAAACTAGTAAAACCTAGTAGGTATCATCCAAAGAATCAACAAGACCCTTATTGGTTAAGTATTGAATCGTCAAATTTCAATTACCTACCTATATGTTTGAATCTTGTTAGGTATCGATCCTTAAACTCTAAACATGTTCAATGTATTTTACACCTTCATGTTCCCATTTAATCTTGAATTTGATACTTCTTGGAGATTGAAGAATTGCCTTTTCTTTAATTTGAGTCAAATGATACAAATTTGATTATAGTTGTGGCATGAATAGCTTTCTTGCCTAATATAGAAGCCCACATAAAGCAAGAGTGCCCTTGAAGAAGTTATTTTCATCTTTTCTAAATGATGTGAAAAAGATATAGCATCCAAATTATTGAGAATAATGATTTTTATAATTTATTGAAAAGTAAGTAGGTGGCTTAGAATTGAATATGAGAATATTTTCAATTTTTATAAAATAATCCTTTGATATTCTATTATCTCAATGCATACAAAAACAATGTCACAAACACATTGGCCCTGCCAATAGATAAGATGTTGTACATCTACCTAATGTGTCCACATTTGAACACCAAAACAATCCATTCCAATCTAAACAGTTTGAACACTTTCACCAAAGAAACTAGTTCGCTTGATATGAAGCTAGTTTTTAATAAGGTAAAACTTCCAAAAGTTGGGTCCAAGGTGTGGATTGTAAGCAACTTGGTTAATCTTGGAACTATCCATGGACAACTGGTAACTAAGGTTTAGAAATGAAAATTGATATCAAATGAGTCCATCAAATTTTCAACTTCCAATTATTGGATACCATTTATGACATTAAAAATTTATATACAAAGACATTGCCTGGTCAAGTATGTACAAAAATTAAGAACCTGCCAACATTGGTGAGGACTCATGGCCTTCTTGTGAATCACCATGGCTTTCAATTTATATAAAATTTATTGTCAACTCTAATCAAACCAACTATATTTTTAGGGGTCATTGAGTGCCCTAGCCATTGAAACCCATACTAGTATTTAGGAATTATACCTTGTGGGGGAAGTTACATTATCACATGACCCTGAGTACAAATACCTCAAAAGTATCCCTTTGGGGTAGGGTTGGGCATCCATTCTACCCTCACAGTTTTAGTTACAATTTACCCACTTTTGAAAGGAGGGGAATATCCTTGATAGGGTGGAAGATCACTCAACCATGTTTAGTTGGAAAATTAAGAACATTTCCAGCATACTCCTATAGCCACTTTGAAGAATAGGGTGGTGTAAAAGCCATTGTACCTTGCAAATCTACCATTTACAATGGGTAATATTCAACTCTTGTAAACAAATTCATTGCTTTAGATTTGTCAAGGTTTTTGATTGATTTTCATGTACCAAAATAAATTGTATATCAATTTTGGAATTGTAATTTTAGAGCTTTATGAGTGGAAGCATGATGATATTTGTCACTAAATTAATATAAAAGAGGAATTTGCCACAATAACCTAGTCAATGCATCAAATACCTCATAAGTGTAATTGTTCCCATCTAGGTCCAAAAGATCATGGCACATAGCACCATATGTCCATTCGTGTATAACTGGTGCAACCTGCATGTGGCCAATGTGGTGTTAAATCCTTTATTTTCTTTAGTTCATAGAAATAGGTTGCTAGTGGGGTTGGGAACCAGATACCACATAAATCTTGAAACTAACCTTTAACTTCCAAAGGTGGTTCAAAAAAGTTGACATGACATTGAATAATGTTTCAAATCCCAAACTAAAGCTTGGAAAGGTGTGTTAGCCATTATATGGTAGACATGACTTGGGGAAATGGTTTGCAGTGGGAAATAAGGATGGGACATTTGCAAATGGATAAAATGGACGGAACTTTGTGGACATTTTATTCTTGATTTTAAAGCCTTTGAGTGAATTGTGGTTCAACATAAGTATTGGAATATTTTGTGGGGTTGGAGTCATGACTAAGCGTTGGTGGATGTTTCACTTGAAACTCTGGCCTCCTTAAAGTGAAGGTGTGAAATATCACATGCCCTTAAAAGGAAAAAAAAACATTTATTGCATTGAGCCACAAACAATGGATAATAAAGATCTCCATAAAGCAAAGAAAACATAATATTAATCTCCGAAGTTTGATCATTAAGGGGATGAGATTAGAAAGAAAAAATTTAAAAAAATACATTGCATTTAAATGGGGAGTGAATACAAGGTGAAACTTAAATTCCACTGAATTTTGTGGTAGTCTAAGTTTATTTTTTATTTATTTTTCTTGAGCATCTTCATTATCATTGAGCTTATTGCTACTATAATTATTTGAATCCATGCATTAAATACTTTGATACTAAGTTTCACCTCTGATTCAATAAAATTCTTTCACTTTATGGATAGCAAGGTTTGAGGTTAAAATAGGCAGGTGAATGAAGGACCCAAAGCAAGGTCACTTTAAGAATTTTTCTAATGTATTTCTTAAATATGACTTGATCCTATAGAAGTTTTCAATGGGTATGTTTTTGCATCTGACATCTACCTAGTTGGTCATAGCCAACCATTAGTTAATTAATCAATCATTGATTAATTTAAAATTAAACATTTGATTCATTTTTATTTTCTTTTGAAGCACAATGAGAGACCCAACTTGACAAGTTGTTGGCACCCCGAAATCAAGCTCACTGATAGATTGTCAATAAATTTTTCATCTGCACTCCACTTGCTTCAAACGTGTGACCAGAATGTGCTGTAGTGATGAACCATCACCCCTTGGGCAGAAATTTGATCTATTTTTGAAGGTGAACTAGGAGTGTATGGACATTATAGTCAACAAGGAAACATACCAAATCAATTGAACGATCAACAATGATAAGTTCACATGTTTCCATGTGGGGAAACTCAAGAGTTGACCCCTTGTATCTCATAAGTTGTTCCCAAAGTGCATTTGCCAATTTTGCAGTTATCGGATCATGAGTTATGGTGCTAGTGGTTGTATTACCAAGAGTTGACTTGGGTGCATGATAACGCACAAAAGGAAATTCCTGTAATCACAAGTTCCACTTCATGAAGCTTTTATAAGTAACAAGGCATGTCTATGCATAAAACCATGGCCATTTTACAAAACTTTGACAAATGCGACAGAAAGAAGTCGAAGTTGTAGTGATTTGGCCTTCATCTTGGATATGTGACCAACATTTGATAATCATTAGCAGGGATTTTCATAATGCCATGGGAACATGGTTTTGAGCAGGTGTGGTCCTGCATCGGATTCAATCATGGATGTATTTGAACACAAGTCTAAGACTTGACCTGGCTAGGAGTGCTTGGTAAATGGGATCCACCTAAGCACTTGTGGTGATGTTAGCAAGTGTGAATAACCTTGGGAAAAAGGTCATTGCATTCCCCTAAAAGATCAAAGTTAGAACATTCTTCAACGAGCCATGTACACACTAAGAACATCAAATCATGTTTGATTTAAGTTGTCATTGAAAAGCTCTTGACATGAATTATAGGTGAAGAGGTCATGAGTTCCTAAGATTTTAGTATTGAGGGAAGGCTTATATCTATTCAAAACTACAAAAACAATTTCAAGAACTATTAAAACCATGAAAATAATTCCAAAGAAGACTCCTACATGGGATATTTTACTTAAGAATTTGTCCCCTACAATTGAGGGGCCCAAGGACTTCCAAAAGTACATATGTACTTTTTATTACAAAGGTTTAATATGTGTTAGAGACTCCACAATTTTTTATGATGGCTCCAAATTGGGTACATATGCCATTAAATAAAGCTCGTCACCAATTACTTGGTGGTGACCAAACACTTTTGATTTTTTCTCATATTTTTTTTTCTCTTTTGATTGATGTAAAGAGTTATGAAAGCACCAAGCTAAGCTTTACATTAGCTCACTCAGCTCCAAAAGCAAACCAGTAACACAAAGGAAAAACAAAGCATTTTGAAATCATGTAATATGTTTTTGTTCAAACAATGTCTTATTTCTAGATCTGATATTTTCAATCAATAAAATTTTTATGGGTGCACCACATTAAACTTATCATTCCGTATTTGAACTCTAGAAATAAAGGAACAACACAAAATATCCATGAAAAATAATGACTATGTTGAAATTTTAAATGTGAATTAAGTCAATGACTGAACATTGACCCGTCTATTTTTGACAATTATGTCTTCCTCATTTGTTTTGTTGTTTGTTTTGAACATTCTAAACTGCCATGGGTGTGCAAAGTCAAGCTCTAAAAAAACTTTTTAAACTTGAAAAGAAAAGGAGGAATTTCTTAGAATTCAAAGCTCTATGAGCTTAACTGTTTACTCAGTAACATGTCTACCCTAGGTCCTATTCATTATTTTCTTTGCGTGACCAAAGGAGTTGAGGTCACTAATTTTGACACATGGGGTTGATGCCCCTCAAAGTTGCTCCTTTTTTACCCAATTAGATGGAGCTAGGGAACACTTCAAACACCCATGAAATTTCCAATTCATGTTCTTGTCAAAAAATTACTACCCAATATACCAAATCTTGAAGCCCATCCATCAGAGGACGTACCTCAACAATGATGAACATTTTTTTTCAAGACACAATTGTGAAAAAATTGCACCTTCATGGAAAAGAAAACTGTTGACAGGCGTGAAGCAATTATTTGAATACATTCATCAAAATCATGGGATCCTTCCTTGTACTCTCCAAAAAATCGTTCAAAAGTTCTCATATTGCCTGTCGTGAAACCCTTTTGACATGATTGGATAATTAATTCATTCAACAACAAATTCCAATTATTAGCATGTAGATATGTTGCAAAATTCAACAAATATGAGTTCCAATTTCATTGACATATTTGTTTGATGTAGACTATCATGTAGTATTAATAAACAGAATTTGTATCCATTGGAAAATTAATTCTTGACCCCAAATTCATTCTTAATTATTTGTTGTCGTTGGTTTTATTCAATTTTCATGGGTGTGGAATGTTGGACGGATACTTGCATGTCCACCGTTAAATATTCCAAGTTCATCTGCATGAAATTTCTACATTAATTTTGAAATAAATTAACTACTATATATATATATGGGACACACCCACTTTATTGATAATATTGGAGGGTGCATGTAAACATATAATATTAAGACTTAGAATGTGACATACTGGTGGGCACATTAGGTCTCCAATTGAACACTCATGTTGAAATTACCTTTAATTGGATGATTCCCAAATTTGTAGCATTAAAGTGATGCATATAACCCATATTTTAAATAAAAAGCCATATGTATAATATAAAGAAGAAGGTTTCAATCATTATGGCTACCATCAAAAGCAAATTGAGAGCCTTAGTGCACAAGGATATAGAATTGCTTCACCATTATTATTATTTCCAAATTGCGAAGATACAAATGATGATGCACAATCATCAATTCATGCACTCAAAATGACCAATAAACTTTCAACTTTCATAAAAGGAACAATTTACCTCTTTCAGATTTGTGATCCGTGACATCATACTTGCATTATCTTTGATACTCAACAACAACCCATGAGAAATTGGAGAAGAAAAGAATATATGTGCCCTGTCATAAAGTTTTAAAAAATCTTTCACTAAATACCATATATGCAAATTTAGGCCCGCTTTACACTAGGAGACAGGGCCAAAAATTATTACTAATAAATGCCAAAAAATTGAGCGTCAGGATATTAATAAATGCTGGAACATTGGGCCCAAGGGTTGCAAATTGGCTTCCTAAATTCGATGGCATCCGTTTTTCAGCCTTGGGGCAATACACGGCCATAAAGTTCAGCGTTTATTGGGGCAAATTGAGAATATTTTTTCTATTCCAACCTTGACTCCTAGTGTAAGGCCCTTGGCGCTGATTTCATCTTTGGCACCAATAGGAATGCTTGATTTGGGTTGAACATTGGCCCTGACTCCTAGTGTGAAGCGGGCCTTAATGTTGCTGATGCAAAGATAATATGTTCATGAAATTAAAACTACTTGGCTTGACTTGGAATAAAACATAATCTTAATTTGAATTGAATCGCAAAAGTCAGTGGGCAATGTTACCGACTTTTTATATAATGCTGACGTTCCTGACATATCTTCAATCAACGACTTCACCCTGCATCACCCAATGAGGATTGTGGAATTTCATGCCCAAAGTGAATGTCAAACCCATAAGTAGCCATGCCTATCCCCTGATCGCTCCCCATCTTTTAACATCTTTCAGTAATCCTTAAAAGTATGGGCTGTGTCCTTTGGCCCGAGCATATTAAACCTCTTGTAACATCACCCATCTCAATACCATTCAGTCGGCTTAACTTCAAACTTCTTTGTGAAAAAATCATCTATTAGAATTTTGATCAGTTTTGGGAGTCAAAAGTTCTCAAAATTCAATCACTTCTGCTTCATTGGTCTGAAATTTGAGAAATGGCAACTGTGCACACCACCTTGTCAAAGGCTTTCTAGCTTTCACAAAAGCAGGGACGGTCAATGGGGAGATAGTTGGCAGGGTTACAGGGTGATCACATCCAAACAAACAAACACTTATTTGAAATATAGATGCCCAACATTTCAGAAACGTGCAATAGCCCACCTCTCCGCAGATGATTGAATAAAGTAGATAGCATCAAGGGTAGGCAGTGGTTCCCTTCTTTTGTTGATGTCCTCTACCACTGTTCCCCCCCCCCCGCCCCAAGAGCACAAAAAGTAGCAGTCTATATTAAACTCAAATTAGTAACCTACCTATTTAACAGTTCAAGCATGAATAACAGATTCCTATTGAAAAAGTTTTTAAAATGCCAATTAACTTTTAAATGTACTATCATCCTAGGGTATTAATTACAATTTTTTTAAAACTAGTTTTCAGCAAATCCAATTTAGATTTTTGACCAGTGATTGATTCATTGTGGGGTTGCCTTTTATTTATTGAAATAAATGCTTTCACAAAACCAATATCAACACTTTTTTGTTTCAATTGTGAATACAAAATGAATCGTGAATGGACATAAGATGTGTCCATGTTGCGAGGGAAAGATGTGTGCACATGATATGCCTTCATCAGTAATCTCTGTCATTTTGCATGAGCAAGAGAGGACCTTTACTGTCATTTCGTCAATTACTAGCACCTGCAAGCACCTTCCCATTTTTGAACTGTTCAAGTTCAAACCTTTTTCATACCCATCTCATGTCCAAGGATATTCCACCTAAAAAAAAGTTTCAGGTGTTTATGTGAAGTTATACTAAAACCATGAAGCTTGAAGGGTAGGCTTTTGTACAAAATAATGAAACCATAGTGACACCCTTTCACAACCTAATATGACATTCTTTGTACAGCTCTGATTTTCAAGGTTGGGATGGAAACTTGTCATTTATTTTAAGCAGAACAGATGAATCAAATCTTGACCCCTCCTTAGAGTTTTGGTAGTTTCTCTACCACTATGTCACAAACTTGGCTTAAAGCCATCATGTTTTGTGACCAAAAGGCACCAAGTCTGACAGTAAATCTCATGCCAACATTTGTAGTTTCAAGTCGCTACTAGATCAAGCTAAAGACATTGGCCCACCTAGCTGTAGGGTAAACCGTTCATCCAAATATGAGCAACCTTTGGCCGTGGTAAGAGAATTTTGTACCCCCCTCCCAAATGATAATTATTCATTTTCTACCTTGGAAAGGCAAACTAATCTTGAAGGTGAAGAATCACTCAATTAAGTTTATTGGCAACTTTGGAGCCTTTTCCTTTTTGAGGGAACAACTCAATATCCTGACCATGCAAATAATTTAATATGACAACAAATTACACCTTCCATTCTGTTGATGCTTCATTTATCTTGACCATATGCAACATTTCAAAAATGCCTGCACATCCACTTCACAAATGTATTCATCATGTCTAGCTTTGAATAAATACTATTTATATATGGTTTTGTCAACACATAACGTTCAAATAGACATATCAGATTTTGCCAAAACAAATGCATTGGTCAACTACAATAATTCTGTTTCATGCAAAAATATTAAACCATCTTGAATTCACTTTAAATTCAAACCTTGAAAATGGAATATCAATATAAAATCTGCTTAAATGCAGCAAAAAGGGTTTTTAGCTTAAATTATTGGAATTCCAAAATGACAATAGGTTTGTGTACAATTTCGAGTGATATGTTTAAGGGAACAATAATCTTTGTGTGAATAACTCCCATTCGCCATTGCTTTTTATCCTTGGTGATGTTTGAACAATTTAAACAAATCATGTTTAATTTTTGTCAAAATCTTCTTCATTCACTTCTTCCTTGGCCATTACATTCTGATAAACATAAACAATACTATTTTAAAGTGTATTTGATCCATTAGCCTATATGTTTACACATAATTTCATGTTAAGAATTTTGTCATTCTACCATGAACTTAACCTCTGTTTTCTTTTGACTATTATATAACTTAGGCTTTTCAATTCAAGAAATACAACATCCTGATCAACTATAATTAATGCATGTTTCAATGATTGATCTAAACTTACGCTATCCAATACAAAATTCTATGATCCTTGATGGCAAATACCATCACCTCTTTGGAAATTGGGTCACAATGAAAAACTGCTATCTTTTTCTTTGTATTTTCATTTGCATGCAACCTATAGTGATCTGTTAAATTTGAAGGTAATTTACAAAAGTGTCACTGTGTATCAATAATCAATCTGATTTGTGGCAAATTGTAATGTCATCAGAAAGGGGGTGTGGTTCAGAATCACATGATAATGTCCCCAAGTCCAATGTCCAATTCATATTGACAATAAGTTGTCAATCCACTTAACATTAATATGTGCATCCTTGATAAGTGTACATGCAAAAGATATTTTCCTTCAAAATGTTAAAACACATCAAAATATGACAAGTACTCAACACAAATGTAATATACATTTTAAATAAATTATCTTTGATCATTTTTTTGTTCTTAATGTGATAGTTCAACACCACACATCATTCACAGGATCTACAATTAGGCCCACACCTTGATAATGAAGAGAAAAATTTGTTCTAGAGAAAAAAGATCCAATGCAATTGGAATGCATCTTATGTTTTTATTAGAAAGTTGTAGAGTAGGGTAAGTGGGCCCACAACCAAATCAAGGTCCATAATTGAACATCCTTCTAGTTCAAGGTAGACCTCATGACCCAAAATTCATTGCTCATAATTGCACAACAAATTGGATATTACCAAAGGTCCAATAGTTGATTATTGGTTTGGAGATTTTGAAGGACAAGTCAGTCATGGGTAATTTGATGTTTGGAATTGGATAATGGGGAAATTTTATCAAGATGAAACTGATTAGCGTGCACAACGTTGTGTTTGGTAATGGGTATATTTGGTCGCTCAAGCCACATTGGTAATAAAGTCATATTGTCATTTTGGGAGGGGATGGACTTATTTGGAGATTTTGGCCATTTAATATAAATGTGTTTGGTAATTGCAAATAATTGTCTAATATTTCTAGCTTTAGTGGTTGTGGAGGAGGGTGTATTGTGTCATGTATAAGGTGTACAGTGACATGTTTTGGGGCATTTAGGGCATTGTTATAAGGTTGGAATGTGTTCTATGGGTTGTTGGTGTCTAGACTAGTGCCTACCAAAAAGTATTGAAACATTTAGGTCATCAAATGCATAGCCATTCAACCCTAGCTTTCTAAGATAATAAGTGTTTGGTACCAATCTATCTACCCTATGCATTGGACAAACAACAACCATGTGTTTAATTAATTTCGTACTAAAATGTTAAGTTTCAAACTTAACTAAACATGGTGAATGCAAGGAAGGTCACTTGGTGGTCATCAAGTACAACTTTTAAAAACTTCAATTTATCAAAACATTAAAAAATAACATAATTTGAACTTAATACAATAAGAGGAATAAAAGGACTAGTGGGCAATAGGTCATTATTACATATGTAATGAACTAAAATTATGTTATTTGCATATATGCAAGTTAGATTACTACCATAGAACATGGGTCCATATCAATATGAAACGAATCAACATAAACATAAAAAATAATAATATAAAAATACTCTTCTTTAGAGCCAAATAACCATTGAATTATATAATAGACCTCTAAATAATAACTAAAGTATGAGACTATTGTTATATAATTATTATTTATCTTGGAGCCCTTGGACCCAAGTCTTGAAAAGGAGTGCAAGTGGCTATCTTCAAGGATGGTTGTGTGTTTTTAAGACCACAATATGCAATGATGATTGGGTCTCTAGAATTGACATCAACAATGGCAAGAATGAAACCTCACATTTATTTAGATTTTCAATTGCTTGAAACCATCCAAGTGTGTTAAACTTTGAGTTGGCAAAGGTTTTGATAACTCAAAAATGTTTTCTAGTAATCCACATATGGACCAAGCTTTAAACATAAGTTTCATCCTTGCACATCCTTAGCCTCCAAAACTCTATGTATTTAAAAAGCCCATCACTAGTAGATTTTCTTTCTCAATTGACTTAGATGCATCATTCCCTTGTGTAGGGTGAAAAGGAATAGAATTTGGAAGTCCAATAAATAGATTCAATTGACCTCAATCATTTGCATGCCATGATTGAATTAGAGATTCCATAGCACTCAATAGGGGGTAGTTTATACTGCATCATAGGCCACCCAATTAAATCCATAAAAAGATGAAATGAATGCATGTCCATATGCCCAACTAAGATTTGTGGCCTATCCTTCAAACATTTTTTGACTCAAATTTTGAATATGGAATTTATTGGATAAGTTGGGGAATGAAAGGATGATCTTGTGAAATCATGAATGTTTTCATCAAGTTAGCAAGAACATAATTATCCTATTTTTTCAATCTATTGAAAGATACATAAAATTTCCATTTATGTTTTGATGGGTGTGCCCAACAACTAAAATCCTTAGTTGCACTTCTTTGAATGTATTTCTTACAATTAGGAAAGATAAGAATGCATGCAAGTGATGATTCTTATTATACTTCACATAGTTGTCCATTTGAAAAAACATCTTGAACTTGGCAATGGTTTAACACCAATGAAGTTTTATAAAGCCTTCAATGTAAGCAACCAATGAAAATTCATCAATGAAAGAATGCATTTTGTGGTTCATGTTCAAACAAAATCATTTGTTCATTAATTAACAATTTCGTTTCTAAGGTTAAAATAAGTTGCAACAACCAGGCAATTGTAAAATTGGGATCATTTGGCCAAAAAATTTGGAATATTTATCAAAGGTTGAAACTCCATGACCATGGGTAATCATTCCATTCGAAGTGATTGGGAATTGACCAAGATTTGAAACCATTATGTTTTTATTACAAGCCTTGGAAAAACAATTTTGAAATAATCCATCTTGTCATGGATGATACAAATGTATTATTCATTGAACTGGATTGGTTTAAATTTCCACATATGAGAAAGTCATCCACGTGATTTACGGTGAATGTTTTGTTTTTGTAATTTCATTTTGTGTTCCTTTGCACCATCACTATTCTTTTCAACTTTTCATATCAAATCCTACATTTTTTCTTGAACAATACATTTGGCAACATTGAACCCTGTTTCCTAACATCAACATTCAAGTGATCATGTTTCCTTCTCAAGCAACTCATAATTGAATGAAAGATTCCCTCAATGCTTAATGATTTGCTAATTTGCAATCTAAAAGAGGATCAATGCAAAAAAAATATGAAAAGATCAACATTTCAAACCTTCAAATTGATGGAACATTTTTGACAATATGTAATTAATGTTTGATTTCAACTTGGTGGCCATTGAGTGGTTCATGACAATACACCATGTATGTTGATTGTGCCAAACTCACAACTTTGTATCAAGCTTCTTCATGAATATCAACCCCCTGAATAATGATAAATTTTATGTTTGTTAACATTAACTCTCAAATGCATTTGATGTGGAATGTTTAGACCATAAACTCTTTTATCTTCAAAAGACATATTCCAAAACTCCTCTTTCACCCATGCAATTTTTTCATGAGGAAAATGTGGACTACAATTCAAAAAACAACAAACAACTCCAATGTTTCAAGTTGATTCCTCATACAACAATCTATCCATCCTTGAAATGGAGACTTTTAAGTTTGACAACTTTGTCTTCCTTTATGGAAGGTATATTGTTTTTTCTTAACACCAATTGATGGTGAAATGTTGGTGATTTTCAACTCCACAAAGACCAAATATTAAAACAAGCATCGCATCTTTTGATTTCCCAAAACCAATTCGCATTTTTTTTATACTAGACATGGAATTACATAAATCAACATTGTCACCAACATTTAATCCCCTAACCATTACTTGGTCTCCATAAATGAATGGATTCACAAAACAAATGTGAATTTGTACAACACTTGAACCAATAATGGCCATTTTAATGACCATTTTGGAACCAACCACTATAAAAATTATTTGATGTAATACCAAAATATATTAGGTCAAAAGTCAAGAGATCTTATTTCCACTTATTTCTTCCAACATGTTTTTGTTCGACAAACCCATGAACAAGCTCAAAATCCATTTGGTGGCCATTCAATGGAATTTTGATCTCCATCAGACACGAAATCCACCTAATGGCTCACCCCCAAATGATATAAGTCAATTGCGAAATAGAAAACCTTTTTATCGAAATCAAAAACTTGTTTGGTGACCATTAAGTTATTTTTAAATCTTCATGAGGTTCAACATAAACCTAATGGCGCCAAGTAGATTTCATGTCTAATAGATGTAGAAATTTTGCAGCGTGGATTATTGTTAGAAATATTATTCGTTTCTAATTCCCAATGGCGATGAATGTATTAAACATTCATCAAAATGATGAATAATATTCTCATCCTCGTAATAGTTAGGTTAGGTTGAATAATGGTGGCTAGGGTTTAGAAATGAAAAACACTTAGAGCTTGGCGACAACTAAGGTTAGGGCTTGGCAGCGGCTAGGGTTAGGGTTTGGTGGTGGTTAGGTTAGGGTTAAGTGGCAGCTACTTTAAGGTTAGGAAATAGTATATAGTGGAGTGTTTTTTAATGATATTTCATTCTCTCCTTTTAAGTTTTTAGTGCACATAGAACCTTGAAGCTTTGTAGTTATTACAAGTCATAGTTTGCATTGTAGCATTTGAAGCATATAACCTTTGTAATGTTTTTAGTTAATTAATACAATTGTTCCATTTCATGATCCTTGAATGTTTCATTTCTTGCTTGATTTCAAGTTATTTCCAATAGGCATACTCAATAAGTGTGTTGAATCAACACATGGTCAATCCTAGCATGGAACATTGGATGGCCATCAAACGAATCTTTCAATATTTGCAAAGTACGTTGCAAATGAAATTATAATTTGGTGCAACACCATCCAAGGAAGTGCTTGGATATTATGATGCAAATTGGGGTGGTGATCTTGAAGATAGGAGGTCCACCACAAGGTTTGTTTTCATGATCGAAGGTGGAGCCATTTCTTGAAGTAGTAAATGACAACATACAATACCATTGTCCACCATGGAGGCGGAGTACATGGCAAGCACGCAAGCCACAAAAGAAGCCATATGGATAACAAAATTAATGATGGATTTAGGATACATGGAGGAGAATAAAGTGATGGTGATTTGATGCGACAATCAAGGTGCGATATCATTGACCAAAAATCCCACTCACCATGCACAAACAAAACATTGATGTCCAACATCATTTTGTTTGAAAACAAGTTGAAAATGGAGAAGTTTGATTTGAATATTGTCCAACGGAACACATGGTGGCGGATGTCCTTGCCAAAACATTATCCAAAGAACGACATTATTATTAAAAACAATTTGAAATCAAGCAAGAAATGAAACATTCAAGGTTCATGAAATGGAACAATTGTATTAGCTAACTAAAAGATTACAAAGGTTATATGCAAACTATGACTTGTAATAAATACAAAACTTGAAGGTGCTATGTGCACTCAAAAACCATGAAAGGAGAAAATGAATGACCACTCAAAAACACTCCACTATATACTATCTCCTAACCCTAAAGTAGCCACCACTTAACCCTAACCTAATCGTCGCCTAACCCTAGCCACCACCAAATCCTAACCCTAGCCATCGCCAAACCCTAACCTTACCCACTGCCAAGCTTTAACCCTAGCCGCCCCCAAGCCTTAAATAATTTTCACTTTAAAACCCTAGCCACCACTATTCAACCTAACTTAACTACTACAAGGATGATAATATTATTCATCATTTTTATGAATGTTTAACACATTCATCACCATTAAGAATTAAAAACGAATAGTATTTCTAACAATCATAAGTTGATAAGCATGTTTGGATTAAAAATTTCATAAAATTGAAATATTATTCAATTACATTATCAAAATGATGAATAATGTTTTCATCCTTGTTGTAATTAGGTTAGGTTGAATAGTGGCGACTAGGGTTTAGAAGTGGAAACTACTTAGGGCTTGGTGACGGCTAAGCTTAGGGCTTGGCGGTGGTTAGGGTTGGGGTTAAGTGGTGGCTACTTTATAATTAGGAGATAGTATATAATGAAATGGTTTTGAGTAGTCTTTCATTCTCTCCTTTCATGGTTTTGAGTGCACATAGAACCTTCAAGCCTTGTTAAATGTTGCAAGCCATAGTTTTGTGATTGTAGCATTTAAAGCATACAACCTTTGTGTTTTTGTTAGTTAATACAATTATTTCATTTCATGAACCTTGAATGTTTCATTTCTTGTTTGTTTTCAAGTTGTTTCCAATAAATAATGAAATCATTTTTCTCTTATATCTCCTTTCTTTGGGCAGTTTTAAGTCACATCATCATGATTCAAAACCAACAAGAATTCGAAATTCAAACTTGCAATGTTCTAGGAATAGTTCATATCCCAAATGCCTTGTTCATCCAAACCATGTAATCATCCTACCCCCTTAACATTACCTCCTTTGTATTTTGGATTCTATCTTCAAAATCTTTATGAAATGACAGAAAATGAAATGAAAGCATTCTGCAACCTTTTAATCATATGTTTTTTATACTATAATCTTTGTACTTTTGACTTGTTTAACAACTAGTGGTTATGTATCCACCTCTAGCTATATAGTTCTGACTTCTTTCTCCACTAAATCAATGTGTGGTTCTATTTTTAGGGGATGTATCTTGGATACCTTTTTTTCTATTGTTGGAAAAGTCCCCACCTACTCTTGTTCTTGAGTCATTTGTGACTTTTTCTCTTCTTGGCCCCCTCATCTGAGGTCTTGTGGTTTTTTTGTCAATACTTCCTCCTCTTGAGTTGTTTTTCCTAGGGTACGTGACTTTTTAGTCTAACCTTCCTCCTCTTTGAGCTATTCCACTAGACCCTACTTTAACCTTTTCATCCTTGTCAAATGCCTTTAGACTTATTGGATTACCATAGACAAAGTCTAGAAAATTCTTTTGATAAACTTCCAACTTGTATTTTAGAATTTTTTCATCAATTCTTTATTGAGCTAGATTCTTCTCCAACTCCTTTGCAAAACACTCTATAATCTCCCACCATTCTTCAAATTTTCTCTCATAATCTTTCATCTTGTTCTTTATCCTCATTAGAATATAATATTGCACCATATGTTCAACCTTTTCTTCACACAAATTGGGTCCATACTCTTCCTCTATTCCTATGTAATCTCCAATTATGCTTACAATCATTACAAATTCCTCTAATACTCATTTTCCTCCACCAACCTTTTTTTTTTCCTGTTTTTACTACCTTTCATTTAAGTTCTTCATAATTCAATAAAAATGCATTCTTCAAATTCACCAATTCCAAATATGTGAAAACATTATCCTTTTCCTTCTTTTCCTTAGTCAATGTGTCCACCTGACTACCCAAAACTTTCTTTTGTTGCTTATAAGGCAACAATGCCTCTAACCACTTTCTTCCAAATTTTTTATGTTATGCTTATATTCCTTTTGGAAATCCTTCCCTTTATCCAATTCCACATGTAAATAGCCTTCTCCTTCTCTTCTGTGACTAATCTATTCTTAACACTACTCACCTCCAAATTCAAATTCCCCATATTCAGACTCACAATTGCCATGGTCTAAGATAATTCAACTACCTTATCTACTTTCATTACTTCTACAACTACCTTTTCCATAGACTTTGGTGTATTTTTATGTGTTGTAGGAGTTTTAGATCCTTATGTAGAAATTCCATTTCCTACACCAATATGCTCCCCTAACCCAAACTCAAATGGTTTCCCTTCTATAGATCATGGTCTACTAATTAGTAGTTGTAATTCTGGAGGTCTAAACATTGTAAAAGAAGGTTGTGTTTCCACTTTCTTTATCTACAGTCTAATAGCTTGAAAACCTATTTGTGTTGTTGCTGCAAATGATGTTGTAAATGTTGAAAATGTTGTGGACTTCTAGTGGTTTCCATCCAGTTTTCATATATGTCCCCATCCAAGTGCAGATGTCCTTCACCCTTTGGAAACCTAATGTCATGTTCCCTTTTAACTTTTTGCCTCTATTCTTTAGTTGTCTCTCCTATGGAGATGTCATATGTGGTACCTCTACATGATCTTTTGTTGCATGTACCACTATTGGCATTACTTACACCATTGTTGGCACTATTTATACCATTGTTGGCATTATAAATGGTGCCACTATACCCTCATTATTTTTTTATGCCCTTACTTTTATGCTTTTATGTTCCCTTTTAATTCATAAACCTAAGGCTTCACCTTCCTCAACTTTCATCTTCCTTTTAAGAGCACTTCTTGGAGATTCTGTTATAGCCTTCTTTCTATTTTCCAATGTTATTTGCATCTCCTCCCTAGTTTTCTTCACCTTAGCCGGTTGTTTATGTGGATTTTCCTTTTGGTGAACAAACAAATATTGAAAGGATTTTGCTAGTACAAATGCAAGCTAATAAGTGTCCTTCTTATCTCCCTTATTTTCCTTGACATACTTATACCACCAATCTAGTTCACTTCATTAACTACTGTATATAATCTATGCCCAATTTACCTTTTGCCCTTTTTTTCACCTTCATTAATGTAATGGCGTGCTTGTTGCTAAAACATTTTTATTTCTTTGATAAATCACAAATATGATTACATGATATCCTATTAAGTATGGCAAACCTAAACTCTTTGCATTCCACTAATTTGTTACATAGTTTATAGGTGTAATTCTACAACTTTGTAATGCATGCAAAGCTAATGACTTATTGACTTGCCCTTTTAGGTCTTCTACATACCCTTTTGTGCATATTCCATAAACATGTACAATCAAGTAGTTGCTAATGACATACACCTTATTTTTATGCCCAAAGTAAATATATGTGCCTTTGATAACGAATGTGTTAAAAAATTATTACATGACATCTAGCATTGGTGCTTCCCAATTCATCAAAAACACAAGAATAAACCTTGTTTTAAAAGCCCAATCTTCTTCCTCACTAATATCCTCCCAATCCTCCATACTCTCAACATGTTTATCATAGTTTTATTTTGTTTATATCCACATGAATCGATTAGGATCGGGAATGTGAATGCTTTTTATCAAAAGTTTAGCTTTGTCCATGATGTCTTCTTTTTGTTGTAACATCTTCTTCATATTGGAAACAACTTGAAAACAAGCAAGAAATGAAAGATTCAAGGTTCATGAAATGGAACAATTGTATTAACTAACAAGAAGATTATAAAGGTTGTATGCTTCAAATGCTATAATCACAAAACTATGTCTTGCAACATCTAGCAAGGCTTGAAGGTTCTATGTGCACTCAAAACCATGAAAGGAGAAAATGAATAATTCACTCACAAACACCATTATACATAGAATTCCTTAACCCTAAAGTAGTTGCCATCTTTAAACCCTAACCCTAAAGTAATTGCCATCTTAACCCAAACCCTAATGTAGCAACCACCTCCAAACCCTAGCCACCACTTAACCCCAAAGTTCACACAACTTCTAAGCCTTAACTATAACTATTAAGGATGCAAACATTATTCATCCTTTTGATGAATGTAAATAATATTCACCAGCTTTGGGGATTAGAATATAATAATAACAACTCATGCATCTTGATCTCCATCGCCCTTAGTTGTGCTATTATCAACAATGGATGGTTGTAGTCATGCCATAATAACATCTCTCTCCCCTATGTCCATGTGCATTGTTTGTGCTTCCATAAATTGTTGCTCCATAGTTTTGTTTTCCTTTGATTCTTCAATGAACACCGGATCCATTGATGTAGCTCCTAGTCCTATTTATGCACTTGCACACCAATGTTTTTTGCTTCTATGCAAAAATTCAATTATAGATGTTCCAGTTTGATCTATATCAAGAATTATTATTTCAGTAAATTATATCTTCTCATTCTACGCTTCTCCTTCTGCACATTTTGAAGATGATGAAGAATGCAACAACACCCTTATAGCCAACAACTAAATATTCAACATTGCTTTACTATTTACTTTCACAACTTTTTTTACACTTCTTTTTTTCTCAAGAATTCCACTTCCTCCTCCTCCTATATTTGTCTATGCTCACTCTTCTACTTTTCCTATTCCTTTTTATATTCCTTATAGTTTTTCAATCGCACTCTCTTCGTTCATGCTTTTGTGATTTCCAAAACTTCGAATACACTCATAACTTTTGGCAACAAATGAAACCAACTTTCAATGGTTACCTCGTTTTTTGTGTCCTTGAACAACCTACCCATTGTTAAAACTACTATTCACTTCTAATTACCAATGTTGATGAATGTTTTAAACATTCATCAAAAGGATAAATATTATTCACATCCTTATAATAGTTAGGTTAGGTCAAATAGCGGTGGCTAGGTTTTGGAGGTGAAGGCTACTTAGGGCTTGGCGAAGGCTAGGGTTAAGGTTTGGTAGTAGTTAAAGTTAGGGTTTGTATTGGAAACAACTTGAAATCAAGCAAGAAATGAAACATTCAAGGTTCATGAAATGGAACAATCGTATTAACTAACTAAAAGATTACAAAAGTTGTATGCTTCAAATGCTATAATGCAAATTATGACTTGTAATAATTACAAGGCTTGAAGGTTTCTATGTGCATTCAAAACCATGAAAGGAGAGAATGAATGACTACTCAAAACCACACCATTATATACTATCTCCTAACCTTAAAGTAGCTGCCACTTAACTTTAGCCTAGTCGCCACCAAATTTTAACCCTAGCCGCTACCAAGCCCTAAGTAGCCTCCACTTCCAAACTCTAGCCACCACTATTCAACCTAACCTAACTACTATAAGCATGTGAATATTATTCATCCTTTTGATGAATGTAAATCACATTCACCAACTTTGGGGATTAGAATCGAATAAGATTTCTAACAGTCCCACTTTATGAGATTTCTAATCCGATCATGTTTATCAACTTATGATGTCGTTCTTTGGATAATGCCTTGGTAAGGACATTCGCCACAATTTGTTCTGTTGGACAATATTCAAATTGAACTTCTCCATTTTCAACTTGTTTTTGAACAAAATGATGTTGGACATCAATGTGTTTTGTTTGTGCACGGTGAGTGGGATTTTTGGTCAATAATATCCCACCTTGATTGTCGCCTTGAATCACCATCACTTTCTTTTCCTCCATCTATCATAAATCCATCATCAATTTTGTTATCCATATGGCTTTTTTTGTGGCTTGCATGTTTGCCATGTATTTCGCCTCTATGGTGGATAATGTTATTGTGGTTGTTGTTTGCTACTTTAAGAAATGGCTCCACCTCTGATCATGAAAACAAACCTTGTGGTGGACCTCCTATCTTCAAGATCACCACCCCAATCCGCATCACAATATCCAAGCACTTCCTTGTATGGTGTTGCACCGAATTGTAATTTCATTTGTAGTACCTTGTATTGAAAATAACTTAAAATCAAACAAAACATGAAACATTCAAGGTTCATGAAATGGAACAATTTTATTAGCTAATTAAAAGATTACAAAGGTTATTTGCTTCAAATGCTACAATGCAAACTATGACTTGTAATAACTACAAAGCTTGAAGGTTCTATGTGCACTCAAAACCATGAAAGGAGATAATGAAAAACCAATCATGTGTTGGTTAATGTGAATAAGCTCCAACCTTATAAATGCATGGAATCTAAAGTTTAGAATCACCACAACAAATGTTAGTGTCTTGGGAATAGAATTATGTGGATTTCAGGTAAATAATTTTAATACGAAGGTGGAAGATGAACCTTGTGACATATAAAAACCACAAATACAGAGTAATGAAGATGAAGAATAGATGAAAGATCATGCAATCAACCCAATATTAATATTGATGAATAACAAATTTGTGAATAATAACTGTAGAAGTGAAGGATTTGGCATCTAGAGACCTGAAGATTATATTCACAGGTTTTAGTTGAATTAGCAGAGGTATTCACTTAGTCATGAAAGGTAATCACATAATCATCAAATTTGGTGGCATAACTAGCAAAAACATTGGTATAATCAATAGATGTATTGCCAAAATTAATAGATAAATGGACAGGAAAAATGTTTGACAAGTTGTGGCCTAACCCTAACCACTACCAAGCCCTGAATAGTTTCCACTTCTGAACCCTAGCCACCACTATTCAACTTAACCTAACTACTACGAGGATGATAATACTATTCATCCTTTTGATGAATGTTTAACACATTCATCACCATTGGGAATTAAAAACGAATAGTATTTCTAACAAAACAAATATATTATTATAACCATAGATTATGTTATTAAGTTGGTGGAAGCAAGAGCATTGAGAATTAATACTATACAAATCACAAACAAAATTTATGTTAAAATATTATTTGTGATTTGTATAGTATTAATTCTCAATGCTCTTGCTTCCACCAACTTAATAGCATAATCTATGGTTATAATAATATATTTGTTTTGTTAGAAATACTATTCGTTTTTAATTCCCAATGGTGATGAATGTGTTAAACATTCATCAAAAGGATGAATAGTATTATCATCCTCGTAGTAGTTAGGTTAAGTTGAATAGTGGCGGCTAGGGTTCAAAACTGAAAATTACTTAGGGCTTGGCGGTAGCTAGGGTTAGGGCTTGGCGGCGGTTAGGGTTTGGTGGTGGCTAGGGTTAGGCAGTGGCTAGGTTACGGTTAAGTGGCGGCTACTTTAGGGTTAGGAGATAATATCTAGTGGAGTGTTTTTGAGTGGTCTTTCATTCTCTCCTTTCATGGTTTTGAGTGCACATAGAACCTTGAAGCTTTGTAGTTATTACAAGTCATAGTTTGCATTGTAGCATTTGAAGCATATAACTTTTGTAATCTCTTAGTTAGTTAATACAATTGTTCCATTTCATGAACCTTAAATGTTTCATTTCTTGCTTGATTTCAAGTTGTTTCCAATAGATGTGAATATGATTGTGGTACTTCAACCAACACATTCACATGTGCCTTTGTATACTTAAATGATTATAGGTGATTTTCTTCAGTCTTTTCAACCACATCAATATTAGTGTTTTATTCCACTTCCCAATCTTCCACTAGTTCATAGTAATCTAAAGATGCAAACTAATGCATAAACCTTAGTTGTATACCCCCTATAACATAACGTTTTCAACTAATCACCAACTTTGGACTTGAGATTTCCTATAGTTAATTAGGTACTGCAAAAATCTTTGCTTTGTCTTGATCTTTTCAACTTTAAACTACATATTGCGATTGAAAAGCATACTACACCTACTCATTTGGGTGAGTAGTTGATTACATTTCTTTTCATGGAGATTGTCGTTTGTAACTATGCCTTCTTTGAAGACCTCCAATCCATATTTAACACCGTACCACTTCTTATGGTAGAAACGACCTATGCCTTGTAGGTCTTTCCTTTATTCTTGGAACTCGCTTGTCAAACATCAAATTCTAATATGGGGTTTCTGTAAGCCCTACATATTCCTCTCCATTTCAAGATTATCTTTTGTTTATCTTCTAGTGACTTAACGATTGCCTCCAAGTCCAACTGTTATTGTAAACTTCGGGTCACCATTTGATTCATTTTATTTCACATCTTTAGGGTCTATAGATGGTTTTGTAGTCTTTACGACATAAACTACTTAGACCTCTAATGTTTTCTAACATACCCTTTTTATTTTTTTTATTTGAAAACAAAACCACTCATCTAATTACACTCCATTATAGTACAATAATATGATTTGTAGAAAACCTTAACATTACTAAAAGTAAAAACAGAAAGAAAATTCCCCACAAAATGGTCACTAAATGGTAGAAGTGAAATTTAATCCTTACAAAATTATTTCACATTATTTGCATTACAATATGCACACATTCATTATTTTTGCCTTAATTTTAAACACATTTGATTTTGTAATTCATTAAAACACCAAATTCATGGTTATTTCATATAACCAAAATCTACATTTCATAGTACAATGTTGAAAAATCTAGAGACAAAATTACAATTTAATACATTACATTTTTGATACTCCACAAAATTCACATAACAATATGGACATGTAAATCATTATAGAAGTTTGTACTTCTCAATTTTATTAAAAAAAACTCCATTCGAATTACTGCAACATTCCATGTTTTCTAGAAATGAAATCAAAATAGCAAAATAAAATCTGTGGTTATCCAAAAAACAAATATGTGATTTTCTACTACAAAGTACTTACAATTATCCTTACTTCCTCAAAATTGTGTGTCTAAGAATCTTCCTCCTCCCCAAATCTTCCCTCTTTAGGTAATCCCAAGTCACATCGTCATGATTCCAAAACCAACAAGAATTCAAAATTCAAAACTACAATGTTCCATGAATAATCCTTGTCCTAAATGTCATGTTCATCCAAATCATGTAATCATCCTACCCCCCTAACATTACATCTTTGGTGCAAAACAAATGGTGTTGCAATTAAGACAAGTTTTTTAATGGACCAAGCTATGGGAAGCACACCAATGATTTCAATGACTTCTATGCAAGCAAAGTTAGGACATGTTTCTAAATTTGGCTCAAGAAGTGATTTAAATGTTTCATTTCAAAAGTGCAACTTTAAGGATGACGAAGAATCAAGAAGTGTTGATCTCCAAGAATAGGTAAAGTGTTGTGATCCTACACCCACTTTAACTTGATTGTAATTCACTTAATGGCAAGTTATTGTTGATTTGTTACATGGGCAAGAGCTAGTTTCATGTAGATTTTTGCACTAGGGTTGATTATCTTGAAGGTTCATTGCAAGATGTGTTGACATCATCACACTAGATATGTTTGAGAAGCTTGAATTCATCAATGTGGCAAAATGGTTTTAAAAAGAAACATTTCTTATTGGTTCTATCTATAGAATCTTTAAATTGATTGTTTAGGGCTTCTTCACCTAAGTGGAATCTTTCTTAAATTAAATTTATTGTGAAAAGATCATATTTTAAACTTTCTTATCTTGTTTTTTTAAATTTTTGCTCCTCTTTTCTTGTCTGGTTTTCTCTTTGCCTATGAAAATGTGACAAGAATTAATAATTCTTTGTCTTATTAATTATTCTCAATTGTGGTGTTTATAGGTGGTATGGTTGAAAACAAAACCCTCTTCTGCATTAGAACATAAGAAGGCTGCAACAATTAGGTAGTTTGACATAAGGATTTTCATGATACATATTATACATGTGCATTTTGTGAGTTTGTGTTTCATTATAATTTATTGAAATGGGACTTGTTGTAGGGCATAGGAGTTGGAAGTAGCTTTGATGGAAATGGTCAAAGAAGATAATCATCACCTACTTTATGCAAAGGTGATGGTTTTTCCACTCAATGACATGTTGAACTTATTTTGTAACTCCACTTATTACTTTTAAGTCATTAAAAACATT
The DNA here is from genome assembly GCA_963921925.1 of Sphagnum tenellum. Classification (NCBI taxonomy): domain Eukaryota; kingdom Viridiplantae; phylum Streptophyta; class Sphagnopsida; order Sphagnales; family Sphagnaceae; genus Sphagnum; species Sphagnum tenellum. The sequence goes on from OY998150.1 coordinate 8,088,136, forward strand.
GAGCTTACCATTCAGTTTCACAAATTTGACATGCATTTATTTGATCTTGGCTCTTTATGTTGGTGAAATGGCTGTTACAAATTGGGCATTGATGTGAGCTTTAAGAACTAACCAATCTAAGGATCCCTTTTGCCATCCTAATCTAGATTTACCAAGAATATCGGTAATTCTATGAAATTGAAAACCTCTGGAATGTCAAAAATCCTTTAACACCAAGAAAATTCAATGACCTAAGAATCTAGGACGTAAAATTTTGCTTATTTGGAAACCAAAGTAGAAGGTGAGTTTCTTTGCAATGTAATTGTGCTAGTCTAAACAGAAAACGCTCATATGTTTCTCACATATGTTCCACAAATCTCTTAGCTACTTTGATAACTAATAACAAACACAACTTGAGGATTGCATTCATCGAACTATATGGTGAGAAACCTCATACCTATTAATGATGATTATTTGTATTAATTTCAATTCGATGCTGAAAATGTATCTTGTCAGATTGTCCACTTAAACTAAGGCCTATGGACATTTCATAATTAGAAATGGCAGAAAATTTGTGGAATGTTGAATATGTATGCATTCAACCAAATATTCATATTGTTTTAAAGCATGTGTTATAAGTAGTGGATGTAACTCCAAAAGCCACAATTGAACAACATAGTCAATATAGATGATTATTGAAGGTGATGCTTGGCAAATGACCTAATGATGATGCATCACTTGATAGTAGGTCTAAACACATTCACGAGCAAGGGTTATGGTTGTAAACTTATTGATAACAAAAAGAACTAGATTTGCAAGTTATTGTGTGTGATAGTTTGATTTTCATAGGAACCAATATAATTGTGTATGTTTGAGACCTTTTTTGTGTGCATATGGCAAATGTGAAAGGTGGAAGTAGTTTGACTCATAAAAGGTAGGAATAAAAGATATGTCAAAACTCAATGTACCCCTTGACATAATTGTAGCATCTAGCATTCTCAAAAAGGTCAACAAAATGGATGCAAAGGTCATTGGCATCTATTGCACCCAACATTTTAAATGTGATGAATGTTATTCTCAGTTGCATGTTCAATGTGCACATGGAGGATATCAAGTTGAGAGAGGAGGTCATGGCCAAGTATCCTTTGGACATAGTCAACATTCAAGCCAACATAAGATTATTGTGATTGGTGGACTAGGGCTACCTATGTAAGCAACTGAGTGCAACCATGGTAAAGATTTAGCAAATGAAGTTGTCGGTGCATCTAGCACAATTTTACTTCAAGTTTTCTAATGGAAAGCCTCATGTTATTATTTGGAGGGGAAATGTGTGTTGGGACCTATACATCTAAATGGTTACATTCTGTTTATGCAAGGTTATTCATGTAGGAAGGAGAATGTGAATTTCAACCTTGAGGATTCAACTATGAAATCTAAGTGGTTTCAAAACATGCAAATTGCAACCACACGAACTCCAAGTTTCTAGTGCCACCATTGTCTTTATATGTGGATCATCTAAGTTATTCAAGTTAAGTACTATTGATTATATTAAAGCAAGAACCCATGTTCAATATATAACATTTTTCAATATTTGAAAAACTTAAGGTGAATATGCTCATTGAATTTTTATTAGCTCAATGGTAGGTAGTTTCCATGTCCATTTTGTGTGTGGTTAACGAGCCATGGTAACCCTAACCCTAGAACATTGTTAATTAAACCCTAAAATGCTAGCCTCAATTCATAATATTTAATTGGGGTCCATTGTTCCCTTTCAATAAAAATATATTTTACAAATTACTTAACATTGCCATGTGGCATGTTTATATTTCCCTTATCTTTAGAAGATGTGGCAAATTGGAAAATTCCATTAAAATAATAATATGACACATGTTAAGATCCTCATTATTGACATATGATGATTGGGATATATATCTCAATTTTTTTAAAAAAATATTCAAATGCCATGATGCTTATAATGAGCGATATGGCACATGTCGATTAACCAAACACAAAAGATGTGACCATTTCTTGGCCATAAGATTTAGAAAATTCTAGACCATCCAATATCATGATCTAGGAAAATTAAACCCTTTAATCAAATGCCACGTTTTTAAATTGGAAACATAGGAATTGGATGGTCCAAATATATTATTAGTTTGTACATAAATTAGTTCCCCAAATATTAGAAACCATGCCATGTGGTAATAACCCATTAATTAATCAAAAAAAGCATGGCCATTCCCCATCCACATGATCAGGGTAAGCTTGATTTTACATTGTCTTGTCACGTGCGACAATCCCAACATGTTGAATCCAACGACCTAGATAAATTTGGAAGGATTTAAGGAAACATAAGTTAAGTATTTCAATAGTTAACATGTGTTTCCACATGGTTGGAAATTGGATCCATCAAAATAGTTGCAACTTATAGTCATAAAATGATGCCCCATATACACAATGTATATATTGGGCCCATCATATGAAACAATATATACTAAATTTAGTCTTCATTTGCCATTTGATGACGTCATCCTGATGTAATGTCTCATGTGACTATTTGTCATTTGCAACTTGTCTTAGGCAACTATTGGATAGTTAGTTGTAAAATGTTTCTTTTGACTAAAAAATAGTCATAGACACTAATTGCAAATCAAGTTTTTCCTTCTCGTGAATGACCATGAAAGTGGAGATTTTTTTAATGATAAACTATTTTGTTTATGTCATGTGTGGGACAAGCATGGTGGCTATGGTGGAAATCATGGGCAATTATTCATTCTATTTCCAAATCACATTGTGTCCACATTCAAATGTTTCATCATCACATGAATAAAACCAAAGTGAAGATTTGTTGTATTCATTAGCAATAGTTATTTACCTAGTGGGATAGAGATGATTGTTCACATGGTTTTTGTTACCTTGTGAAGGTTATGTTTAGACACCACTTGGCAACAACATATGTAGTAATGAATGGCATTGTAACCATGGGTGGAATGAAAGTGTTTGCTTCTATAGATAGGCATTGGGCATCATTCATAAAATGTTTAAAAACACTTTGTATACTTGTAGATCTTTGGATATGTTTATTCTTAGATATTTTGAAAATTGTGAATTGTTTAACCGTAATTGTTGCCAATGTTGTGATTGTTGTCAAGCTTTGTGTGGTTGATATGGTGGAGAAGCTTTGACAAAAGGCATATTATCTTGTGAACATAAAGAAGATGTTGCAATTTTTCTTTTGTATGAAATAACTATCTAGCAATTTTATGTAGAGTTCTATCATTATGTTTTCTCTTGTTTGTTTGGAAAACAAGTTGAACTATCACTAATGTGAATAATATTTCATGGTTTTGATTTTCCTTCCACAATCACTAGAATGAAAAACTTGATAGTTTGTTGAGATGGTAATGAAATTGATGATGGGGGGATTTAATTTTTTAGCTTAATGCATGATGAAGGAGAAATAAAGGTTTGAGGTTGTTATACAAATATTTTCTATATGTCCTTTGTCCCAAATTACATTATTAGTTGATATTTGGTTATAAATGTTGGGATTTTGTGAATCCTTTAATTGATTTTTGATTGGAAAATAATTAAAATGGAATTGGTCTACTAATTCAAGTAAAAATTTGTTCATGGCACTAAATTGGGAAATTTTAAATTATTTTTTCAATGTGAATTTATGAATTTAGTTCCTTTTTACAATGTTTCTTATGCATAAACCTCTTATTAAGATTGATGGATTGTCAAATGTCACACAAATTAAAACACATTTATTGAAAAAATTCAAATATTATATATGAAAAGAAAATCACACCAATTGTGTGTTGACCACCAAAATGAAAATACATCATAAACTATCAATATCACGAATTTTTTCATAAAACCCATGCAAAAATTGTAAAAAATATGTTTGTGCAAAACCCATGGGCTTCAAAAACGTAAAATGAGATGAAAAATATATATGTTCCTTTTATATAAATGACGTGTCTTTTGTAATTGTGATGTTTTGATATGAAATACATATGAAATAGATTTTAACTTAACCCATACAATTATTGTGATATAATTTTGTATAAAATCATGCAAATTTTATGTATTAAACATGAACATTCACATTTGTCATTCAAAAATAATGTATTATCAATTTAAATATGTAAGATATTAAAATGTACAAATGTCATTCATATTAACGATAACAAATAATTCAAATGATATTTGTATGAACCTATGAAAACTAGATTTCACATTAAGTTTGTACAAACCAATGAAACTATAAAAAATTGTGATACAAATGTGACATGGATTTCATTTTAATTTGTTAAAACAACTTATACACCATCAAGTTAATGTTGTAGCATTATTGACTCCAATGACACATTCATGATGAAGTTTTCGTGCAATTTTATACACAAACTCCAGGACTCACATAATAAATTTCCATGATCAATTACTATATATTTCTATGTATTTCTTTTGCATGTAATTAACATTACATATACTCAAACTTGAATAGTGAATAAGATACACAATAATTGTGTGATTAATAATCATGTGAAAATCAATAAATTAACACATAAACCCAAAAAAAATCTGAAATTTGCATGACAATTAGTAACGATTCATTGTGTAGGAAGCTTATGTTGCATATAATGTCTCTTCTATTTGAATGTGTTAAAAATTAATCACAAATATAATATCTGATGTCACTTCCAATTGATTGTGTCAATGAAATGGATTTTATTTTATAAACCGTTTATCCCTATGCTAAAAAGGTAAGGATGAAGTAAACACTTGGGCGAGAACAAGAAGCCCACCAGAAAGGAATGAGCTTTGCAAAGTTGAAAGGCGACGATTCAACCACACCAGAACTGCAAGCTTCCTTGTTGTTTATCTCAATCCAATAATCATGACAACTTCCATGGATGTTTTTAGTGGATTTAAAGAACACACATAAAAGCACATGAAGCAATTCGAAATAGAAAAATGCACGTGCATGTTAGCGTTTCATTGTTTTAAAGCATCAGCACTTTTTTTCTTTGTATTTTCAAGTTGCTCCCCAACCCGAATTTGTCATGTTTGACTCTTTTAGACTTACCTCAGGCTTACCTAAGACTTACCTTTGTTTTACAAGATCTTTTGAAATCCAGAAGGCCATTTCTGGGCTTTCTAGATCTTCCAAGTTGGGCCTTTCGAATTTCGGAAGATCCAATTTTGTGATTAGTCACTTCAATTTTTTTATAAAAATATCATTGTTTTCGCAGGGGAAGGTCGCGCTATGGGATCCTTCTGCATTTTTGACCTCCCTTGACCTACCGGCCTTGGGGATCTCAAATCCAGAAGGCCCCCACAGCGAAGCCTTCTCCTATACTGAAATGTTTATGTGATATATATTTTTTAATTTTTTGGTTGATATTTGGTGGATCCATTAGATATGAGGCGGACTCAACCTTGTAAAAGCTGCTATTCTCACAAAGCCCATGGCTGAGGGCTTCATTGCACACATAAAGGTTGCTACTGCAAAAGAGGAGATCTACGAGGTAAATATTGTTGACATACATATGTATGTACATGGAGTACAATATTGTAAGGTGCAATATTATGTGCCTAAGGACCCTTATGAAATATCAAAAGGGCCATAACATTGGACCTTAGAATAGTTTTGCTTGGCTCATGGTTCAACTGTAGGATGTATTTTTAAATGTGTTAATTTCATCATATGAATATAATGGAAAAGGGCCTCATAGGACCAAAGATTGTACATTTCAAGACAAATGAGTTGGGCCTAAGGCTAAAATCTTTTAAAATTTTGGTTTTGACTCAAAATCTTTTTTCAAACTTTGGCTTATGGTTCAAATCTTATATATAATTACAACATGTGTGTCCGTGCATGCGTGCGTCCGACGACGGTTCCACGTTTTAATGGAGCGGCGGAACCGGCCCGGACGGTCGGATTCCAAAAATGGAAACCGGCCCGGACAGTCGGATTCCGAAAACGGAAACCCAGGTCCTGATGACTGATGCGCCGCGTCGTTCGTGAAGAGCGTCTGTCCGTCCGTCCAGGTCCCGAAATGAGGGGTCTGTCTGTTTCGGGACATGGGGCAGGGGCAGGGGCAGGGGCAGGGGGGAGGGCAGGGCAGGGGAGGGCAGGGGCAGGGGCAAGGGGGGGGAGGGCAGGGGCAGGGGCAGGGGCAGGGGAGGGCAGAGCAGGGCAGGGAGGGCAGGGCAGGTGGGAGGGCAGGGCAGGGGAGGGGCAGGGGCAGGGGCAGGGCAGGGCAGGGCAGGGCAGACAGTAGAGCTTAACAGAGCGATCAGGGTGGCTGGAGTGGCGTAGCCACGGGTTACCCACTACTCGTATTTTTAAAACTTTGATCTTTGGTTGAAATTTGATTTAATGTTAGAATCCTTTTAGGTCTAAGGATAAAATCTATTTGGGCCTAATGGTTAGAATTTATTCAATCATAAGGATTAAGATCTTTTTATTATTTTGCCTTAGGCTTTTTGAAAATTACCATTTTGGCTTGGGGTTAGAATCTTTTAAAACTTGGACCTAGTATTTAGAATCTGTTTTAAGACTTTGGCTTATGGTTTAAATATTCTAAAAACTTTTGATTTGGTTGAAATTTGACCTAAATTAGTTTTTTATAATTTCATTCATTGTTAAAATATTTATTAATATTTTGGTTTTAAAGTAGAATATTTTTAATGTTTAAGCCTAGGGTTAGAATCTTTTTAACATTTAAACTTAAGGTTGAAATGTTTTTAATATTTTGGCTTACCTTTAGAATCCTTTTAGACTTAAAGATAAATCTATTTGGACCTAAAGGTTAGAATCTACTTAGGCTTAAGGATTAGAATATTTTTATTATTTTGATTTACAGTTTTTAAAAATTATCATTTTGGCTTGGGGTTAGAATCTTTTTAGCTCGGGCCTAGCACTTATTCCTCAGGTTAGAATCTTTTATTTGTTTTGATTCAGGATTTAAAAAAAAATTAGCACTGAAGCTTACAATTAAATTTTTAAAAATATTTTGTTTAAGGTTTAAATTGGGCATACTAGAGAATCCTGGAAAACATTTCTCAAGATGCTTGAAAAATATTCATTAGTTTGAGAATCTTTATTCTGCCAGATATATTTTCTGGGCATATTTTATTAGTTGAAAGTTTTTCACTTTTACTCAAAAATTTGGGAATTCAACAAATCCTATGCTCGAAAATATTCATGAGCTTTTTTTTTCTAAGATTCTGGGAAAAATTTCGGGGAATTTTGGAAATTTTAGCCTGCTTGCGAAAGTTAGACATGCTGTTTTTTTTTTCATTTCTGCCCAAAAAAATTGGGTACTCGGAAAAATCCCAGTGCATTAAATTTTTTGGCATTTGGGAATTCATATTCTGCTCAATATTTATGGGCACCTTATAAATGTTGAAGATAGTTTTCATTTATGCCAAAAAAAATTGGCACTCTAAAAATATCTTCATACTTTAAAAACAAATTAGACAGTTTAAAAACAATTGCTCGATAATTCCGGGCAGATTATCAAGGCAAAAACTTTCTTTGATCACTGCCCATCATCCCGAGTGCTCTCTTGCATGAATGTCAGTATGTGAGGTAGACCAACATTAGGGTAAAACTACGTATCACCAATACCCTATCATTGAACATTTCTTTAAATTTTCATCATCAGTGAGTCATTTTGAGTGATTTAAAATGTTAAGGGAGTGCTACCTCAAGCTATAGAAATCGTCTTTGAAATGCAAATGAGTAATGAAAAAATAATAAGAAGAAAAATAAGCTTTCTAATTTACAAAATACATTTTTTCTTTTTTCCTTTGCTATTTGGACTCCTTTTTTTCGCAGCTTCTAACTTTCTTATTTTTTATTCATTTTAAATGATTTTAAATGTTCTAAGAGCACCACCTTCAGTTCTACAAATAATCTTTGAACTGTAATAACAACAGAGCATCATACAAGGATTTTTTTGGGTGTTCAAGAACTAGCTTTCTAGTGTTTTGTGGTTTGTTTTTTTAGTTTTTGACCCCCTTTACTTTGGGGGGCTCTAACTTTCTCATTTCTAATCTGTTTTTGACAATTTTGTGTGCATCAGATGCACCAAAAGCAAGCGTTCAAATTTTATTTGGACACCAGATACAACGAAACCCTCTCCTTCGATTCAGCTTGTTCTGGGTGCTTAAGTGTTCGGTCAAATGTCTTGCTTCTTTAGAACAAATGTTTTGCACACACAAGACAAATGTCTTGCACCTTTGAAACAAATGTCTCACACCCTTAAGACAAATGTGTTGCTCCCTTAAGCCAAATGTCATGCACTCTCAAAGTAAATGTCTCACATTCTTAAGTCAAATGTCTTACACCTTTCAAACAATGACCTCATGCCAAATTGTAATAACCCCAAGCCATTGGATCGAGAATTTCTATATATTTGATGCAAATATACATTTAAAATAATAATACACATATATTGGTTTAATGTTACAATTCATGCCAAAAGACTTTATCCCAAGACAAAAAATAATTTTGTATATGCTTATTAGCTTAGAGTATTTTTAAAAATTGGGCATACTGGCTTAAGGTTGGAATATATTTTTGGAATATGGTCTAAAGTTAAATTATTTTGGAACTTTAGCCTTGGATTAGAATTTTGTTAACACATTGGCCTATGGTTGAAACAATTTTTAACAATTTAGCTTGAGGTTGGAGTCATGTACCCGTATGGCCCTTTTGATATTCCGTAGACCCCTCCCTCCCTCGTTCTTCGTCTTCTTGTGCAAAGCTGATGCTGCAGCTCCATCATGAAGTCGTGTTGCAAACAAACTAGTATCACCTGTTAAAAATGTCCAGAACTTTAAAGCCAAAGTTTCTTCACGGCAGGAAATTTTCATGGCATCTTGGGATCCAATCCATTACAGTAGGTGCTCGAGGCGATTGGAATTCATCATGATTCTTGCAGTTGAAACTGAGGAATTTCTTCCACTTGCAATGCTCGACATTCCTTCCAGAGAGTGTTTGGATCTGCCGGAGTTCCTGATGTAGTTTAAGACAGCCAACCACAAGGAAAACTGTAAGTCGTGTTTGTTGTTGTGTATTGGAAAAAAAGCTTCCAGGCTATTATTATTGAACCATGGAATGGATCCTGGAGCATCATCATGCGTTGTTGTTGTTGTTGTTGATTATCATTTTCCTGCAGATCGGATCGCTGCTTGCCTGTTCAGAGGCTCTTTGTTGCCACACTCTGGATTTGTCACACTCATGAAGCAGTTGTTGTTGAGGCTCCTTCAAGGCCGTTCTTTCTTGCCGTTTGTTTTGGGAGGGAGAGACAACAGGATTTGATGGATTCCTGATCGTGTGTGGTATTTCATGATGCGTAGTATAGTGTATTGTTCTTAGAAATGTCTTCTGCTTCTTCTCTCTGTGGAGTGTTTTTGCAACTGCAGCTAATATTGGTTTGTAGAAGAAGCCTCCAAGATCTGGATGCGTATTTGCCCGTGCATACTTACGGCCGGCGTGTGGAATGGAAAACTGGCGGCTGCTGCATCGAGAGAAACTGTTACGAGCTTGTGATTAGGAGTGAGAGAGCGTGCCGTAACGACCACTGCTGCCGCCGCCCACCCGGATTTCTCCCTAATAGCCTCCTGCTACTTACCCGACCGTCCGTGCCGCATTTCTTCAGTGTTCGAAAAATTCGTTGCGGAGCTAGCTCTAGTTTGCTGCTGTTTTCGATTCTCTCGACCGTATCTGCGGGCGGGGTGCTGCAGGTAAATAAGTAAATGGTCGGTGTACAGGGAGGGAGCGAGCGACCTTCCTTCGCGGGTGGAACGGTAGCGGCAGTTATCGCACACACGACGAGTGGACAGATAGATGTTTTTGCAAACCTCGTTATCGCTCTTTCAAATCTTTGTCTTCTTAACACACAGAAAGAGGGAAGGAAGGATGAAAGAAAACATGCTCATTATTAGCAGAAGAGACTAATTATGAAGAAGAAGAAGAGCTTCTTCGATTGTGGAATTAGAGGTGTGTTGATGAATTGTGGATAAGAAGAGATTAGTTCAGATCCAAGTGCTAAACGGAAGAGCAGAAGAAGATCCAACATTTCTCCGGAACTTTTGTCTTTTGTGTCTTTGTCAAAGTAAGAACTTATCTTGTTAGTTGCTTTATTGCGTTGGAGAGAGACACACACACAGAGACAGAGACAGAGACAGAGAAGCATGCGAGGAGGAACGCGAGGTACAGTAAACGAGAAGCGACGAGAAGAAGAACACAGCAGACGGTGAATGACATAACGGAGTCGTGGCCATGGCTATAGCTATGGCTTTCACGCACTCCTGCTGCACGACGTCCGCGCTTGCCGCCGGTGGTGCTCCATTCTCCCTGCGATGCTGCTCCTCTCCCAGACGCGAGTTCTCTGTGGTTCAGGTTGCCGCCGGCTTCTTCTCCAGAAGTCTCATTCACGGCTTCCCCGTGCTGGTTCCACGTATGTCACAAAACGACTCCCACGGCGCTGTTTGTGTGCGTGCGTGCGTTTGTTCTCGTGTTCTGATTCCCGTTTGTATATATTACTATCTCGTGTTTTTTCTATGTGCAATCCTCAGAAGAAGATGAGGGAAGGGAATGGCGTATTGTTGTTGTTTTTGTAAACAAAGCCCCTGAGGAGGTTTATTTAGTTTTTCTATTGTTGGAGTTTGTAGATTGCGAAGACGGCAAAAAACGACATCCTCTTCGCCGTTCCTCCTCCTCCTGCTGTCGTCGTCGCTCTCTTGTCCATTCATCGAAGACGATGACTATGACAAGCGTGCAAAGGCGACTAATAGCGTTACTGGCCTTGGCTGGCGTATCTTTTACTTTCTTTCCCTGGACCTATTTGGATGGTTGGGCTTCTTCCTACCTGCTCTTTTTGTGGTTGCACGACTAGAACTGTAATTCATTGTCTAGAAGAAGAAGAAGCTCTGGCGACCCCTGTATATATTGCAATAAAAGAGATTCATGCCAACTCAAGGCCATCTGAGCTCTTTCTCTGCCTACTACGATCAGGGACCTTAAAACTCTTGTTTTGGGCAATGTAAAGATGTAGCTCCTTCACTGGTATGCGGAAGCAGTGGCTTCATGCCTAATATGGTCACCACTGCATGAGAAAAACTCATGCAAAATGGCCACAGATTTCCCAATCACCACTGACTGATTCTACTCAACTGATTTATTGACAGTTGGGTGTTTGCAGGAACACAGAGCTTTTCTTTTCCTGGAGTCCGAAGGTTGTTGCAACCCAAGGCTGGCAGTAGTAACATAGAAAAGGCAGCTGCTGCACAAACAATGACAATCAAAGACAGTGTTGTTGAATGGGCCAAGAGTGACAACCGTCGCTTACTGCATGTTGTGTACCGAGTTGGAGACCTTGACAAAACTATCAAGTAAGGGGGGCACTTTCACCAACCCTAATGTGCTCAAATCACTAAGTGTATACCCCATACGGCCCATTCATAAAGCATCTCTAAATCTCAAGTAGATTTTGGAGGCTTGTTTAATTGACTTCAGCTTTGATGCAAGAATGTCTTTTACAACTGTCACTTCTCCTTCAATTCATAGTTGTTACATACTTGAACAGTTTCTCTATGATATAGGAGACCATTGGAAGGGAGACATTTGAAATGGATATGCGTACCAGCCTTACCCAATCTGAAACTTGTGTTTTCATAGGAGTTGTCTGATACCATATTCATACAATGTTGAGTTTTCTGCTTTATCCAAAACCCATTTATTGTGGTTATCATCTCAGATCCCCGCCCCTTCTTAGCTGGGTTCTGTGTCAAGTCTTATAGTGCTTAGATGTATGTGTCTGGGATCTGCAGGTTTTACACAGAATGCTTGGGAATGAAGCTGCTGAGGAAAAGGGATATTCCAGAGGAGAAATACACAAATGCATTTCTTGGTTATGGTCCTGAGGATTCACACTTTGTTGTGGAACTGACATACAGTAAGCTGCTTAAATTTAATGCTTGAATTTTCTTTCACTCTATTCAGGCTGACATTCAGTGCTGCACATTCCAGCAGAATGCAGTACTTGTCATTGAGCTTTATCGGTGTCTTGACAGACTATGGAGTGGACAAGTATGACATTGGCACAGGATTTGGTCACTTTGGAATTGCCGTGGAGGATGTAAGTTTATCTTGAGCCCACTGGATTGCCACAATTATTGTGTTGCCCAGTTGCCTGCCTACACATTCCATGCTTTCTGTATGTGCACAGGTGCAGAAGGTTGTGGATATTGTCAAAGCAAAAGGCGGCAAAGTTTCACGGGAGCCAGGTCCTGTGAAGGGTGGAAAGTCTATCATTGCCTTTGTTGAAGATCCTGATGGTTACAAGTTTGAGCTCATTCAGAGAGGTCCTACACCAGAACCATTTTGCCAGGTCATGCTTCGTGTTGGTGACCTTGAGCGTGCAGTTACTTTTTATGAGAAGGTATGCTTGAACATATGGCAGGGTCCTTGTCATTGCCATGCACAAATTCAAATTTGGGCTTTATTTTGGATTTTATTGTCTACAAAGCTGCTCTGCACCTGATAAGTCAATTTTGGTGTGTGTTTTCTGAGTCAGGCCTTTGGAATGAAGTTGTTGAGGATGAGGGATAATCCTGAACAGAAGGTATGTCCTATGGAGCTTAGAATGGCTTACAAGTCTCACTTGTTGCAATCTGCAGTACCAGTTCCTCTACAAGCTGGGTGCTTCAACTCCAGAGAAAGTATATAGACATGCTTTGAAGCCAGTATCAATTTTCCTTTTAAGAGACACCTTATCATGGGGTGTCTGCTCAAATCTTTTCATGTTGACTCAAATTGTAAGTATGGAGAAATTATCGGTACTAATGAAGATATTCTAAGAGATTTTGTGTATGTCTCTGCAGTACACACTTGCAATGGTGGGCTATGGTGAGGAAGAGCAAAAGATAACAGTCTTGGAGCTGACTTACAACTATGGTGTTACTGAATATACTAAGGGCAATGGCTACGCACAGGTGAGATGTTGAATATGATGCTTTTTAAGGATGGCTGGGTTATGTGCATATTTCCCAGTTGTAAATAAGTAATGAACCAGCAACAATTCTCCAGAATATCATCATTGGATCAACTGGATGGATTTAAGAGTGTGACTACTTGCATGCTTGTTTTCAGAAGTTAGGGTATCTCGTGAAGAATTTTTTCATGAGATTTTTTAAGATTGTGGGACATCTTCTGTAGTTAACTAATTGAATACTAGGATATGGTCTTTTTGGACTGTGGTCAAACCTATGTTCTGGAGATGAGGGCAAGTTGATACGTAGCAGATGTATTCTGGGTTTTCAGAGGTGGGATTGTTGCTCTTCTTTTGATTTGCTACCTGTATGATGAATATTAGGGAGATAATGTCCTCATTAAATCAGTTAGTTTTGTTTCACAGATTGCTGTTGGCACTGATGATGTATATAAGACAGCAGCTGCTGTCAGGGAGGCAGGGGGAACAATAGTCCGTGAACCTGGTCCCCTTCCCATTCTCAACACTAAAATTGCAGCTTGCCTTGACCCAGATGGTTGGAAATCAGTAAGTGGAATCTTTCACATACATGGAAAGGCCTTGTTGTTTCTTCTTTCTTCTGACTGGTTCTTGTCGTTCTCTTTGAATGGACGATTTCATCTCCACATATTGAATAGCTGGCAATGGTGACACTGGAACAAGTTTCATGGGAACCCTAGGGCATTGCATCTCAAATCAGTACATTGTAGGACTCAAGGAATGAGCCCCTTAGTCAAACCTTGCATGTAGTCTTGTTATGGTCCTCTAAAGCAGAACATTTGTGGTACATAAAAGTTCTTCATAAATGTCAAGAACTGCCCAACACTCGTTGAAACAACAGCCGACTAACCTAACTAACTGATTTTGTCGTGATCAGTGAGAGTTGTCATGAGAAATAGTGGTGAAGTGTGCTTTTTGTAAGAATATGCTTCTGAACCTTGGATACCTGGCATGTGCAGGTTTTTGTTGATAATGTTGACCTTGCTAAAGAGCTGGAGTAAGAAGATTCTCAGATTTGAGCAAAAATTCAGCTCTTTGATCTTGGAGTTGACTGTCATTGAGTTGGATCTCCAAATCACACATTTGTGTGAGCAAAAACCCATACCCTTGTGTCCATCTGCAATTTCTTGAAATGCCTTTCAACAAGGAACTGTGAAGGTCATGTTAGAACTTTAAGAGAGAGCGCATGATGCTAGTTCAGCAGGACTAGTGTGGATGTACGCTATGGCTAAATCTTCTGTAGTGTTCTTTAACCTTTGTCATTAAAGATATATAATAAAATTATCTATAAAGTAAGGAAAACAACACTAGAACCCTGAGTTTGAAAATAAGTAGGGTGAAATTCAAAAAAAATAAAACCTACCCAAAAAAAAGAAAAACGTTAGCATTCAAGGGTGGGGACCTCAGTTTTTGTGGTGAACTCAGTTGCACCCTGCCTTTCCTTTTTCTTTAGCGCCTCTACTGTTGCTGCATATGTTTTCACTGCTCCTACTTGTAAAACTACTATAATTAGTCTTGAACCTTGTGCATTAAATGCTGATTTTTCAGCATTCCATTCCCAGATTTAATAAAAATTTCTTACTTTATGGAGGGTTTGGGGTGAACAGGAGGCCCAAAGATATGGGGACTTTACAAATAATTTTAGTATTTACATTTACACATCCCCAAACATTTGCACAGGGCCATGTAAGTGTATTTGACAAATATTTACACTGGCCTCATGTAAGTGTAAGTGGAAAAATATATATATACTAGTGGGTGCCTATGGCCGAAGGCCACTGTGAAGTTTTATTATTTTTTCTTATTTTTTACTCTTTATTTGGTTTATTCATTTTTGGAATTTTTTTTCTTTTAAAATTATTTTATTGTATTTCCCTTTCCTTGTTTCATTTGTTTCCATTCCTTTTTTATAGTTTTTGCGTTTTTACTTTTTTTTTGGTTTATGTTTGTTTCACGTTTTTATTTTTTCTATTCTTATTTTGTTTATCTTCATTTTTTTCATTTTTATTTATTTATTTATTTCGTTTCTATTTTCTTTTTCAAAAAGATTATAGTTTTTTTAGTATGTTTTATAATGAAAATAATTTTAAAAATTTGTATTTTTGTTTAATGGGTGCCCGTGGCCAAAGGCTACTGTGAAGTCCCCCGTGGGTGCCTATGACCTTCGGCCACTGTGAAGTTTTATAAGTTTTTTGTCTGCCTTGCCCTGCCTTGTTTCGAATTGGCGCTGCTAGAAGATAACGGCCAAGAAAATAACGGCTAGTAACTGAAAATGTCTGGCCGCCCTGCCCTGCCCTTGCCCTGCCCTGTTTGTCAGACAAACAGACAGACATTGTAGCTTTAATATATTAGACTAGTGGGTGCTCGTGGCCGAAGGCCACTGTGAAATCCCCCGTGGGTGCCTGTAACCTTCGGCCACTGTTTTTAATTTTTTCTTATTTTTTACTTTTTATTTTTTACTGCCCTGGACGCCTTGCCCTGCCCCGCCCTGCCTTGCCCCGCCTTGCCCTGCCCCTACCCTTGCCCCTGCCCTGCCCTATTTCAAATTTTCCTTTTGTTGCCAGGGACAAGAGGAGGAAGTTACACAAGAACGGCAGTATTTTTTTTTTCCTTTTGCTGCCAGGGACAGGAGGAGGAAGTTACATGGGTTTTTTTTGGGATATGGGTTTTAGGACCTGGACGAACAGACAGATGGACAGACATGTTGCCTTTATATATAAGATACACTGCAACAAGATAAGTGTAACTGTGAAAAATTTGGACATGCAAAGTAAATGATTTACAATTACACGGGATTTACATGTTGTATATATGTCTACAGGCACTTACATGCCCAACACTGGAGTAAACTAACCTTTGTCTGAAAGATTAAATAGTATGATGGTGTTACTTTAACCCTCTGTGTACAGGGGTTTTCCAAACTATGCAAAAAGTTTGAGTAGCTTGGGGAAATTTAGGATTTTTTTTCATACCACCCCAAAAACTTAGAGAATTCATGATAAATATTTTACCATGTGGATGGCATTTTAACCTTTTGAAATTCAAGGCATTGAACTAACCTCTTTATTCCACCTTAACTTGATCCTGAATCACAAATATCTTCAATGAGCACTGTCTAGATGCAAGTGTGGACTTTCTTACCATTAGAATACTAAGAAAATTATTTTCTTAAAAATCCAGTAATTATTGAATATTATATAAAAGTTCTTTTGAGTTCTTGACCAATTTACAGTCAATAGTTCATATTATAATTTTCATTAAGAAATGCATAAAATGATGCAATTGATTTCAAATGTTTTATAAAAAAACGTCATGCTTCCTTTCATGTAATTACATGTTCATTAAGTCAATTTAATCAAAAATATATCATTAAAAAAATTTCAAAGTCTTCACACTTTGAGAGTGGCACATTGTCTGAAATTGCACTGTTTTTACCATAGGGTTTAACTGGTTTGAAGTTTACTTAAAAGAAAGCAGTGCTCCTACTCAATGCTAGAAAGTACACTCATGACATAAATTTTGACTCTCTCTTGTGCTATGACTGGTTCAAAATTCATGTGAGACAACAAAACATGCAAGAAAAAACAAACAATAAAACAAAACAAGTAAAATTATGCAAGATGTAGTAAGAGAAGCTTGGACAAAGCTTGTTAGGGGGTATTTTGCAATGTTGGGCACTTATTAATGTTATTCATAATCATTTGCTTCAGTTCTTAATTTTTTAAATTTAATAATCAAATTGGCTCTCATATTTTAAAAAATAAAAACTCATATCTTGTCTAATTCTTTCACAACCTGTTTTTAACTCATTAAAATTAGTCAATTATATTAAGCTGATTTTTTTATCTTCACCTTCTGATTTTAGAATTAATATCTTTAAATATTTATTCAAATTTTCATAGCTCAAAACTAAAGCTCTAATATCTAAACAAAAATATATGATCACATTTCAAAGATATATAAGGCAAAAAATGTAATTAGTTTTCTTTCAATTCATATTGTTCAAATGAGTCTTCAAACTACCTAACTCTTATCCTAAGTTTAATCCAAAATCTATCAAATTATCAAATTATTAAGAGCCTTGCAACAACTCACCCTTGCATCATTTGGTTAATTCTTACTCAAAACAAATAATAATTTAAGACTATCTAATTGTAAGCAACATTTCAAATTGACGATACTTATAGCAAGGATAAAAAAATTCTTAGTTTGAAGTTGAAAACCTACAATCTCTAATATTTGTCTAACCAAAATGCCAACAACTAAAAACATTGTTTCATGTTTCCTCCACCACTCCAAATGGGCATTTTGATATTTTTTACATCCACTTGACATTTACAAAATATCAATAATTTTCAATTAATAAACGTTTTTACAAGTTCGTTAATGCCAACCACCATTTCAAAAATGTCCAAGTTCATATCTTCATCAATTTTACAAACAAGGGAACTTTTAGCCCTAGACAATGGATGCAAATGATGATAAAACTTCAAAAGCATAGGAAACAAGGATTTTTTACCATATTTTTCAACTATAACCACTCCATGTTCACAATTAATAAAAATAAATCTCAAACTTTTGAATCTTGGATCTAAGATCAAAGTTGGCACATTATTAGTTATTCTTTACTCATATATTTTCAAGAAATAAAAGAGAGAGTCAATCACCCCAATGATCTCCTTATTCATGTTTTTTGCAAAATTCTTAACTCAATAGTTAAGCCAAAATCGTCGTTATCAATCAAAGCATCCAATAAATGGAGACGTTTCATTTCTTCCTTTAACTCATAAATATGATTACATTCAAAGCATCAATCAACCAATGGCTCTTGAACTAATTTAAGATACAAGTAGTGACAACAAGAACCAAATTTTTGTTATGATATGTGATATATGGCATGTGAATGGAGGGGGCACATGGCTAGTTTGCTTACTGTAACAAGGGGCAATGGCTCCTTGAAATTGGAAGGCTTCCTAAAACATGATCACTTTGTTTGCCAACCTGCACATTCACATATTAATCAAAAAACAACATTTTGGAATACAAATATTCCAAACATTAAAAGGGAAAGAAATTCAAAACAAAGCAACTTGCATTTTACACTCTTGTATACACATAAAATAAGAAAAATATATATTCACAATGATGAAGGAATATATTTTCACACATTGAAACTTGCATACCTCTTTGCAAAAACAATATAGAAAGTTCTATCCAATGGCAAATGCAACAAATGAACATTGTAAAGAAAAAGCAAGGGCATATGCACACCATATTCAAGAATCCAAGTTTGTAAATTACTATTGGAAGCACTTTACAACATGAACTTAAACAAAAGGTCTCCAAAATTTGGATTGGTGGGAATACTTTACAAGGTATCTCAACAAATTAGAGTAAAGGACACCATCAAGGAGCTTCAAAATGATATGGCATGACATTTAGACATCATGATGCACCAACTTGATGTCTATGACCAACAAAAAATTAGTATTACCTTCAAAAGACATAACACCATTCCAATAAACATCATACATTCTACGACATCCACCATGGCCAATTCAATACATGTCCAAATATCTTGGTTTTCAAACAACATCAAAAAAAGTTAACAAACATTTTTTTGTGGAAAAAGAATGGTTTTAAACAATTTAAAAAGCCCTAAGAAACTTTTTTTTTTAAATGCATGAATCAAAGGAAGGTGAATACCAAATCATTTGATCCTAATTTATACTCTTTGGAAACTTCAAATTGCCCACTTCCAAGGTCCACTACATATACAATAAACAAATAGCCATGATAAACAATCATAGTTTTGTTAGCAACAAAGTGTAATATATTCAATTTACTTGCAACTTTTCTTTTGTTGTAAAAAGTTATGTTCTTCACCTCACAAAACCCTTGAACCAATCTTAAATCAATGAAATTTTAAGGTCAAAAATAATACTAACAAACAAGCCCAAATTAAAAGACTACCAACTATTAACGTTGTAAACTTGTGGATCCGTCATTCAACATTTTTTCTATCTTTGTCTCTTTATAGAATTCAATAGGGTTTGTCCCACAAACCGTAACCCCAATCCCACAAAAAAAACTCATACAAAATTTCATAAAAGAAAAAATTGATTGGTGTCTCGCACATACACACACTCCAACCACATTGAAAATCCATAGAAACAAGATGTATTAGTTCCTTTTATTTTCCATGTAATGATTATTACTCATTCTATACCTAAAAAGGAAAGGTACAATACTCCAACTTGTGAAGCAAAAAATAAACAAATAAATAATTAAGTGGGAAAAAGATGGCATCACATGGAAGTCAAAACTATTGATGGAATCAAAGTTTTCTTTGTCCACAAACGCAAACCACATGTGCAGGTACTATTGTCTTTCATGTTGCTTGTTAATGCTTCTAAAGAGCTTGCACACTCACCGCTCTTTTTACAAATAAATAAATCAAGCAAATATAATGTGTGCGTATTTTGTGCAAAGGATTTTGCTTACATGAAATTTTGCATAACCTTAAAGCCCATTTCTTCAAAACAACACCCCACTCCCAAGCCCAAAAAACAAAAAGCAAAAAGAAATTAACATTCCACCCCAAAATATTTAATAACATTATAAGAAAGTTTTTTTTTAAAAAAAATTTGACATCAAATAAGTTGGCAAATGTTTCCAAAAATTAGCAAATTTACTTGAATTTACACTAGGAAAAAAAAATCAACAACAAATTTTGTTGAAAAAAAAAACTAATTATAATAGAACAATTGTTCAATTTTTCAAGTTGCTCCCTAGAAGTAAACTTTTTGCAATTCATATGTTTTTAGTTTTTTCGGGGAATAAATAAATAGAAAAGAAAATAATAGGCAATCAATTTTCATTTAACATATTCTAATATAATTCTATTATGACAAGAAATTGTGATTAAAAAAACAAATAAATGATTTATACCTTAAAAAAAATTTACGAGATTGTTAAATTAGAAAATGATGATTTATAAAATTTTATTGGGTGGGGGGGGGGGGGGGGGGCATTGCAAAAAAATCCAAAGGAAAAATGGTATTTTAAAAAGCATTTTTTCTAAAAGGGGAAATTGAATAGATAGATGACGTTTGGAATTTGAAACTTACCTAAAACATAGTAGGTTGGTAAATACCACCAAATGTAAACCAATAATGTGCAAAAGACATTAAACCCTAGTGGGAGCATAATTAAACCCACAACCAAGTCTAAAGATCTCAATTGGGACCTCAAATAAAGATGATTGAGGTGACCTCACCACCACCCAAAAGCTTTGGAAATCTCATAGAGACTCCTCCTCAAAAAATGGAGACTAAAGCCAAGGTATCCCAAAATATTTATATATTTTAAAATTTTAATGCCACATCATTTGCCAAGTCATAATTTGTACCCTTTTTTGTGGATGGGATGTTCGTTAATTGTTCAATTTTTGGCCATTTACCATTTAGGTGTGAATGGGATGTTAATTTATTGTTCAAGTTTTCGCCTTTCGTGATTTAGGTGTGAATCTAGCATTAAGGAGTAATAGTAAAATGTGGCCTCTTTTCTAGGAAGGATATTCAATGATGGAAGAGGAAATTTCTATGAGTGTTTTATGAAAAAATAAAAAACAAGGTTAGAGTTTAAGAATCCCCCTCCATAAATTTCCCATTCTTCCTCTTAGAGACCTTGGAAACATTAGTTAAAGGTACTAAGTAAATGCAAGGGATCTCCATGCCAAAACCATGCAATAGTTCATCAAATCATTACTTTCACCTTCTAAACATGATAGTTTAATTAAAAAGGTACATGCATAAAGTAAAATTTAAAAGGTTTGAAAGGAATACCATAGAGGTAATGTTCCTTGGTGGAAGGTCAATATTCCTTGACATTTCCCCCAACAAAGGTTGTTGTCCATGTACTATCATATGTTCCTCATGAACCTACATAATTCAGTTGCATTAAATATTAACACAATTCTAGCACATACATAGGTTCAAACTTGGGTGGAAGATGTGTGATTGACCTAACTAAAATTAACATTTGTATTATGAAGCAATACTAACTTTTGGACAAATTATCTTGTTGAATGTAGGACAATAACAAAAGGTTGTTGATGGATTGATATTTTTTTAGTAAGGTGGAAGGGATGCTAAATTGGAAAGGGGCAATGGATCAAAACCAAGATGAAATCGATCAAAAGCTACATGAAACCATGGCTTCAATTAGCCAATTACAATCTTGCATGAACAAATTGATTGCCATGCACAAGGCTATGGCAAAAAAACTCAAGGTCATTATGTTTGTGGATGGCAACTTGGTTTCATTGGAGTCAATCCATAATAGTGAGGTACAACAAGGTCAACAACACCAATTGGAGTGTTGCAGGATGATGGTGGGGATGGGAAATTGGTAAGGAGTGAATTTCTATAAAAAAAACAATCATACCACATGCACATGTTAGGATGATGGGAGATATTACTAATGTACAACATGTGGGAAGAAGTGGTGGTGCATAATGTATTCCAAAAAATCATTCAAAACCCCTTGGGCTTGTGGATAGTGCAAGTAGCAATCATTGTTGGGACAAGCTTGTTAACCTCAAAAGGTAAGACCATTCATAAAATTATATTGAATAACATTCCATGTATATGTGTCTTTATTATTACATCTTATTGACTTTTATTAGAATATGCATACAAGAGCAAAAGACCAATCTATTAACCAAAAATAAATGACCAAATGTTGCAACAAAAAGCTCCTAGCCAAAACCAACTTAGGTAATTCATTTCATTTTTGCTTATTATGTATTTGTTGGATATGTTTTGAATTTTTCATGCAATTAAGGTCAATTGCAATGCATGATAGGTAGTTATCATATGTGGATTGAAAGTCGTGTTTATAGCAATTTCAAGATTGCAATGAAGATTGTTTATTTTTAAATTACATGTAATTGGAAACTAGTAATGAATGTACTAAATTTGATGTGGAAAAATGTGAATATAAACATTGTACCCATTTATAACCTTAAGTTTATGGCATGTGTAGATTCACATTGGTTTTTAAGTTATGCTTAAGGACCCCATATCAAAGGAAAAGGTTGGAAAAGCAATGATATGTGTGTTAAGTGGGAGCAAAGTTGGGGAAAATACCATACCAATTGATTATGTGGCTATTCAAGTTAAGGAGGTTTACATGCCAATGTCATTTCATCTTTTGTCCATCAAATGACAAATCCTAAAGAAACACAAGTTGAAATAGTATCAAGGGTTGTTATTTGGATTTGGTCTTCATAGTTTTTTATGCTTGTTAAAAATGCACGACAAAATAGTTATAGTTCATGTGGTATTTGAAATGCAAAACTTATTGGTTGGATATACATCACAAACTTGCCCCTTCCATGTATATGTGTTTTTACAACATTTTAACAATGTGTTCAAGGAAGGTTAAGAGCTAATGAAATGTTAATACAATCATTGATATGATATTGTGATAACATTATAACACATTGTGATGATTGATCATTGTGTTACAATGTCATTACAACATCCTATGAATAATTGATCAACACTTCATTAACATTTAACCTTGAACACATTGTTAAAATTTTGTAAAGACGCATATACATGGAGGGGGCAAGTTTGTGATGTATTGAATTTAAAGATGCATGTGTACATGACAAAGATTTGTGTGAATTGTTCAAACATAATGGAAAAGCATGAGAATCTTATGATAGTTGGGCAAACAGAATATGTGTGAGTTGCCTTTGGAGTGGGTACATGTATTTAGTGCCTCCAACGTTATGATTCAAGTCTACCATTTTGCAAGCTTTGTTTAAAGTTAAATGTTGTGAATTTATCATAATTGAAAATAGATGTACAATTTGGACCTTAAACTATAAGCCCACAATCTTGAATCTTAACCCAAATTGGAAACCTAAAACCTTAAATCCTAACCCTAAATATGTAAGCCTAATTCCATTTAGGGTTTAGGGTTATAACTTTAATTGAAATTTTATTATTTGTAACCTTAAATTTGAAACCTTCACCCCACATTTGGAACTTAACCCTACCCTCAAAAAATGACTTTTGATGAGACTACAAGCCATTTAAAAATAACATGTGTTAAAAGTCCACACCTTTTAAATATAAACATGTGTCCAATCTTGATTTGCCATATAAATTTCCACATGTCATTTTGACAAAGAATGGAAATTCATATTTGACCATTATTATTTTTAAGCTTTATAAATGTAGCGTCATTTGGCATATTGGAATTATGTAATTGTTAACATGTGGCAAATCTTCATTGATTTTGACATTACCATGCG
This sequence comes from Sphagnum tenellum, assembly GCA_963921925.1. NCBI lineage: Eukaryota > Viridiplantae > Streptophyta > Sphagnopsida > Sphagnales > Sphagnaceae > Sphagnum > Sphagnum tenellum. Next base: position 8,111,500 of record OY998150.1, read on the forward strand.
TTGCTTCATAAAAATATATATTACATCAATTTTATATGGATCTAATAGCCAAGATCAAATCCAATCTATCCATAATGACTATAGTCATTGTTGACAAACATAATTTAAGACAATAGTCATGGTGGACAATGGTCATTTTCAACTTTACAAATTTATGACTATAATTTTTAGTTATGACTATGACCATGGTTTGTGACTAGATGGTCAAAGCAATGGGTTTCATTCAACTCCATAGTCATGTAGTCGCAAGTAGTTGTAAACTAAACATATGACTCCATTTGTAATTGTTTTTAAAGTCATGGAAAACACATTTTGGTGTAAATGGGCAGGGTTGAGGATATGGGTGTTGTTGACCAAGGAAGGGAAGAGATGAGGGAAAAATGTTCAAGGAATAACACAAATCACAAAAATGAACAAGTGTAAAAATATGCCTAGTAAGTGAATCACCTTCATGTGTGTCCCCACAAATAAAAAGATGAAGACAAATTTGTTGAAGGTGAGTGATGACTAAAGAACAATACAATTGAGGGGCATAAAATGAACAAACAAAAAGGAAAAATGGAAAGAAACTAACCTTTTAGTATTCAAAACTTTTAGAAGATGGCATTATGCAAGAGGTTGTTGAAAACATGCATTACATCCATCTAAAGCAACTCAAATAACATATGCACCTTGCAACCACCCTTAATTATCATGCCAAACTAATGTGACGATAGATGAAAATAAAATGCATCACAAAATTATAAACTTAACAGCCCGATTCACTAGCCAATTGAGTGCTTCACCCACAACAATTAATTGGATGGGCCACTTAAAGGCTTGGCCAAAGCCAAAATCCTAACAACACCAAAATGCAAATTGTGGACCATGGGGTGTGATTGAAGGCCACATGAGGATTCGATTGATAGAGTTGAATGAAGCCATTCGCTAAATCCTTGGGGTCACAAGAATCCCCGAAATGTTTCAAAACCACATTTAATGAATCACCTTTTCCCAAATGGGCATGCACAAAAAAACTAACTTAAAAAAATCGAAGGATAATTTCACATATTTGTCTAGTTGAAAATCCATAAAGGAGTTTGAACAAGGGGAATTTGAATTCAAAGGATGTAAGTCTTGCAAATTGTAAATAAATTTTTTGACATTGAAGTCGAGGCAAGAGGGGTGAAAACCTTAGCAACATGCATAAACTTTTTAGCATGCCTAAAAGTTAGGTTGTGTCTTAACTAATGCAAAGGGGGGTGTAACATGAACATGGTGGGAGAATTAAATATGTCATTGGACATTATCTCATATATTTTTCATAAGTTTCATTTCTCTTTTTACATTCTATCACTTTGAACATATTTATTTAATTTGTGGGAAAATTGGCCAGTAACATTCAATTTTTTGGCCTAACGGGGGTGTTCATGTATGTTATGTTTTTTAACACAACCAAATGATGGCCATGGTAGAACATTGTCCTAGGCACGCCTTTGATTTGAATCATGCAATCCCATTGGTGAAAGCATTGAAATGGTCCCAAGGCAAAAAAAATTCCAAGGTGATGGTAGGGAACAAAAAAGAAGCACATAGGAGGCAACAATAGAAGGCTTTTATTACAAGGCTAGAATACAAATAACGTAATTCAACATTTATTACAAACTAGTGAACTAGAAAATAAATTGTGTGGCATTAAAAACATTAAGAGAATCACAGTCCAAACAATGTGCCCATTGGCACTTCTTTGGTTTTTTATTTGGCCCCACTTTATTGAGCTTTTATAGGCAAAGACGTCATAATTTATTTTTTCTCCGGATCATTCCTATTACTATTCCAATCATTCTTCTCACCACATATCTGCATTTGGGAATCAATCATTTGGAGTATCCCAAGATGGATTAAAATGCATTGCCGTAATCTGTTGTTAATTTTTGGGATTTATTAAAACAACATTACGACATATTCATTTTACCTTTCTAGAATTAGGTCCTCCCTTCAATGAACATCACCTTCCAATACTTTCATTCCATTATTATTAATAGGTACATTGTTTCCCTTGAACATTTATGTGCCTTTTCAATGTCCTACTGTGTGTAGTGTTGGAATTGTTATCAATATTTTTTAATGCACTATGTAGGGTAATGTTTAGTTTTTTATTTGTTGCCAGTACTATTTTTGTTGTTACATTGTCAACAATATCGATGAAATTTTATGCAAGGAAAATTGTATTCGTTTTCCAATTTAATTATTTATAATCCATTCTTCCATGTGATGTGCGATAACCTTTATTGCATTATTGTGTTTTGTCACTACATTTTATTAATAGTATGTTTTTGTCTTTCTGTGTCTTGCGGTGAATTATTTAGCTCAATTCCTCATCTATTTCTCAATTAGAATTCTTGATGCAGTGGCATTTTTTATTTTCTTTCAATGATATTTATCTTGGTGTTTGCTTTCTCTTTTGACCCTGATGAATATTTTCCATATTATAGGAAAACCAAATCTTTCCATCTTGGTTTCTTATTTTGGAATTATCTAAGTGATCAAAAATATTTTATATGCAATGTTTACATTTTGGTAGGGATCTTCACATGTTTCTAAGGATGTTCCTTACGTCGAAAACAACATTGTGTTAAGTTCTATTTATTAAATTCTTGATGTCAACTTTGAAAGGATGTTTTGGATGGTCACCAATGGCAAGTATCAAATCATTGACGATCATGCACTCAACAATTTTCGAGATTTTGCTCTAACATCGGGCACAAATGCATTAATGGCAAACATCATTCCGAATGCATCATGATGAAAGAAAAACCTGATCTAGTTTCCCACAACTTGAAGTTTTATGTCCCAGTGGCAAAGTCTTCGTTTATCAACCTTTGTGATTCTTCTAACAAAGACATCCCATCCCTTCCTATTTTGGTTGTCCCTCTTTGCATGAATTCCCAGCCTGCCGGATAACAATTTCTGCATTAAGGATGTGCCGCAAGTAACTCCTTTCACCAATGTTGTCGATTCATTAAAAACAATGTCTTTGACCCCACATGCTTCTTTTGAATTGAAGTCCTTTGACTACGGTGCCATCACAATTAAACGTGTTAATTGTCTTCCCACAAAATTCAATGGTGATATTTTATTTGAGCTTCCTCATGTGTGTCATCCGTTGGGACATTTCGAACAATTGCAAAGGTATGGACAAAAAATATCATGGTCATGTTTAGTGCAAATTGCAAATTAGTTAACATAAAAAATGTGTTTAGATTGGGTTTTAGAATGACAACATGCCTTGGACATTTGTGTTGTTAGAATGATTATTGTCTTATGTTTCAACGTTCCTTTACACATATTGAAGGTAGTTGGATTGGCGATTGTTCCCAATTGTCGATAGTTGGGTAGTGTCTCATGAAATCCCTACTCTATACCATCAGCTATAACTTTTGCAACTCTTTGCCCATGTGTCTACAAACTTATAGCTATAAAATCTATTATGTTGTTCACAAATTTCCAACTATTTCAAGAACCACAATCCACTCGGGCACCCATTCACATCCAATTACAAAAAGGATGAGTAGATAAATCCTTCTAGAAGATGAAAAGCATGGTTGTAGATGAGGTCTATTGAATGCCAACTGCTACATCTTTAACTATTACTTTGTCTACGAATAAAAGTTTTTATTTATCATTTGTTCAACAAGGATGGAGAAGGTCATGTGGACCTTCTCAAAGGTGAAAAGTTTAATCAAATGTTGTTAAAGTTTGCTCCTTTGTGTTTTCTTGGCATATGCAAACTTGATTGCTTCATTGAAGCATAATCCCTATAACCCATGCTCCTTTGATTATATCCTCAAATTGAAGGCACTATTTGGTTACGACTATATTTAGGACAATTTTTTTCCTGGTCAATAGGTTGGGTAGAAGGTTTATTTATTCAAGATGTTTGTCGATGGAGTTGCGTTCAAATTTGATCTCATTTGGCAAATGCAATTGAGTGACGATCTTCAAAATGTGTGGATGATGTTCAATCACATAAAATGGGTTCAAGGATGGAATACCGTGGCCTATCACGTTTACGACCCAATCTATTGCAAAGTCATGATGATTACGATTTGTGACATGTAATTCGAAAACATAAAAGTTCAATGTATCATGTGGAGGAAGTTGAATGTAGTTGTTGAGAGGAAAGGATTAGGTACACCCACTTTCAAGGGGTTAAGGGTAGATGGTGCACAAGCAAATTGGAATGTTGTTCGCAATGTTTATGGGATTGGAGATCCTACAACGAAAATGGTTGACAAAGAGCATATGTGTTTTTTCCATTGGACTCAATCTTTCGACAAACATACCAAGCAATTAACCGCTCCTAAGTTTCATGACCAACACAAAACCCTTTGTTATGATTACAAGAAAGTCATGTTCTTGGAGGAAGCTAACCTTTGATATGCTACCATTTGGTCTTGGTGGTACTCGTTTAGAGCTACAATCAAAGGCACCATTCATAAGCTCAATAATTGGTTTCATTTTTGGCACTTTCATGTGCAACAATGAAGAAGCTTCATGTTGGATGTAAGTTCTATTATACTATTGTGTTCAAGTTTTATTTTCCATCTATCCTTCTTGGATTGTAACTTATTCTTTTTATTTGTTTGTAAAAATTTCTTTGGATGAGGAAGTTGTTATGCCGATTTGTAACTTATTTGAAATAATCCATAACATTGGTTACAACAATCTAGCAAAAGGGGTACTTGCCTCTTTGTTGCAATGTTCAATGATTTTGCTCAAGCATTTTGGTAGTCTTCATTGTATTATGCCTTTTTACAAGGAGGTGCATATGGGACCAGTTCGAACAAAAATGAATTATGTTTGTGTAAGGCCAATCAATCTAAGGACCCAGTCAATAATTCTACTTTAGTTGCCAAGTACACCTCAAGCTCTAGTCTTTCCACTAAAATACTACACTTGGAAGGTGAAAACATGTTTGGATTAACCAAATGCAAGGCAAACCTTCCCCTTGGGTCATAAGTAAATTCACACCAACATGATCAAGTAAACTTCTCTCATTTGAAAGTGGTCAAATGTGATGGCTCTAATCAACCAATCATCAGTTGTTGATGTGGGAAAGGGTAGTGGCGCTAATACTATTGTCACCAACCCATAATGGTGCAAAGGTCGTTGAATGCCTTTGTGGGGATAACATTTGATGAATTGTACATTGTCCCTTGAAATCAAATAATCATTGTTCATCATTGCAAATAAACATTAAACATTATTGTAAAACCAAAACCATTTCAAAACAAACAGATCATGGCATTCCACTCCTTGTTATGTTGGTTATTGGTATGTAGCCAAAGTTGTATCAATTGAATTAGATAAGTTTTGGTTTTATCATGATGACCTTATGTGTTATGTGGGAGGGTCCAACACAAAACATGCATTTGATAAGCTAGCCTTGCCTGCTTTATGGCATGTGCAAGAAGGGAAAATCTCATTCAAATCGAGGTGTTAGCATTGGAGGAGGATGGTTTTTTGCTCTCGACAAAACCAAGATGTCCTTTCATTAATTTGGTTGGGGACGACATATCTACACTTGTGAAACAACCTCCTGAATGTGCCCCTTGAAATATCTTTGGCAATGCTATTTTTGCCCTTGCCTATAAACCATTGGATCCAAATGTTGGCCAAAATCAAGGAATGGGAAGAAGATTCATCATTCAAACACCTTCAAACTATCCATTTTACAAAAAAAACAAGTGTGAGGTGGGATGAACTCTTGAAGCCACATTATTAACTCCTTCAAACATTCTTCCTTCAAGATATGGACGGATTTACCACCTCCTTTCAAGACTACCAAAAAACCATAAGTAATATGAGGTAACAATCAGTGATTACCTAGCTCGTAGTTGTATGGATTTTGCTTCTGTGATGGTTTTGTCCTTGGGCAAGTGGGGGCCATGGGTGCCATGTAAGCATTTGTATTACATTTTGCAATATGCCATGTATTCAGGGAATCATTCATCCACTATCCGTACTGGAGCTAGAATGAGGTTCATAGATTAATACATTGTGCCAAAGTCCTAGAGGTAAATGAGGTTATATAATCACTAGATTGTTTTTAAATAGGACTATTTTGTTTTTTTTGGAATTTATTCTGTTACAAAAATGAAAATATTGTTCAACATATGTGTGTAATGCATTATTCATTAATTTTTCAAGCATTTCCCATTGCATCATTATGTGGACTTCCTACCCTTGACTTACTGTGTGACTTGATTAATTTACACAAGTTATTGTTTCACAAATTTATATTGTAATGTCGCTCCATTGAATTTCACATTTGTGGATGAAGTTGGACATGAAAATTATGTGAGTCTAATAATTTCTATTCATCATAATTGTTTTGGAATTACTTTCATCCATACACTCAACTAGCCATAAGTTTTATCCAAACAATCTGTCCACCTCCAATTATCATCCAAAAGTTCATTCATGCTCCACATTCATCCAAAATTTTCATCTTTTTGTAATTTTCATCCATGTAAATGTGGTTTTCATCTATCATAACTGTTTTGGAATTAGTTCCATCCATGCATTTCGACATGTCAAATGTTTCATCCAAAAAGTTCATTGATGTTCAACTTTCATCCAAACTTTTCATCTATTTCTTGATTTTCATCCATGTACACACGGAAAAAAAAATCCACGTCATTCCTACATGGTGTAGGGATATTATAATAATATTCTATCCATATCATCAAAATATTCCAAAAATATCCATTCCTACTCACATGCTCATGTTCACAAGTTCATGCTCACGTTCACGTGCTTGCTTTGTAACATTGTTGCCCAAGATGTCATGGAGGGAAGGGGCTAGAAAGGTGACCAAAAAACCGATAGGACTATCTGAAGGCAAAACTTGAAAAGTTTAACAATGCTTCTAATGATTGGCCATGCCACAATGTGAAAACAAAACATTGCAACAAGAACAAGGGACATCACATTGAACCCTACCATGATGGATGAGGAATGGCCACATGGGATGCGAGTTTGAAAGATCATGCTCGAATCAAAAATGGGAAGAGGTTCAAAAGCTGAAGGGGGTAGGGCTTTGATGTTTGGTTGACACTAAATCTTTGGCACCATAAACAATTGTTTATGAATCCAACAATACTATCAACCTCATCAAGTCATATTAGACATCATGCCCATTTAGACCTTAGAACATTTGCAATAAATCACAACAAGAACCCCATTTACTACATGCATTAATCTACACCATTTAACAATCATAGTCCATAAAACTTGAAGTCCAAATGCTTCCCAATTCTATTTTGGTGATGCCATGCCACCTTATCATGTCAAACCAACGTAAACATCAAAGCTATACAGAAACAATACGGAGTCACACTTCGAAAAACAGAATAAGATGCAAATGGGGTCTAGGAACACAGACCAGCTAGTGCACCTACTGGCTTCAAAACCCTGTTTATTTATGCAATTTGTTCCTTGTAACAAAAGGTTGGATGCCGCGGGGGGGGGGGGGGGGGTAAGGGTAATAATGTAAAAATAGTTCCCAAGCCACTGTCGTACGTTTTTCGAAGCTCTCGAAGGAAGTTCCCAGACCTCATCGTCAACGTGGTTCCCGATTGTTGCTTGCGGCGTTCCCATGTGAGCAGGCCGTTTTGTGTTCTCATTAAACGGGTGCGTCGTTGCCGGTCCATTATCGCTGGCTGGCTGGCTGGCTGATGTTGTGTTGCAGCTGAGGCACGCGGTGTTGCATCGCAAAATTCCAGATCCCAATCCTTTAGAACGGCGGCCTTAGGAGCTCTTAGCCATGTCTTTCCATACCGCCACTCTTTAACCCTCCTACTGTACAATATCAGTCTCGGTCAAGAAAAGGGCGATCTGGTTGAGTGGGTTGAAATGACGTGATTCAGATGTTAGGGTTAGGAGAATGGTACGCGGCCGCTGTGCTGCGGATGGTCTGTTTCTAAGCAGGTACGGGACGATTCTGTCGAGAAATACCACAGGAGCAGCGAAACTGGAGGCGGATCTGGAATGCTGTTGCATCCTGATTGCGACCAGGACGTAAGGGGTAACGGAAGTTTTTGAGGGTTTGTAGTTTGATGTGTTGTCACTTGGTCGGGTCAAGACCTGCAGGATGAGCGTGCTCTTGTTCTCTAGTCTTGCATGAATAAGTCAGTTGTTATTCCTGCGCCTTGGGGATAAGATCTGTAAGGGGAAAGTTCAGGGAGGACGCGGGATTTGAGAATAGTTTCTTGTAATGGAGGATTTCGCCAACATACTGCAGAGAGATTATGGATTAAAGCCGCAAGGCAAAGCAGCGCCGATGTCTGCATCGGGCCCAAGCCCAGCAGCGGGGAGCAATCGAACAGGCTCTTCATCCGGAAAAGGAAAGAGCGGGATCGGTGGTACTGGATCTAATCGCTCCAGTCGAGCCCCAGTCGCAGCACATGCTGCGGGAGTGGAGGAGGATGAGCTGTTTTTTAGGAGGACTAATGGCATCTCTAAGTCTGTGAATCGCGGTGCAGACCCTTCCCTCTTCTTTGGGAGCTCACCTGATAAAGACCATCGGGGTCCGAACATGTAAGTTCTCGACCTCTTTTTTGACAACCAAGTGCACGTCAATTTTTCACTGTCTTAAAGAGTGCACTGCGAGCTCTCCAGGTGTCGAACTGAGATCACTGCTTTCGTATGGTGCCTTGCTTAGACAACGCTTTGTGAAAAGCCAGCAGAGGTTGTAGGTTGGATTTCTCCAATCAATGCTGGACGATCTTTTTCCAGGTTCGGCTCCAGTTGGGGGGCTTTCTGTTAATGATGGGAATAACTTTCTAACAAAACAGGAAGTCAACCTATCCTAAACAGTTGTGTCTCCTGTTGTTATCATTATTCTCATTATACGCTGCAATGGTTGACATTCAGTGCTCTTGGAGAGGTTACTTCGCCCTGTTGGAAGTGTTCTCTGCTCATCCAAATGACTCTACTCAGTATGCCATCTTTGCCAAGCCTGACTTTTGTGCTGGGATGTGTGTCAGTCTAGTGAATATCCATTATGTAGGTATTAATTTGATCCTGCAGTAGATGATATAAAATAATATTGTGTTTCCCCACGAAGAAATTTTCCTTAATGGACATCTTGTGAGATTGTTGACTCTGATCAAATAGAAGATGCCTCTTTAACAATTTTTTCTCTTTCAATTCCAAGCAGGCACTGATTAACTGCTGATGTGTTTAGGCTGTTCCAGTGGCAGTTGAAGTAATTGTTTTTGCAGCACTGCCAATGTAGGACATTCAGGAAGAAGGTGCTGGCCCAGTAGTTGCTAGGTCTCTGTTAGCTCAAAAGTGTTGCCTCTATGTGTTGATGGCCACACCTTACACAATGCACATGTGAACATGCAATCCTAGTATATGCTAACCTGTAAATTGCATTTGGAAGGCTCTTCATTTCTCTTTTCCCAGATGTGGATGTCATGGTATTTGATCACTACCATTCATGTTTTTTAAGGCCACTGGTCATGCATGTTTCAGTGGCCATCTTTCAAACTGCCTTGCAGTTTTTCTGTGTTTTAAAGTATTGGGGTCTTCTATTTTTCCTGTTTGTTGACATGTTATTAGACCTGAGATCTCTGCAACCTTATTCATGGGTCATTCTGTAATTCTACTTAGGTTGACATAAATTAAAAGTATGGAGAATTTTAAATACTCAACATATTTGTTCTCTTCTCTTCTCAGTCTGTTAGTATACAATGTGTAAGCTAAGTCGTTCTGGTTGGCTGATGTCATGAAGAAGAGGTGCAACTTCTTCCAGGTTGTGAAAAGAATCAATGTAATTGGCTCGTCTGGTGCCATGTTCAAATTTTCTGGAAGCTGGTAGGATTTTGTGGCTTACTGATTCATTGAAAAGCCTTTCTAGATCTATAATCAGTTTTTTATAAAAAGATTTACTATTTTTTTGAGCTGTGGCATAAGAAAGTTAGTTGCCTACCCTGTGCAGAACAGTGCTGTGTCTACTGAGAAGCATGACTATACTTCTATTGATATAGTCTCCCTATGCCTTGCTTGTAGATGGACAAGCTGAACTGGATTGACACTTATCGTCACAAGCTTGTTGCAACTTACATAAGGATACTATTGACCTTTTTTTGGCTTTTCCTCGAGTGCTAGCCGATTGCATGACTTCATGTTCCTTCCAAAGTGAAATAGAAACTCAGGACACAGATGTTTGTGTAATGGTTTGCCTGAAATTTTGGCCTTGTAATTGTATACTCTACCCACCGTCAGGAGCTGACAAAGTCAGTGGGGAGTGATGTAGCTTGTCACTGCTATTCACAATGAATATGATGGTCTGACACTTATGCGAGCAACTCTCATAAATTTATGACTGCACTTGTCATTGTGTTACTTGAAGGTGCTATTAAGGATTTTTCTCTGCAATCTCATAGATATTTTCTTGAGATGTTGTAGGAGGATTTCATGCCTAGTGTAACTCCTCATAAATGGGTTGACATAGTTAGCATTTAGCTTTCCCTCCCACGCAAGCAAGATATCTCATATTGGGATGTCATAAGGTAATATTTTAATGTGAATACTCAAACCCAGTTTGTCCAGTGAGGGTTACACATTTCTGAGCTATAACTGCATATTTTGTGGTACCAGAAGCAGCTATGACGACGTGTACAGTGAGCCACCATCAGGGTCTAACTCAAGCACTAGTTTTGGTGATCTATTGGGGGACTTCAATGGCTCATCATCAAGATCAAGAACTCGAACAAGCCAGAGCTCATTCAATGATGATTTGTTGGGTGGATTTGTACCAACAACTATGCAGCCAGCAGCATGGGCTGTATCTGATGATGGCTACTTAGGAAGAGATCCATCTGAAAGAGACTTACTGTCAGTATCGAACAAACACTCAGGAACAGATGACCTTCTGGGCTCATTCGGAGTCTCCAAGTCTGGTTTGCAGGCTGGAGCTTTTCATGGTTCCTTCGAGGATGATCTATTGAGGGTTATTCAGACAGCAAAGTCAAGTTCACAAGCTGGTCCTACTCATAGCTCTCTTGATGGGGATCTCTTGGGAGGATTTAAGAAACCAGAAGCCCAAAAGTCATCGACTACAGTTAAGTCTCCTCCATTGAGCCCCTCTCAATTGGAGCCTGTGTATGATGATTTTCTCCCAGGGTTTGGGGTTGGAGAACCAATGAAGGCAACTAATTCTACTGAGAGCACAGTGGTTCCAAACTCATCTTCAATTGATGACCTTTTCTCATCTCCAGTGGAAGCAGGCATGTTTGCAGGAATTAATTCTAGCTCTGGCTTTACAGTGCCACCATCTGAAGCATCTGCATTTCCTGACCTACTGGATCCTTCAAGTTATTCTGACCTTGGGTCTGGGAGCTCAGGGCATAAGAGTTCTTCCAGAGTGAAATCTGATACAGATGATGGAGCATATGATGGATTTGATGGGTTTACAAAGCCCACTCCTGTAGCTACTGTGAAGGTAAAGGAGCCTTCCAGTCCAAGCAAGACTGTACCAGGTGGCAGGACCTCCTTACAAGGTTCGGTTAATGAAGATGACATAGTTGGTCAAGTCAGCTTTTCCAACAGCCCTTTCATTTCAGATCCCATGGACAGCCCTGTCCTGTCCCCTGTGTACCCCAAACAATCTTCAAAAGAAAAGAATGCAGAGATATTCTCTAATGACTCCTCACCAATATTTGATGAGCCAGTTGCTGCTGTGCAAACACCCTCAGCTGATGCCAGTACCTACCAGTCAGCTACAAATGTCGAGAATTTGACAGGAGAAAAATGGTTGACTATTGATGATGTCAAGCTTGTGACAGAGCCATCTGCTTCTCCACCTCCAACTCGAGCCCCTCCAGATCCTTGTACTGAGAGGGAACAGTCAATTCCTGTTGTCATGCCAGATGTTATCATTGAAGATCTAGGAGAGGTGGTGAAGCCTTTGAGGCAGGAGAGGAGGGGTGACAGGAAGAAAGGGCGTGCAAGGGAGGACGAGTGGTTGAAGGGTGGAAGAGATAGACATGATTCAAGAGATACAGCTTTCTTTGGGGAGCCAGAATTTGAGGCTGAGAGAGGTGTCTCAAAAGACAAAGATCATCAACAAGAAAGGGCTGCGCTGGAAAAGGCCACACAAGAGGTTGAGGTTCAAAGAGAGATTGGAGAGAGAGTGGCAAAGCAAGAGGAGGCAAGGGAGAGGGAGGTGGAGAGACTTGCAGAGAGAACAAAGAAAGCTGCTGAGAGAGTAATGGCAGAAGCAAGGGAGAGGGAAGCTGAGAGAGCAAAGAAAGCTGCTGAGAGAGTAGTGGCAGAAGCAAGGGAAAGAGCTGCAAAAGCTGCAGTTGAGAGGGTGGTTAATGAAGCTCGGGAGAGGGCTGAGAAAGCAGCTGTTCAGAGAGCTGCTGCAGCCAGAGAGCAAGAGCAAGTCAAGGAAAGGGAGAGGGAAAGAGAGAAACAGGAGGCAGAGAAGGAAAGGGAGAAGCAAAGAGAGAGAAAGGAGAAGGAGAAGGAAAGGGAGAGGGAAAGACAGAGAAAGGAGAGAGAAAAAGAGGAGAGAGAGAGGAGAGAGAAGGAGAAAGAAAGGGAGAGAGAGCGTGAAAGAGACAGGGAAAGAGACAGCATGCGAGAGAGGGAGAGAGGGGCAGCAGAGCAACTGCGCAAAGAGTCTGCAAACTTTCGAGCAACTAGTGAACCAAGGCAACGTCCATCAGTTAATCTGCCAGCATCTGGCCTTTTTAGGCCTTCATCAGGAAACTCTGTGAATAGTGGGTCGGGTGTTCCACTGCAGAGACAGTCCTCAGGAGCACAGAAGGTAGTTGATGACTGGACATCTATCTTCACTCAACCTGCACCCACTGTGGATGAGTTCCAAGGGGAGCCTGCTGAGAGGAGAAGGATTCGACTTGAAAAGCATCAACGCATAGAGGAACGTGCTGCAAAAGTATTGGATGAGAAGCATCAACGTGATATGGCACTTCAGATGGAGCAAGATGAGAGACACAGGTCAGCTGGAAACTTGGATGCAGAGATACGTCGATGGTCCATGGGGAAGGAGGGTAACCTGCGTGCCTTGCTCTCCTCGCTACATCTGATGCTGTGGCCTGAGTGTAACTGGAAACCTGTGTCATTGACTGATCTCATCACTGGTCCTTCAGTGAAAAAGGCTTATCAAAGAGCAATCCTGTGTGTGCACCCAGACAAGGTGCAGCAGAAGGGGGCAACTGTGCAGCAGAAATACATTGCAGAGAAGGTATTTGATCTTCTCAAGGAAGCATTTGCAAAGTTCAATGCCAGTGAGCTATATTGATCAAACAGTTGCTGCATCCCTGTGTCAAATGTGAACACCTATTGTTTTAAGTCAAGGCTCCAGGGCTCAAGGACACTGCTCTCTCCTTGATGTAATATCCTAGCATCACTACCTTGTAAGTGAATTACTTCTGTGCTGCTGTGTTATGACACTTGTAGCTCTTAGGTTGGCTCCATGTTTTATTCTGTCTTAGTTCACCACCCTTGATTTTTCCTGATCGAAAGTAATAGTGCTTACTTATATTCAAGTCTGAATGAATGGAATAAGTACATTAAAGGGTTTTCTTGCTTGATCCAATTTTTGAATGTACTGAGCTATGCAGTGCATTCTAATGTTAATTTCTTGATAAAGGTCACAATAGAACAATGATCTAAAGAGAACTGTATGACTGAGGTGGAATGATGTAGGTCTAGTTCATATGAAACTTGCAGGCATTATTCCAACAAGGTTTGCTTTAATAAAAGGAGGTGCGCCAATTTATACTCTGTAATACAGCAGTAGATATGGTTTTGATGTCCACAACTTCAAGACTTGCCCTGGACACTAGTGTGGATTCCCTGTGCAACTATTTATGTTATTTACATCCAATCAACCCTCTCTGTTCTTCCACCTATGTTCATGCTTGCCTCCTTCACAGCATTGACTATTGTCCTCCCTGGGATCAAGAATGCAGTGTGGAAGGGAATTGGTCTGTTAGGAGATAGGCCTAGTCTACATGGTTTGCTCTAAGACAGACTGAGGGGGGCTAAATTTCTATTGGTTGCCCAGATGTTTAGCAAAGTTCAAGATGATGTTTGACAGGTCACATGTTTAGAATTGGTGTTGGTCTTATATTGACTTTGGAACATACCAGCCTACTCCTGATATTATTTTAAAAATCACACCAGCCTGGTCCTAGTACAAGGCTGGGATTGCCTCAGGTCATATCACTCTAGTAGGGTCCTTGATACCAGTGTTCATACAAATGTTGATGCCAGGCACAAGCTGCTAAACCATACCAACATTGGCCCTAACTCCAAACAGAACATTTTAAATTAAATCTGAAATATTTCCTGAAGGTCTTCGATATGTTTGAAGTGAGAGCAGAGTGAGTAGAAATAGCCAAAACAGGTCCATATATGTTTGAAGTGAGAGCAGAGTGAGTGGAAATAGCCAAAACAGGTCCATAGTACTTAGGAAAACACCTGAAGACAACAACAAAGGATTTCCACAATATGTCCTTAACAGTCCAAGGGATCTTGAATATAGTGACAACGGCCATATATTCAATTGGTGCAGCTAAATGAGCCTGAAATAGTTCACAAGGTAGCCAATGTTAGAAGCCTTGGTACTTTCTTGATAGTTTTAGAGGATGCAAAAGATGGAATGGGATCAGATGTGATCGAGACTAATAAGTTGTTTTGGCTGGACTTTGGCAAGGAAGGATGCCCTAGGTTAGTAGATGAAGGAAATGATGAAGTTTTCAAATCATCGGTTTTAGGAGTTGGCATTCATGACTTGGTATTGGAGAGTGGAGGCACTAAGTCATGGGCATTAGATTTTGAGAGCAGATAATGAATAAGGATGGGAAAATAGGCTACAACCTATATTGGAAACAACTTCAAAACAAGCAAGAAATGAAAGCTTCAAGGTTTATGAATGGAACAATTGTATTAACTAACAAAAAGATTCAAAAGGTTGTATGCTTCAAATGCTACAATCACAACACTATGGCTTGCAACAACTAACAAAGGTTGAAGGTTCTATGTGAACTCAAAACCCATGAAAGGAGAGAATGAAAGACAACTCAAAACCACTCCATTATATACTATCTCCTAACCCTAAAGTAGTCGCCACTTAACCCTAACCTAGCCACTGCCAAACCCTAACCCTAGCCGCCACTTCAACCTAGCCGCCACCAAACCTTAACCATAGCCGCCACCAAACCCTAACCCTAGCCGCCCCCAAACCCTAAGTAGTCTCCGCTTCTAAACCCTAACCTAACTATTACAAGGATGTGAATACTATTCATCCTTTTGATGAATGTTTAACACATTCATCAACATTGGGAATTAGAAACGAATAGTATTTCTAACACTCCCACTCTATCAAGTTTCTAATCCGAACATGTTTATCAACTTATGATGTTATCTTTTGATAATGCTTTCGTAAGGACATCCGCCACCATGTGTTCGATTAGACAATATTCAAATCGAACTTCTCCATTTTCAACTTGTTCTTGAACAAAATGATGTTGTACATCAATGTGTTTTGTTCGTGCATGGTGAGTGGGATTCTTGGTCAATGATATTGCACCTTGATTATCGCATCGAATCACCATTATTTTCTTCTCCTCCATGTATCCTAAATCCATCATCAATTTTGTTATCCATATGCCTTCTTTTGTGGCTTGCGTGTTCGCCATGTATTCAGCCTCCGTGGTGGACAATGCTATTATAGGTTGTCGTTTGCTATTCCAAGAAATGGCTCCACCTCCGATCATGAAAACAAACCATGTGGTGGACCTCCTATCTTCAAGATCACCACCCCAATCCGCATCGCAATATCAAGAACTTCCTTGGATGGTGTTGCACCAAATTGTAATTTCATTTGCAATGTACCTTGCAAATATCGAAAGATTCGTTTGACGACCATCCAATGCTCCATGTTAGGGTTCGCCATGTGTTGACTCAACACGTTTATTGGGTATGCCAAGTCGAGTCGTGTGCACAACATGGCATATATCAAAGACCCAACCGCTTGTTGATATGGAAATCCCTTTGATTCATCATTTCCATTCGCATTCCTTTGTACCTTCACCTTGGGATCCAATGGAATTCCAATGGGCTTACATTCCTCCATTCCAAAACGTTTCAATATTTCCTTGAGGTATTTGATTTGGTTGATGCGTAGGAGTTTTTCATCACGATTCCTTTCAACCTCCATCCCCAAAAAGAAATGCAATTCCCCGAGGTCCTTCATTTCAAACTTTTGATTCAATTCTTCTTTCATTTGTAAAAGTTTGTTTTGATCGTTGCACACCAAAATGAGGTCATCCACATAGACCATAATGAAAAACTTCACATCTCCCACTTGTGCAACGTACACACTAGGTGCCGCCTCACTCTTCATAAATTCAAGGCTTTTAATAAACGCATCTAACTTTTGATTCCATGCCCTTGCATATTGTTTCAAACCATACAAGGACTTCTAAAGCTTACACACGAGATGTTCACCTCCTTGGTGCATGAACCCTTGAGCTTGCTCCATGTAAATCTCCTTTTCAAGCTCGCCATTGAAAAATGCGGTTTTCACGTCCATTTGATGGATCTCCATGTCTTCCAAGGCCGCCAATTCAAAAATACAACGAATAGATGTAAATTTTGCGACTGAAGCAAAAGTTTCGTTGTAATCCACTCCGTAGGTTTGGGTAAAACCTCTTGCCACTAATCTAGCCTTGTAGCGTTCCACCTCCCCATTTGCGCCTTGTTTGATTTTGAACACCCATTTGCAAGAAATGGGTTTCCTACGAGCGGGAAGTGGTACCAAAGTCCATGTGTTGTTTGTCATGAGGGGATCATATTCTTCTCGCATCGCACACTCCCACTCCTTGAAATTTTCACATGTCAATGCTTCTTCAATATTTTGGGGCTCCTCCAAAAATGCAATGGTGGCGCATTCCACCTCCTTAGTAACAATCCACCAATCCTGAAGCCATTCCCTTCGTTGCCTTTGAGGTCTTTCCCTCGACACATCTCGTGAAGGTTCACAAGATGGGTTATCATTAGAAACAACAAATTCTTCTTCCGATGAAGAACTTGGTGTGGATTCACTTTGCACACCTTCCATTCTTGTTTCATTCAAAGGTGTATCTTGACTAAAGGTCAATGGTTCTTCTCCTTCAACTTCATGCACAACTACATTTTCTTCTTTCTCAAGATGAGGTACACCCCTTATTTCCTTTGAACACGACATCTCTGCTTTTGATGATTCTCTCTACATTTTCTTCTTTCTCAAGATGAGGTACACCCCTTATTTCCTTTGAACACGACATTTATGCTTTTGATGATTCTCTTGGTTTTCACACACATCAAGCGATACGCTTTGGTGCCTTCGTAATATCTTAAAAACACACAAGGCATGGACTTAGACTCTAATTTGGTCCTCTTTTCATCGGGGACATGTGCAAAGGCTTTACAACCAAAAACTCTCAAATGAGACACATCAGGTTTCCTATCACTCCACGCTTCTTGAGGGGTCTTGGAATCAAGAGCCTTGGTTGGACATCGATTTTTGATGTACACTGCCGTGTCACCGCTTCGCCCCAAAATTCAAGTTCCAACCCTTGTGCAAAAATCATGCTTCTTGCACATTCCATGATGGTTCTATTGGCACGTTTCGGAACACCGTTTTGTTGTGGGGAATAGGGCGCACTTGTTTGTCGTTGAATTCCACATTCCGCAAGAAATGCGTCAAATTTCTTAGACACAAATTCTCGTCTGTGGTCGGAACGTAGCACTTTGATTTTGTGACCAATCTCGTTCTCCACCAACGCATTCTATTGTTTGAATTTTTCAAACGTTTTTCCTTTCGCCTTCAAAAGACAGACATGAGTTTTCCTTGAGAATGTATCGTGCTCCACCATGCGATGTAGTCTTCATTGGCCCGCACACATCCGTGTGCACAATCTCCAAAAGTTGTGAAGCCCTCGTTGCTCCGTCCTTGGGAAATGATGTTCTTTGATGTTTGCCTTTGACGCATCCTTCACAAATGTGATGCAACGGCACTTCTTCCAAATTCATGCCATCCACCATGGCATCTAACTCCTTAAGGCTTGCCATGTTGAGATGACCAAGTCTTTCATGCCAAAGCATTGCACTTTCCTCCAAAAAATTTGCAATGTGTGCCATGTCCTTACACACCTTCACATTAAGAAGGTACAAGTTCTTGTCCCTTCGTGCTTGTGCCACAACAACTCCTCGAGCACCGTTGACCTTACAACCATCCTTGTCAAACTCCACTTTGAAACCTTCCGAAATGAGTTTACTCATCGAAATGAGATTATTCTTCATTTTTGGAACATGGAAAACTTGGGTGATGGTTGTGTGTGTCAATTGGCTTCCCACTTGCATTGTGGCTTTGATGCTCCCCTTGCCAATGGCCTCCAAAACGGTGTCATCACCCATGAACACCCTCCTTGGGGAAATACGCTCGTACGTAATAAACCATTCTTGTTCGAATGTCATGTGTTGCGTTGCACCTGAATCGACAATCCAATCATACGTGGTATAATCATTGGCACTCAATGCCGCAATAAACATTTGCTCGTGATCTTCACAAGCCTTATTAACTTTTCTTTTTTCATCATTTTTCTTCTTCAAACAATTTCTCACAAAATGTCCGGGTTTTTCTACAATAGAAGCAAAGCTTCTCCTTCGACTTGTGAGTTTTGTTCACTAATGCGGTAGTCTCGGAACTCTCACATTCTTTTCTTTTGGACACTTCTCCATAACTTTCAAGGACTCCATTTGAAAAGAAAACATTTTGAACACAAATACTACAACAAACACTTTCAAACTTGAAAGTTGAAGTTTTTAACAACTAAAAGAACTCCTTACAAACACTTTCACTTTGAAACTTGATATTTTTAAAAACAAGTTTTTGACACTTGAAGAACTTACAACACCTTGAAGAAATCTCTTTCACACCTCCCACTCACTTGGAAAGGCTATTACTCTCTTTGCAACCTTGCAAACTAAAAGCCTTCCCTCAAAAGGATTCTCCCTTTCTATGTTGTACAAGCAAACACTTTCAAAAACTTAAAAAACAAGTTTTCCTAAAATCTTTACAAGAAACTTGAAAACTTCTTTTACACCTCAAACTTCAATGTTGAAACTTTCAACAACTCGAAGAACTCTCTTCCACACACTTTCTCAAACTTCAACGTTGAAAACCTCAAAAACTTGAAGAATTCTCTTTCACACTTTTGAATTTAAAACTTGAAACTTAAAGACTTGAAGAACACTCTTCCACACTGAAGAACTTACAACACTTTGAAGAAGTCTCTTCCACACCTCCCATTCATTTGGAAAAGTTGTAAGCTCCTTGTATGCCACCACTTGGAAATGAACTTGCACTCACTTTGCAAACTAAGATCCTTGTCTCAAAAGGATTCTCTCCTTTTTCTTATGCAATACAAGCTCAAAACCTTTCACTACTTCTTGTTCTAACACAATGTCCTTTCTCTTGCTTGGTGTGGGGCCCATAACCTATTGGAAACAACTTGAAAACAAGCAAAAAATGAAAGCTTCAAGGTTGATGAAATGGAACAATTGTATTAACTAACAAGAATATTACAAAGGTTATATGCTTTAAATGCTACAATCATAAAACTGTGGCTTGCAACAACTAACAAAGGTTAAAGGTTCTATGTGCACTTAAAACCCATGAAATGAGAGAATGAAAGACAACTCAAAACCACTCCATTATATACTATCTCCTAACCCTAAAGTAGCCGCCACTTAACCCTGACCTAGCCGCCGCCAAACCCTAACCCTAGCCGCCACCAAATCCTAACCCTAGTCGCCACCAAACCGTAACCCTAGCCACTGCCAAACCCTAAATAGTCTCCACTTCTAAACCTTAACCTAACTATTACAAGGATGTGAATACTATTCATCCTTTTGATGAATGTTTAACACATTCATCAACATTGGGAATTAGAAACGAATAGTATTTCGAACAACCTGGTGGTGGAGGTCTAACTTCAACACAATGTTTCTTTTATTGGCAAATTTTAGCCAAATCCCTACCTCTAAAAGGGGTTGGCTACATGTAAGCTTGTGAAAAAGGTTCAAATTTAAGAAATTTCACCAAATATATCCTTATGAATAGGTCCGATTCACATGAGAGCCCATGAATAGTCAGCACATGCTACCATCAAGTGGCCCATATATTTGATATGGATGCATCAGATAGCTCCTTTAGGTTAGGACATTTTTTACCTTGCTCAAGAAGGAGCCTTCTTTTTCACTAATCTCCATTCTTTCTTTCAACATCTCCATGACCTCAATTGAGATAGAGGACTATTCAATCTCTACAATTTCTATGCACTTTGACACATTGTCACCAATTGCATTATGACGTGATCAATTGCCAAAGCATTTGACAATGATGAAGGTTCATTTGCCTAATGATTCATGCCATAATATTACATAACTTGTAAGATTTCTAAAACTCACATCCCTAACCTTAATCTATGAGGTTTGTCACTTGAGCTTTTTTCTAAAACCTTGCCAAGTTGTCAACCAAGTATGAATGTTCAATGATGCTAGCAGCTGAACATTGAATAGTGACTATTGAGCGGGTGAACAAGCTCAACTAATAATCTTTATAAACTATACCATGCCACATCATCCAATATTCCAAAAATATTCTCTTGCTGCATGGTTGTGCTTGTTGTGACTTGGAAAAATAATCTTTGCTAATGCAGAAGATATTTTGTCACATGGACAAGGGTCTGACTTCAAAACACCCAAAGTACTTTCTTTCGAAGGTATTTATTTGTTAAAATGGTGGTTCAAAATTGTACTCATAAACATGGGGGGTCTTTTAAAAATTAAAAGCCACCTTACAACAATCATCAAAGCAAAAATGATTAGTATGTCTAAGGATGATAAAAATATATCATATTCCAAAAATGATATTCATTACATCATGAAATTACATATTCCTACATCATCATTGGAAGTGTACCACCAACATTAACATATTGGATTTACATCATTGGCTCTCAAATGTTTTAACATGTGCCAATAGTTACTAAACCTCATCCCAACTCCACATGGGATAATGAATGAACTTTTCAAATTGCCCACAATACCTTATGTTTTGTAGGATGTGATACATGTGTTTACATTGTATCCATGCTCCACGCCAACCTAAAGAAACTATTAACATGATAACAAAATATATGCAAGAACAACATGGGTAATTACTAATTGTCACATCAAAATGTTTGTGGCCATAAAGTATGTTGTAAATTCATTCATACCCAAAAGGTTGGACATTTATACAGGGTAGACCAATAGAAGGATTGAATAATTTACCAACCTCCCATTTGTTGGTGTGTTTTTGCATCAATCAAAATATTAAAGGCCTTCTCACTTTCTTGCCACAACAAGATGTGGGCCAATTACTTGCATCTGCAAATTTGATTACATTTGATGTGCAAGTTGAAGGAACCTAGAAATTGCTTGAAATGAAAGGTTCACCTCTAAATAAACTCGATGATTGTTCCTACGCTTAGAGTCAAATAGAACCCAACCTCTTCCATCGATGATGCCTCTTTTTGAGTAAGGTAACACCACGTTGAACATGCCATACAATCAAGACATGTAGCCTAACAATGACGTACTTCCGCGAACACCCACCCACACAACAATTGAAATCATTTAGACAAAATTAATGTTTATGGTGCTCAAAAGCCCTAGATCAAAGTTGGGCCCAAAAACCATAATAACACGGAGTTGGATCCTAGACGTCATCTTGTGTGTATTGATTGATCTTTCTTGTGCACTTCACACCGGTATTTTTTTGTAATGAAGGACATTGCATTGTAGAACTAGGAAATCACTGTTCAATATGTTAGAAAATCCTTTGACACATGGGCCGTTTTCAATAGGAATTCACTCTTATCAAAACCATGGCTGGATGGACAACCTTGCAAATAATGTTGCATGTCATTGTGCATCAGGAGGTGCAGAATTTTTCAACTACTCCAACTAGATTTTATGCACAATTTTAGCAAGATTACAAGTTGGCATGTATGCTCACTTGATGTTGTTAGTGTTCTACATATACAAGCAAAACAAAATTAGCCCAAAAGTGGAACAATTTAGAGGATGAAAAAATATCATTGTACATAACTTGTGAAAGAAATTAACATGAATCAAGAACACCCCCCCACCCCCCCTCCCCCAATTGAAATGTCAAAACTTAAGCCAATTGCCAAACTCATGAACTCTAGTTTCACATGCCACTTCAAACGAGAACCACCAACGACAAATTGTCACATATTGAATGTTCGTTTCTTCTAGGGACTTGACATTTTTGTAATTGTAATAAAAAGCCTTACGTTAATCATGCAACTCATGCTTGATTAGTAATTTGGTATGCATGTCTTGTGGAACAAAGCATGTATGATTTTTGTCAACCATCTTAACATTCATGTCCTAAACCCTAAACCCATAAATGATTCTAACAAAATTCCAATTTGCTTACACATTTTCCATGATGAAACATTTGAAGTTTGCTTTGCATACTCATGTTTGACCATTGTTTCATTGATTTTTGTGCACATGATCTATTGTGTTTCGATGTCTTCAAATTACATGTTGCAAATTTATTGCATGGTCATGATTGTGTAATATGTTGCATCATATACATGGCAAGCCATTATTGTGTAATTGATGACATGCTTGACATGGTCAAACATGATCTATTTTTTTTTCAAGTCTCCCCTAGGTTATATTCATGCAACAAAACTCGCTATGCTCCCAACCCCATCAACCAACATCTTGAAAATATAGACCTTCTAACCTAATATTTTCCATGCAAAACAACATTCCTGGATGTAAACATGATGATTTTTGAACTTCAATTCAAGGATGTTGTCATTGTAGCCACCCCTAGGATGATGCTCAAGAACAAAACAACAAGGTTACGAACATTTGGAGAGTTCAATTTAACAAACTTGTATTGGATTTGTTCCAATCATTTGCCTTTCAAAATGATGAACTGAATGCAATTTTTAAAAAATCTCCAATACTTGCATAATGTTGCCCAATCTACATGTAGGTAGTTATCAAGCCTTTAACCACTTGCCACAATGTAGTGCCCAACAAAATGTTGAAAACAATAGGATCAGAGGAGAGGTTGCTCATTCAAAAACCCAGAGATCACACAAGTATGTGAACAATGCTTGGAGAGAGTGCTCCAACTCTCCTCCAACCTTGCTCTTTATTCCCTTCCCTATACCACCACATTGACAAACCATATGGGATAACTATTTCTCTACCTCCTTATTCTAACATGTTGGTGGTACTAACATATCTCAAATCTACCAATGTCTTTGATTACTTGCAACACTTATCTACCACATAGTTTCTAATATCTATCACACTATGTTTCTAATATCTATGTTTCATCTACATCATAATCTTCAACACTCCCACTTTGCAAGTAATCTAAGACTCCCAATCCCATGCTTCTTGTAAAGTTCTGATGCCGCTCCTTTGCCAATGCCTTTGTCAACACATCTGCCACCATATCTTGAGTTGGGCAATACTTGAGGCCTATTTCTCCACTCTCTAACTTCTCTCGAATGAAGTGGTGTTGTATGTCAATGTGCTTTGTGCGAGAGTGGTTGGTTGGGTTCTTTGCAAGTGCAATGCATCCCTGATTGTCACACATGATGGTTGTTGCTCCAACTTGCACAAGTCCCACATCTGCCATCAACTTCCTCAACCATATGGCCTCCTTGGTGCATTGACTAGTGGCCATGTATTCGGCCTCTGTGGTAGACAAGGCAATTGTAGGTTGCCTCTTGCAATTCCATGAGATGGCTCCCACTCCAACAAAGAACACATACCCTGTGGTGGAACGTCTCTCATTTGCATCTCCACCCCAATCCGCATCACAATATCCTCTCAAACTAACATCCTTGCCTCCAAGGCACAATTTCAAGTCCAAAGTTCCCTTCAAGTACCGCATGATGCGTTTTACCGCCATCCAATGGGAAGGACCAGCCCTTGACATGAATTGACTCACCATGCTCATCGGGAATGCAAGATCCGGCCGTGTGCCCACCATGGCATACATCAATGAACCCACCGCTGCCTTGTATGGAATGCCTTGCATCTCCTCTTGAATGCCTTGAAACTCTTCCTCGGTCAGTTTCAAGAGCTTGGAGTTCACATCAAGCGGAGTTCCAATGGGCTTGCACTCCTCCATGTTGAAGCGCTTGAGCACTTCCTCAATGTACTTTCTTTGGCTCATGGTTATGGTGTGATTTGCACGGTCTCTCTCAAACTCCACACCGAGGCAATAGTGCAACTCTCCAAGATCACTCATCTCAAATTCATCTTCAAGCCTTGACTTCAACCATTTCAAAATGTTCAAATTGCTTGCTAAGATGATCAGATCATCCACATAGATAATCACTATTAACAAGTATTCACCCGTTTGCTTGACATACAACGAATGGTCAGCTTGGCTCCTAGAAAAGCATTCATGGGTGAAGAACATGTCAATGCGTTGGTACCATGCTCTTGGTGATTGCTTCAGCCCGTACAAGGACTTCTTCAACTTACACACGAGGTGCTCCTTGCCATCTTGCACGAATCCTTGTGGCTGGTCCATGTAGATGTCCTCCTCTAATTCCCCATTCAAGAATGCGGTCTTCACATCCATTTGGTGGATCTCTAAATCCATGGCAGATCCAATTGCAAGTATGCATCTAATGGTGGTGAACTTGGCCACAGGGGCAAATGTCTCATTGAAGTCCACACCCTCAACTTGAGAGTACCCCTTGGCCACCAACCTCGCCTTATGCCTCACAATATGGCCTGATGCATCCCTTTTTGTGCGGAACACCCACTTGCATCCCACACTCTTGCGATCCTTTGGAAGAGGGACCAACTCCCACGTGCCATTGGCCATGAGTGAGGCATATTCCTCTTGGATGGCCGCCTCCCACTTGCTTGCATCCTCTGAATGCATTGCATTGCACAAATTTAGTGGATCATCAAGACAAGCAACATTAGCATGTTCCACATCTTGTTGGGGTAGGATGTGGTTCTTCCACCATTCTCCAAGTGGTCGCCGCTCTCTCAAGGGGTACCTACGCTCATCCAAGGTCTGCCCTTCTTGTTCACCATTTGTGCTTGCATCTTTAGATGTTGATGGAGGTGTTGATGAACGCCCCAGGGTTGGTGGTGCCTCTTGATTGCTTGGATACTCATTGACATCACTTGTGCCCTCATCATCATCCACACATGGCGATTTGGAAGATGTGTCCACAATCACCACATTAGGGGTCTGATTTCTCCCACTTGGATGCATCTCCAAATCATTGCCCACACTAGTGTTATCCTCCATGAACTCAACATCCCTACACTTGATGATCTTTTTGGATTGCACACACATAAGCCTATATGCCTTGGTGCCCTCACAATACCCAAGAAACAAGCATTTTGTGCCCTTTGCATCAAGCTTACCCCTCTTCTCATCCGGCGCCATGGCATATGCAATGCATCCAAACACACGCATGTGTGAAATGCAAGGCTTTCTCCCACTCCACGCTTCCTCTGGTGTGATGGATGGCAACGCTCTTGATGGACATCGATTCCTTGTGTAGGCCGCATTCACCACCGCTTCCGCCCAAAGTGACTTCTTGAGGTTTTGAGCATGAAGCATGCTCCTTGCCATCTCCACAAGGGTGCGGTTTGCACGCTCTGCCACTCCATTTTGTTGAGGCCTATATGGTGTGGAGGTTTGCTTCTCAATGCCGTGTGCCTTCAAGAAGCCCTGGAATCCCTTGGAAATGTACTCCCCTCCATTATCCGACCGAAACACCTTGATCTTGTGCTCTGATTGTGTCTCCACAAGTGCCTTGAATTCCTTGAACTTCTCCAAGCACTCCCCTTTGGACTTCAACAAGTACACCCACACCTTCCTGGAAAAGTCGTCAATGTAGGTCACAAAGTACCTTGCACCACCCAAGGATGTGGTCCTCATGGGGCCGCATACATCCGAATGCACAATCTCTAGGGGCTTGGTGGCACGCATCCCTCCATCACTTGGAAATGGTTTGCAATGTTGTTTTCCCTCAATGCACCCTTCACAAACAAATGAAGATGTAGGGCAGGGCATGTTTCCAAGGTTCATACCACTCACCATGTTTTGGAGCGCATGCACACCTTTGATGTTCAAATGACCGAGCCGGCGATGCCAAAGCTCCAATGCACCCTCAATTGTTGAAGTTTGGGCTAGGTTGGCCACATGCATCTCCCACACCTTGGTGAAGGTCATTTGATACAAGTTGCCTTCCCGTAGTGCTATTGCAATGACCTCTCCATCAAATGCCCTCACAATGCACTCATTCATGTTGAATTGCACTTTGCACCCACTTGACAAGATTTTGCTCACCGAAAGCAAGTTGGCATGCAATTTTGGCACATGGAGCACGTCCTTGATTCTGATCCTCCTGATTTGCCCTTTCACCATCACTTCCACAAGGATGGATCCCATTCCGATTGCCTCAACAATGCTATCATCACCCATATGCACGTTGCGTGTTGGAATTACCTCATACATGTCAAATGCCACTTTATGAGGGGTCATGTGCTTGGTTGCTCCTGAGTCCATGATCCACTTGCATATGGCTTTGCAATGGTCTCCATCCTTTGTTGCAAAGGCATAGTCATCATCATCCCTGGCTTTGTTGGCACTCTCCTTCTCCTTGTTGTTCTTGGCCTTGGAGCAAAATCGTGCAATGTGGCCTGGTTTGCCACAATAGTAGCATGTCCTGGTGTCTTTGCGGGTAGATGTGGTCCCTCCTCTTCCTTGCATTGAAACCATCGCCGCATCATCACCTTGGGGCTCCTTCTCCTTCCTCTTGGACACTTCATGCATCAATCGTGCGGTCACATACTCCATTGTGAGGTCTTGTATGGGCAGGGTCTCCAAGGCGGTGATCAGGTACTCATAGGAGGGTGGCAAGCTCTCAAGCAAAGTCATCACAACATCTTCATCCCTCACGGGCACCTCCAAGCAAGCAAGTTGATCTGCAAGTGCCTTGACCTTGTTGATATGGTCTAGAAGGTCTTCTCCCTCTTGCATCTTGCAAGTGAAGAACTTACGGCGAATGAAGAGGATGTTGGACAAGCTCCGTGTCTCATGGATGTTGCAAAGTGTGTTCCATGCCTCCACTGGTCCCTTGCACCTCTTGATGTGGTGAAGTTGACTATCCACCAAGTTGATGGCAATGGTGGACATGGCCTTCTTTGCACGCCGTTGGTACTCCTTGATGACTTTGGGGTCTGAATTAGATGGTGGAACCTCCTCAGACCCGTCCACAATCTCCCAAAGGTCCATGGAGGCCAACACCATCTCCATCTTGAACTTCCAGAGGTTGAAGTTCTCCCCATTGAACTTGTCAATGACTCTAGCGCTCTCTCCCTCAAAGGATGCCATTTTGCACTCAAATTCGACCTCTCTACCCACTTATGTGCTCAACCAGATGCTAATTAGTGCCTAATGAACACTCTTACATGCAATTTGGCTCAATGCACTTTCATAAAAAAAAAAAAACACTCAAATCCCTAGATGGCTCAATTGTGCACCAATGCACCTCCAATCATAAATTCAGCCCTTAGTGGCTCCCACTTGCATGAATGCCTCCTTACACACTCAGAATGCACTCAACCAACTCAAATGAAGTGCTCTCCTTACACACTCAAAATGCACTCAGCCAACTCAAATGAAGTGCTCTCCTTACACACTCACAATGCACTCAACCAACTCAAATCAAGACTTACAATGCTGGAATGTGGACACATGCACATCCAATGCTTCGAAATACCTCCAAAGAGCACCAATCCAGCCTTTGTGCACCTCCAAACTCGAGATGGCCTCCAAAGTTCTTTAAAACTCCTCCAAGGCTCCAAAAGCGCCTCCAAGAACCCTCCAGAACTGAAATTTGCACCTCCAACAAACACAAAACCTCAAGATCTCTCTTAATGCACTCAAGCAATCAAACCTCTAATCATGCAACTCACATGTGTGGGCCCATAACCTGTTGAAAACAATAGGATCAGAGGAGAGGTTGCTCATTCAAAAACCTAGAGATCACACAAGTATGTGAACAATGCTTGGAGAGAGTGCTCCAACTCTCCTCCAACCTTGCTCTTTATTCCCTTCCCTATACCACCACATTGACAAACCATATGGGATAACTATTTCTCTCCCTCCTTATTCTAACATGTTGGTGGTACTAACATATCTCAAATCTACCAATGTCTTTGATTACTTGCAACACTTATCTACCACATAGTTTCTAATATCTATCACACTATGTTTCTAATATCTATGTTTCATCTACATCATAATCTTCAACACAAAAAACTTAATACAATATATCATGAATTTCCCCAAAGATTTGTACAAAGAAAACAACAAATGTAAAAATTATTAGAAATACTATTCGTTTCTAATTCCCAATGTTGATGAATGTGTTAAACATTCATCAAAAGGATGAATAGTATTCACATCCTTGTAGTAGTTAGGTTAGGTTGAATAGTGGTGGCTAGGGTTTGGAAGTGGAGGCTACTTAGGGCTTAGCGGTGGCTAGGGTTAGGGCTTGGCGGCGGCTAGGGTTAGGGTTTGGTGGCGGCTAGGGTTAGGCGGCGGCTAGGTTAGGGTTAAGTGGTGGCTACTTTAGGGTTAGGAGTTAGTATATAATGGAATGGTTTTGAGTAGTCTTTCATTCTCTCCTTTCATGGTTTTTGAGTGCACATAGAACCTTCAAGCTTTGTTAGTTGTTGCAAGCCATGGTGTTATGATTGTAGCATTTGAAGCATACAACCTTTGTAATATTCTTGTTAGTTAATACAATTGTTTCATTTCATGAACCTTGAAACTTTCATTTCTTGCTTGTTTTCAAGTTGTTTCCAATAGGTTATGGGGCCCACAACAAGCAAGAAAAAGGACATTGTGTTAAAACAAGTAGTGAAAGGTTTTGAGCTTGTATTGCATAGAAAAAAGGAGAGAATCCTTTTGAGACAAGGTTCTTAGTTTGCAAAGTGAGTGCGAGTTCATTTACAAGTGGTGGCATACAAGGAGCTTGCAATTTTTCTAAGTGAGTGGGAGGTGTGGAAGAGACTTCTTCAAAGTGTTGTAAGTTCTTAAGTGTGGAAGAGCGTTCTTCAAGTCTTTAAGTTTCAAGTTTTAAGTTCAAAAGTGTGAAAGAGAGTTCTTCAAGTTTTTGAGGTTTTCAACGTTGAAGTTTGAGAAAGTGTGTGGAAGAGAGTTTTTTTAGTTTTTGAAAGTTTCAACATTGAAGTTTGAGGTGTAAAAGAAGTTTTTTCAAGTTGTTGAAAGGTTTAAGTTTCAAGTGTGTCAAACAAAGTTTTCTACCAATCCTACAAGTTTCAAGTCAAAATTCAAGTTTGTGCAAGAAAGTTTTTAAAGTGTTTGAGGGTTTCTTGTAAAGGTTTTTTTTTGTGACATATAGCCATTGAGTGGGAGAGATTTCAAGTGAGGTTTTCAAACATTAGCAAGTTTTTCAACTTCAAATTCTCCCACTTGCACTTCATTTGAATACAAAAACATAGAGTGCTTGTTTTAGCATTTGTGTTCAACAAAATGTCATCATTCCAAATGGAATCTTTGAAAGTCATGGAAAAGTTGTGTTAGAAATTCTATTCGTTTCTAATTCCCAATGGTGATGAATGTGTTAAACATTCATCAAATGGATGAATAGTATAGACATCCTTGTAGTAGTTAGGTTAGGGTTTAGAAGTGGAGACTACCTAGGGTTTGGCGGCGGCTAGGGTTAGGGTTAGGCGGCGGCTAAGTTTAGGGTTTGGTGGCGGCTAAGGTTAAGCAACGGCTAGGGTTAAGGTTTGGTGGCGGCTAGGGTTAAGTGGCGGCTAGGGTTAGGGTTTGGCGGCGGCTAGGTTAGGGTTAAGTGGCGGCTACTTTAGGGTTAGGAGATAGTATATAGTGGAGTGGTTTTGAATTGTCTTTCATTCTCTCCTTTCATGATTTTTGAGTGCACATAGAATCTTCAAGCTTTGATTAGTTGTTGCAAGCCATAGCTTTATGATTGTAACATTTGAAGCATACAACCTTTGTAATCTTCTTGTAGTTAATAAAATTGTTAAAGCTTTCATTTCTTGCTTGTTTTCAAGTTGTTTCCAATAAGTTGATGGTGGCAACTTTTCACCTTTGGAAGTTCAAGATGCGCATGATGCTTTCTAAGCACGGGCTTTGGAAGTTTGTTGATGGGAGTGCAACAATTCCCCATGATGAAGCTCAAATCACAGATTATAACGAAAAGGCGACCAAGGCATTTGCACTACTTTGTGAACATCTCACGGATGCACAACTTGCACACATTCAATATTGCGAGAATGTCAAAAGCGCTTGGGAAACACTTTGCGGTGTCCACGAAGCCAAGACCATCCGAAACAAGTTGTTTCTTTGAAGGAGGTTCTTCACCATCAAAATGCAAGAAGGGGAGGACTTGCTTACGCATCAACAAAATGAAGGCGCTTGCAGATCAATTACGTTCCATTGAGGTGAACATTGAAGATGAGGACGTGTACATGGTACTTCTCATGAGCCTTCCCCAGTTAGGTTAAGGTTTAGAAGTGGAGACTACTTAGGGTTTGGCAGCGGCGAGGATTAGGGTTAGGTGGCAGCTGTTGAAAACAATAGGATCAGAGGAGAGGTTGCTCATTCAATAAACCCAGAGATCACACAAGTATGTGAACAATGCTTGGAGAGAGTGCTCCAACTCTCCTCCAACCTTGCTCTTTATTCCCTTCCCTGTGTTGAAAACAATAGGATCAGAGGAGAGGTTGCTCATTCAAAAAACCCAGAGATCACACAAGTATGTGAACAATGCTTGGAGAGAGAGCTCCAACTCTCCTCCAACCTTGCTCTTTATTCCCTTCCCTATACCACCACATTGACAAACCATATGGGATAACTATTTCTCTCCCTCCTTATTCTAACATGTTGGTGGTACTAACATATCTCAAATCTACCAATGTCTTTGATTACTTGCAACACTTATCTACCACATAGTTTCTAATATCTATCACACTATGTTTCTAATATCTATGTTTCATCTACATCATAATCTTCAACACTCCCACTTTGCAAGTAATCTAAGACTCCCAATCCCATGCTTCTTGTAAAGTTCTGATGCCGCTCCTTTGCCAATGCCTTTGTCAACACATCTGCCACCATATCTTGAGTTGGGCAATACTTGAGGCCTATTTCTCCACTCTCTAACTTCTCTCGAATGAAGTGGTGTTGTATGTCAATGTGCTTTGTGCGAGAGTGGTTGGTTGGGTTCTTTGCAAGTGCAATGCATCCCTGATTGTCACACATGATGGTTGTTGCTCCAACTTGCACAAGTCCCACATCTGCCATCAACTTCCTCAACCATATGGCCTCCTTGGTGCATTGACTAGTGGCCATGTATTCGGCCTCTGTGGTAGACAAGGCAATTGTAGGTTGCCTCTTGCAATTCCATGAGATGGCTCCCACTCCAACAAAGAACACATACCCTGTGGTGGAACGTCTCTCATTTGCATCTCCACCCCAATCCGCATCACAATATCCTCTCAAACTAACATCCTTGCCTCCAAGGCACAATTTCAAGTCCAAAGTTCCCTTCAAGTACCGCATGATGCGTTTAACCGCCATCCAATGGGAAGGACCAGCCCTTGACATGAATTGACTCACCATGCTCACCGGGAATGCAAGATCCGGCCGTGTGCCCACCATGGCATACATCAATGAACCCACCGCTGCCTTGTATGGAATGCCTTGCATCTCCTCTTGAATGCCTTGAAACTCTTCCTCGGTCAGTTTCAAGAGCTTGGAGTTCACATCAAGCGGAGTTCCAATGGGCTTGCACTCCTCCATGTTGAAGCGCTTGAGCACTTCCTCAATGTACTTTCTTTGGCTCATGGTTATGGTGTGATTTGCACGGTCTCTCTCAAACTCCACACCGAGGCAATAATGCAACTCTCCAAGATCACTCATCTCAAATTCATCTTCAAGCCTTGACTTCAACCATTTCAAAATGTTCACATTGCTTGCTAAGATGATCACATCATCCACATAGATAATCACTATTTGTTGAAAACAATAGGATCAGAGGAGAGGTTGCTCATTCAAAAACCTAGAGATCACACAAGTATGTGAACAATGCTTGGAGAGAGTGCTCCAACTCTCCTCCAACCTTGCTCTTTATTCCCTTCCCTATACCACCACATTGACAAACCATATGGGATAACTATTTCTCTACCTCCTTATTCTAACATGTTGGTGGTACTAACATATCTCAAATCTACCAATGTCTTTGATTACTTGCAACACTTATCTACCACATAGTTTCTAATATCTATCACACTATGTTTCTAATATCTATGTTTCATCTACATCATAATCTTCAACACTCCCACTTTGCAAGTAATCTAAGACTCCCAATCCCATGCTTCTTGTAAAGTTCTGATGCCGCTCCTTTGCCAATGCCTTTGTCAACACATCTGCCACCATATCTTGAGTTGGGCAATACTTGAGGCCTATTTCTCCACTCTCTAACT
This sequence comes from Sphagnum tenellum, assembly GCA_963921925.1. Classification (NCBI taxonomy): domain Eukaryota; kingdom Viridiplantae; phylum Streptophyta; class Sphagnopsida; order Sphagnales; family Sphagnaceae; genus Sphagnum; species Sphagnum tenellum. Next base: position 8,144,209 of record OY998150.1, read on the forward strand.
TCTCTCGAATGAAGTGGTGTTGTATGTCAATGTGCTTTGTGCGAGAGTGGTTGGTTGGGTTCTTTGCAAGTGCAATGCATCCCTGATTGTCACACATGATGGTTGTTGCTCCAACTTGCACAAGTCCCACATCTGCCATCAACTTCCTCAACCATATGGCCTCCTTGGTGCATTGACTAGTGGCCATGTATTCGGCCTCTGTGGTAGACAAGGCAATTGTAGGTTGCCTCTTGCAATTCCATGAGATGGCTCCCACTCCAACAAAGAACACATACCCTGTGGTGGAACGTCTCTCATTTGCATCTCCACCCCAATCCGCATCACAATATCCTCTCAAACTAACATCCTTGCCTCCAAGGCACAATTTCAAGTCCAAAGTTCCCTTCAAGTACCGCATGATGCGTTTTACCGCCATCCAATGGGAAGGACCAGCCCTTGACATGAATTGACTCACCATGCTCATCGGGAATGCAAGATCCGGCCGTGTGCCCACCATGGCATACATCAATGAACCCACCGCTGCCTTGTATGGAATGCCTTGCATCTCCTCTTGAATGCCTTGAAACTCTTCCTCGGTCAGTTTCAAGAGCTTGGAGTTCACATCAAGCGGAGTTCCAATGGGCTTGCACTCCTCCATGTTGAAGCGCTTGAGCACTTCCTCAATGTACTTTCTTTGGCTCATGGTTATGGTGTGATTTGCACGGTCTCTCTCAAACTCCACACCGAGGCAATAGTGCAACTCTCCAAGATCACTCATCTCAAATTCATCTTCAAGCCTTGACTTCAACCATTTCAAAATGTTCAAATTGCTTGCTAAGATGATCAGATCATCCACATAGATAATCACTATTAACAAGTATTCACCCGTTTGCTTGACATACAACGAATGGTCAGCTTGGCTCCTAGAAAAGCATTCATGGGTGAAGAACATGTCAATGCGTTGGTACCATGCTCTTGGTGATTGCTTCAGCCCGTACAAGGACTTCTTCAACTTACACACGAGGTGCTCCTTGCCATCTTGCACGAATCCTTGTGGCTGGTCCATGTAGATGTCCTCCTCTAATTCCCCATTCAAGAATGCGGTCTTCACATCCATTTGGTGGATCTCTAAATCCATGGCAGATCCAATTGCAAGTATGCATCTAATGGTGGTGAACTTGGCCACAGGGGCAAATGTCTCATTGAAGTCCACACCCTCAACTTGAGAGTACCCCTTGGCCACCAACCTCGCCTTATGCCTCACAATATGGCCTGATGCATCCCTTTTTGTGCGGAACACCCACTTGCATCCCACACTCTTGCGATCCTTTGGAAGAGGGACCAACTCCCACGTGCCATTGGCCATGAGTGAGGCATATTCCTCTTGGATGGCCGCCTCCCACTTGCTTGCATCCTCTGAATGCATTGCATTGCACAAATTTAGTGGATCATCAAGACAAGCAACATTAGCATGTTCCACATCTTGTTGGGGTAGGATGTGGTTCTTCCACCATTCTCCAAGTGGTCGCCGCTCTCTCAAGGGGTACCTACGCTCATCCAAGGTCTGCCCTTCTTGTTCACCATTTGTGCTTGCATCTTTAGATGTTGATGGAGGTGTTGATGAACGCCCCAGGGTTGGTGGTGCCTCTTGATTGCTTGGATACTCATTGACATCACTTGTGCCCTCATCATCATCCACACATGGCGATTTGGAAGATGTGTCCACAATCACCACATTAGGGGTCTGATTTCTCCCACTTGGATGCATCTCCAAATCATTGCCCACACTAGTGTTATCCTCCATGAACTCAACATCCCTACACTTGATGATCTTTTTGGATTGCACACACATAAGCCTATATGCCTTGGTGCCCTCACAATACCCAAGAAACAAGCATTTTGTGCCCTTTGCATCAAGCTTACCCCTCTTCTCATCCGGCACCATGGCATATGCAATGCATCCAAACACACGCATGTGTGAAATGCAAGGCTTTCTCCCACTCCACGCTTCCTCTGGTGTGATGGATGGCAACGCTCTTGATGGACATCGATTCCTTGTGTAGGCCGCATTCACCACCGCTTCCGCCCAAAGTGACTTCTTGAGGTTTTGAGCATGAAGCATGCTCCTTGCCATCTCCACAAGGGTGCGGTTTGCACGCTCTGCCACTCCATTTTGTTGAGGCCTATATGGTGTGGAGGTTTGCTTCTCAATGCCGTGTGCCTTCAAGAAGCCCTGGAATCCCTTGGAAATGTACTCCCCTCCATTATCCGACCGAAACACCTTGATCTTGTGCTCTGATTGTGTCTCCACAAGTGCCTTGAATTCCTTGAACTTCTCCAAGCACTCCCCTTTGGACTTCAACAAGTACACCCACACCTTCCTGGAAAAGTCGTCAATGTAGGTCACAAAGTACCTTGCACCACCCAAGGATGTGGTCCTCATGGGGCCGCATACATCCGAATGCACAATCTCTAGGGGCTTGGTGGCACGCATCCCTCCATCACTTGGAAATGGTTTGCAATGTTGTTTTCCCTCAATGCACCCTTCACAAACAAATGAAGATGTAGGGCAGGGCATGTTTCCAAGGTTCATACCACTCACCATGTTTTGGAGCGCATGCACACCTTTGATGTTCAAATGACCGAGCCGGCGATGCCAAAGCTCCAATGCACCCTCAATTGTTGAAGTTTGGGCTAGGTTGGCCACATGCATCTCCCACACCTTGGTGAAGGTCATTTGATACAAGTTGCCTTCCCGTAGTGCTATTGCAATGACCTCTCCATCAAATGCCCTCACAATGCACTCATTCATGTTGAATTGCACTTTGCACCCACTTGACAAGATTTTGCTCACCGAAAGCAAGTTGGCATGCAATTTTGGCACATGGAGCACGTCCTTGATTCTGATCCTCCTGATTTGCCCTTTCACCATCACTTCCACAAGGATGGATCCCATTCCGATTGCCTCAACAATGCTATCATCACCCATATGCACGTTGCGTGTTGGAATTACCTCATACATGTCAAATGCCACTTTATGAGGGGTCATGTGCTTGGTTGCTCCTGAGTCCATGATCCACTTGCATATGGCTTTGCAATGGTCTCCATCCTTTGTTGCAAAGGCATAGTCATCATCATCCCTGGCTTTGTTGGCACTCTCCTTCTCCTTGTTGTTCTTGGCCTTGGAGCAAAATCGTGCAATGTGGCCTGGTTTGCCACAATAGTAGCATGTCCTGGTGTCTTTGCGGGTAGATGTGGTCCCTCCTCTTCCTTGCATTGAAACCATCGCCGCATCATCACCTTGGGGCTCCTTCTCCTTCCTCTTGGACACTTCATGCATCAATCGTGCGGTCACATACTCCATTGTGAGGTCTTGTATGGGCAGGGTCTCCAAGGCGGTGATCAGGTACTCATAGGAGGGTGGCAAGCTCTCAAGCAAAGTCATCACAACATCTTCATCCCTCACGGGCACCTCCAAGCAAGCAAGTTGATCTGCAAGTGCCTTGACCTTGTTGATATGGTCTAGAAGGTCTTCTCCCTCTTGCATCTTGCAAGTGAAGAACTTACGGCGAATGAAGAGGATGTTGGACAAGCTCCGTGTCTCATGGATGTTGCAAAGTGTGTTCCATGCCTCCACTGGTCCCTTGCACCTCTTGATGTGGTGAAGTTGACTATCCACCAAGTTGATGGCAATGGTGGACATGGCCTTCTTTGCACGCCGTTGGTACTCCTTGATGACTTTGGGGTCTGAATTAGATGGTGGAACCTCCTCAGACCCGTCCACAATCTCCCAAAGGTCCATGGAGGCCAACACCATCTCCATCTTGAACTTCCAGAGGTTGAAGTTCTCCCCATTGAACTTGTCAATGACTCTAGCGCTCTCTCCCTCAAAGGATGCCATTTTGCACTCAAATTCGACCTCTCTACCCACTTATGTGCTCAACCAGATGCTAATTAGTGCCTAATGAACACTCTTACATGCAATTTGGCTCAATGCACTTTCATAAAAAAAAAAAAACACTCAAATCCCTAGATGGCTCAATTGTGCACCAATGCACCTCCAATCATAAATTCAGCCCTTAGTGGCTCCCACTTGCATGAATGCCTTCTTACACACTCAGAATGCACTCAACCAACTCAAATGAAGTGCTCTCCTTACACACTCAAAATGCACTCAGCCAACTCAAATGAAGTGCTCTCCTTACACACTCACAATGCACTCAACCAACTCAAATCAAGACTTACAATGCTGGAATGTGGACACATGCACATCCAATGCTTCGAAATACCTCCAAAGAGCACCAATCCAGCCTTTGTGCACCTCCAAACTCGAGATGGCCTCCAAAGTTCTTTAAAACTCCTCCAAGGCTCCAAAAGCGCCTCCAAGAACCCTCCAGAACTGAAATTTGCACCTCCAACAAACACAAAACCTCAAGATCTCTCTTAATGCACTCAAGCAATCAAACCTCTAATCATGCAACTCACATGTGTGGGCCCATAACCTGTTGAAAACAATAGGATCAGAGGAGAGGTTGCTCATTCAAAAACCTAGAGATCACACAAGTATGTGAACAATGCTTGGAGAGAGTGCTCCAACTCTCCTCCAACCTTGCTCTTTATTCCCTTCCCTATACCACCACATTGACAAACCATATGGGATAACTATTTCTCTACCTCCTTATTCTAACATGTTGGTGGTACTAACATATCTCAAATCTACCAATGTCTTTGATTACTTGCAACACTTATCTACCACATAGTTTCTAATATCTATCACACTATGTTTCTAATATCTATGTTTCATCTACATCATAATCTTCAACACTATAAACAAGTATTCACCCGTTTGCTTGACATACAACGAATGGTTAGCTTGGCTCCTAGAAAAGCATTCATGGGTGAAGAACATGTCAATGCGTTGGTACCATGCTCTTGGTGATTGCTTCAGCCCGTACAAGGACTTCTTCAACTTACACACGAGGTGCTCCTTGCCATCTTGCACGAATCCTTGTGGCTGGTCCATGTAGATGTCCTCCTCTAATTCCCCATTCAAGAATGCGGTCTTCACATCCATTTGGTGGATCTCTAAGTCCATGGCAGATCCAATTGCAAGTATGCATCTAATGGTGGTGAACTTGGCCACAGGGGCAAATGTCTCATTGAAGTCCACACCCTCAACTTGAGAGTACCCCTTGGCCACCAACCTTGCCTTATGCCTCACAATATGGCCTGATGCATCCCTTTTTGTGCGGAACACCCACTTGCATCCCACACTCTTGCGATCCTTTGGAAGAGGGACCAACTCCCACGTGCCATTGGCCATGAGTGAGGCATATTCCTCTTGGATGGCCGCCTCCCACTTGCTTGCATCCTCTGAATGCATTGCATCGCACAAATTTAGTGGATCATCAAGACAAGCAACATTAGCACGTTCCACATCTTGTTGGGGTAGGATGTGGTTCTTCCACCATTCTCCAAGTGGTCGCCGCTCTCTCAAGGGGTACCTACGCTCATCCAAGGTCTGCCCTTCTTGTTCACCATTTGTGCTTGCATCTTTAGATGTTGATGGAGGTGTTGATGAACGCCCCAGGGTTGGTGGTGCCTCTTGATTGCTTGGATACTCATTGACATCACTTGTGCCCTCATCATCATCCACACATGGCGATTTGGAAGATGTGTCCACAATCACCACATTAGGGGTCTGATTTCTCCCACTTGGATGCATCTCCAAATCATTGCCCACACTAGTGTTATCCTCCATGAACTCAACATCCCTACACTTGATGATCTTTTTGGATTGCACACACATAAGCCTATATGCCTTGGTGCCCTCACAATACCCAAGAAACAAGCATTTTGTGCCCTTTGCATCAAGCTTACCCCTCTTCTCATCCGGCACCATGGCATATGCAATGCATCCAAACACACGCATGTGTGAAATGCAAGGCTTTCTCCCACTCCACGCTTCCTCTGGTGTGATGGATGGCAACGCTCTTGATGGACATCGATTCCTTGTGTAGGCCGCATTCACCACCGCTTCCGCCCAAAGTGACTTCTTGAGGTTTTGAGCATGAAGCATGCTCCTTGCCATCTCCACAAGGGTGCGGTTTGCACGCTCTGCCACTCCATTTTGTTGAGGCCTATATGGTGTGGAGGTTTGCTTCTCAATGCCGTGTGCCTTCAAGAAGCCCTGGAATCCCTTGGAAACGTACTCCCCTCCATTATCCGACCGAAACACCTTGATCTTGTGCTCTGATTGTGTCTTCACAAGTGCCTTGAATTCCTTGAACTTCTCCAAGCACTCCCCTTTGGACTTCAACAAGTACACCCACACCTTCCTGGAAAAGTCGTCAATGTAGGTCACAAAGTACCTTGCACCACCCAAGGATGTGGTCCTCATGGGGCCGCATACATCCGAATGCACAATCTCCAGGGGCTTGGTGGCAGGCATCCCTCCATCACTTGGAAATGGTTTGCAATGTTGTTTTCCCTCAATGCACCCTTCACAAACAAATGAAGAGGTAGGGCAGGGCATGTTTCCAAGGTTCATACCACTCACCATGTTTTGGAGCGCATGCACACCTTTGATGTTCAAATGACCGAGCCGGCGATGCCAAAGCTCCAATGCACCCTCAATTGTTGAAGTTTGGGCCAGGTTGGCCACAGGCATCTCACACACCTTGGTGAAGGTCATTTGATACAAGTTGCCTTCCCGTAGTGCTATTGCAATGACCTCTCCATCAAATGCCCTCACAATGCACTCATTCATGTTGAATTGCACTTTGCACCCACTTGACAAGATTTTGCTCACCGAAAGCAAGTTGGCATGCAATTTTGGCACATGGAGCACGTCCTTGATTCTGATCCTCCTGATTTGCCCTTTCACCATCACTTCCACAAGGATGGATCCCATTCCCATTGCCTCAACAATGCTATCATCACCCATATGCACGTTGCGTGTTGGAATTACCTCATACATGTCAAATGCCACTTTATGAGGGGTCATGTGCTTGGTTGCTCCTGAGTCCATGATCCACTTGCATATGGCTTTGCAATGGTCTCCATCCTTTGTTGCAAAGGCATAGTCATCATCATCCCTGGCTTTGTTGGCACTCTCCTTCTCCTTGTTGTTCTTGGCCTTGGAGCAAAATCGTGCAATGTGGCCTGGTTTGCCACAATAGTAGCATGTCCTGGTGTCTTTGCGGGTAGATGTGGTCCCTCCTCTTCCTTGCATTGAAACCATCGCCGCATCATCACCTTGGGGCTCCTTCTCCTTCCTCTTGGACACTTCATGCATCAATCGTGCGGTCACATACTCCATTGTGAGGTCTTGTATGGGGAGGGTTTCCAAGGCGGTGATCAGGTACTCGTAGGAGGGTGGCAAGCTCTCAAGCAAAGTCATCACAACATCTTCATCCCTCACGGGCACCTCCAAGCAAGCAAGTTGATCTGCAAGTGCCTTGACCTTGTTGATATGGTCTAGAAGGTCTTCTCCCTCTTGCATCTTGCAAGTGAAGAACTTACGGCGAATGAAGAGGATGTTGGACAAGCTCCGTGTCTCGTGGATGTTGCAGAGTGTGTTCCATGCCTCCACTGGTCCCTTGCACCTCTTGATGTGGTGAAGTTGACTATCCACCAAGTTGATGGCAATGGTGGACATGGCCTTCGTTGCACGTCGTTGGTACTCCTTGATGACTTTGGGGTCTGAATTAGATGGTGGAACCTCCTCAGACCCGTCCACAATCTCCCAAAGGTCCATGGAGGCCAACACCATCTCCATCTTGAACTTCCAGAGGTTGAAGTTCTCCCCATTGAACTTGTCAATGACTCTAGCGCTCTCTCCCTCAAAGGATGCCATTTTGCACTCAAATTCGACCTCTCTACCCACTATTGGAAACAACTTGAAAACAAGCAAGAAATGAAAGCTTTAACAATTGTATTTACTAAAAGAAGATTACAAAGGTTGTATGCTTCAAATGCTACAATCATAAAACTATGGCTTGCAACAACTAATCAAAGCTTGAAGGTTCTATGTGCACTCAAAAACCATGAAAGGAGAGAATGAAGGACAACTCAAAACCACTCCACTATATATTATCTCCTAACCCTAAAGTAGCCGCCACTTAACCCTAACCTAGCCGCCGCCAAACCCTAACCCTAGCCGCCGCTTAACCCCAGACGCCTCCAAACCCTAACCCTAGCTGCCGCTTAACCCTAGCCGCCGCCAAACCCTAACCCTAGCCGCCGCTTAACCTTAGCCGCCACCAAATCCTAAACTTAGCCGCCGCCTAACCCTAACCCTAGGCGCCGCCAAACCCTAGGTAGTCTCCACTTCTAAACCCTAACCTAACTACTACAAGGATGTCTATACTATTCATCCATTTGATGAATGTTTAACACATTCATCACCATTGGGAATTAGAAATGAATAGAATTTCTAACACTCCCACTCTATGAAGTTTCTAATCCGAACACGTTTATCAACTTATGATGTCGTTCTTTGGATAATGCCTTGGTAAGCACATCCGCCACCATGTGTTCCGTTGGACAATATTCAAATTGAACTTCTCCATTTTCAACTCGTTCTCGAACAAAATGATGTTGTACATCAATGTGTTTTGTTCGTGCATGGTGAGTGGGATTCTTCGTCAATGATATCGCACCTTGATTGTCGCATCGAATCACCATCATTTTTTTCTCCTCCATGTATCCTAAATCCATCATCAATTTTGTTATCCATATGGCTTCTTTTGTGGCTTGCGTGTTTGCCATGTATTCCGCCTCCGTGGTGGACAATGCTATTGTGGGTTGTCGTTTGCTACTCCAAGAAATGGCTCCACCTCCGATCATGAAAACAAACCCTGTGGTGGACCTCCTATCTTCAAGATCACCAACCCAATCCGCATCGCAATATCCAAGAACTTCCTTGGATGGTGTTGCACCAAATTGTAATTTCATTTGCAATGTACCTTGCAAATATTGAAAGATTCGTTTGACGGCCATCCAATGCTCCATGTTAGGGTTCGCCATGTGTTGACTCAACACGCTTATTGGGTATGCCAAGTCGGGTCGTGTGCACAACATGGCATACATCAAAGACCCAACCGCTTGTTGATATGGAAATCCTTTTGGTTCATCATTTCCATTCGCATTCCTTTGTAACTTCACCTTGGGATCCAATGGAACTCCAATGGGCTTACATTCCTCCATTCGAAACCGCTTCAATATTTCTTTGAGGTATTTGATTTGGTTGATGCGTAGGAGTCTTTCATCACGATTCCTTTCCACCTCCATCCCCAAAAAGAAATGTAATTCCCCGAGGTCCTTCATTTCAAACTTTTGACTCAATTCCTCTTTGATTTGCAAAAGTTTGTTTTGATCGTTGCACACCAAAATGAGGTAAAACTTCACATCTCCCACTTGTGCAACGTACACACTAGGATCCGCCTCACTCTTGATAAATTTAATGCTTTTGACAAACGCATCTAACTTTTGATTCCATGCCCTTGGAGATTGTTTCAAACCATACAAGGACTTGTGAAGCTTACACACGAGATGTTCACCTCCTTGGTGCACGAACCCTTGAGGTTGCTCCATGTAAATCTCCTCTTCAAGCTCTCCATGGAGAAATGCGGTTTTCACATCCATTTGATGGATCTCCATGTCTTCCAAGGCTGCCAATGCAAGAATACAACGAATAGATACGCTTTGGTGCCTTCGTAATATCCTAAAAACACACAAGGCATGGACTTGGATTCTAATTTGCTCCTCTTCTCATCGGGAACATGTGCAAAGGCTTTACAACCAAAGACTCTCAAATGGGATACATCGGGTTTCCTACCGCTCCACGCTTTTTGAGGGGTCTTGGAATCAAGGGCCTTGGTTGGACATCGATTTTTGATGTACACCGCCGTGTTTACTGCTTCGCCCCAAAATTCAAGTTCCAACCCTTGTGCAAGAATCATGCTTCTTGCACATTCCATGATGGTTCTATTGGCACGTTCCGCAACACCGTTTTGTTGTGGGGAATAAGGCGCACTTGTTTGTCGTTGAATCCCACATTCCGCAAGGAATGCGTCAAATTTCTTAGACACAAATTCTCCTCCGTTGTCGGAACGTAGCACTTTGATTTTGTGACCAATTTCGTTCTCCACGAACGCCTTGTATTGTTTGAACTTCTCAAAAGCTTCTCCTTTGGCCTTCAAAAGATAGACATGAGTCTTCCTTGAGAAATCATCAATGAAAGTGAGAAAGTATCTTGCTCCACCATGTGATGTAGTCTTCATTGGCCCACACACATCCGTGTGCACAATGTCCAAAAGTTGTGAAGCCCTTGTTGCGCCGTCCTTGGGAAATGATGTTCTTTGATGTTTGCCTTTGACGCATCTTTCACAAATGTGATGCAAGGGCACTTCTTTCAAATTCATGCCATCCACCATGGCATCTAACTCCTTAAGGCTTGCCATGTTGAGATGGCCAAGTCTTTCATGCCAAAGCATCGCACTTTCCTCCAAAGAATTTACGATGTGTGCCATGTCCTTACGCACCTTCACAATAAGAAGGTACAAGTTCTTGTCCCTTCGTGCTTGCGCCACAACAACTCCTCGAGCATCGTTAACCTTACAACCATCCTTGTCAAACTCCACTTTGAAACCTTCCGAAATGAGTTTGCTCACCGAAATGAGATTATTCTTCATTTTTGGAACATGAAGAACTTGGGTGATGGTTGTGTGTGTCAATTGGCCTCCAACTTGCAATGTGGCTTGGATGCTCCCCTTGCCAATTGCCTCCAAAACGGTGTCATCCCCCATGAACACCCTCCTTGGGGAAATGCGCTCGTACGTGGTAAACCATTCTTGTTCGAATGTCATGTGTTGCGTTGCACCCGAATCGACAATCCAATCATATGTGGTATGATCATTGGCACTCAATGCCGCAACAAACATTTGTTCGTGATCTTCACAAGCCTTATTAACTTTTTCTTTTTCATCATTTTTCTTCTTCAAACAATTTCTCACAAAATGTCCGGGTTTCTTACAATAAAAGCAAAGCTTCTCATTTGGCTTGTGAGTTTTGTTCACTAATGCGGTAGTTTCGGAACTCTCACATTCTTTTCTTTTGAACACTTCGTGAAGCAACCTTGCTACAATGAATTGAAGGTCTACATCTTTTGTGGACATGGACTCCAAGCTTGTGACTAAGTTATCAAAGGATGGAGGAAGGCTCATGAGGAGTACCATGTAAACATCTTCATCCGTAATATTCACCTCGATGGAACGTAGTTGGTCGGCAAGAGCTTTCACCGTGTTGATGTGCACAAGCATGTCATCTCCTTCTTGCATTTTGATCGTGAAGAATCTCCTTCGAAGGAACAACTTGTTGCCAATGGTCTTAGCTTCATGCACACCACAAAGAGCCTCCCACGCACTTCTCACATTGTCACAATATTGAATGTGTGCAAGTTGGGCATCCGTGAGATGTTCACAAAACAATGCAAAAGCCTTGGTCTCTTTTTCGTTGTAATCGGCTCTTGCAACTTCTTCACTCGGCAAAGTGGCACTCCCATCAACAAATTTCCAAGGCCCATGTTTGGAAAGCATCATGCGCATTTTGAACTTCCATAGGTGAAAGTTGCCACCATCAAACTTCTCCATGACTTTCAAGGACTCCATTTGAAAAGAAGACATTTTGAACACAAGAGCTACAACAAACACTCTCAGACTTGAAAGTTGAATTTTTTAATAAGTAGAAGAACTCTCTTCTAAACACTTTCACTTGGAAAACCTTGATACTTTCAAATAACAAGTTTTTCACACTTGAAAAACTTACAACACCTTGAAGAAATCTCTTCCAGACCTCCCACTCACTTGTAAGGACTATTCTCTTTGCAACCTTGAAAATTAAAAGCCTTCCCTCAAAAGGATTCTCCCTTTCTATGTTGTACAAGTAAACACTTTCAAAAACTTAAAAGAACAAATTTCCTAAAGACCTTTACAAGAAACTTAAAATATTTCTCTTTACACCTCAAACTTCAATGTTGGAAACCTCAAAAACTTGAAGAACTCTCTTTCACACGATTGCACTTGAAACTTGAAACTTAAAGACTTGAAGAACACTCTTCCACACAAAAAAAAGAAAAACTTACAACACTTTAAAGTAATCTCTTACACACCTCCCACTCACTTGGAAAAGTTACAAGCTCCTTGTATGCCACCACTTGGAAATGAAGTCCCACTCACTTTGCAAACTAAGAACCTTGTCTCAAAACGATTCTCTCCTTTTCTCTATGCAATACAAGCTCAAACCTTTCACTACTTCTTGTTCTAACACAATGTCCTTTCTCTTGCTTGGTGTGGGCCCATAACCTATTGGAAACACCTTGAAAACAAGCAAGAAATGAAAGCTTTAACAATTGTATTAACTAAAAGAAGATTACAAAGGTTGTATGCTTCAAATGCTACAATCATAAAACTATGGCTTGCAACAACTAATCAAAGCTTGAAGGTTCTATGTGCACTCAAAAACCATGAAAGGAGAGAATGAAAGACAACTCAAAACCACTCCACTATATACTATCTCCTAACCCTAAAGTAGCCGCCACTTAACCCTAACCTAGCCGCAGCCAAACCCTAACCCTAGCCGCCGCTTAACCCTAGCCGCCGCCAAACCCTAACCCTAGCCGCCGCTTAACCTTAGCCGCCACCAAACCCTAAACTTAGCCGCCCCCTAACCCTAACCCTAGCCGCCGCCAAACCCTAGGTAGTCTCCACTTCTAAACCCTAACCTAACTACTACAAGGATGTCTATACTATTCATCCATTTCATGAATGTTTAACACATTCCTCACCATTGGGAATTAGAAACGAATAGAATTTCTAACACTCCCACTCTATGAAGTTTCTAATCCGAACATGTTTATCAACTTATGATGTCGTTCTTTGGATAATGCCTTGGTAAGCACATCCGCCACCATGTGTTCCGTTGGACAATATTCAAATTGAACTTCTCCATTTTCAACTTGTTCTCGAACAAAATGATGTTGTACATCAATGTGTTTTGTTCGTGCATGGTGAGTGGGATTCTTCGTCAATGATATCGCACCTTGATTGTCGCACGAATCACCATCATTTTCTTCTCCTCCATGTATCCTAAATCCATCATCAATTTTGTTATCCATATGGCCTCTTTTGTGGCTTGCGTGTTTGCCATGTATTCCGCTTCCATGGTGGACAATGCTATTGTGGGTTGTCGTTTGCTACTCCAAGAAATGGCTCCACCTCCGATCATGAAAAGAAACCCTGTGGTGGACCTCCTATCTTCAAGATCACCACCCCAATCCGCAACGCAATATCCAAGAACTTCCTTGGATGGTGTTCCACCAAATTGTAATTTCATTTGCAATGTACGTTGCAAATATCGAAAGATTCGTTTGACGGCCATCCAATGCTCCATGTTAGGGTTCGCCATGTGTTGACTCAACATGCTTATTGGGTATGCCAAGTCGGGTCGTGTGCACAACATGGCATACATCAAAGACCCAATCGCTTGTTGATATGGAAATCCTTTTGGTTCATCATTTCCATTCGCATTCCTTTGTAACTTCACCTTGGGATCCAATGGAACTCCAATGGGCTTACATTCCTCCATTCGAAACCGCTTCAATATTTCTTTGAGGTATTTGATTTGGTTGATGCGTAGGAGTCTTTCATCATGATTCCTTTCCACCTCCATCCCCAAAAAGAAATGTAATTCCCCGAGGTCCTTCATTTCAAACTTTTGATTCAATTCCTCTTTGATTTGCAAAAGTTTGTTTTGATCGTTGCACACCAAAATGAGGTCATCCACATAGACCACACTGAAAAACTTCACATCTCCCACTTGTGCAACGTACACACTAGGATCCGCCTCACTCTTGATAAATTCAATGCTTTTGAGAAACGCATCTAACTTTTGATTCCATGCCCTTGGAGATTGTTTCAAACCATACAAGGACTTGTGAAGCTTACACACGAGATCCTCACCTCCTTGGTGCACGAACCCTTGAGGTTGCTCCATGTAAATCTCCTCTTCAAGCTCTCCATTGAGAAATGCGGTTTTCACATCCATTTGATGGATCTCCATGTCTTCCAAGGCCGCCAATGCAAGAATACAACGAATAGATACAAACTTTGCAACGGGCGCAAATGTTTCGTTGTAGTCCACTCCGTAGGTTTGGGTAAAACCTCTTGCCACTAACCTAGCCTTGTAACGTTCCACCTCCCCATTTGCCCCTTGTTTGATTTTGAACACCCATTTGCATGAAACGGGTTTTCTACCGACGGGAAGTGGTACCAAAGTCCATGTGTTGTTTGTCATGAGAGAATCATATTCCTCTGGCATTGCACACTCCCACTCCTTGGAATTTTCACATGTCAATGCTTCTTCAACATTTTGGGGCTCTTCCAAAAATGCAATGGTGGCGCGCTGCACCTCCTTGGTAGCAATCCACCAATCCCGAGGCCATTCCCTTCGTTGCCTTTGAGGTCTTTCCCTCGCAACATCTTGTGAAGGTTCACAAGATGGGTCATCATTGGAAACAACAAATTCTTCTTCCGATGAAGAACTTGGTGTGGATTCATTTTGCACACCTTTCATTCTTGTTTCACTCAAAGGTGTATCTTGACTTAAGGTCAATGGTTCTTCTCCCTCAACTTCTTCATGCACAACTACATTTTCTTCTTTCTCAAGATGAGGTATACCACCTATTTCCTTTGACCCTTCAATGGATACATCTCTACTTTTGATGATTCTCTTAGTTTTCACACACATCAAGCGATACGCTTTGGTGCCTTCGTAATATCCTAAAAACACACAAGGCATGGACTTGGATTCTAATATGCTCCTCTTCTCATCGGGGACATGTGCAAAGGCTTTACAACCAAAGACTCTCAAATGGGATACATCGGGTTTCCTACCACTCCACGCTTCTTGAGGGGTCTTGGAATCAAGGGCCTTGGTTGGACATCGATTTTTGATGTACACCGCCGTGTTCACCGCTTCGCCCCAAAATTCAAGTTCCAACCCGTGTGCAAGAATCATGCTTCTTGCACATTCCATGATGGTCCTATTGGCACGTTCCGCAACACCGTTTTGTTGTGGGGAATAGGGCGCACTTGTTTGTCGTTGAATCCCACATTCCGCAAGGAATGCGTCAAATTTCTTAGACAGAAATTCTCCTCCTTTGTTGGAACGTAGCACTTTGATTTTGTGACCAATTTCGTTCTCCACCAACGCCTTGCATTGTTTGAACTTCTCAAAAGCTTCTCCTTTGGCCTTCAAAAGATAGACATGAGTCTTCCTTGAGAAATCATCAATGAAAGTGAGAAAGTATCTTGCTCTACCATGCGATGTAGTCTTCATTGGCCCACACACATATTGGAAACAACTTGAAAACAAGCAAGAAATGAAAGCGTTAACAATTGTATTCACTACAAGAAGATTACAAAGGTTGTATGCTTCAAATGTTACAATCATAAAACTATGGCTTGCAACAACTAATCAAAGCTTGAAGGTTCTATGTGCACTCAAAAATCATGAAAGGAGAGAATGAAAGACAACTCAAAACCACTCCACTATATACTCTCTCCTAACCCTAAAGTAGCCGCCACTTAACCCTAACCTATCCACCGCCAAACCCTAACCCTAGCCGCCACTTAACCCTAGCCGCCAGCAAACCCTAACCCTAGCCGCCGCTTAACCTTAGCCGCCACCAAACCCTAAACTTAGCCGCCGCCTAACCCTAACCCTAGGCGCCGCCAAACCCTAGGTAGTCTCCACTTCTAGACCCTAACCTAACTACTACAAGGATGTCTATACTATTCATCCATTTGATGAATGTTTAACACATTCATCACCATTGGGAATTAGAAACGAATAGAATTTTTAACACTCCCACTCCATAACCTATTGGAAACAACTTGAAAACAAGCAAGAAATGAAAGCTTTAACAATTGTACTAACTACAAGAAGATTACAAAGGTTGTATGCTTCAAATGTTACAATCATAAAACTATGGCTTGCAACAACTAATCAAAGCTTGAAGGTTCTATGTGCACTCAAAAATCATGAAAGGAGAGAATGAAAGACAACTCAAAACCACACCACTATATACTATCTCCTAACCCTAAAGTAGCCGCCACTTAACCCTAACCTAGCCGCCGCCAAACCCTAACCCTAGCCGCCACCAAACCCTAACCCTATCCGCCGCTTAACCTTAGCCGCCACCAAACCCTAAACTTAGCCGCCGCCTAACCCTAACCCTAGGCGCCGCCAAACCCTAGGTAGTCTCCATTTCTAAACCCTAACCTAACTACTACAAGGATGTCTATACTATTCATCCATTTGATGAATGTGTTAAACATTCATCAAATGGATGAATAGTATAGACATCCTTGTAGTAGTTAGGTTAGGGTTTAGAAATGGAGACTACCTAGGGTTTGGCGGCGCCTAGGGTTAGGGTTTGGTGGCGGCTAGGGTTAGGGTTTGGTGGCGGCTAGGGTTAGGGTTAGGCGGCGGCTAGGTTAGGGTTAAGTGGCGGCTACTTTAGGGTTAATAGATAGTATAGAATGGAGTGGTTTTGAGTTGTCTTTCATTCTCTCCTTTCATGGTTTTTGAGTGCACATAGAACCTTCAAGCTTTGTTAGTTGTTGCAAGCCATAGTTTTATGATTGTAGCATTTGAAGCATACAACCTTTGGAATCTTCTTTTTATTAAATACAATTGTTCCATTTCATGAACCTTGAAGCTTTCATTTCTTGCTTGTTTTCAAGTTGTTTCCAATACACAAGCCTTATTAACTTTTTCTTTTTCATCATTTTTCTTCTTCAAACAATTTCTCACAAAATGTTCGGGTTTCATACAATAAAAGCGAAGCTTCTCATTTGGCTTGTGATTTTTGTTCACTAATGCGGTAGTTTCGGAACTCTCACATTCAAAAGTTGATAAACATGTTCGGATTAGAAACTTCATAAAGTGGGAGTGTTAGAAATTCTATTCGTTTCTAATTCGCAATGTTGATGAATGTGTTAAACATTCATTAAATGAATGATTAGTATACACATGCTTGTAGTAGTTAGGTTAGGGTTTAGAAGTGGAGACTACCTAGGGTTTGGCGGCGGCTAGGGTTAGGGTTAGGCGGCGGCTAAGTTTAGGGTTTGGTGGCGGCTAGGGTTAGGGTTTGCTGGCGGCTAGGGTTAAGCGGCGGCTAGGGTTAGGGTTTGGCGGCGGCTAGGTTAGGGTTAAGTGGCGGCTACTTTGGGGTTAGGAGATAGTATATAGTGGAGTGGTTTTGAGTTGTCTTTCATTCTTTCCTTTCATGGTTTTTAAGTGCACATAGAACCTTCAAGCTTTGATTAATTGTTGCAAGCCATAGTTTTATGATTGTAGCATTTGAAGCATACAACCTTTGTAATCTTCTTTTAGTTAATACAATTGTTAAAGCTTTCATTTCTTGCTTGTTTTCAAGTTGTTTCCAATAAAATCTACCTATGTTTTTGATTGCTTGCAACACTTATCTACGATATTGTTTCTACTATTTACCATGCCTTTATCTATGTTTCTAACATCTACATCATAATCTTCAACAACAAACGCCAAGGGCTTGGAATCAAAAGCTAGACGCTTTTTTGAAAAGTATAGAATTTACGAGAAGTTATGCGGATTTTAGTGTGTATGTTGCGCAAGTGGAGGATGTGAAATTTTTCATCGTCGTCTACGTCGATGATCTCATCTTGGTGTGCAATAATAAGGACAAGCTTTTGCAAGTGAAGGAAGAACTTTCGAGAAAGTTCGAAATGAAGGATCTTGGCGATTTGCATTTTTTCCTTAGCATGGAAGTGGAAAGGGATCGTACACAACATCTTCTTTACGTCAACCAAATTGGGTACCTCAAGGAGATTCTCAAACGCTTTCGCACGGAAATTTGCGTGTTTCGCACGTTTCCATTGGAGTGCCACTTGACCCCAAGACGAAGTTCAAAAAGAATGTGAACAAGGATGATGAAATGGTGACGGTTTTTTATCATTACAAATTGATAACCATGTTCAGATTAGAAACTTCATAGAGTGGGAGTGTTAGAAATACTATTCGTTTCTAACTCCCAACATTGATGAATATGTTAAACATTTATTAAAAGGATGAATAGTATTCACATCCTTGTAGTAGTTAGGTTAGGGTTTAGAAGTGGAGACTACTTAGGGTTTGGCGGCGGCTAGGGTTAGGGTTTGGTGGTGGCTAGGGTTAGGGTTAGGCGGCGGCTAGGGTATGGTTAGGTGGCGGCTACTTTAGGGTTAATAGATTGTACATAATGGAGTGGTTTTGAGTTGTCCTTCATTCTCTCCTTTCATGGTTTTTGAGTGCACATAGAACCTTCAAGCTTTGTTCGTTGTTACAAGCCATAGTTTTATGATTGTAGCATTTGAAGCATACAACCTTTGGAATCTTCTTTTTAGTTAATACAATTGTTCCATTTCATGAACCTTGAAGTTTTCATTTCTTGCTTGTTTTCAAGTTGTTTCCAATAAGTGAGCCATATTCCTCTTGCATGGTTGCCTCCCACTTGCTTGCATCCTTCGAACGCATTGCATCACACAAATTCAATGGATCATAAAGACAAGCAACATTAGCACGTTCCATATATTGTTGGGGTACGATGTGGTTCTTCCACCATTCTCCAACCGGTCGTCGCTCCCTCAAGGGGTACCTACGCTCCTCCCAGGGCTGCCCCTCTTGTTCACCACCTGTGCTTGCATCTTTAGATGGTGTTCAAGGTGTTGATGAACACCCTGGGGTTGGTGTTGCCTCTTCATTGCTTTGATCCTCTTTGGCATCATCATCCACACAGGGCGATTTGGAAGATGTGTCCACAATCACCACATTAGGGGTGTCATTTCTCCCACTTTGACGCATCTCCAAATCATTGCCGACACTAGTGCATCCTCCATGAATTCAACATCCCTACACTAGATGATCTTCTTGGATTGCACACACATGAGCCTATATGGCTTGGTGCCTTCACAATACCCAAGAAACAAGCATTTTGTGCCCTTTGCATCAAGCTTACCCCTCTTCTCGTTCGGCACCATGGCATACACAATGCATCCAAACACACGCATGTGTGAAATACAAGGCTTTCTCCCACTCCACACTTCCTTGAGTGTGATGGATGGCAATGCCCTTGATGGACATCGATTCCTTGTGTAGGCCGCATTCACCACTGTTTCCGCCCAAAATGACTTCTTGAGGTTTTGAGCATGAAGCATGCTCCTCGCCATCTCCACGAGGGTGCAGTTTGCACGCTCTCCCACTCCGTTTTGTTGAGGCCTATATGGTGTGGAGGTTTGCTTCTCAATGCCGTGTGCCTTTAAGAAGCCCTGGAATCCCTTGGAAATGTACTCCCCTCCATTGTCGGACCGAAACACCTTGATCTTGTACTCTGATTGTTTCTCCACAAGTGCCTTGAATTCCTTGAACTTCTCCAAGCACTCCGCTTTGGACTTCAACAAGTACACCCACACCTTCCTTGAAAAGTCGTCAATGTACGTCACAAAGTACCTTGCACCACCCAAGGATGTGGTCCGACACAACGATGCCAAAGCTCCAATGGACCATCAATTGTTGATGGTGCATTGGAGCTTTGGCAGCGGCCTTGGTCATTTGAACATCAAAGGTGTGCATGCGCTCCAAAACATGGTGAGTGGTATGAATCTTGGAAACATGCCTTGCCCTACATCTTCATTTGTTTGTGAAGGGTGCATTGAGGGAAAACAACATCGCAAACCATTTCCAAGCGATGGAGCGATGCGTGCCACCAAGCCCTTGGAGATTGTGCATTCGGACGTATGTGGCCCCATGAGGACCACATCCTTGGGTGGTGCAAAGTACTTTGTGACGTACATTGACGACTTTTCAAGGAAGGTGTGGGTGTACTTGTTGAAGTCCAAAGCGGAGTGCTTGGAGAAGTTCAAGGAATTCAAGGCACTTGTGGAGGCACAATCGGAGCACAAGATCAAGGTGTTTCGGTACGACAATGGAGGGGAGTACATTTCCAAGGAATTCAAGCGCTTCTTGATGGCACACGGCATTGAGAAACAAACCTCCACACCGTATAGGCTTCAACAAAATGGCATGGCGGAGCGTGTAAACCGCACCCTTGTGGAGATGGCAAGGAGCATGCTTCATGCTCAAAACCTCAAGAAGTCACTTTGGGCGGAAGCGGTGGTGAATGCAGCCTACACAAGGAATCGATGTCCATCAAGGGTGTTGCCGTCCATCACACCCGAAGAAGCGTGGAGTGGGAGAAAGCCTTGCATTTCACACATGCGTGTGTTTGGATGTATTGTGTATGCCATGGTGCCCGACGAGAAGAGGGGTAAGCTTGATGCAAAGGGCACAAAATGCTTGTTTCTTGGGTATTGTGAAGGCACCAAGGCATATAGGCTCATGTGTGTGAAATCGAAGAAGATCATCAAGTGTAGGGATGTTGAGTTCATGGAAGATAGTACTAATGTTGGCAATGATTTGGAGATGCGTCCAAGTGGGAGAATTGAGACCCCTAATTTTATAATTATGGACACATCTTCCAAATCGCCCTGTGTGGATGATGACGATGCCAAAGAGGATCCAAGGAATCAAGAGGCACCGCCAACCCAAGGGTGTTCATCAACACCTTCAACACCATCTAAAGATGCAAGTGGTGAACAAGAGGAGGAGCCCACGGAGGAGCGTAGGTACCCCTTGAGGGAGCGACGACCACTTGGAGAATGGTGGAAGAATCACATCCTACCCGAACAAGATGTGGAACTTGCTAATGTTGCTTGTCTTGATGATCCATTGAATTTGTGTGATGCAATGTGTTCGGAGGATGCAAGCAAGTGGGAGGCGGCCATGCAAGAGGAATATGGCTCACTCATGGCCAATGGCACGTGGGAGTTGGTGCCTCTTCCAAAGGATCGCAAGAGTGTGGGATGCAAGTGGGTGTTTCGCACAAAAAGGGATGCATCAGGCCATATCGTGAGGCACAAGGCAAGGTTGGTGGCCAAGGGGTACTCTCAAGTTGAGGGTGTGGACTTCAATGAGACATTTGCCCCGGTGGCAAAGTTCACCACCATTAGATGCATGCTTGTAATTGGAGCCTCCATGGACTTGGAGATCCACCAAATGGACGTGAAGACCGCATTCTTGAATGGGGAATTGGAGGAGGACATCTACATGGACCAACCACAAGGATTCGTGCAAGATGGCAAGGAGCACCTCGTGTGTAAGTTGAAAAGTCCTTGTACGGGCTCAAGCAATCACCAAGAGCATGGTACCAACGCATTGACATGTTCTTCACCCACAAAGGCTTTTCTAGGAGCCAAGCGGACCATTCGTTATATGTCAAGCAAACGGGTGAATACTTGTTGATAGTGATCATCTATGTGGATGATTTGATCA
Source organism: Sphagnum tenellum (assembly GCA_963921925.1). Taxonomy (NCBI): domain Eukaryota; kingdom Viridiplantae; phylum Streptophyta; class Sphagnopsida; order Sphagnales; family Sphagnaceae; genus Sphagnum; species Sphagnum tenellum. Next base: position 8,165,659 of record OY998150.1, read on the forward strand.
TCTTAGCAAGCAATGTGAGCATTTTGAAGTGGTTGAAGTCCAGGCTTGAAGATGAATTTGAGGTGAGTGATCTTAGAGAGTTGCATTATTGCCTTGGCATGGAGTTTGAAAGAGACCGTGCGAACCGCACCATAACCATGAGCTTAAGTAAGTACATTGAGGAGGTACTCAAGCGCTTCAACATGGAGGAGTGCAAGCCCATTGGAACTCCGCTTGATGTGAATTCTAAGCTCTTGAAGCTCACGGAGGAGGAGTTTCAAGGCATTGAAGAGGAGATGCAAAGCATTCCATACAAGGCGGCGGTGGGATCATTGATGTATGCCATGGTGGGCACACAGCCGGAACTTGCATTCCCGGTGAGCATGGTGAGTCAATTCATGTCAAGGGCTGGTCCTTCCCATTGGATGGCGGTGAAACGCATCATGCGGTACTTGAAGGCCACTTTGGACTTGAAATTGTGCCTTGGAGGCAAGGATGTTAGTTTTATTGGAAACAACTTGAAAACAAGCAAGAAATGAAACACTCAAGGTTCATGAAAATGGAACAATTGTATTCCCGAACAAGAAGATTACAAAGGTTGTATGCTTCAAATGCTACAATCATAAAACTATGGCTTGCAACAACTAACAAAGCTTGAAGGTTCTATGTGCACTCAAAAAACCATGAAAGGAAAGAATGAAAGACCACTCAAAATCACTCCATTATATATTATCTCTTAACCCTAAAGTAGCCGCCACTTAACCCTAACCCTAGCCGCCACCAAACCCTAACCCTGGCTGCCGCCGAACCCTAGCCGCCACCAAACCCTAACCCTAGCCGCCCCTTAACCCTAACCCTAACCGTCGCCAAACTGTAAGTAGTTTCCACTTCTAAACCCTAACCTAACAACTACAAGGATGTGTATACTCATCCTTTTGATGAATGTTCAACACATTCATCAACATTGGGAGTTAGAAACGAATAATATTTCTAACACTCCCACTCTATGAAGTTTCTAATCCGAACATGTTTATCAACTTATGATGTCGTTCTTTGGATAATGCTTTAGTAAGGACATCCACCACCATGTGTTCCGTTGGACAATATTCAAATTGAACTTCTCCTTTTTCAACTCGTTCTCGAACAAAATGATGTTGTACATCAATGTGTTTTGTTCGTGCATGGTGAGTGGGATTCTTGGTCAATGATATCGCACCTTGATTGTCGCATCGAATCACCATCATTTTCTTCTCCTCCATGTATTCTAAATCCATCATTAATTTTGTTATCCATATGGCTTCTTTTGTGGCTTGCGTGTTCGCCATGTGTTCCGTCTTCGTAGTGGACAATGCTATTGTGGGTTGTCGTTTGCTGCTCCAAGATATGGCTCCACCTCCGATCATGAAAACAAACCCTGTGGTCGACCTCCTATCTTCAAGATCACCACCCCAATCCGCATCACAATATCCAAAAACTTCCTTGGATGGTGTTCCACCAAATTGTAATTTCATTTATAATGTACCTTGCAAATATTGAAAGATTCGTTTGACGGCCATCCAATGCTCCATGCTAGGGTTCGCCATGTGTTGACTCAACACGCTTATTGGGTATGCCAAGTCGGGTCGTGTGCACAACATGGCATACATCAAAGACCCAACCGCTTGTTGATATGGAAATCCCTTTGATTCATCATTTCCATTCCCATTCCTTTGTACTATCTCTTAACCCTAAAGTAGCCGCCACTTAACCCTAACCCTAGCCGTCGCCTAACCCTAGTCGCCACCAAACCCTAACCCTGGCCGCCACCGAACCCTAGTCGCCACCAAACCCTAACCCTAGCCGCCGCCTAACCCTAACCCTAACCGCCGCCAAACCCTAAGTAGTTTCCACTTCTAAACCCTAACCTAACAACTACAAGGATGTGTATACTCATCCTTTTGATGAATGTTTAACACATTCATCAACATTGGGAGTTAGAAACGAATAGTATTTCTAACAGTAAGGTCAATGATGGTCGAGGAGTTGTTGTGGCGCAAGCACAAAGGGACAAGAACTTGTACCTTCTCAATGTGAAGGTGCGTAAGGACATGGCACACATTGCAAATTTTTCGGAGGAAAGTGCCATGCTTTGGCATGAAAGACTTGGCCATCTCAACATGGCAAGCCTTAAGGAGTTAGAAGCCATGGTGGATGGCATGAATTTGAAAGAAGTGCCCTTTCATCATATTTGTGAAGGATGCGTCAAAGGCAAACATCAAAGAACATCATTTCCCAAGGACGAAGAAAACAACTTGAAAACAAACAAGAAATGAAAGCTTCAAGGTTCATGAAATGGAATAATTGTATTAACTAAAAAGAAGATTACAAAGGTTGTATGCTTCAAATGCTATAATCATAAAATTATGGCTTGCAATAACTAACAAAGCTTGAAGGTTCTATGTGCACTCAAAAAACCATGAAAGGAGAGAATGAAAGACAACTCAAAACCACTCCATTATATACTATCTCCTAACCCTAAAGTAGCCGCCACTTAACCCTAACCTAGCCGCCACCTAACCATAGCCGCCACCAAACCCTAACCCTAGCCGCCTAACCCTAACCCTAACCGTCACTAAACCCTAAGTAGTCTCCACTTTTAAACCCTAACCTAACAAGGATGTGTATAGTATTCATACTTTGATGAATGTTTAACACATTCATCAACATTGGGAGTTAGAAACAAATAGTATTTCTAACATCATCAAGATATCCAAGATAAGGGAAGGATGAATCCTCCAAATTTAATGGTCATGAAGATTATTATCCTAACTAGATTGGTGGATGGAAACCTTTTTAATGTTCTATTGGGTACAAGGATTATCATTGGAGGGTGGAATCATCATCAAATCTCATTGATTCATGAAAAGAAAGAAAAATCTTGCATTAAAAGAAAGGATTTTTGCAATTTCTCATTGGCCAAGGGAAATAAACTTAAAGAGGGGTCAAGTGAGAGGCTTTTTGGAGCTTGAGACTCTCTTGCTTGTTGTGGGTGTGAAATGTTATATGGATTGTAAAACAAATGTGAGATGGAAGAGCTAGTTGAGCTTGTGTGAATGTGTGTTGCTCATGAACCCAATGATGTGTGCATGGAAGAAGATTAAGTGTAAAAAGTAGGAGTTGCAGTTTTATGGAATATTATTTGAATTTTTACTAATTTTTTTTTCCCCCCTAATCCATCGTTGGATTTATGTAAAACTTCAATAAGTCTTAGAGTACAACTTGGAAAATGTTCTTTCCAAGTTTCAGCATCATTTGAACTTTTGTAAGGGAGCTGAGCTGCATTTATTAGAAGCAACGAGGGTTCTAAGGTTGTTTTTTCTCAACATTGTCAAAAATAACTTTCAGGTTGTGGGGCATATCTTTGAATTGCAAAAAAAAAGGTTTGAAAGTTTTGTGTCATGATTGCCTGTAAGATGAACTTTCCAACAATGCTATGCATGTTAGATTTGAAATTCGTATGAAAACATTATGATGAAATGAACGAAGGGGGGTCAAATTGTCAAAACATTAATGCCAACGACACTAACACTACTTCATACTTTGTCATGGTAAATGTTGATTCTTTCAAACATGTTTTGATATTTACTAAAATGACACAACACAATAGTTTCCGTCATGTGAATAGTTACACTCCATTAAACCACATTTTTATTCATTAGAACATAACTACATAGTAGTTCCATCCTAAATGAAGGTTGCATGTCTTCAAGTTGAAGGGTGTGCTAAAATCCCTCACAATCTTCATTTTTAGGGTAACTTGTGCCCAAAAGGTGCTTAGTGAAGGTCGTCTTGCTTGTTGAATATTGTCCTAACAACATCACCAAAGGTTTTGCATCAAAATTACTCTTAGTCAATATAGACCACAAGAATGTAACAAGTATTTGAATGTTACCAACTCCATTCGCAAAAGGCTTGCACCACCATCAATGGCAAGTACAACCATGATTAGGAAGAAAGGTAGTAGTTGCAAACCAACATTGTCAGGGCGAAGTTATGAAAGCAATATGCAATCTCCAAGGGTTTCAACTTTTCAAGGTACAACTTTTTCAATCCATCAACTATGGATGTGACTAATGTTGGAAAAACCTAAAACCAAATTACAATATTTGAAGTAGCAAATAAGAATTCCACATCTAGCGCTTCCCATGAAGACTTCCAGAAGTAGTTGAATTCATCTGTGATGTGGCAGATGTTGAATGAGCTCCAGTATGTGTTGATGCTAAAAGCATGCAATTTTGCACTAAACACTTCCACATTTAATGTAGCATTGCCTTTAATGCCACTAGAAGATCAACTACTAAACACAACTTGTCCCACATTGATGTAAATGTGCATTAAAAAAAAATAACTTGGTAGCTAAAAAGCTTCAAGGTGCATGATAAAGTGTGGATCCCAAAACATAAAAAATATCACTAAATACATTGGAGTGGATGCATCTCAATATCAAAAAGGAATAAAGGTATTTGTTTCCAATTCTGATATGATAATCACTAGTAGGGGCTAGGTTTAGGTCCCAATTTCTAACTAACTAATCCCATGGACAAGAATCTTGTACCTTCATTAACATGACCATGTCTTCATTCAACCCTCTTGGGTCTGTGAAAAGTTTCCTTTCCAATTTTGTCTTCTAAAGTTTTATATTTTCAAGAAAACTTTCATTCACAAATATTCTAGTCTTGAGTTCCCCTATCTCTTTTTTTTCCATGATCGATTGGTGGTGTAGGTTTTTGTTGTTGAATTTTAGAGTATTGATGATTGCCAATGGGCAAGTTGTTGAAATTGTAGTAGCATCCCTATAATCTGCCAAGTTGTTCTTCACGAGTTGCAATTGGGAAGTCATTGTTTGTAGAACCTTATTCCCTAAACAAAACTTGTTTGATGTGAGGCATAAACTATTAACGAAAGTTTCAGAGCTTGCCAAATTGCTAACTATTTCTTGGAACTGCAACATTGTAGATTGAAGTTAGTTGTGGGGAGGTTCATCATGCTACTTAATGTCCACTATCAAGAGGCATTCAATGGAAATGAAATAAAATTGTCGCCATCGTTTAGCTCTATAGAATCACCATTCTTTAACTGATAGAGTTTAATAATAGGGATAGTTTGTGAAACAAAAACAGAAGGTGAAAACCTAAATCAATTGCCATTGAACTCTCCTACTAAACATGGGAAAAGGAGCGTATATCATCCCTAAGGCACTAATGCCTTCAATTCAATTTCTCACATGTGCGTGCATGCATTTAGGTCGTAAAGAAGTATGCAGATTGATAAATAATGAAATACATTAGATTTAGGCCATGACACTCCAAGCGAACTTCACCTTCTTGAACTTGAACGAGTACTTGACATCTATTGCAAAGGCTTTGTGCCTTTTAAGAAATTGGAATATTACCACACCCAAGCCATGTTTTGTCCTTCTTTAAGAACCTGCAAAAAACCCAACAGTAGGAAGAAGTGAACCACAATTGGAAAAGATAATTGAGCCTTAGGCTTATCTCTACCTTCATGTTAATTTCTCATGCACATGAAAAAAAAAAAACCACTAAGCCGTAAAAATTCTATAACACTCATATTGCCATTAAAAAGCGTTCCTATTTCACAGCAACTTCCATCACTTAGTTAGAGAAAATGAACATTAAAAAGGGCCAAGTGGTGGCCGTAACACGACTTGGGGGGGAGGCATCCACCACCAAACAAGTTGTCAAATTGCACCATAATTGTCTTTTGAAGCCCAATAGCAATGGTGCGCTAAAAGGTCCCCATGTGAAGTCTCTAGAAACCCAATAACAACAATGCCTTTTGTGGCAATAACAAATTTGGGATGAACTTTGAAAATTTAGAGCTACAAAACGTTCTCTTAATCCTCTTCCATGAAGCAAAGAGAAATAATGCATTCACAATTGGCAATATTCTTTTCCGCCATAAAAAATTAAAGAAGAAATAACATGTGACATCCATCCATCCCAAACCTTAAACCTCTAATCATGACTTAAGTCGTGCAACAATATGCATGACATAGTCACAAAAATAGATGTGATTAATATACTACATGATTGAATCTGGACCATAATCATTAAATGACATAGTCATAGAATGTCAATTTTCCAGTAGTGTAGATGTTCCTTGCACGGAGTTCATGTCTACTGCCAAGGATGTCCCTTTTAATGAATTTGCTGTTGGGCATGAAGGAACACATGTAGTTTGATAATTGCTACTTATCATTAAATACATAACTATGTTGTTTTAATTGACTATAAATTTATGTCCCCTTCCTCCAACCATTTTAATAAGCACCATTGAGGCCTATAAATCCCCCTTAAAAACATTATACCCAAAATTGAATGTATACCTTATGGTTATGATGCTTATTTACAATCACTATAAATTAAAATCAACTTTAACATGTTTAAAAATTCTCCCCAAGGTTTGGGAGATGAACCTTTGAAAGGTAATGGAAAATGGAAAAAGAAGAAGAATTAGGCCATGTTCCCTAACTTTATAGACTAGAGAAAATTTGTGTGGAAGTTTCAACATAAGGATTATGACAATTTGGGACACTTTGGGACTCTTAATTCCCAAAGTTGGAATTCATCTTAGGAGTCTTGAAAATGTTTTTTTGACTTTGTCTTACAAAAGCATTGTGGGAACACCTTCTTAGCAAGTATAGGGGTTAGAGAATCAAAAGTTGGCTAAGTGGATAAGGTTATAGGTTTGTTTGTAATTTTTTTGTTGGCCCAAGCTAATGGATGGGCATGAATAGATTTTGGGTGTAGTAATCCAATTGATGGGTTGTTTTGAAATCCACCCATCTACTTGTTGGGTTTCTTCTCAAAATATGAATGTTGGGTAACCAATTTAACCATGTCTTTATAACATTTTATTATTTTTGGGTTGTTACTTGCCTTTTTGTATCATGAGGTTTCATATCACTATGAAATGTATAAAAAAATCGTATGACTATTTTTTAAACGAAATTTGTTTGATAAGCATACAAATAATTCACTTCGATTCCTGTAAATATTATTACAATGAGATTTGAAAAATTATGGAAGAATTGATTAAGATAAACATGTCAATTTTAAATTAATATATTTTTTGAAATATAAATGATTTTAATTTATTTGATGTTAATTTTAAACTTTCAATAAGGCTTTGATGAAGATCTAAAAACAAAAATATGAAGAAATTAAAATTTCTTTTATTTTAATTTTTTATTGTTGTTACTTTTATGTTATAAACGTTTATTATTGCCTTAATATAGTACATATGCATGTATGATTTTAAGTTTTAACAAACATGCATGGGGCAAACACAATTAGTTTATAAAGTTGGGTGGGGGTAGAGTGAGGTTTATATGTGAAAATTTAGGGAGAGCAAAGTGGCTAAGGTATTTTTTCCCCCTCTTTCACGGGTTTGTTTTTTATTATGGGGTTTCAATGGGTATAATGATTGGATAATTCAATTAAAAGAATTACACTTTCTAAGCGGAGCTTTAAGAAAAGGGGACAAGGGTTTTAAGGTTTAGGGTTTCTTAAGCAACATGGGAGGGAAAAGTTTGGTTGCTTTTCAAAGGCAAGAAGGTGGGATTTTTTTTAATTTCCAAGAAATTATTCTTTTGGTGGTGTGGGATGGGGTGTTTGGAGAAAGTGGATGATTTTTTTTTTTGTCTTTTCTTCTTGTGATATGTTGACTTAATACAAATTTTTTCTCAAGAAAGTATTTTATAAAAAGTCAATATCCTTTTTTGGGGAATGGAAAATTTGCAACATAAAAAGATTATTTAAAATTTTTAACTGAATGAATCAAAATACATTTTGAAATTGAACACTTAATACATTTAATTTAAGAAGGAAAAAAATAATTTTGACTTTTTTGTTTGTCTAAATTTTCTTATGTACATGAAAAAAAAAAAAGCCAATGTTCAAAAAATAATAAAATAGTTAAGTGAAATGAAAATAATGAATTTTTTTTTAAGGTTTATATATTAACATATTTTAATTTAGGTAGAGATATTTAAAGTTTAGGTGTAAGCATGAGGTGCATAATTCAAATTCATAAAATGCCAAGGGTATTAATGTCTTATTCATTCATAGACCACAATCTAATTGCCAAACCATGGTTCATCAATATACATGGTTAATGGTAAATATACCATAATCAAAGTTATTAAAAATCAATAACTAAAATTTATAAGATGTGAAGGGTATTGATGTCTTATTCATTATTAGAGCATAATTTAGCTGCCAAACCATGGATATGATCCTTCATTGTTATCTTGAAATTGACAATAGTCAAAATTATTTAAAGTTAATATATTTAGGGTTAGGTTTAAACTTGGGTTAAGGGTTTAAGTTAGGTCTTTTGTCCCATACAAATATAACATTGTATGTTTGTTTTTTTTGTTTTTTTGTTCACATCAATAATAGTGTGGTTAGTTCAAGTTTTCACCATTTGTCAACTCTTTTTTTTTTCATTTGCAAATGTATGTTTTGTCATGTGTTTTTGCAACTTTTAGTTTTGCCAAATGTTACTTCATTTTTTTATTGTCAAATTAATTTTGGTAAGTTATTCTTTCATTTTTTTACACAATGGTTATTGTTCTAATTAAGGAAGCTAAATTAGTTATTAGTGTGAATGAGTTGGATTTTAGAATAAGAGATGTTATAGTTGAGGCAAAGGTGTTTAGTAGGTATGGCACATTTGATCAAATTGTAAATAAGAACATGGAAGGTTTAAGCTATGCATATTTGCATTGTGATTTGTTGGATAGGGCAACTTTGACCATAATCAAAGTTTTGACGGTGAAATTGCTTTATGTAAAAATGCACGAGCATCATTTGCAGAAATGCATGTTTGTGAAGATGGAAAAATTAGGTATTGAGTCAAAGCCTAAATAAAAGAGGTTTTGAGACAAGTGACATGTATGTTGTCATTACAATTGAGTGAACAACCATTGTGTCATCAATTCTTGCATTCTAACCTCAATTAATTCCCATTAAAGTTTTAGAATTTATATTTAAAGTTGGAGGTCTACTACCATTGTTGTCATTGTCATTGGTGTAAAGGGAGTAAGGGATAACAAAAATGAAAAACAATTGTTGATTGTAGATGGAGAAAGTGAATTTGACTAACATTATTATTATTGATAACAATTTTAGAACAAAATATGAACAACTTCTTAAAATGTACAATGGAGGTCATCGCAATGGTTTTGATTAAGAATGTGACAACAACAACAAAACAAGATCAATATTTGATGGCACAACATTGTATAATTTTAACAAAGGTTGTTGATGAAGCTACTCGAGCTCACCTTCTGTAATTAAACATCAAATTATCAAGTGTTTAATCTACATTCAAAGAGGTAAATTCCTTTCCTTTCCTTTCCTTTCCTTTCAATTTTTTTTTTTCAAATTTACATATAAAACATCAAATAAAGCTAATGTTCATCTCATGATCAACTATATTAGAAAAATTTGATGAAAAATACAAAAATAATGTTAAGAAAAATCAATTTTCAAAGTGATTTTTTTAGCTTAAAAAAAAAGGATGTTGATTTAATTTTTTGAAGTGGTCCATTAGGTGGTACTTAGAAGTTCATGATGGAAACCACGTGGTGGCCACTAGGTTTTTTTTTAATTTCTTTTTACTTGGAAACATAGTGGCCACCATGTTGTCCCTTGTAATTAAACGACATTGTGACCATTAAGTTTCCAAGTGAAAAAAAAAACTGGTGGTTACCAAGTCTCCAAGCGAAAAATAAAAACTATTTGGTGGCCACCAAGTCTCCAAACAAATTTTTTAAATATTTAGTGGCCATTAGATTTTTTTTAAATAATTTAATTAATTATTTAATTAATTTTTGCTTGGAAATCTGGTGGCCACTAAGTCTTGCTTGCAATCCAATGTTAAACGACATGGTGGCCATTATGTCATTTAAAAAAATTCTTTTGGCTTAGAAACCTAGTGGCTATTAGGTTGTTTATCGCAACCCTAGCCTTAGGTTCACGACCAAGGCAAGGGCTTGTAGGTTTTAGGCCAAGAGGGAAGTTTAGGAGTGAAGGAAAGTGTGAGGGAATGAACCCTCACATTCCCAAGGGAACTTCCACTTTGGGAGTTGGAGCCCTAATGGACTCCCGATTCTTCAGAGAGGAATTGCAAGGGTCAAAACCCAATGGGTTGCAAAATTTCTTAGACCATTGGAAAGCCCTTGGAATGTAGATATCTAAAACGAGCTTGCATAACCCATTTGGATATCTAAAACACAAGTTAGGGCCAAAAAAAAGGTTGGGAATCAATTTGACAATTTGACTCCTGACCATTAAAAGTCAAGAATTGCCTCGATTTCCTTATGTGCAGGTGGTGTGCGACATACCTTTGAAAAGCTCTTGACAAGGGCTATAACTTTGCTTCAAATCTCATTTCAATCAGAGGTTTGCACGCAAAATTATAGGCCTCGAAAGTTGTGGGAATCCTAGTTGTGAGAATTTTGGGATTCGCGCTTGGGAGTCCCAAGACAAAATGACATTTGGGTGTTGGTCCTATGATTAGCCATAGAGTATACCATAAGGGGGAAAGTGATGGCTTCCCCCAAGTCCGAGCCGTGATGAGTCTTGTGAGTCTGAGTTTGCCCGTGGTTCATCCCAACACCAAAAGTGTTTCAACTATGCGATAACCAACTTATTGTTTGGTTTCAAGTAAGTTCGTGTAAATGATTAAATGTTTGTCATTCTTCCTAGTCCCATCCTAAAGCTCCAACACACCCATTTACCCCCAAAGTGCTATGAGCGAGGGAGCATGTCCCCAACTCCTTATTTTTTCGTTGTTTTCACTTTAGACTCGCATTTGAGTCTATCAAGGAGCTTGGGAGTGCGTCATTGTCCCCCATAGTCAAACGACATGGTGACCATTAAATCTCCATGCAAAAATAATAATAAATAAATAAATGGTGGCCATAAGGTTGTCATTCACATTCCAACATCGAATGACTTCATGGCCACCAAGTCATATCTCACAATTTGGGTTTAAACATTGTGTTTTTTTCCTCGCCTAAATCGTAAGAAAATTTGAATGCCCAACCCAATTTTCTTCCTAAGGAAATTCCTTTCTTTTAGAAAAGGGGACTTGAATCCAATATATATATATTTAAACCATTTGATTTTTTCCTCCTTGAGAAGGGGAAAACCAAACAACCACATAAATTTTTATACTAAACTGGCCTATAGAAAATAAAACTACGTTGAGATGAATTGTCTTTAATATGATTATCCAAAGAATAAAAATCCACGTTCAATTGCATATTAAACATAAAGTATAATTTTGCTACTAAAAATGAAACAAAAATCTTTATATTGTTTAATCAAATTCCATTTTGGGTAAAACATATGGGATAAAAAGTTTGGAATGTGTTTGTTCAATGGAAAATGTATTGTAATTTAATATGGCAAGTAGACAAATATGGGAACAATATTTATAAATAAAATTTTATAACTTTCTTCACATTGATCAATTATTTGTGAACATTGAAAGGATTTTGTAACCCTTTTTTTGGTGCATCCAATGTTACAAAAATCACTAGAAGTGGTTTTCAAATGAGCAAGATATGGTTTATGGAAGTGAAAGAGGTGAAAATATAAGGTTTAAGAATTTAAAAATCAAATTTTGTTTTAAAGCTTAAAATATATATACGTTAGTCTAATGGTTTTGCACTTTGTAAAGTTTTTAATTTCACGCCCATAGCTTTTTAAATTCCTCAAAATGAATAATAAAAATATATATATATATATATGGTTTGAAAAAGGGGGTATGGTGTTTTTTCTTGTGCTTGAATGACCTTTTTTTGGATTTTTTTTTGATGTTATTGATTTTTTAATCTTATTGTTTGTTTTTAATCTTTAGGTATTAATTCTTTAAATTATTATGTTTCTGTAATATATTTTATTTTGCACTTCTTATGCATTTCATTATTATCTTTTACATATTATGTGTATGTGTGCGCATGGTTTTATTTATTATTGATTGATCTACCTTTTCATAATTTTTGATGTTTATATTCATATTCATTTACCTTTTTGTTTGAACATATTGTCTTTTTCCCCCAAGTGACCAAAGTGTTGTCCATAATTAACCTTACTACACTTCCATTTCAAAAAATATGTGGAAATTGTCATGTAGCAAATGTCGCCATTTATGCAACAAATGGTGTTTATTATAACATTTGCTATTCAAAATCAACAGTTCAAAAATTAGCCTTTCTTTGTGATTCCATTGTAACCAATGATGAACTTGTGTTATTAACTATTGAAGGCAAATGGCTTGAATTAATTATGCATATGATAAAAGTTGAATTCTTGGATTTGCTTCACCTAAAACAAATTCAACTCATCATTTCAATTCACATTCATGGTAAATTTCACTTATTAATCACATTTGCTTTCGTTGGTTTTCAAAAAGACATTCATTAATTTATCCCACAAATAAAAATTAGTTTGAAAGGCAAAGCTTCGGTTGCTCCTTCACCAATCATTCTTAATGATAATGTCAAACAAAACGTGAAATGTAAGCTTGATTTTGTTGAATCAAAATGAATTTTTAAACAAAAACCTTTTTAATCAATAAGGTTGTTGATAGTTTTTATCTGACATGACTATAGTTACCTTCAACTAGTGTGAACCCAGTGCATAATGCACCCCGTCGATCCCCCCCACCCGGTCCTTCGCATTTCCCACTCCGGTTCACTTCCACCTATTAAGACCCCTAGAACCCCACCCCCACCCCCTCCCCCCCTCTACGAAAAAAATAAAAATCATGACCCTCCTAGACCCTTAGCCCAAAAAAAGCGCACCCAAATCTCGTCACCCACCTTCCAAATCCCAAAAATACCTCCCCCATCGACGACGGCAATTATTGCGCGGAAACGGACGTAAAAGTAAAAGTAAAAAGTAAGAAGATATTTTTGAAGATAGGTTCAATTAATGTCCATTTTGAATCAATGTTGTTGTAATAATGATTTTTTAAAAATTAGTGTTCCAATTTTAAAATTTTGAAACATTATCCATGTAATGGTTTTCTCACAATATGTTGTTGATGTTTTAAAAATGCCATCAATACCATTCGCAAGACCATCAAATGTTGCATAAGTACAAGCACATACTTCAACCGACATATCTTTTTTTGTATTAATTATTGAATGCAAACATATAGTTTTATTCGGATCATTTGAAAGTTTGTAAAATGATGGGCATGATTGATGGTTGATGTCCATTGCTTTGAAAATAAATGTGGGACATAATGTGTTATTAAACACATTTTCATTGTGTTTTCACACAAGTTTATTTGTATAAAATAAGTACATAATTAATAAAATTATGGGGTGATTATCAGTTACAAATTGAATTTATAAATTCAATATCCTTCATATTTTCTGATGCAGTACGAAATTTGTTCAAAGTTTATATAAATACCATATCAGACTATTGCATAACTTATTTAGTTCATAACATTATACATATGATTGCAAAAAAAATTGCGTTAATACATTAACATTATCTTTGATATTTTGAAATATCCAATTATCTTTCACCGATGGTGTTTGATATAAATCACTTTTCATGATAACATCAACACCACCAAAAAAATATTTTGAATGTGTTTAATGGTGTTAGTTTATTATATAAAACATTCAACATGCTAACACCAACAAGTCATATTTAATCTATTACAACAAGTCGTATTTAATCTATCACAACAAGTTGTAAGTGTTCATATCGACATGTAAACCTATTTAATGAATCTGATGATAAGTTTGGTAAACTAAAGACTGTTGGACAAGTATGTTCAATGTTGAATGTATTATTAAACCATTAATATTGAAGGCAGCTCTACATGTTGATGCCATAAGTAAAGCCTTAGTTTCTATCGTAATAATCCTTGAATTATGAATTTCAATGTAAAAGTTTTACTAGTTCCGACACCCCCTGTCAAAAATAAACATATTCGTGTATTAAGGTACAATTGTTTTCTATGCATATAACATCATCAAATATCAATCTTTATTTTCCATTTAATTGTCTAAGTAAACTACGATATCAAATTCTTCCATTGTCATGGAATATGATGATTTTGTGAAATTTTCATCTTCTAAAAATTGTGATTTTTGGTTTGATCCATTACATAATTGAATGACAAAATTAGATCTTGAATCATAATGCTCAATATTGATTGTGTTTGTTACAGGAATTGTAGGACATGGATCATTTACTTCATTATTTATATTGTCAATTCAAATGTTAGTTGAGTGCAATGGTTTTGATTTTGAATATATTGAATCATCCATTTCTGTTGTATTTGGATATGGCATTTGGTAATTGAAAATAAATTTAATTTTGATCATCATGTTGTTGATAATATGCATCATGTCAAGTTATATTAGTTCCAAATAAGGAGTGTTTTGAATTTCAAAATGGTGAATATAATAAAACTTGTTATTTTGACCAACTCAATATATTTATATTTATTATAATTTATAAACCTAATAATTTTGGGTTTGCGATGTTCTGAATGTTTATTTTTATGTTATAAACAAACTAAGCTTTATTAATGACAATGATTCATATTGATTATGATGATTAATATATTTTTCTATGATTGATGAACACATTATATCAATTGAATTTGGTTCCAATTCATTTTATGCAACTTGTGATTTTAACACAAAAACATATTATTTAAAAGAAGAAATATTTATGAATTCAAATGTTTGAAATGAACGATATAATGTTGAAGAAAACACATGGTAAGTATCAAGTTGAGCAACCATTTATTGGGCATAAAAAAAAAGATTACCTAACTTTTGAATTTTTGTATTTGTACCTATATTATTTATAATGCATTTTTTAATGATAGAATGTAATGATGCTTTTGATTTAACTATTTTTGTCATATATGATGTGCAATATGTTGTGCAATTGTATATGGGTCCAAAATAAATTGAATATATGTATTTATAAACCACAAATGAACAACACATATATTAAATGCATTAATTTTTATGTTTTTAAAAGTTCATTTTAAGAAAATGTGTGTTTTTGTTCGTTCACTTTCAAATTTAATATATATGTACTTTCATCAAAGTTTTAGAATTATAAATGTTCAAAAAATGATATATCATCATTTTTATTTTTTAAAAAAAGATTGAAATATTTTGTTTATTTACATTTGGAAGTATAATTGTGAAAATGGATAATTTCCATTTACTTGAAAATGTTATAATTTATTTGTTTCACACATAGAAGGCAATGAGTAATGAAATTTATAAACAACATGGTTTTTTTTCTTACATGTGCGTGTGTGTGTGTGTGTGTTGTGCATTTTGTACTGGGTTTGGTAACAAT
The DNA here is from genome assembly GCA_963921925.1 of Sphagnum tenellum. Lineage (NCBI taxonomy): Eukaryota > Viridiplantae > Streptophyta > Sphagnopsida > Sphagnales > Sphagnaceae > Sphagnum > Sphagnum tenellum. The sequence goes on from OY998150.1 coordinate 8,181,069, forward strand.
GATACATCACAAGAAATATATGTGTCTACAAACTATTAAATTTTTTCATTCGTGTGCATTCCATACATAGGTGCAATTTTTATCCATAAAAGTTCATGGTCATGTTTGTTCCCACAATTTTGGAATTCAATGACGAAAAAAAATTCATAAATATACCCAAAAAGATAATGATCTTTTGTGATAAATTTGCAAAACAAAATGTTCTATGATTGTAATATCTTGCACATGTGATAAGGTTAATTTGTATTAATTATGTCATATGAACAAATTGTAGGTTTTCTATTTGATTTGAAAGATTTATTCTTGAAACATATAATGTGTGTGAAGGTTTAATGATAAAATTTCATAATCTTTTTGCATAGGTAAAAGTGACTAAGAATGTTAGAAGACCAAGTTGTCAAATCATTGTAAATAATTTTTTCATAACCTTTCAAAATAATCATGTGAATTATGCAAACATTCCAAATCACGATAACTTAAGCATGATTTGAAAATATTATTTAAATTTGGTTTATTTCATACTTGATAAGCTTTTAAAATTTTACCACATAGGTTTTTTTTTATTATTCGCACCCAACTAGAACCTCTGACCTTTTAGATGGAAACTTTAATAACTTAAAAAAAAAGGATATAAATATTTGTTGAAAAATCCCCAGGTTATGAAATAATTGCCATTGAATTATTTATTGATATGAAACACCTTTAGAAAATTGTCAAGGTTGCCCATATAACAATGTTGGTAATTCTAATTATTTTAAATGTTTATCTTTAAATAAACTTAAAGGGTGAAAATTTTAACTCGGAACAATAGAATATATAATATTTTCGTAGTCCATTATTTTTGGAACATTTAAAATTTTATGCATCATTGAATCTATTATATATATTTAATATATTTTAAACAATGAATATATTTATTCATTGTTAGAATTAGAAATATCAAATGATGCATTATTATAAGTAGGAACTTTAAATTTTAAATTCATACGCAAAACAAACAAACTTGCCCATTGATGATGAATGCTAACATTCAAATCTTTGTATATGGTGTTTTAAGTAAATCTTGTAAATTGACCATCATCATATTTGGATGAACATTATAAAGTGATTTATATTCAATACGTCATTTTAAAAACACACATATTGTTACACCATCATGTGGTAAACGAGGTAATATTGGTTAAGTTTGATCCATATTTACAAGAATGTTAATAATACTACCATGCATCTTATATTGCCCGTACCCTTATAGTTTATAAATTTTTGCAAAAGTAAGACGTTCTTTTAATTGTGTTAATTTTTGGACTACTGAAATAATTTTGTTTCCAAAAAATTTATTTAGTGCTTTATATATGGGTGGTTTATTTTCACTAATATTATGTAGATAACTTGTACATATGTATGATGTTGAACTAGGTTCTATTTGAATTAAGAAATATATAGAAAGTTGTTTTAATAATTGATTTGAAAACATTTAAGTTGTTTTTTTAAACATAACCTTTCACAACTAAAACATGGAATTATAGGAACACCTTGGATTTGTTTATTATAAATGTCAATGTATATTGAATTATGCATATTTTCCTTTTATATTAACATATGTTCTATTTTGTTTGATTGAACATCATGTTTTGCAAAAAGTTGTTTTTTGGGAATTAGTTATTTAATTTCTTTTAAAGTGCATTGAACATATGACAATTGAATTTTTCCATTTAGGAAATAGTCTTGTGATTTTTTTGTATATATTATTTCATGTGATACATAATTTGTGATCTTGTTCTTTTAATATTTGGAAACATGTTGATGAATTTAAATGTTTTTGAATAATAAGTTAGATTTGGACAAACCTCCAATAGTTCAGAAATATTATTGACATAAAGTGCCCAATCAAGTTTTTTTTTTTTTTTTAATGTTACATTAAGCTCAACAATGAAGGTGTTCCATTTGATTTTTGGGATTTTTTAAAACTTTGATAAATGGAATTGAAATGAAATGATTAGAAAAAATCTCATTGACATGAACATTTGTGTTGTTCCAATAGAGATGGAAAATCATCTAAATCTATGGTAATTTTGAAATCATTAACTTGAAAAGTAGGCAAAGACTTATACATACCATTCACATATTGTATTGGTTCAAAATGTTGAGAATTACATGTTATATGTAATGCGATAGATTGAAAATCCATGCCACATTAAAACATAGTGCGTTTTGATACTTTAATCCAAATGTAAATTGACCTTTGTAGATATTCAACTATCCAAAATATTGCAATGAAATCTCTTCACAAACCTCCCATATTAGCACTTAATGCCATTTTTGTCACATATTGATCTTCATTCATAACCATGCCTTGATGCAATCAAAAATAAAACTTGGATTTATTCTTGAATACAACATTGTTGGGCTTTTTCTATATTTCAATAATAAACATTGATTTAAATGTGTCATGTTAATCAAAAGATAACAACTAATTATCCAATAAATAGGACATAAAATTTATAAAAAAATTACCTATTTCATATTTGTATGTTGAAACTAGATGAAGACCATGTGAATGCAATACATGTTCAAAAGATGAATCAATAAGATTTAACGAAGGTGTTTCCATTACTATTAACTTCAATTTAATGGATATTTATATAAATAAAAACATGGTTCCCACATAAACACATTCAAAAAAGGTAGAATCAATGACTCATTCAAATATAAATAATTAATTATATAGATAATTAATTAATTATTGAAAAAATCCTTGCATTGAAAAACTTTTTATATTGGAAAATTATTTCGATGAAAAACTTGTTTGAATTGAAAATTTGCATGTGTTGAAAAAATATTTTCATTGAAAAAACTATTTGCATTAAAAAATTGTTTCATGAAAAAAAAATCATTGAAAAAAATTGCTTGCATTGAAAAAATACTTTCATTGAAATAACTACTTGCATTGAAAAATTGTTTTTGTTAGAAAGATCTATTTACATTGAAAATTTGTTTTCATTGAAAAACAATTTTCCATTAAAAAATTACTTGCATTAAAACTTCTTTACATTGATGGATAATTAATGTATGAGAATTTTCCTTTTACTCTAGATAAAATTATGAAAATGATTATATAATATAGGTTATTTAAACAAATTTTTTGATATAAAGAGTTTCCACATATATAGATTATTTATATATCCTATATATTAAGTCAGTAAGTCTGTCAGTCAATCCGTCTGTCGAGGTCCTGAAACCCATATCACTTTTAATAAAATTGTCCCCCCAAACTCGAGGGCCCAAGAACTATTCATGCACATTGTTAAAAATTGTCTATATTATCCAAGTTTGAAAACTTGGATTTTTAGAAATAATATAGTTATTTATAACTTTAGATTCATTTGTATGGTTAACAAAAAGACAATGGAATTATGATTTCAACTTCTGAATATGAATTTTAAGATGTTAATTTTTTTTTTATAAATTGTAAATTTTAATACAAGTTTGAATTTTTATTTTATGATCTTTCATAAAGCCAACAAATTTTATCCAATATAACTTGAGTTCACAGTAGACCATTAAATGTAACATCTCATTTTCAAGATAGAACCTTTCATGATAAAGTCATTTGTTTTCATTCTCTTAATGTTTTAAACTTAATTTTCTACCTTAATTTTTTTTATTGTTCTTGGTTCATTTCTTGTTTGCTTCCAACATGGGTCACAAATTCAAAATTAAGATTGTGACAAACTTCCACATTGACAATAATAATAATAATAATAATATAATTATTTTTATAAATTGAATTATCATAATTTTTATGATTTACAATAATTTATTATAAAATTATCATATCATTAGTGAAATTAGTTATATTGTAGCCTAGATTAATTTTGATGGCTTTCAACACCCCAACTTCATATTTTCATAAATATTCATTTCAATATTTAGAGGATTAATTAATGATGAAACTAATTTTAAGGTAAAATAATGCTTGTAACTTGGGCAAAATTATGCACCCATAATGGTACTAACTAACGAAAGAAAAACACAAACATGCTTTTATGTGGAGGGTAACACCCAAAGATAAGAACATTACCATAATGGGTTTGCATGAGGTGAAAATTGGTTCAATTTTAGTAATACCTCACAAAGTTATTGTAGGTTTTCTTTTTTCTATGGCTAAGATCAAAAAATGGAAGAATTTGTTCAAAGAATGGAAAAACCTATTTAAAATATGAAACATCTTGTGCTGGAAGAATTCAAGACTGAAATAACCCCTTCCTTTAGGTGATGAAACATTGTGGTTTAAAATGTCACCTCCCAATATACTAATACATTTCCTTCAAGTCTTTATGTCTTTACAATGAATGGGTTTCAGGATTCATCCTAATAAATTGTTTTTAGTTATAAAAAAAAACTAGGTCATTTTTCTCCCATGCTTTATTTTGTTCAAGAATTTTGGTTTATAACCAAAGCAGTGATCATCCATAGGAAGATATAGAGAAAGAAATGATCATCCTTAGGAAATTTAGCCAAATTTGGTTATAAACTAGAAATGAAGTACAAATCTTTAATCAAATTTCAATGTAAAACCAGATATAGGAATGTGGCATTTTTTTCCCTCACACTTTTGGCAATTGAAAACCTCTTAAATCATTTCAATTTGGAAATTTTAAATCTAAATTTCGATTTTTGGCGAAATTCTACCAAAAAAAAACTAACATTCTTTTTGGGGCGAATTCTCCCTCTTTCATGAAAGTTTTTTTCAAAAAAAATTCTGTTCCCCCTAAAAAATCGTCAAGAAATCAAAATGTTTTTTAAAAAACATCACCATGTTTCTACACATCATTCAAGCAGGTAGCCATGATATAAAATGACTTTAATAAATTTTTACAGCTATGTCTCCTTGTGGATGATGGCTATGGCAACATCACAAAATTGAAGGGAAAAAATCACTCCCAAGTTATTTGTGGGCACTAGATTAGGGCTTTTTGCAAAAATGCAAGGGGGGTTTTATTGTTATTATATTATTTCATTTTGTTCTCTGGATTTATACAATTTTGCATATTTGTAATGCTGTCCGTAATTCCAAAAAAAAACTTCAATACATTTTAAAAGGCAATGTTGTTAATGTGCCTTTTCATGGCCATGTTAATTAGTAAGTTTTTGGAAATTAAGATTGACATAAATAATGATTAAGTGTTGGAAAGCAAATTAGAAACATATGAAAGAAATAAAAGGGAGGGAACAGAAGGAAGGGGGAAAGGAATATTATTAGACTAAATGAATCTCCATCTCCTTTGCGACCATTATGATTACCTCTTTCTCACATATTCAAAATAAAGGTTAAATTGGAATTTGAAAATGATTTAGCTATTAAAGTACATTCCATAAATTCAGATTCCAGACCTTTTAACCCCAACCACGGGGTAGGTTCTCATGTGATATCGTTTTGTAAATTACTGCTTCAATTAAATAATTAAATAATGTGGTCTTCTGCCCCGAGGCAGGCGAATTGCGCGCTTTGTTACTTACCTACCTAGTACCTACCCACCACCGATTGATTTCTTTTCTAGGGCTACGCTGGACGCTTTTGGTGAACAATAACGCTATTGTCATCGTCGTCGTCCTCGCAGCAGCAGCAGCAGCAATGGATTGATTACGGATGTAAGTAGATGAATCCATTGCCCTTATCGTCGTCGTCGCAATGTAATTAGGGATGTAAGTAGATGAATCCATCTCTAAGAAGGGCGATGGCGGAAGTGCTGCTGGGGCTTGCTTCTTGCCTATTCCTCCGCATTGGAGTACGTCTTTTTCGTCCCTGGATCTCGTTCTGTGAGTCTGGAGCTAATCTCTTTTGAAAGGCGAAGGAAGGCTGGGCAAGAGAGAGAAAGAGAAAAGGAAGGAGGGGAGGGAGCTGGGAAGTCGGTTGCTGCTGTTGTGTTTTCTTCGAAGAAGAATTAGGTCAAGGGTAATTATTACAACTATTATTTTTTGGGTTGTTGTTGCTCCTCATTGGGAGGATAGATATGGTTTGAAATGAATGCTGTTGCCGGTTTTTTATAGTTTTTCTTGGTTTTTTTCTTTTTTGGTGGGGAGGGAGGGTGTTTGGGTGCGAGGGTGGGAGAAATTTGTTTCTTCTTTCTTTTGTAGAAGAAGAGAATTTCGTGGTGTTTCCGGCAATATGTCGGTTGCTGCCAATGTGGAATCGGAGGCAACCAAATTTCTGGAGAAAGTAGGTCAGGATTTCCAGGACGAACCCAAGAAATTGGCGTCCAAGCTGTATGCGGTACGTTCAAACACTTTTGCCTTGCTACATGACATATTAGTGATGATGTGGGTTGTTGTAAATAGCTGCTAGTCTTTGCTCCTTTGAAATCTGTTGGGTAATTTTGTGTTGAACATTTTTCCTGTGATGGGTGGGGTTGGGGCTTGTGTGTTTGCAGATATGTCAGCACATGAAAGCAAGTGGCAAGGAGCACTCTTTGCCATTTCTAATCATCTCCAGGTTCAAATTCCTATCCTTGTTCATACTCTCTATCTTGGAGCATTGGGCATTTTCTTTCATGCTGCAGGAATGAACGCACCTGCTTTGAAATTCATCTTGTTGAATGGGAAAGAAGGAATGAAAATTGGCATCCTAATGTGAAAATAATTTTAAGGGCTTGTTTTCCATTGTCTCCAGTCTTGTTGCATGCATCCAGGGGAAAGGTCCAATATTCTCCACAGTAATTGTGTAGGGACAGGATTTGACATGGAGCCACCCTGTGGCTGATCACATGTCTGTGGCTTCAATCCCCTGTTGTATGTATGCATCCATTGTCACTATTGTTGTCAGAGTGAAGGTTTGTAATATTTTGACTCCAATTTTGCAGAATTGCATCACATAGGGGAACTGTTGTAGTTAAAGGGATTCCTCAGCAATGGAGTTTCTTATCACCGATTAGTGGGACTAGGGTTCTCTTGCCTGGGTCCCTATTTTTGATGATAAGAAACAGGGGAGGGTCCTGGATACATATACATCTCTGCATCAGTTTTGGCAAAAACCTAAGAACTTGGAGTCTTTTGCCACTATTTCCTCCTGTTTGTCAGGATACCCCCTTCTTTCCAGCACTTGCTGGAGTGGATCAGATATCGTTGGTGCATTAAGATAGTGGCAGCTGCTATTGTATGAGCATTCCCATTGGTATGTCCATCCATATGGGTTTGTTATCTTCCAGGGCTAACTCTGTGCTTTGACCTGTAGGGCATTGGAAATGGTGGTAAAACAACATAACTTGAACCAGGCTCCTTCAGTTTCATCTGGTTCTGTTCAAGCTGATGCAACTACAAATGGATCAAAGACAAGTGGCCTAACAAGTGAAAAGGGGGACATACAGCAGGCATCAGAGCATGGTGGTGGTGGTTTGCAATGCAAACCCCTTGCTGTCACTGCTGACAATGCCATGACACTCCAAGTGCCCATCCCTGGAGGTCCATTGGCAATGCCAGCACCAACAGCAGCAAGTCAAGCACAGGCTGGTTTTGGGAGCAGCATCAATCAAGGACAACCAACATTGCAAAGTACCACTGTCAATACAGTGAACAAGAAAGAAGAATCAGATGCACATGTTGAGGGGCTGCCAACTACAGGATCAAGTCAGATTGAAAGTACACCTGCAGTGGAACCATCTGGCCGTAGAGGCAGAAAAAGGAAGCAACCAGCCACAGGAGTGCAACAAGGGACTGCACCAAGACAACAGAGTAAGAAGGCAGGTAATACTAAAGCTGAAGGTGTGAATTTGAAGGCTGGTCAAGCCCAAAAAGGGAGAGGAAAGTTACAAGTTGTTGCTCCTCTTGACCCTGTTCCAGTAGTGCAGGGAATTCATTCCTCTGTAAGTGGAACTGTGGCCCCAGCTGCTGTGAGCTTGCCCGGAGCTCAGAATCTGCAAATAGCTGGTAGCTTAAGTGACACAGAAGATAAAGGGGTCAAGGTTGAAGGTGGAGATTCTTCAATGCAACCACCTGAGGCAGGGACTACTACAGTGCAGAGTGCTCCTCTTAATTGTGAATACTCAGTGGGTTTCCCAAACAATGAGCAGCAAACTGACAGCTCCAAGATGAGTTATATTCAGCCTGATGGTACTGGTAACAGGCAAGGCACCCCTTCAATTGCAATTAGAACAGATATTCCCGATGCAATCCAAGGTACTGAACCTTCCCCAGCTGGAACTGGACAGGATGTATTGTGTATCAGCAAGGTTGGGAATGGAGATCCAGGAATTTCACAGATCCATGATGAGGAGACAGTGCCGGGCAGCTTACCTTTAATCCCAGGAATTGAAGCCTGTGTTACTCAATCATCTGCAGAACCAAAACATGCTATTTGTGAGGGGGGTAACAAGCAGGATACCAGTGAGTTTGATGGTGGTGACTCCCATTTGCAAAGTAGTAATACAGATCTTCAGACTACAGCTCTAGATACTCAAGCGGTTGCATCCAAAATTCAAGGAAGTCGAGGTGCTTTCAGCTCATACTGTGCCTCTAGGGTACAACAACAAGTACAATCCAGCAGAAGTCCTGCTAGGGAGGGCAGCAATCATGCTGGAGCATCAAGCAGCCTGGAAGGTGATGTCTCATACAGTGGTTGCAATTTTTCAGATCCAAGATAATGTTGCTGCGAATCTGTCAGATTTTGATGTGTTTTTGTTACACTTGACTGTTCAGCCTTCCTTTTTCTTGCTATCCACCATCAGGGATTCAATGCCTGGCTTGTTGTGTTCAGCTGCAGTAGCTGTATCAGGAGTTGATTGGGCATTGAAGGAGCAGATGGGGCCTGTGGGGGTGAGCAATGAAAGCTCTCTGCTCTTCAACAATGCTGATGGGATGGAGAAGTTCTCACAATCAAGTTTGCTGGTAATTTGTACTCCACAAAGTGTACTCCCAAGTGCTCAGTGCAACAACTTTTCACAGGGTTTATCTTAGAGTGCAAGCTCTAAGTGTGAATAAACTTCCTGCTAAAACCACATTTGGATTTGGAACTTCTACTTTGTATGAGACTTAGTTCAAATGTGGTATCAACCCATGTCAATAAGTTTGGAGAACCTTCACTTGAGGTCAGATGCCTAATGTACTTTTGTGTGAGTTTTGCTTACCAGGAGACAGTGAACCCACCTGAGGCCAATCTTCTTCTAGCACAGAATGTGAAGCCTGGGAAATTGGATGCTGCAGGCAAAGCTGTGACTAAGGGTCCAAAAGGCTCTAAAAGCACTGTCTTGGATTTCAGAGCCCTTCTCAAGGATCCGTTGCAACCTGCTGCAGCTAATGATACTGCCAAGGAGTCCAGCACTGCAATACAGACTGATTTTTCTTCTGACATGGTGTATAAGGAGTGTCTGTTTACAGATTACCAGTTGAAACAGCTCAGGGCACAATGTTTTGTGTTCCAGTTTTTAAGGTTTGTTTTCTTTGGATCCTATTTCTGTAGCACAAAATTAGTCCAGTGGCTCTTTTGCTCTGGAGAGTCTGCACCTTTCATTGATCAATTACTTGGGTTTCGAGCAGGGATGTAGTTTTTGCTAGCCAGTCTGTGTGGATTGGTTGGTTCTTAAGACATCAATGAATGTCACTGTTCAGTCAAGTAAGTAGGTTTTTGTAAGATGTGATGAAAGTGACAGAGGATTTCAACTTCCTTTTAAACCCTTCTTGTCACAGGCCATCATGTCTTTTATGTTTGACTTAGTCCTATCTGTGTCAGGGATTCCAAGCCTCCAAGGAAAACACATTTGACTGTGGCTCTGCACAATGCGAAGAGGAGAGGTAAACAGGCCTTAATTTCCTGTTGTCAGAACGCTGATGCTCATTTTGAATTCTGATGCAGGCTGGCTGTGAGTTCATTTATGTGGTTGTGTAAGGCAATTTGGATGTGGGTTGTGACATCAGGGTCTTGGAAGCATGGGATTATGGCTTTTATGATGATAGGACTTAGTTGTAATCCATTCATTCTTTTCATTTTGGTTGTGTAGGTGGGGGAAGGAAACAGAAGAGTGAGAACATGGAAGAACAGGATACAGCTCATGATGGTGCAATCCATCATCCAAGCTCATCACTCCACACCTTAAACACAACTGAGAGCCCCAATACATACAATGGAGTGGATGATGGGGTTGCTGTGATAAGGCCTGAGCAAGCAAATGAAAGCACAGAAAGTCCTCCTTTGCATAATTCTAAAGTGACTGGGGAGGAATCAAATTGTCACGTCCTGAGAGATGGTGCCTCAGCAGAACTGACTGGGGATCTGGAGGCAAAACTATCTGGGGAGCAACTCATGAGCATAAATGGAGGAGGAGCCAATGGATTGAAAGCTACTGAGTTGACTGAGGGCATTCAGGAAACAGCTCCAGAGGCAAATGGTTTACAAGCCAAAGAACATGTAGAGAATGTCACATTGAAGGTCTCTACACCACAGGTAGATGATGGGTCTCCTTCAACACCATTCCAGAATCAGGAGCTGGACATGTATCGAACATCCACAGAAACACACTCTGCAAAGAAAGCTCAAAGTGGTAGGAAAAAGAATCCCCGCATTGATCCTAATTTATCTGCCGAAGAGAGGAAGGCACTCCTGGCTAGTCGACGGAGAGAAAAAAAGATGACCATTTCATCTTCCAAACCTTTAGGCAGAAAATCTAAAAGGCTTTTGTCAGTTGCTGATAATCCAGAAGAAGACTTTCAAGGGATTGTTGGCTCTGAAGCTGCAGCAGATGTCATGGGTCTTCAGAATGTAGAGGGTGTTGTTGGGTCAATTCAAGGACAAGCACATCCAAGCCATGACAGTGGCTTACTGCAGAATAGAGGAGGGGAACCCAGCGTGTTCCCACAATTGGGAATCGGAAATTCAAGACAATCAATGAGTTCTCAGTTGCAGCCACAGGATGATGGATCGCCTGCAGTACCCCTCAGTAACCATGAAGTGGAGTTGACAGTGAACGAAGCTCATGAAGTAGGTGAAATGGCTGATAGCGAACGAAGTGACAGTACATATCAAGCTGGAAATGTCCATGGAGCTCCTGAAGTTCTTGGGCAACACTCAGAAACGTCAAACTTGCATAAAAAGCATTTGGGTGGCCTTTCTAATGGCCCAGCATCTGACCTGAGGAGGGCATTAACTCCTGCTTCACGAATGAATGCTCCTTCTTCTGAGGACTGTAGCACTGTCACCACCCCTTCCTCAAATCTGAGGGGTTTCTTCCAAACTGATGCATTACAAGGACCAGTCACATTTCATCAAAAGTCTCAAGAGAATCAACACCACCACAGGAGTCTTCGAGGGAATACAAACTCTCAGGAGCAGAGGCTACTGGATAGGACGAGCTTGATTTCTGGCAGACAGAAGATTACAGGTACTTGGGCAAAGTCCCCCGCAGACCACAGAGCTGCAGTAAAGGAGAATGGGGAATTTGTAGCTCATGAGCCAAATTTGGAGCGTAATTCCCGACCCCACACCAGCACTTTTGAGAGGTGGACTCAAGATGAGCAGGATACAAAGGTCCGGTTGGAGTATCAGTGGGTACAGAGGCAGAAAAAGATGGAGGAAAAAATCACAGTACGCTTTCATGATTTGAAGGTATCTCTCTTGCTATTTCGAACTAAACCAGTGATGTCTGGCCAGTTGTTGCTAGGCTGTGCTTGGTGCGAAATCTCAAAGACAGCTAGTGTCATGTAATGCAGTGGGTGGTAACAATTATTTATTGTGAGTTTTGTAGGCTTCTGCTTGATTGTGTTTACTTGTGTAGGTGAGATGCCTTGTCTCTCCATGTTTTAGGACCTTGATGGAAGTAGGCTTAATGTACTGGTAGTCTGCATCATGTTGATCTGCATGGTTGGTGAGCAGCTAAGATGGTTATTGAAAGTGATTTGTTGTCTCTGTGGACTGTACTTGTGGTCTGCACAGGATACAGTGAGCTCCTCAGAAGATGTCTTTACAAAAACAAAAAGTGTGATTGAGCTGAAGAAATTACAACTGCTTCAGTTGCAGCGCAGGTTACGCAGGTGCAATTTTTTTTTCTTACCATTGAATAAGGTTTCATGATGGGTTGGTTCATCATGAAAAGTAAATGAAACCTTTATTTGTTTTTCAGATGGGTGTTACATGGGTTTTGCTAATATGACAGGAAAGTTTGTCATTTGCATGCATAAGATGTCATCATCCAAGAGATTGCCGAGATCATTTATCAGGGATAGGGGATTTGTGGAACATTGGGTGAACACCAGGGACTTCCTGCATGATTTTTTTAAGCCTTTTGTCCCTACTGCTGCAACATTGCGGACCATGAAGAAGAACAGAGCCGGTAAGCGGCTAAGGCAGTTGGAAAAACTGGAGGGGAAGCAAAAGGAAGAAAGGCAGAGACGGAGTAGAGAAAGACAAAGAGAGTTTTTCAAAGAGGTTGAAGTGCACAAGTAAGTTGCTCATGCAAAGGTACACATGACATGGGAGCTTTTTGCATTTTCTAGGCTTTTGTGGCTCATGGATTTCTACTCTGACATGAGAGACATTGTTATGTAACTTACTACAATGATATGATCTTATGGGTGTGGTTGGACTCATTGAGGGTCAAGTGAAAGTGTAGCAATAGTTCAAATTGTGAGTACTTTTGGTTGATAAGTTGAGCTATGGGCTTCTACTTAGGAGAGCGCTCTTGGGATGGGGGAATTTTCTGGATTGTGGGACTAACTTGCTATTGGGACTACTTATGGGTCCACCCACAACAGGGAGAAGGTCGAGGATTGGTTCAGGAAAAAGGGACATCGGTGGATGGTTTTTAATCGTTTTGTGAAGGAGTTCCACAAGCGAAAAGAGCGTGTGTACCGGGAGAAGGTAGACAAGATACAACGTGAGAAGATCAACCTCTTGAAGAACAATGATGTTGAGGGGTATCTTCGTATGGTTCAGGTAAGCAAGGATTCCATGCTATTGATGCATTTTCTAATTTGCTTTCAGCATCCAAGGTGGCTCTAGAGGTATGCATCTACTGAGGGTTTCTCTTGCCTTCTGTGGCCACAGGCTACAAAATCAGATAGAGTGGAGCAACTTCTGAAGGAGACTGAAGGTTATCTGCAAAAATTAGGAGTGAAGCTGCAGAAACAAAAGGAGCTTTCTAAACTGGAGGATGAGTTTACAGAAAGTAATCTTGTTTTGAATGATGCAGTAGTGGTACAGGGCAAAGATCAAACCCAGGTATGTGATTGTACATTGTTGTTGATTAGGTCCTATCAGTGGTTCTTCATCATTAGTTTCATCCTGCGTGAAGGTCAACAACATTAACAGGTGTATATTGTGGTTGAGCTGTGCAGCATTACTTGGAAAGCAATGAGAAGTACTACTTATTGGCACACACGTAAGCTTTTCATTTTATTTTATCAATATTTTGACCAAAGGATGTGATGTGGAAACTTTTGAGCTTTAGTTTGTAAAGCAGACAGTCCAGTGATGTAGTTGAAGGTTGTTCTAATTGTTTCATGCAGCAATTTGGGCATGCTGCAAAGAGCTGTGACTTCTCTCACATTGATGCTGTGTGCTTGCAGTGTGAAGGAGATTGTTGATGAACAACCACACATGCTTGAGGGTGGCAGGTTGCGTGAGTAAGTTGGAAGTCCCTGCATACCTGAGTGCTTAATGGATGGCTACAGGGAAGGTTTTCCTGTAGGCATGTTTTTCTCCATGTTGGTAGTGATGTCACTGGTAAAATGAACCATCTACAGGTTGTAGGAATTGGAATTGACTATGCTCTTTATGTGTATGTGTGGCTCTTATTGCTGCTTGCAGGTATCAAATGAGTGGGCTGCAATGGATGGTGTCCTTGTACAACAATCATCTCAATGGAATTCTTGCTGATGAAATGGGGCTAGGCAAAACTGTTCAGGTCAAACTCAGACTTTTTGCAATGTAAATCCCAGAGATTTCTTGTATTCTGCACTGTTTATAACTGTGCAAGCCCTAAACCCTTAACCCAATACATAACAAGGCACATGTTCACTTGCAGGTGATTGCCCTCATCTGTCATCTTATCGAGAAGAAGAACGATTGTGGGCCTTTCTTGATTGTTGTTCCATCATCAGTTATGCCAAACTGGCTAGCTGAACTCAGCAGGTGGGCTCCACGTATCAGCAAAATTGCATACAGTGGTTTGCCTGAAGAACGCCGCCGCCTTTACAGGTACACCATGGACAATGTTAGGGCCAACCAAAGAGGTGGTAATCAATGCTCTGCTTTTCTTCTGTGACATGAGCTTTGTATTGTTTGAATTGCCCTTTCTGCAATTCAAGAGGAAGGTTCACTGACTTGCAAATGAGTTAAAGATTGGTGTCTATCTTTTCACTGATAGCTGGAAATGTTGCCCTGTGATGCTTGTACTGATTTTTGTATGGTATTGTGGACTCAGAGATGAGATTAAGCACCAGCAATTCAATGTGCTGGTAACAACATATGAGTACTTGATGAACAAGAATGACAGGCCTAAGCTCTGTAAAATTCCATGGCACTACATCATCATCGATGAAGGCCACCGGATAAAGAATGCATCATGCAAACTCAATGCAGAACTCCGACAGTACCAAAGTACACACAGATTGCTGCTCACAGGAACACCAATTCAGGTAAGGTTGTGCATCATGTGTTTGGGCTGCCCTTTCAATTTCTGAATTTTCAGTGTTGGAATCCCCCAAATTATAGAAGTAGGTTCTACAGCTTCAGTGTGTAAAACGTACCACTTGGCATTTATCTGGCTTACACTCTGTGTTTCAGAACAATTTGGAAGAGCTATGGGCGTTGTTAAACTTCTTGTTACCTAACATATTCAACTCTTCGGATGACTTTGGGCAATGGTTTAATAAGCCATTCGAGAATGTGGCGGATCCATCTGCTGAACAGCAGGTAAAATGAGTATCTTAAACTTCTGGTTTGAGAAAAGTTCCAAGGTACTGAATCTTAGTTCATAACCCTAACCATAGGCCCTAAATCTGTTGCTGCTACATTTTTCTGAGTGCAGGCTTTGCTGACAGAGGAGGAAAACCTGCTTATCATCAATCGTCTCCATCAAGTGTTGCGGCCATTTATGCTTCGCAGGTTAAAACATAAGGTATTATGACATGCAATATGTTGAAGTAGCTTTTGTCATGATGGATTTGTACTCTCACTTGACTGTCCTGGCCATATATAGAAGGGATACTTTCTTTTCTTGTTTTCCATGAGTTCTGTATGGGAGTTTGTCAATCCTCTGGATGCCCCTTGGATGCCAAAGAAGCAATTTTGGAAGGTGTTTATTCTATCTGTCATCAGAATGTTGATATCATGACTATGCAAAAAGGGGACTTGTGTAAGTAGTCTGGCAATTCAGACTAGTATGAGGTGCTTGATATGGTAGAGGTATTTAACAAATGACAGTTTCAGGAAGCAGTGTTCATGTCTAATATTCACACCTAGTCACTTGTGCACATGAAATGTTGTGGCATTTGCAAAGGTTGAAAATGAGCTGCCAGAGAAGATAGAGCGATTGGTGCGATGTGAAGCTTCAGCTTATCAAAAACTTCTCATGAAGCATGTCAAAGAGAAGCTGGGGTCTTTGGGCCATGCAAAGGTACAATAGCTTGCAGTTTTCTGTTTTTGAAATCTGAATTGGTTTTATCTTCTGAGTAAAATGCATTGCAATGAAAATACATTCATACAGGTGTCTCTCATGGTTGAATGCACTGGCAGGGTCGGTCAATCCAGAATACAGTGATGGAGCTTCGCAATATTTGCAACCACCCTTATCTTAGCCAACTGCACTCAGAAGAGGTCAGTTTTCTAGGCAATGCCTTCCTAGTTGACAGTGTTCATTGTCAGCAAAGAAAGAGGCAAATGGGTAGTTTATATCTGTGTGTTCATGAAAGCTGGTGGGAATGCTGCAGACAGAAAAGGTTCTCCCAGCTCATTACTTGCCCCTCATGGTCCGCTTCTGTGGAAAGCTTGAAATGCTTGATCGGATACTGCCCAAGCTGAAAGCTGCAAATCATCGGGTGGGTTAACATGCTAGCGGCTTGAATTCATTTGTTCTACAATCTTCCCTGCTGATTAGATGCTCTGCACACCCATTTTTCTTTGGCCTTATCTCTTTCATTTGCATCAAGCTTGACTTATGTGTAAAGTTCAGGGTTGTAGTACCTCTGTTAAATGTGCCTGAGTTTGATCAAAGGAGAGTGATTCAGGGGGTGGACTTTGGAGGACAGTATTGTGCAAGGTTCATAGTGCACATTGTGCTCATTGTTTGTTCCACAGTTGTAGTTGCCAGTGTTTAATTTTGTTTACCCTTTGTGGACTCATTGAGCTATTTCTAAGCTGTGTAACCTCTTTGTCATCAATGTCTACTGGTACGGTAATTTGGACTGATAAGCATTATGGCCAGTGCCTGTGCAGGTTCTCTTCTTTTCAACAATGACACGGCTGTTAGATGTGATGGAAGATTATCTTGAATGGAAGGGATACCGTTACTTGCGCTTGGATGGTTCAACTGGGGGGAGCGAGCGTGGTGCCCTTATTGAGGAGTTCAACTCACCCCAATCAGATGCTTTTCTCTTCCTGCTCAGGTATTAGGGTTTCCTAAACCCTAAACCTGTATTACAGGTCTGTCACAACAGTTTTGGGTTGACACAGCTCCTGTCAGAGGAATGGGAAATGTGCCATTGGCAACTTGTCCTGGTTTCTCAATGTCACCTCAAATCTCTCAAAGAACCAAATCTAGGTGGGTTTAGACAACCTTTCCCAAGAATGTCTAAAAGCTTCCAGAAATGCTTCTGTAGAAAGTATTAGGCTGCAGGGTGGCTGGTACTCTCTGACAAGTAAGTTCTGACATGAAACTCTCTGCTTTATGTGACAGCATTCGTGCAGGTGGCATTGGTATCAACTTGCAAGCAGCTGACACTGTAGTCATATTTGACACAGATTGGAATCCTCAGGTTTGCAATATACCTACCCAATTTTGCAACTGCAGAACTGCTATGCCATTCTGAGGAAAAGGATTTTAGTGCAGAAAAGAAAATATCTGGACTGTGGGAGTCTTGAGATTTCTGAATGAAGAAGGTGCAGTGATCTGGGGATCTATCAGTAAACTTAAAATGTTTTTTGTGGACTAAAGCAGCTCTTCTGTCACCTCTTTGTGCTGTTTTGCTGAGCAGTGGTGCACTGGAATAGATAGAAATTGCATTTTATTATCTGCAGAGCAGACACTGGTTCAATAAGATATTTATATAGTTTGCATCACTTACTATATTGGTAGCATTTCTAGCAGATCTACCTGCAGTGGCTGGGGGATCCAAGGATTCCACTTTTCTCATAGATTGCAAGATATTACAATTGGACTATATATCCTTCATGTGCATGCCAGGTGGATCTGCAAGCTCAAGCGAGAGCTCACCGAATTGGTCAGAAACGAGATGTATTAGTACTCCGTTTTGAAACGGTATTCTTCTGTTTTGACTCAAGTAGTGCATAAATCTGTTGCTGCTGCTACATTCCAGAGTTCATGTCTGAGCAGTTGCAGATGACAATGATATTTGGGTGATAGCTGATAGCTATAATGGTGGGTGTTGGATGAGTCATGCAGGTGAACAGTGTAGAGGAACATGTAAGAGCTGCTGCAGAGTATAAGCTTGGAGTAGCCAATCAAAGCATCACAGCTGGGTTTTTTGATGATGATACCAGGTCATTACCAACGTCTGGATTGTCCTCTCTCTTAGTGCTCACAAAATTGGATTTGCTTGAGTTACTGATC
The DNA here is from genome assembly GCA_963921925.1 of Sphagnum tenellum. NCBI lineage: Eukaryota > Viridiplantae > Streptophyta > Sphagnopsida > Sphagnales > Sphagnaceae > Sphagnum > Sphagnum tenellum. Next base: position 8,198,840 of record OY998150.1, read on the forward strand.
CTCATACATTCATTGTCAGATGAGCAAATCAGGAATCAGGAGCCACTGTGTTTCCATTGCAATATAATGGGTGGTTGTTACATATGAGGTGCTCGTTGAAACAGATTACATAGTTGAGGTTTTTGCTCTATTGAGTGCGTCATTGAATGTCAAATTCTAGTGGCAGTTAAGGCTGAGCAGTTTTTATAAATTGAGCACCGTTTCTTGGTTGTCTGTGATGGGACTCCAGTGCTGAAGACAGGAGAGAGTATCTAGAATCACTTCTAAGAGAGACAAAGAAGGAAGAAGTGGCCCTTGTCCTGGATGACGAGGCTTTGAATGATCTCCTTGCCCGCAGGTTTGTAGTGTCTACTTGCTTGTGCTGCTTTGGTTAGCATTACACTGATGGATCAAGCCTGTTCTTCTGCTGTCTAGGTCTTTGAGAAGGTCTTGCAGGGAGATCATCTTTTGTCTTTTATCACCATTTTGTACCGGACATTTGATACATGGTTTTGAGTGCAGTGATGCAGAAATTGATACATTTGAGGCTGTGGACAAGAAGCGGCAGGAGGAGGAGCAGGTAGAACCATGAAATGGGCACAACGACCATGGAATACTTTTATTATGAAAATGTTGCTGGAACATGTAATTGTGACTCAATACTATGCATGTCTTGTGGGCTGTGTGTAACCAGGCTTGGTGGAGGCAATGTGGGCAAGGTGAAAGGGGTAATGAGCTGGTCCCAATGCCACCACGCTTATTTTTGGAAGAAGAGCTGGGGCCATTGATTCTTGCAATGCAAAATAAAGGTCTAGAAAAAGCACAGGGAAAGCCCAAAGCAGGTGGCGGAGGGGGATCTTCAAGCCCACAACATTATGGAAGAGGAAAACGCATAAGAGAGGTAAGTGAAATTGCAGTGGATGTATTTTGTGGCCACTACAATTGGTGCATTTATCATCAGCTGTAGACTGATATATTTTTCTATTTGGAGGCTCTATATTCTATGATGTGACGTGGGTTTTGTTGGAGCAGACACGATCTTATGGAGAGCAGTTCACAGAGAGGGAATTTGAAAAGCTCTGTCGAGTTGAAGAAAATGATGGGTCCAAGAAGACCGAAGTTGGCTTGGGAAGGGCTGGACGCAAAAGCCTATCTGAAACTGAGGATAAACAACAAAGGACAATGGGGGGGATGCAAGAAAATAGTTGAGATGACTTTGTATACTGAATACATGCACTCCAGGATCTCTTTTGTTCATAAGTGCTCCACTTGCAGCTTTGCAAGTAAATTTGGATCCTGGCATGGACTAATTTTTATTGGTGGCTTGTCTTTGTTTCACAGTTAGGTGACTCATGAAATTGACTTTTATTTTGTGCCACCCCAGATATAATTTTGCACTTGTTTCAAGAGTGCTTGAGCATCTCCATTTGCACATAGGCTTCATGTTTTTCTTTTACCTTTCTCAAAACTCCATTTGCACATAGACTCTTGTGGATGGCACTGTGCAGCATTGAATCCAGGAATTGTTGGAATGCTCTCTGGACAGCCAGTCATCCATGGGATGAATTCTCAAGATGGTATCACATCATGGAAATGTGCTATAGTGCAATTAACATGAGATTGTGGAAACAATCCTGGGAGCACAAGGGACTAAAACAGATTGTGCTACAACAGACGATCAGTTTCCCAGTGCTTCAAAATGTCTAGAATTCCATACAAAATGGATTTAAAGCTATATGCCAACCAAACCCATCTGATTCTACAGATGGGTGCAATAGCCCTTCATGAGCTCCACATGTCCTGTTAGCTATGGACTTTCCTCCTTTGGTACTGTGGCATGATATTCTCTGTGAGGTATTAGGAACAGCATTGAATGTTTTCATGACTAGCATGGTAAATGGGGTCAAGATTATGCTGATGGTCAAGCCTGTTTTACCTCTTTCATGTTGACATGATCTGCAGATTTCATGGTTAAAGCTCCCATCAATCTGCCTTCTTTTGCTAGGAATCTCTCTCCTAAAAGCCTCTACAAGAGTATTTGAGAGATCTGAAACCCCTTATCAAGGCTCACATGCCTCTGCAACTGTTTTGAATTTGTTTCACAATGCTTCCTCTACCTAGCTTTGCACGGCACTGCTGCATAGTATAGAAGAGAGTAGTACTATGATCAATTTGCATAGCACTGCACAATACTCCAGAGCAGGAAAACAAGGACATTAGGTGGTGAATGTTTGTGCTATTTTGTTGAATTGATTTGGAGAAAGTACAATTTTTTGCTTTTTCAATGTAAAATGTGGGTTTCAGCAAAAAAAATTCCCACTTGAACTTTGAACTGCACACCTCTTTCATGTTGCCACAATTGAAAAGAACTAAAAAGAAGTATAAAAGAGATTTTCCACAATTTGCTACTATCAGCAACAAAAGGGAAATATTTAAATTTCCATGGCCCAGCCCCCCACACCCAACTAGAATTCCATGAAAAGCTAGATCATCTGGTTTACGCAGTGAGCATTTAGGGTAATAATCAAGCAAAGAGAATCCCCAGAAAGCAAGTCACTCTATTAATTTCAGGAGCCCAAACAGAAGAGGGACACTGAAAAATAGTATACCTTTTGGTCTTAACTCTTAACACTCCGCGTGGTTTGGTTACAAAGGCCAAAGTAGGTTAACTGACTTCCTTGGCTCTTCATAGTTGTGGGAACTGTATCACTAATTTTAGTTGGACAAAAAGTAGGCTAACCCCCACCAAGACAAAGAGGGTTCTGCAATGGTAAAGTCAAAAAGTAGGGAAAGTTTGCGGTGCCATAATATAGCCAGCCACCTAAAAGGTTTAGGGTTTAGGCCCTAAACCCTAATCCCTTTACGTCTACACTAAGACCTAACTTCCATTCCCCTTCAACAACCGAGAGGAGGTGCCTTGTGTGGCTTCCACAACTTAGCTTGCATGTGCATGTCTTTGAGAAGGTCAGCTCAATGGATTCTTCCTCTTTAGGTGTCAATTTCATACTAGCTGCCAAGTAGATAATGTCACCATTGTCTCAAACTTTCAATGCCTAGATCCTAAACAAAAACAAGCTTCCATGATAAAGGAAGTACAAGGAAAAATGTGATGTGATGTTGCCACTTGCCACTCACCACCACAAGAACTCATCCTTGAAAGAATCACAAAAGTCCTTTTTCACAGCAGGTGGTACTCTTTCTCCAGAGTTTCATTACACCCCAGTTCCTTAACCTTTTGACCATCATGATTAAGTGGGTATATACCAATGTTTTGGTTTGTGATAGGTTCTGATTCTGATTTTGATTAACAGGTACCCAGATTGCCCTACTTTGAATATATTTTCAGAATTGAAATCAAAATCGGCCTCGAAACCCAGTATAACCAGGTTCCAGTTCTGATTTTTTTAATTTATTGTTATTCCGACTGGGATTAGACATGTTGTTAGTTTGAGGGGACAAAAAAATCAATTTTTGGGCTATGCACAGGTAGGCCAAACCAGATCTGGTTTGGAACCGGACTAGCATGGGATTTTTTTTTAAAGCACATGGAACCAAGAGTCTTGTGTACTGGAAGACACACTCACTCCACTGGGTGTAAGTGGAGCTGGGCTGCGTTAGTGAGGTCTGGGATGATGGATCCTGCTCTTGTTTCTCCGGCACATAACTGGTCCAATGAGTTCACCATTCTACATTGGGTATGCATACATGGTTTCAAGATTGGCTCACCATTAACGCCATTCTCATTGTCCAGTACAGGAGACTTGCAACAAGGCTCGGGTGAACCGGCACCTAAGTTGATACCTTCACTTTATTTTTAGTGTGATTTTCCAAATGGGAAAAAAAGCTTTGCTTCCTAGTGGTCATATTAAGCCCAAAAATTGTTAGATTTGAACTCAGAGACCCTAGTTTAGTCTAAGCACAGGATATTTGTATTACTTAGAGAAATAATTTAACTGGATTTTGGGATTTTTACCATGGTAGCAAGTTCCAATGTGGGTGCTGGCCTTGCAAAAATACCACACCCACCAACAACAAAAATCACTCTCTTTCAAACCTATACCCAATCTTTGCAGAGAGAGAAAAAAAGAAAAAATTACATAGGTCATTGAAAGAAAGAAGGCAAGGCTATATAATGATTGCTAAATGAAAGAAGAGGACAAAATGGCTATTAGAACACAGAATGGAGACAGAATGATGCACTGATGATGAAAAAGTCAAGCAAACAAATGCAAATAAGAAGTGAGAAACACTAAATGACGAAAAAAAATACTGAAATGGAGCACACATGGAACAAAGCTCTGGAAGTAGTAGCATCCAAAACTAGCTAGGTCAATAACAAGATCTCAAATAATGCAACTAGCATCTACATTTTCCAACAGCAGTAAGTTTCACTAAGGCCTAGTATCATTTGCCCAAACCCTAAACAAAAGGAAAATACAATGTTCATTCATGAGTTCAAAGTATCCTTCTGGCATTTGTCATAGTCAAACCCTACTCTTGAACCAGTTACATATGTTTTTTAGGCATGTTCATCATAAGAAAAAAATTGGTAAAGTTTCCTCTGTATTTTATTTTGAGCATCCATGAACCTACATGGAGCTCTGTCAATGTGTATTGCATTGAAATGGCCAGAGGGAACCAGCACCCACCAGTGCACCAATCTAGATGGATGGTGCATTGATGGGTGTGCCTTTTTCATCCGTGCCTGTCCCTGTGCTAACCAAGGTGGTGAGCATAGGTTGACTTTTGTTTTCCCCCTCCTCAGCTGTTTTTTTTTCTTGAACTTATTTTTTGCCCCCACACCCACCCTAGTCTCATTTACTTACCTACATTTTGACTACCTACTTATGCACCAAAGAGGCCTACTCTTCCCTCACCTACCTACCTACCTACCCACCTACCTACTTACTTACTCACCCGTTTAACTACCTACCTAAGCATTAAATCTTCAACAACACAATCACACCTATAACCGACCACAGTATTGCAATAAACCAAGTAGGTTGTTCCCCTGCCATTCCTACCTACTACCCATCGAGGTAGGTACCTATTAGAAACAACCTACTTGGCTGAACCTACCTCCCTCATCAACACTCCAACCAACCCCACAACTGTCGAAAATTATATTGAAGGGCCGCAAAAAGGGTATTGCACCTACATTAAATTTGTGTACTTTAGGACTATAAAAGGCAACGATTAAACTACTTCTCAATACCCATATGTGGGTATTGCAAAATAACCTGATTTCCCTGCTTGAACCACATTACTCCAGTGATGAAACCATTTTTGCAATACCTTCATTGCAATTTCTCTCTACTTCTAAGGTTTTAACCTATGCAATACCCTTATTAAGGTAATTCATATGATTGGATTATTTTGCTGAATTGCAATACCTTTGAGGCAACTTGAGAACATTACAGCTAACCTAATTAATATTTGCAATACCCTCTTGCCATAGTTGAAATATCATATATAGCCTTATTCTTGTTTACAATATCCTAATCAATATCTTAACTTGCCTAAATCACATGTGCATTACCCTCATAAGGGTAATGCAAATGCACTTGAGGGATGCAATGCCTTTAAAAGAGGTGGTGATTATTTTATCTCATATATTTACCCTAACAATAATATATACATAAAGGCATTACATTTTGTTGAAATGCAATACCTTAAGGAGGGGTTTAACTTATTTTATCTCATCTACAACACCAATGCATTACCATTGTAAGGGAAATGCATGTGCACTTGATTATTTATTGAGTTGCGACACCCTAAAGAGAGGTACATCTTATCTATTACATCAATGCATTTACTTCATGTGGGTAATACTTGAGGATTGCAATGGTTTGGGGACAATGCAATATTTACGCTCATGTAATACCTAAACACTATATCACTTTGTTGAAATTCAATACCCATGATAAGGGTTTGATTTTTTTTTCTTATCAATAGCATCATTGCAATACCCCCATTAAGGTGATATTAAATCACTATAGTATTTCTAAGACATACAACACCCTTAAAAGATAATTCAATAAATTTGATCCACTTGTGCATTACCATCATCAAGATAATGCATATGCTTTGGATTAATTTGGTAAGACACAATATCCTTAAGATGGTTTGAAATTATTTGATATCATCAATGCAATACCCCAATTATGGATTCAAAATATCTTATCTTTCCTAATTCACATTTGCAATACCCATATCAACCTAATACAGAAGCATTGCATTTTATTTTTAAAATCATTCTTGGGACATATATAAAATGTCATATATGTTTACCTTCATTGGTGATGTTAAACCATCATGTTTATTGTTTTACTTTTTTGTATGTGAATATTATGAAAGTAAATAAATTAGGTTTGTTTTATAACCTATGTGAAGTCCATTTATATCAAAATTATTAAAACTTCACCTACCACACTAAAAGAAGTTTAATCAATTGGCAATCACAAATGCATGGAACAACATATATTATTTCTTTTGGCCCTAAAAATGTACAACACTCATCTACTCTCAAATCCTTTAGTTGCAAGAATTTGCATGTTGCAACATAATTTCATGCCAATCTTTGAGGTGATTAACTGAATTGCCCAAGCCATCTTCCATATGATTTAAAACCATGCCAAGGCGCATTGATTCAGTGGCATGGTTCACATGGATCCACCTTGTTCATAATGAATCGTCACCTATTCATCTCCATTTGGTGCATATAATGCCATGCCACAATTGTGGTTAACCTCCACACCAACTAATCAACGTGACACTCCTTAAAAACTTTTGTTTTAGAAGACATTCATCACTTCAAAACCCCATGGTAAGATTCTATGTTGGCTTGGGTATTTTGATTTGAAGGTGGCATTCAATGAAGGTCCATTATCCACAAGTTTATAAAGACATGTGCATTGCATGCGAAGGTCATGAGTTAGTTTTTATAGGTGTAAAAAATTTAAATAATCATAAGTGACACCCATGGACCTAATTGGAACATGGAATTGTGTTAGTGTTTGGATCTAAATGGTGAAGGGGATTTGAATCCTATTCATTTCACGTGCATCCTATAAATAAAATACATCATGTGGGTGAACAGATACCCATGATTGGATATAAATTGTCAAGTTTTATGTAGGCACCAATTACCCCTCTTGTGTTTCTGGTCCAAATATGCAATGTCTTGAAGCATGATGAAGTTGTCCTTGGTCATTTGATCCCCTAATTAACCCATGTCCACCAAATTGCCTTGTGTTTGTCATATATTTGTTTTATCATGCACCCTAGCTTCAATTGGTTCCATATGTAATCCTTTAGTTTTTGTGACATACATGGAACATACAAAAACATTCGTGAAGCAGATTTAGGGTTGTGTGCATCATGTGCATGCCCTCTATTAGCTCGAGTGTGTGTTTGATGGTAGAAGGTAATCTTCATGACCTAGGGCTATGTGTATAATTGTTTGATTGAAAAGTGAACCAAACAACCACATTTTATGGACCTTATGTGATTGGGTTCTCCATGATGATCTTCTAAGCCATACACACATTGATACTTATAAGACATGATCCAATTCAATTAATTGACACAAGGACATGTGATATAACATCCAAAATGTCAAAACCCAAAATATAGGTTGTTATATTGTACCAAATATGTCCAAAGTGATTATTGATTGTTGGTTTCTTGATTTTTTCTTATATATAGGACCAAGTTTTTTGTTTTTGTTCCATTCAAGTAAGGTTTGCGTATCCCCTTGTTCACCCTCTAAAAATTCCAATATACTTGCACAAGGGATATATGCAATTTCAATTTTCACCTTGTTATGGTTTCCATGCCTAAACCCACTTTTCCACACCAATTCCACGTTGGAAAAAGGTGACCCTTGCCAAGTTTTGAACATGAATAGATTGAGACAATGTAATTCACCCCATGTTAATAATCCCATAATAAGCGGTTCTATAAAAATATATTTACCTTGTTTCATGTCAAAAAAATTTCTTGTCTTGGTATATTAACCCACAACTTCATTTGTCAGGATTTGATAGACAACGATACATTCACATGTCACCTAACCTATCATTAATTTTATCATATGTGTCCATAGTCCAATTAGCACAATTGAATGCCCAAATAATCATTTAAAATTTGGAAGAAGAAATAAAACCTTTGGGGGGCCTTTAGTGTAAAGTTTGGGATTTATGTGTGTCAAAGGACCATTTTTAGGGGGGGTATTAGATAATTGTCCAACCTACTTTTTTATCACCCTATTATTATCTAATTATTTAATATATACATATTAAAGTCACCCTACATTAATTATTTTCCATTATTTCAGATTATTACATACCCTACATTATAATTAAATTGATTATCTGAATAAAATGTACCTTATTTTTTAACTATTTGACTTTTTTTACCCAACAACCAATATATTGCACCTTACATTTTTATTAATGTATTTAAAAAATTATTTACTAGTGTCCTCCCCATGAATAGAACCATTTATTTCAACAAATTTAGTCAAAGCTAACCTTAAACCTTATCCCCAAAAAAAGGTAGTATGATTATTTGGTATGGTATGCGTTGCATCCATTGCTTGAAATTAAAATCCAACTTTCATTACACCTTCTGAATCTACAAATTGAAAGCCCAACCAATTGAGTAATGATTTTAAAAACATTATGAATTTCATATAACAAATGATAACATGTGGGGCAAAAAAACCTTGTGTTGAAAATGAATTTCATAACTTTAAAACCTTACACCCAAATTTTCCAATTCTTTATTGGTTACAAACATGTCCTAATCTATATCAAACCATGGACCCTTGAATGATTGTATTGTATGAACCCAAACCTTAAACAATGGTATGCAAATCCCCAAGTTTGGGAAAATCATAAATTCATATTAACGGAAAAGGAAATCTTAATATCAATAAACAACTTTAAAAGGGTTCATTTCCCATAAATAAACACTTGCATAGTAAAATAATAATAATATACAAATGCACCAAATGAAAACAAAGAAACCAAATAAATAAACCCCCAAAAATTTACTAATTAATTATGGTGAAAAATATATAAAATGATATTCTAATTTCAAAACTTGAATGAGACAAGGAGGAAGTATGACTCGTACCTTTAGTGAATTAAAAGTTGTATTCCCTCCCCTTCAAAAGAGAAGAAACAAATTGAATTTACTATATATATGTCCTCCAAATGACAGAAACTCCAAATCCTAGCTAAATTTTTCTTGCTTTAAATTTAATTAACATTAAAGTAGGTGTGTGCTTTGAACATTTAATGTCATAAAATGTTTGGGGGCACCCTCTAAATATCATTGTATGCATATAATGGGAAAAAATATAAGTAAGTTGATTTATATAATATGCATCTATTAGACAAAAATGGAGGCATGTTTGTAAGAAATTGTGTTAATAAATTTCTGCAATTGACTATTTCCAAAGGAATTACCCACATTTGACCCATAAATAGTTGACAACCAAACTTACTCATGCAATGCCCACATTCAACTTTTGCAAATTAATGTAATTTTATTTGAATTATACAATACAATGGGAAAATCAATAACAAAAATTTCATAATCCAAATCCCTATTTGGACGTAATACCTTCATATGGGTGGTTCCCCATCTTTTAATTGGGGCATTGCATATGATTACAATAATGACATCCAATCCAATTGCAATACCTTTGTTTAATATGTCATGCTTGTATTGAGTTTAGGGTTAAGGTTGGTGGATAATGTATATGCCATTTTCCTTGAAGGTATTGCATTGCCCCATAAAAATCAGAATTTGTGCAATACCTTAATGCATTTATGAAATTTAAGTTTATGGTTGGAAAATTATGTTTCCCATTATCTTGAAGGCATTGCATGGCCCCTAAAGAACTAGAGGAACAACAATTTTTTAATGGGTGTATTAGGTTTAGGGTTATGGTTGGCCAATTATGTTTCCCATTTGCAGGGTTATTCTTCTCCCCCAAAAAAACCAAGCTTCAAAAATACCTTAATTGGTGTAATAGGTTTAAGGCAAGGGTACCTTTTTATGTTTCCCATTGTTCTAAGGGTATTGCAAGGACCTAAAAAAACTAGAGCCCATGCAATACTTTAATGGGATTGTTAAATTTAGGATGGGGTTGGCATATTATGATTCATGCTATCTCAAGGGTATTGCATGGAGGAAAGAAAAATAGCAAACTTATGCAATACCCTCATTTGTCATATTGCAAGTAATTTTAGAATGTTATGTATGAGACAATGAATTTTTTTTTTCCAATGAGGGTATTACACAAAAACATTTGTTTAGGTTTTGATTGAACTTGCACAAACTTTTGGACTGTAATTGCAAGATTGTGTCGATCTTACAATACAATTAATCAAGTTTTTGTTCAATGCAAAATACACATTCACTACTACATATGGATTTTAACTTTGTATTTGTAAATAAAGTTCAAATTCTATACAAGTATATATATTTAAATACATTCATTTTTAATGCCAATGGGCTATATTTGTGAAGGCTACATCAACCTACAAAAATGTGGCATGGAAAACTCATTGATGCCATAAGGCACATGGTACAAAATGTGTATGAATCCAAAAATGGAATGTCAAGTCTTAAAAATGATTTATGTCTAGAAATCACCCCATACTTCAACTTTGTTTTCTTTCTTTTTCACTTTCATTCTCACTAAAACTATCACTGATTAATCCATTTGTAGCATGATAACATGTAATTGCATTTTGTACAAATTGAACATATTGTTGTTTGTACAATTATCAATTCACCAAAATTGTCTTCACCACATCCACAATAAAAAGCCTTTTAGAGGTACCTCAAATCCTAAGGTGGACATAAGATCTTGTCCAATTCCAACTATCCCACACATCCCTAATGCCCTTTACATAAGAGACCTTGTATCATGTAATTAAATTGGCAAGATCATCATTTTTCTCTAACTTGGTCATCACATGGGGGGAGATAGACCTCACACCCTATGCACGAATGCCCAAGAGAACAAACAACTTGAAAGAAACCAATTTTACAAATGTAGGTTTCAGTGTTAGTTTTATTCGTATTAATGTATCACTTTGCAAGTGCTCCCACTTGCGTGTGGCATAGATCTTTGTTCAAGCAATTGTTTTTTGTTTTTTTTGTTGAAGCATAAAAAAAGATTGTTTAAAACTCATGCATTCATTAATGCATGGTCTTGGTGGAGTGGCCCCTCTTGTTGGGTAGATGGGCACCAAACTTCCCCAACTCCATGGAAAGATTGTGCTCTTAGGGCAAAACATGCAATCACATGTGACCCATTTGCCTTTGAAACAATAAAACAACACGAAAACAAGGAAAAAAATCAAGATGTTGAAGTAACATAGAGAAGATGAAGGTTATTACATAGACAATGAAGGTATTGCTTGTACATTAGTGACTATTAATAAGGTTAGACTTTTGGCAATTGGGATATTGTCAAAAAAAAATTTGGCCAAAAAAGATCACACCCATTCTTAATGTGAAACTGACCAGGGCAAAGAATTAACAAAATTATAAAACAATTCATGACATAAGGGAAGAATGAAAATTGCAACCACTTGTTCAACTTGCTCAATTTGTTCACCATTTACATCAAGTTGAACCTCCTTGCCAAATGTGTTACTTCATTTGTTGAGGCTTGCATTGGCTCTTCCACCATAGCTATGCGGGCTCATTAGTTAGTTCAACACTAACTTCAATGCGTGGTGCATCTTCACCCTGCTTCATCCTCTTTCAATGTTCCATCCATACAAAAAAAAGTCATGGAATTATGTTAAACATATAACCCTTCCCCTCTCTGGCCTTGCCCCTTTCTTTCATACACACACAGTGATTCCAGTGATTGCAGAAGTGGAAGAAGTGGGGTTGGATGGACATTGCAATTGTTGGGGGCGATGGATGGACGACACAACTATTGCTGGTGATGGACGATGCAACTACAACTGGTGGCGACCACATCTTGGACGATGCAACTGCTGCAAATGCAACTTCTTGATGTTGGTGACAACAAAGCTGCTGGTAGCGACGCAACTGCTGGCAACAACACAACTTCTTGTTGTTGATGGCGAAGTGGAAGAAAGAGGAGAGGTGAAGATGGTGAAGAGGAGGAGAGGTGATAGCGTGGTGTTTAGGGTGAAAGAAAGGGAAGGTAAGTGGAAGGGAGGTAAATGGGAAAGGGTAGGTAGGAGAGAAATGTAGGTGGGTAAGAGGTAGGAAGGACAGACCGTTGGGGATAAGCGGGAATAGGTAGAAAATATGCGAACCCCAGTGAACAGGCTCCTGGGCTTGGCCACCCAAAAGAATCCCAACATGGGATTTTTTGGATGGTGCACTGGTGTGTGCTGTGTCACTCCGGCCCATTGCCATAGTGTAATGACACTTGTGAAGGTGGCAGAGTGCGTCAAGTGTAAGGTGAAGCCCAAGGGCTGAGGCATTACCAAAGTAAGGGACCCAAGAGAGGCAAAAGCCAAGCGTGAGGGTTGCAGCGTGACGACCAAATGAGATAATTGGATGATGTCTTGAGCGCATGGGATGGAAAGTTGTGGAAACGTCTTTGACAGCCGGGTGAGGTCAGGGATGACAACATGGTAGGGGCAGGGTATAGTGAGCTTACATGTGTCTGAAGTCTCTGGCCTCCTGTACTTGGGCAAGGTGTACTGCTCATGGGGAACCAGAGAGCAAGAGGGTGGGAGGAAAAATGTATAGAAAACATGAAATTGCCCAGTCAAATATGTTATTTCCTCCTGTGAGTTGGGAGGGAAACCTTGCTTTATTAGGGTCTTTATATGTAGGGTAATATGCCTTTGGAGTAGGCTGTTCCCCAAAGAAGCACCCCTTAGCTCCTCCACCTCAAGAGGATATTTCAGGAAGAACACCTCGGTCCAAGGGCGTTGCCTGACATAAAGCAGTGGCATAAAAAGAAATTCATTTGTTTCATGATACCCTATAGGTATCCTGAGAAAACATGAAAACAAAGGTTGGGTGTTTTGAAAGCAAAATCTCCACTATAATGGGCAATTCATGTTTTGAAATGCTCTAATCATTGCAGAGGAAAATACTCACTTCACAAGACTTCCTTCACAACTATAAATTTTCTACTGGTGCTTTACACTCCTTTTAGACCCTTCTTTTTTCCAAAAAAATGATCATGGAGCTTCCCAGGGTTTCATCAATCATAATTCTTTATGAAGGGTAAGACACCCTCACGCTTGTGCAGCACTGGGGGCTCAAACATATGAAACCACTCACATGGGTGCCTTACCCTACACTTTTGACATTATGGTGCGTACTATGACATCATATTTACTGTGAGCACCCACCATCTTTAACCTTACTTCTGAACTTTTTGCCTATATTTAGCTATTATGTCAGTCTAGCCAGTTTTGTTTGCTCATGCCGGCTTTCCATTCATGTTATGTCTTGCCCTTTTATACACAAACCTGGGTGGAAGCATATGTGCACATAAGCAGCATTTATATAAGCACATGGGCAGCTGCTTGTTGTTTGGCAATCAGAAAGTTGGCCACCCAAGTTCTAAAGGCTGTAATTTAAAATGGCACCTGCATGCATGAGAACCATTTCCTCCTTGTCACTTCTTGCATTAAAAATTCCCACTTTCATGTTAACTGAGTGACGCTCGACCATTGTAATTATTTTAGGTTAAAAAAAACTTTACAAATCCAAGTTCAATCGGATCACTATCCGCCATCATTCTCAATACATGTAAACTTGAATCTCGGACTCCCCTTGAAGCCAATTTACATAAAGGATGTTGTTGAACCCCTCAGAACCCTGCCCCTCTTTTCCTTCCCCCCTTACTCAACCCCACGATTTCGCTGCCCTGCCCTCAATATGTATACACAAGGCATTTAACTTCTTGCTTCTTCCAGTCTTCTTGATTTCACAAAAGCCACTAATTTTTTGCTGGAAAAGAAACTCCTTGTACACTTTACAAACATGCTTTCCCAAGATTTTGAACAAATAACCCAAATTTTTAAAAATGAAATAACATTAATGCCATGTTTAACTGTTCATGCTTCTATGCAACCTCCGTCATCTGGTGCTAGTGCATGAAGACTATAGACATGGTGTGTGTGTAAGGTGTGTGCACAAACTTCCTCCAGCCTAGATGAAATGATTCTTGGGTGCGTTTCTGGTTTCCTTTTGGTCTGTCACAGCCTCCATTTCTCTCTGGAAGGTCAGCTTAAAAACTGAGTTGATTTGGGGGAGATACACTAAATAAATAGAATTAAAATGAAAATTTACTGGGTTGCTATAAAAATTGTAGCAATTGGGTTTAAAAAGACTTCCATGCAACAAAAAAAGTTCACAAAAAGGTGGAACAAATATAATAGCAATAGTCGGTATCACATGAAGAAAACCTCCAGAAAGGCCAAATTTTGGTACTCCGAAAAGTCCACAGTGAATCACACAGTAGATATATGACAATTGCCTCTGCTTTGGAGACCTATACATGGCAGTCCCAAAAGTGTCCAGTTGGACTGTTTAGAGACTGTCTTACTTTTCCAAGCTGAGTCAATCAAGACACCCAAATGAACCAATTTTCTTCTTTTCCTTTTACTTCATCACCTGTAAAATAAGGTGTAAAGAAATTGGGCCGATTTAGCTACTGGACCGTAAGGTAACTTCGTTATCAGAAAGCAATTCATTGAATCATTCGAACGAAATACACTAGGTAGGTCCCCGCTCCATGCCAGGGTTTTTTTCCTCCATTTTGTGTTGTAGGTACAGTGACAGCCGCCCACAAGAGGAAAGAGCTAAATTTGGCTACAGGTCAGAGAGGACAGTAGACATTTTCTAACTAGAATCCTGCTATGTTTTGATCAGTGTTGTCTGGTTCTTGATTTGAAGAGGAAATTTTGATCCTGGTTTTCACACTTACGTATATGTATATAGAAGTTCTGGTTTGGTATTGAGACTAGTTTTTTGGATTTTTAAAACCTTAGATTCTAATTATTTTCACAAAGAGTTTGATTTAAGATGAAGTCCAGTTTCATTTTCATTACACATAATTAAACCAACTTTTTTTTAATATTAGTTTGTTCAACCAGTACACATAGTTCAAGCTAGAGATTATGTAATATTAATTATTTGCAGATGCAATTATTTACCTAAATTCATATTTTCTTAATGAAGTTATACTTATGTATCTAAAGAATCAAAGCTTATTTAAAATGGGTTAACACCCATAGTTCAAGTTCTAATTCAATTTTGTAGAAAGGTTCATTCCTTAATCATGTTCCAATGGTGGTTCCAAGATAGTTCAAAACTTCCAGTCTAGAGACCTTTGAACCTTACCTATAACCTGGACCTTAAACTCCCAAAATCTCAGAATGCACCAACATTGATTTTGATGACCTCCAATCCATTGTCTAAACATGGTGACATCTATGTTTTTCTCCTCCAAATGTGGTGATCTAAAAGGCATCTATAAAAACACTTGTGAGAGTCCCAAAATAAAGTATTGCCTAATTGCAAAATTTGGAGCAAAAAAAATTGGCTGGTCCATGCCATGATATTTACATTAACTTTAATTATTTAAAAATATAATCACTTTTTAGGTTACCTCATTTGGATTATACACAACAGTGTGTATTCTTCAATATAAGATGAAATACACAATGAAACCAAAACTTCACGTTCCTGAAACAAAAGGAGATGCATAAAATTGGAGTATATCTTTTGAAAAAGTGATGTATTGAATCAATTGTGGCCCCTTGCCTACTTTAAATCTGAGGTACTGAGTCTTTTTTACCAAGCTCTAAGTTACCAAGTATTTTGACATCAATCATTTCTGTCTATAAGGTCCAAACTATTTCTACCATCAAGGTATCCTAGACCCAAATGAATGCCTAGTCCTTGCCTAAAGGCATGACCCAACAAACCACCCTGAGGGTCACCCTGGTTCTGGCTTGTTCTTCTGCTTTCTGTTCAAAGTTGTACATGGGACAGTCTCAATTGTACCAGCAGAAAATAAAATTTATCAAGGATTGTCCATCAGGCCTTGTAAGGGGACTAATTAGAAGAAAAGGCCACATGAAAACCATTACATATTAGGGAACCTATTGAGTACAGGCCGCAATGGCCCAGAAAGGTGCCCCTAAGGAATTTGGGTTACCCAAAATTTCTGAATGGGTGCAATCAACTGTACCTGGCACATTCCTAACATAACGGTTTCATGATTTGCAGAATGGGCATGTGTAAACACTTTGGAGCATGGATGTGATCCAGGGTTTTAAAGACGAACATTAGTTGACTTTTTGACATTTTGTGCTCCAACTTGCTAATCAACATTTGAACAGAATGGCAAGGTGTGGCCAAAGTTACAAAGTAGTTTCATGTGCAAGATGGTCCTCAAAGAGCATGCGCAAATGTGTGCAACACTATGAAGCGTGTATTCAAAGAATTGCTTCTTGCAAATTGAGATGGATGCAATTTGCTCAATGGGTAATGTACAATTGGCGTAGGGTGCAAAAGTTTGCCAAGAAAGAAAAATGGAATTGTAAGGAGAAAGATCCAGCTTGTCAAAGCATTGCTTTCATAAGGTCACCATTTTGGCATATGTTAAAACGGATACCCCAGTTCCCATGTGAAGTGTGAAATTTTAAGCACCCTAGGCTGAACATAGTTTCAGGGATAGATGAGCTTCCAGGACAATAGCATGAACCTGTGAAAAAATGGCAATACCTTCAGGCCACCTTTGGCAAGCTCCAACAAAGGAAAAGATATTTGCAAGAAGGGAGGCAAATTCTCTATCCCAGTTTCATTTAAGACTCGTCACCGCTTCCAGTCGTATCTTTTGGACACTTGAGTTTCACAGACACTTTGAAATTCATACACTTGTTTTGTCTTGGGCTCCATGGTGCTCTGCACTACAAATGATGATTGAACCAACAGAAGGTCAGAATATTAATACATCTTCATTTGTTCCAATATCAAAACAAAATTCCAAGATTGTATAGATTTTCCATGAAATCATTTCCACTTTCATTAATATAGATTCCAAACTTCAATTTACCATTTGATTATCTACAATTTGTGAGGAGGGTGTTCAATTTGCAATTCTAAATTCTTGAAGTCAACTAATAATACCCACAAAATGACATGTTAGAATGTGTGATGTGAAATTTTTTGTCATGACAATTTGGATTTACGCATCATGATGTTATGAATATTTAAATATATATCAATGAAATTATTTTTTGGGATAAACGTTATAACAAATTTTTCTGTGTAATGTTTTATTCATCATGATAAAACAATTTGTGAAATTACACAATTGAATTCCACAACTTGTGTTTTTGTTTTTCCCTAATATGAACAATGTTCCGGCATGGAATGTCCTGTAGGGCTGATTCTGCCAAGTACGCCATCATCACACTCGAAGGATTCTGAACCAGACCAGTGATGGCTGGCTACCTGGCAAAATCAGCTCTAGAGGACCTATTCTCTGACCTTCAATCAGGGGTCTACATGCAGAAACTGCATCTGACCCCTATGTAACCTCCTAGAAAACTGCCGGTTCTTTCACAAATGAAGCTCGACGTTTTTTGGAGGTGTTTGAAAATATCCAGAACCAGTCGCGGTTCTTTGATTCCACATTTTTTTCAAATACCCAGAAGCAGCAGTTCTCTCATTCAAAAAATTATTAAAAGGCACTGACGGTTATTGGTCTCCCCACCCCAAAAGTAATCAAATAGGTCACTCCAACACTGGAATAGGTATAAGCCCCCTGAACTGGGGGGGGTGGAAGGGTGCGTAGTGGATGGATGAACAGCTGGGAGATCCATCCACGTGTATTACACATCCAGATTCCAGGCCACCCTAATCAGGACCCCTGGGGTCGAACTGGTAAGTGGGTAGTGAGTGGCTTTCTAGACGGTTTTAGGGTTTGGGGCCAGTTGTTGTTTGTTCTCCAGAGAAAGAAAATCTCTTTATTCCAGACAATTGGAGGCCAGTAAACTGCTGATCCCCATCACTTTGTAGCTGCTTCTCCCCAGGAAACAATGAGCGAACCTTTATTCCAAAGTATCCTGTACCACCACCACCCAATCAACAGTAGAAAAGGGCTGTCTTGGAAAGTTGAGGAGAGAGAGAAGGTGGGGAGGGGAGGAAGGGGAAGGTGAAGGGGGCGAGTTGCCACCTAAACTTCCCGAAATGGACATCCCACGGCCATGTTCACATGATGTATTATGAGTTTTATTGTCTTTTTGGCAAAAGTAACGTCCATCCTGTTTGAAAATCAAAGTAAAGTTTTTTTGGTGGAAAGTATCAATTTTTAGACGTCATGAGAGTAGAAAAGGTCAAATGCAAGGAAAAGTTATTCTTTTCATGGTCTTTTTTAGCATCATGAGCAAGGGGTTTTTTATAGTAATTTTTTAAAATAAAATTTCCCAATTTTGAGATGTAGCCACACTGGTGATCGGAGAGGAAAGTAGAAACATTTACATATATTTCTATTTTTGGTAATGAACCCATTGCCTAAATATAATGATTTCTGAAGAAAGAAAAAAAAAATCCTTGGGTGAGTTTGGTGCATTCTTAATAGTTTCACTAGATTTTTTTGGGTCAAAAATAGAAAAATCCCCCCTCCCCCCAAAATGCTGATCATGAGTGAAAGTTCAAATTGGAGGAAACTAATTCTTTGCATGAGTTTGTTGAGAGAATATTTTCATTTAAAAAATTTAAAGAAAAAAAGGGTTTAATAAAAAATGTTGAACTCCAAAATATGAAGTAGTATTTTTTTTGAAGGCTCGCACTATGAGTGGGCTACTGAAAAATAGAAGAACCAACAACAATGAGAACAGGAGGGGAGGTTCCATACTGAACCTTGATGTTTGTCTCTTTACACAAGCATCACTTTCTTTTTTCTGTACAGGGAATTCAGGTTCTTAGAAGATAAAAAGCTAAGTGTTGTACCGATGAGTAGAAGGCGCATGCACCTTTGAGGGACCATTATGCTTGCACATGAAACTTTGTCTCTGTGGGTGCCGGGTGCCTCAAAAAGCATAGTAATCGTCTCTAAGTAACATAGTAACTTTACCACTCTGGCATCGTCTTGCTGAAGTTTTTTTTCATTTTATCAGTTTAGCAGTCAAATTTTTTTAATTCTGAAAATTTCTACAGTCAAGGTGGGGGAAAATTTGCCTGGTAATTTTGTACTTTTTAGGCCGCATCACTAAGCTTCAGGGCAGTCAGTCAATAGCAATGTCAAACAATTTTTTAGAACTTTGGGCATTGTGAGCAGCTGATTTTAAGAAAAATCGACATTTATTGAAAAAAAATTAATTACTGCCAGAATGGTAAAGGTAACACAGTATTCACAAAGGTCACATTCGAGCGCCATCAGCTGGTTTGCATTCTCATAAGTTGGAAGGATTGAAACAAGGTGTTCAATATTGGATTTGTGCTAATATCACTCTTGTTGAAGTTGTTAGGTGCTTATTGCAGAATTTTATTTTATTTTGAGTTATTTGTTGGTAGAACCTAGGTCAATGCCAACAAGATTTTTTTTTCCTCTCTTGTTTATTTTGAAATCTCATAACACCAAAGCTCTGTGTGCATGTTTCTTGTGTGTGTGATTTTGCATAGCCTTGCCTACCAAGGCAAGGATATTGTGTTTAGATTCATCATAGAGTATGGTAGCTTATGGGATTTTGGCCCCTAGGTAATAAGTCTATTTTTATATGAGGATTTTTGAAAGATGGTATTTTGGCTTGTGGTGAAACTTGAGATAGTTATAGAGTTATAATATCTTGAAGGATTTGGATTCTTGTAGAGGGTTTTTTTAAGATATATTTTTGCATGATGAAATATTTGAGTTTCCATTATTCTTTTGTAGCCGTAAGATACTTTTTAATGTAAATGGCAAGACTACAGTGTGAAACACCCCTTGTTAGTTTTGATATTGTTGGGCACCGATTTAATATTGCATGATAGGATACATAATAATATTTAAATTATTGTTGATTGTATATTATCATGCACATGGATCTTGAGGGCCACAGTGAACCAGCACCCACCTGCTCACCATGAAGGATGAATGGTAAGTGGTCAGGAAACCGTTTTCTGTTGGGTTCCAGTTCCCCAGCTAACCACGGTGGTTAGCTCTGTTGCTTTTTTTTCTACCTACCTACTAACAACTCACAAGTGGATTGTTAATAGGTTGGTAGTAAAAAATCGCCTTTACCTATGCATAAACCATCTCTTTACCTAGTTATTACCCATTTTCCTACCTATCTACATATATATGGACCTATTTCTTACAGAATTGGTTACCAAGGTGAAACCAAATATTAACTCAGTTGAGGTTCATCCACAACTGAGTTATAAGAGGCATCCAGTGGATGGTGCACTGGTGGGTGCTGGTTCATTGTGGCCGATCTGGAGATTTTGCAATGCTGAAATTAATGCTTCCACACAAACACACTTGCTTGCCTTTGGGGGTGGGGATGGTGCTGGCAGGTGCTCATAAGGATGCACCCAGGGCTGAGAGTTGAGCCTCTTCAACAGGCCCATGTTCTCACCCTAAACCAGCACCCCCCTACAAACTATGCAAGAGGGATGGTATGTGGACACTTTTCCATTGTATTCCTATTCCATAGCTAACTGCAGTGATAACTATGTACTAGTGATTAACCTATGTATCTACCTTCGAAGTACCCACTAAAGTGTGTTACTTACTTACATACATAGTACTCACTTACATTATCTGCCTACTTATTATCTATGATACTTATCCAATTATATATATAAGGTGATGAAGAACTCTAAGAGATTAAGGAGCTTGTTTGAGTTTGCATCATATTTTTAAATTTTAAATAGCTAATGGTGCATTCACACTTGATGTTAAGTCAGTGTTAAATGAAAATCTAGGTGGCATCATAGGTGGCACCCAATGTCAAGTGGGTGATAGCTTAATGTTAAGTGAATGGTAGCTTAATATAAAATGTTCATGGTAAGTAGGTGTAAGTCCTAAATTACTAGCCTGGTGTTAATGGACTCAACACTAGAGAGTCCCTAACATCAAGTGTGAATGCACCTGAAGTAGTATGAGATGTAAATAGGAGAGTTAACAGGACAGGGAACCAGGGTGGAAGGTTGGTAACTCAACTGTGGCTCAGTAAAACCAACCCATTTTCTGACTGCTGACAAATCAGTCACCTTAGAGCTCTCTCTCTCTCTCTCTCTCTCTCTCTCTCTCAAAAGTACATATACCAACTGTAGCCTTTTGTATGAGTTGGGGAAATGGGAATGGCAGGAGATTTTTAACTTCCTTTTTTAATCATAGAGAAGATTGATATCTTTCCTCTGCGACAGATACTGGCATACCAAACAAACAAACCCCTGGATCTCTAGACCACAGGGAGAACTTCAGAAAAGGGCCACAGCAACAGAGTACCACATCTGAGCCCAAAATGGATGGAGGCCTTAATGAGTGAAGTTTATTTTGTTTTTTAAAGTAAAATTTGGATAAGGATATGCATATGGATAAATGAAAACATTGATACCAGCAACTATTGAACATGAAAAGAGGTCTTGGGGTGAAGAAGCCATTATATCTTACTAGAATGTTTTCCATTTTCACATCAAATTAAAGTTAGTGAAATACCTGGAATGCTAGTAGGAAGAAGATTAAAAAGTGTGAAGTTCCTTTAAACAAATGCCAGAGAAATTAGGTTTGTATTTCACTTACTGGTAAAATCATGAGGACTTAGTTCCCGCTTTCTCCAATCCCCTTGCCTTGTGGGGGTTTTGAATGTTCATATTTCTGAAAATTTTCTATATAAAAATAACCAGATTTCTATATTTGGTTCCAATGGGTAGCCCAAAAATATAGAAAGGATGCTTAACTATATTGCACTTTCCTATCTTGTTTGTAGAAAAATGTGGCTAAATATTCTTATGGATGATAATCTTTGCCTACAATATTGGGGAAAATTACACACACACACACACACACACACAGAGTGAACACACTGCATTTTCGTTGTCAAAATCTGAAGTTCTAGTTGGATCATAGCCATTTGAGATGCTTTGAACACCTGTGACCTTACATCCTAGGGAAACAAAGGTCTTCACAATTCATAACGTGAGGGAATGAAATATGCTTCACATGGGAGTCTGTGCAGTTGGCAACACCAATTCTGGAAAAATGATGCTAGACTTGTATGTAGCTAGGGTTTTAGCTACACACCTACATAGCTCTCAAGTCCAGGCTCCAGCCTGACTTGTACCTATATTGCTGGACGTTCCAAACAGAGCACACATTAAATTAAAGCAGGCTGATTCCTGTCATTCACCTCACATATGCAGCAGTAACTCTATATTCAATTTTACTGTTGACCTTTCACACACTCACATATTTCCATGTTTAGCATATTTCAGATACTTATAAAACCATCATACCTTTCAAAACCTAACCCTAACTTTTCAAAGCATAGTAACCGAGTCAAAACTCAATAGCCGGTCAACACTGCTCTGAACCCCCGGGCTTCCCTTACACAGAAACTAGTGTGTGCCCCGTGCCTAAGGCACAGGTGTCCGTCTCCCCGTCCGTTCCTCTCCTCCGTTCCTTCCCCCCCCCCTCCGTTCTCCCCCCCCCCATCCCTGCTGGCCCGCCCCCCCTGCGGACCCCCCCCCAGCGGCTGCCCTGGCCGCCCTACCCAGTAAAAAGCTGCTCACTAAGCACACAGTCACCAAGTAAACTGTCCGTCAGTGGTACCGCTCAGTAAGCACACAGTCACCAAGTAAACTGTCCGTCAGTGGTACCGCTCAATAAGCACACAGTCACCAAGTAAACTGTCCGTCAGTGGTACCGTCTGTGACGACTGTGTGAGCGGAGTTAAGGGCAGCTTCATTATTCGGCTTCACGAATATTCCCTCAACCTTCCTTTACTATATGTAATTAACCCTAATTATTAAGTACCTCTCTTTGAAAGAAAGATGAAACGTCTAACAAAATCGTGTACCTACATGTATATTGAACAAGGCAAGCAGTGTGCCACATTATGAGCTAGGGGAGTGAACCAGCACTCACTAGCTTCACCATGAAGGATGGATGCTGGGTGAACAGGAAACACTTTTCCGTTGGGTTCAAGTTACTTAGGTGACCATGGTGGTTTGCTCAGTCACTGTCTTCACTAAGTACCTACTAATATCTCACTTGATGGGTCGTTAGTAACTAGGCAGTAAAATCAGCCCTTATCCATGTATTAATGTATTAACCTTTAAAATCAGCCCTTATCCATGTATTAATGTATTAACCTATAATCATCTACTTGCCTCGTAGCCACCTATTTTCCTACCTCTCTACCTACAGATTGGACCTATATCCAACAGAATGGGTTACCATGGTGAAACCAGGTTTCAATTCCTTTGATATTCATCCAAAACTGAGTCGTAATAGCGTTCAGTGGATGGCAGCGTTTTTTTGGGGGCAAAATTCACCAAGAGGCAAACTTCCAGAGGCCTTTTCGACATGCCTTTGTTGAATCAAAGGATTGGGATGTGTCCAATTCGCCAAATTCAAACCACATGATCTAAGGCTAGCTGCCATATCAATGGCTCCATTAGGGGAGATTGCAGAGGGGTCAATCCCATCTATTCTCATATAGCTTCATTTTGCTTTCAATTTCATGGATGTTGTCGGCCAGCTGGTTCACATCCATCTCCATCACCTTACTTTGTCCAATCTTCCAAGCTTTGTAGCAGTTCCCTTCAACTATTCATTAGGGTTTGGAGCCACCTCTCTCCAACCTCTCATCCTTTTATATTGCCTCCTCCTTACATTCTACTATTGTGGTTCACCATTTTTGTGTTATGCAATAAATATAAAAGATTGCCACCTTTCTATGATAATGTTGAGAGTTCTGTGAGTTATGGTTTGGGAATGTAAACAATAATGTGCATGGTGGAAAGCTATGGCAAGGAGTGGTGTGAAGATATTTTGTGACCTAAAGACATGTCTTAGGCGATGCAAGACGTAATCCGAGTTTTAACTTTTTTTGCTTTATTGCATGGTGATGTAACTATCACTTTTATTGATTTGCCTTTGAAGAAGAGAGGTGATGGCAACTAGTGGTGACTATGCCATTATTTCTCTCTCTCCATTCCTGGTTTTTGTGTATTTAATGTGTTGGTTGATAAACTTTATGTGGATTTGAGGTGAGGAGGAGATATGTGGAGGAAAATGCAAGGAAAAGATGAGCCAAGGGCGCAAGAGCTGGATTTAAGGTGTGCAATACTCCTATAAAAACAAACAAAATGAAGTTAAACACATTTTTGTGGTTTTTGATGTTTTTGATGTTTTTTTTAAACTTTGTTTTGCTACAACAATAACTATATTCAACTCCAACTTCCATTGCGTATATATAGTTTTTGTGAAGTAGTAGAACAGATGTAACAACAAAACTCTTTATTTGTTTTCTCAAGTTTTGACACATTTGCAAGTTGCTAAAAACTTCAAATCAGGGGCCGGTTTGTGTTTTAGATATTAAGGTTTACATGCCTTCTTTCCATTTTTGATGTTTTGATGGGCTTTTTATGGTTCTACAAGGATTAAACTTGGGGGACTCGAGAAGTTAATGTTTTGATAAGGTTTAGCAATAACACATGTTTTCTTTGCAATAGTTTTCTTTCTTTACTTTCTAGGGGTTTTGATGAGCTTTTGTGAATTTTACATTGGTCAAACTTGGGTGCAACTTAGGGATTTAATGTTTTAAGGTTTGGAATTTGCACACATTGTCTCTTTGTGTTTTATAACTTTTCATGTGATTTCAAGTTTTTATAAAGGTCAAATTGAAAGGTAGTTGATTGACTTAAGGTTTAGGGTCTGCACAATTTTTTCTATGTGTTTTGTTTCTTTTCATGATGAATTAATTCCAACCATGTATAGGTTTCAATTATAGGTTTTTTTTTATTGCACATGGGCCAAATCTAACAGACATAACTTCATCATCTCGTAGCAACCCTCTTTTCGATCCATTATCACCAATTTTTTTCATTTGATCATGTTAATCCCTCTTTTGATCTTGATATTCAATTTGCAAAATTAGTTGAGCCAAAGCCATAAAATCCAAAAAAGAAAAAAAAGGAAATGGGAATGGAAATTTAACTATTTATTTAAAAAAGGTGGGCAACAAAACTACCATGGTCTAAGGTAGTGGTAAGGTGTGATGGAAAGCTAACTATGGTGTGTTGTAAAGTTTGTAATGAAATTGAAGGACAAGAAAAGCTTTTGGTACCTAGGTTTGATAGCTTGCAAAAACATGTAAATAGGCACAAATGCAAGGTCACACGCCCTAAATGTGTTGTGGGACAATACTTCATGTCAACTGCAAACCAACATGCAAAGAATGAGTGCTTATGGGTGAGCAAGGGTTGAAGCACAATTGTTGACTTAGTATGTGCTAGAGGAGTTATTATAGACAAGGAGCATAAATTCATTTAATTTGTTGCCATTTTTTGGCTTTTGAAACTTGGTTGACCTTTGATTATTTCAAAAGCAAAAAACATATATTTGAATTTTTGAAGGTGAGGACCATATCACACAAGCATTGGTCCAACTCCACTAATTGGCAAATGGCTGAAACCGTACACTAGATTATCATCAAGCCAACCAAAATTATTGTGCGAAATGCCAGGTATATTACTATCAAGTACATGATGAAGTTACCATAATTAAATCTTGGTATAATATGCACATTCATGTCATTGATGGTTTTAAAATATGTTTTTGTTGTTGAATTTTAAAAAGGTCTTAATGAAGGTTTTACAAACAATTTGACTACGTTAATTTTGAGGTCTTTAGTGGAATATGGGGGTTTAACAATTGAACAAATTGCCAACAAACTTGTTTGTTGTGATTCGAATGGGGTTGCAATGTTCATCAATCTACATATTGATGTTATTTTTTTGAAGTTAAATTTTGCACGTTTATTAACTTTAGTGCATTGCATGGGACATTAAACGAACTTAGCATTGCAAATTCTTTCAACTTTGCCCTTAGTTTTGAGGTTGGAGGGGATGCCTTTAGTTTTGAAATTGGAGGGGATGTTGTGGATTACATGAACTTATTTTTCATTTTCACCAAAAAGACACCTTGAACAATGTGCTCTTACTAAGCTCTTGGAAACCAAAGGTTTTTATTTTTTACATAATGTAATGACCACGTGGATCTCCATGATGACCCTTACTAATTAGGTTCTTGTAGATTACAAGTCTTTAGTTATGAAGATGAATATCAAGATGAATATTATAGGCAAATCTATAATATCTTTGTGACATTGAAGTGGTCTTTGGCTTAAATTACATCATACCATTCTTGGAAGCAATGCATGCCCCCATCAAATTTGCACATGCACAAGACTGCCTTGTATGTGATTTTATCACTTTTGTTGAAGATGTGTTGTGCTGAATTATACAACATGTATTATAATATGGAGAAGAAATGCACTTATGACTAGCTATTCGATGCATGGTGGATAGATCCTACAACAAACATCCAGTTTATGGTTTTTTACTTTATGGGCAAGCAATACATGATGCATAAAGGATGTCCTCTTATTATTGTGTTCACCCAAGATGCGTTCCAAGCTCTTTAGAGACTCAAACGTGAGTTTGAGGTGAAAACATTGAAAAAGCAAGGAGTTAGGGACACGCTTCCCCGGCTCACAACACATTGAAGGGGTAGAGGGCCGTGTTGGAGTTCCGAGACAGGACTAGAAAAAATGACAAACACTTAATCATTTACATAGACTTGCACAAAATCAAACAACAAGTTGGTTAGTGCATAGTTGGAACATTTTTGGTTCCAAGATTAGCCATGGGCAAACTTGACTCACAAAACTCACCACGGCTCGAACTTGGGGGAAGCCACCACCTTTTCCCTTATAATATATTTTGTGCCTATCCACAAGGCCCACATCCAAATGGCATTTTTTTGCGAGACTCCCAAGTGGGAATCTTGAAATTCTCATAATCGGGATTCTCGCAATTTTGCGAACCCATAACTTTGTGTGCAGACCTTTGATTGAAATGAGGTCCCAAGCAAAATTGTACCCCTTGTCAAGAGTTTTCCAACGGTATGAACGCACGCTAACTATATGCAAGCAAATTGGGGTGATTCCCAACTTTTAATGATTGGGAATCAAATTGTTAATTTAACTCCTAACCCTTTTTTTGGCCATAATTTCTGTTCCAGATACCCAAACGGGTCATGCAAGCCCATTTTAGACATCTATGTTCGAAGAGCTTTCCAATGATATAAAAAAAATCCTCGATCCATTACGTTTTGACCCATGTAATCGTTTTCTGAAAATTCAAAAGTCCATCGAGATTCCAACTCCCAAAGTGGAAGCTCCCTTGGAAGTGTGAGGGTTCATTCCCTCACACTTTCCTACACTTTCGGGAGCATGCGGTGTGACTCTTGGGCTTCCTTCTTGGCCCACAACCTTGTAAGCCCTTGCTTTGGTCGCGAGCCCAAGGCTAGGGTTGCGACACCATGCGAGATAATTGGACAACTTTTGAAAATATTAAAATGTAATGTTTACATGTTACTACTTCTTGGATCTTTAAATTAAAGCAATGGTTCCCAAGCCAAGGATTGATGAACGCAATTAACATCATCTACTTTGCAATATTGGTTGAATCTTCATGTGGAGGACATGTTTCAAAGGCACTTGGCCTTGTTAAAGGTTCAACTTTGTTTTGAAAGATTCATTGGTCCAAAGATTTACCAAATGAAAACTCCTACCCTCCTCGATGAAAAGAATTTGCATCTTTTAATTTATCTTATCAAGATTTCCATGTAGGACAACCATGTTGATGCCTTGGAACCCCCACTAATTTGCAACCATGTCACTTAGCTGTGCTTTAAACTAACATCCAATGGCCATTTGTAGCATTGATTTGTTAAATATTTTGCATTGGTAGAGTTAATGGAGGTTATGATTTTAGGGAATGTAGAGGGTAAATGTTGCTTTTCTATAATGTCATTTATGAAATTCAAATTGCAGAACCGACTAATAGTTCATTTGGATTTGGTTGTGAAAATGTTTGCACAAGAACATTACTATTTGGATACTGTCCTTTTGGGGATGGCATGAAGGATTGGGTAGTGAATAAGGTGAGATATGCAGTTGATTGTTAAGAACCTTTTCAACTGTAGACAACAATTTAAGGTGCAAATTTTCATTACTCTCATTCCACCTATGGGTCAATTTCCAGTGGCATGAAAATGATCTAGTTGTTGGCACTTGAGGCATTTCAACTTCATCCTTGATGTATGCTAATTTTTGGCAAGGCTCATAAACATAAATATAAAAATCCAAAGGTTAAAATTTCAACCTCACTTTGATTTGTTTTTCTTTTGAATTTTCAGTTTTGCACTTTTATTGGCTTGTTTTGTACTAATGCGGGCATGCAAGTAGGCTTTTAATGTGTGTGGTTTGAACATGATTGAATTGGGTTGCACAGATCTTCTTGGAGATGGTGTTTTTCTTTGTCACAATGTGGGATTGAGATTATGTTCATGTTGTTTCTTCTTGGAGATGGTGTTTTTCTTTGTCACAACGTGGGATTGAGATTATGTTCATGTTGTTTGTCTTGGTGTAGGGTTAGTTGTTGAGTTTTTGATTTTCAACCTTACCTTTTCACCATAATCCCAAGTGCAATTTGCAAATGCTCATGACATTCCATGCCTTTCCATGTAATTGATCACCACACAAAATGTCTGGAAAAGATTGGTTTTTCCAAAACACATTATGACTTCTTAATGAACGTCACCAACTATATTCAATTACTCAAATGCACAAGGTGCTGCAATTTGCCTTATTAAAATGCTTCATTGCTGAAGCCACTTACCATTGGCATTTTCAAATTGCCAATATTGCCACCCCACCAAAATTTTGGTAGCCATCCAATAGATCTTGGGTTTTTGAAAAAAAAAAAAACACCAGTGCATGGTATGCTGGTGGGTGCTGGTTCACTCTAGCCAGCATTCATTTATGGATTTTTCTTAGTGTTGTTGGAGATAACCTTGTATGCTGGTGGGTGTTTGAGGTCAGCATTCAGTTTATCAAGAAGCCGCCCTCCATCATTCTTTCCCATGATATCCAATGGATACTGACCAGGTATCACAAGAAAAACTTCTTTAAAAACTATGATGTTTTTATGCCATGTGCCTTTGGGGCGAGCTTTACATAAATTGGGCCCATGCTCGGCTCCACCTTCTGAGGCACTTACTCAATAAACTAGGGGAACGCTGCTTGGGCTTTACCCTACACTTAGAATGCAAATGATAGTCTGAATGTAAGGTATGTAACAAGGATTGCACTTGAAATGTCCTAAGTTCCCACCATATTGGGCTAGTGCACTTCTGCACAACATCATTTCATTTTGGCAAAATCATGCAGAAATGGAAAAAGTTGTGAAAAACTTCAGAAAACTTTGGGGTGCCCATGAACCTAGGACAGAAAATTATGCTGTCTCTGCCATTTCAAACGGAACTTCCTGATTTTTTCCTGCTTATCATTAGGGAACCCAAGGGCTACTAAATTGTACAGAGCTTACATTAAGTTGTGGACCACTGCTGGTCAAATATATGGGGTTGGGTTGGGTTGGGTCTGGGTCAGATGCGAACAAGGGTATGCACCTGGGTAGGTCAAACTCCTCCTTTCATGATATAGAATTTGTCCATTCCTGGAACATACCCTGGTTGCTTCATGACTTCTATGCAAGCTACTAATATCCATCTTCATATCCATATCTTTTTCTTCCAAGCAATTCCTATTTTTATATTTAGACTATAACAACTTTTATCCTGGTATGTCTATGTTGAGGTTAAAATTTTTAATGTTTAATGATGTATGTGTCACAGCATTTTATTTTATTTTTCAAATTTGGTTATTAAAAAAAACAGGTTAAGGCATTTAAGCATCCTTTCTATATTCTTGGCTGCCTACTGGAACCTGCTGTAGAATTTGGCAAAAAAATTCAAAACTTGGTGATCAGAAACTCCCAAAAAACATTTGTTCTTCAATTTATTTTTAAAAAAAAATCCAACTAGAAACTTTTATCTATGTTGTGGTCTGTATGGAGCTAGCAAAAAATTGCTCTAGAAAAAGCAGTGCATTACAAGGGAGGATTTGGAAATTGTCACTAATGTTTTGCTCTTAACTTGTGTAGCTGCCTATATGGTATTTCACATATTTGAATAACATATTCATCAATGAGTCTCAAACGTGCTTGTCACTAACATTTATTAAATATAAAAAATTCGACTTTTGCATTCGACTTCCTATAAGCCCAAGGGATGGCCTAATGGCTTAATTGAAAAAATATATACTTTGAATTTATTTTCTTGTGTTTACATTGAAAATTGTCATTTTTTAAATTGGATTTTAGAAGACTACTTTTCTATCTATTTTACCATCCTTGCACCCAAAAATAGTATGACTAGTCCTTGAACCCTCACATTTAACCAGTGTTGGTTTGGTATGGTATTTAAAATGTTCATAGTAGTGAAATAACCATGCTCTAATATGAAATAGGGTTATGGAACCATGTTGAAGATTGCAAATTTTGGTATGACTGTGGTGTCAATAGATGGTCTATGTGAATTTGCAAATTGAACATCAACAATGCTATGTTAATGCCTGCATGATCCAAATATGAACTCGGATCTTGGTTTCAACTGTTTAGAATTTGTAGATAGGATTTGTAATGTATAACTATGCATGGTTTTTCCTCAAATGTATAAAAGTTACTAAGTATAATTACAAGCAACTTGCAATGAAGCATGGAAAATAGCAAGCAACAAGGAATGAATGGTGAAATCTAGAATACCTAAAGAAGAAATCTGCCACCAGTGTTCACTAACACCTAATGCCCATTCTACACCCTCTATACATATTTGCTAGTACATGTTCAGAACATTGCAAGAAGTTTTTTTTTTCCAGCAAAAAAATCTGACAAAAAATGGGGAAAGTTTGTTTTCCTAGTGTAAGTTGGCTAATTTTGCAATTTGTTGCCAAAATTTCCCAAAAAAAAACATTGATTGCAAGGACACTTCTGGTACGATAGAAGAAATGTGAACCCTAACCCCCTATTGATAGGGTTTTGATGGGCCTCTGAAAAATACAGTACTAAGGCACAAAGATATCAAGGGTTCCTTTAAAATATAATACATTTATGTAGGATAGCTTATACGTAGGTCTATGCCTGGTTGATATCTGACTTTTTTACATGATACTATACCAACACTGGTTCATACTTCATACTGAGGATCCCTACAAACATTTTTGTGTAGGGTAAAGCCCTCAGGTTGGGCTTTACGGGAATAAGGACCCGGCAATGGGGAGCCATGCATGGGCCCAATTCCCATAAAGCCTGCCCCCAAGGGGTTTATGGGCTGGAAAACCACCATGCTCTTCTTCTTTTTTTTAAAAATCCCATGATACCCAGTGGGTACCTGCTGAATATCATGAAAAAAAGAAAAAGAAAGAAGATAAAGATGGGCATTTTGAAAAAATGAAATGTCCACCACATATAGGCATATCATTTTTCAAATCTGCAACCGCCATCAAAGCACATATTACACCTTGGAAGGTGCCCTAAAAATACATTAAAGCGAAGTGCCCAGGTTTCTCCATTCGTATTGACACTGGCCTTGTATGTGAAAATGAAGATAATCCCCATACTTGTATCTTGTCAATTATGTACAAATGAAAGAAAAAAATCTTGATGCTAGGAAATCAATATGTTAAAATTGATAATACTACCCGCCAACACGGGCATGGGCTCCCAAAAGTTAAACCTCATTAGGCTTCTTTCTTCGTTCCTTGCAGTTTCTACTCATGAACTGTCTCCTGGGTGAGATTCCAAGACATGACCAAGACCAAGGGTGCTCCTGAACTCAAAGCAGATTGGATTTCATGTCTGGTCCATATGATTTGATTATGTTGCATCTTCCCAAAATCACTATGCACTTCACAGATACAAAAACAAAAGTTGAATAATCTCCATCAGATCCCCATAAAAATGCAAATGCACTACATTATGGTAACATCATATTGCATTTGTGAAGTGTTTGGATAAAAAGGGGTTTTTCTTTTGGAATAAAATACGTTTGCTTTTATAAGTTCTTTGGATAAAAGATTTCCAGTTAGAAAGAAAGTCCATTCTTTGTGATTCTTTTGGGAAGATTTGATATAATGCTTGTGTAAATAAGTTGGCTAATCATTCCCCATCATCAAGTGGAGGCCAGTGACCAAATGCCTCAATAGTGCACAAGTGGACTGGTTAGCAAACACAACTGTGCCAATCGTCATTCAAAGCAAACCCTGGAGTCAATCAAATATATGATTTTGGCAGATAGAGTGTTTCACTTTTTTTCTTTTGCATCCAACCCAAGTCTATATTTTTTGCCTGGTTACTCATGTGATGTAAAAAACTGAGCCACTTTTTATAAAAAGAATTGTTGTCCGCGCCTTATTGAGTGTAACATTCCAACGGGCGTTTCCAAAACATTTTTGATAAGCCTACTGTCAGTTTATTTTTCCACATGACCTGCCGGGTATCACAGGAATAATTAATTCAAAGTGTGGGAGTTTTTTTTAAACCATGTAAAGACCATGGGGGTGGGCTGTATGGGAATCAAGCCCATGCTCGGCTCCACCTCACAGGGCCCTTATTCCCCTAGACCCCGCCCCCTTGGGCTTTACCCTCTAACACTTGGGGCAATCCTAAAGAATAGACCGTTCAAAGGGTTTGAACGGGCTATGCTACTGGTGAGACTGAACGGGGGGTAAGTAATGAGTTAATGATAATAATTTAGTTGGATTCTGGGTCACAAGTCAAATGTCAAAACCTTGCTGTCTTGTGGAGTTGAGCATTGAAAGCCCTCTGGAGTGTGACGCATGAAGCAGCAGATCTCACAACAGGCTGCTGCTGCAGTCTGCTGGGAGTCTGAACTGCTTTCTGACTAGATGAAGGATTTAGGGTGTCAGGGACTTCAGTGAAGCCAACTGAACAACTACTCCTTAGACAAAAAAAACCCAGTGGAAATTGAACTGTTTGTTACTGGCAAAATTCAGCTTTTCAAAGATCAGTAAAGTACCTTTCACAATAATTCATCTGAAAAGGCGTCCTTTGAAGTTTTATGTGCACAGTGGTTTTATGATTCCACAGAGAGAGAGACAGAGAGACAGACAGACAGTCAACAGCGGGGAAGAAAAACAAGAAAAAATTCTCAATGAGAAATTCCAAACACAGATCTCCTTTCTAAATTAAGAAAGTACATGTCCATAATCTTTGAATGTACCCAGCAGCTCATTTTCATGTGCAGAGTCCCCAGATTCCACAGACTCGTGCTTTTTGTCATTATTACCCATGTGGAGGGGTTTTTTTTCTCTTCTTCTTTCCCCCTCCTGATTCTAGGAGATTTTTACTTCATTCCATAAGTACCCCTAATCCCACCAGCCCCCCAAAAATTACAATAGGATTCAGCAATTCTGGGTCTTTGTCCTTTTGTTAAGGATAAGACGGAACAAGAACAATTCCCCTCAGACGAATTGATTCCCATAATATTTTCTGTTTCTTTTTTTTTGTTTTGAACTGCACAAATGCATGTCAAAGAGGGAAAAAGAACATCCCCACAAAAGGGAAGCACCAACGGCGTGCACTCAACCCAGACACTCAGCTGAGATTCCAACATATTTGATGAATGAACAAGCCTTGCATTTAATGAACTTTTCCTCTTCCCACACAGTTAGGTTGGTTTTAAGTAAATTTAGAACCAAAAATCAGATTGCAGCACGTGACAAAAGTGCATCTGAACATCAAATGTGCTTCCTACACTTGTGTGCATGTAGAACAAAAAGTATTGAGAGACTTTAAAAATTATTGTAGACTTATTAGGTTACCTAGTAGCATTTTTTTATATGCTCCTCATGAAGAAGAAGAAGCTCCAAACCGCCATCACCACCCCGGGAAGAAGAAGAAGCTGTTGCTGGTGTAGCTCCCGCTGCAATCACCTTCATGCCAGTGGAAAGCAGCAGCAGCAACACCGCTTATTGTTGCCGTTCTCCTCTTCCTCTTCTCCTTGTAACTCTGCTACTGCTACTGCTACCACCACGTTCTCCAGATCTCTGCACACTTTTTAGCATGGATTTTGGAGATGCTGCTGCTGTTGCAGCTGCAACCATCTCTTCTCATAGCTACAACACCCAACACACAGTACTCCTCAAACCCATCATCATTTTGCATCATATCCCACATACCCATTGCTACTTTCCGCGCTTGCCACTGTTAAGTGCCTTTGGTGTTGGCTTCTATTTGGAAAACCTGCCAGCACCCGTGGCCGTCATCGCTCGCAACGGCCCAAGCTCCTCACCACCAACAGGCTCGCGAGCAAGCTCCGCTGATCACATTTGGATAAAATTGTTGCGACCGCCATTCGTCGTCGTCCTCCTCCTCTTCAATCCAGGGATGAGGAACTTGGATGACAGGACGGATGACGGGACGAATGGATGGAAAGGACAACCCTCACCAGACAAAACCAAGGTTATTATATAAGTAGATAAGATGCTGAATATGTGGCATGGGTGCTAATTTTGTGCCCTGCTTATCACCTCACCTATCCTATTTTGCCATCTATGGGCAGTGACTGGAAGAATCTTCCAGGCACTACCCAATTTTTGTCCAGACAGACAGACACCATGTTTGCTTTAATATATAAGATGCTCCTCCTGTCCATACAAAGCAGTTTTGGGGAGGTATATTTATTATTGATAAACCCTGGTATATAGATTGGTATTGATCTTGGTATCAAGGAACCTAGCAATATGCACCTATGTATGTTGGATCTATGACCTCTTGAAGCCATAACCACAAAGACACCATATGTATATATAACTAACAAATCTACCATACCATACATAGATAGCATTAGTGATCACTTCATGATTTGTATTCTTCCCTTTCAAGTGTTTGTCACTTGCTGATGTTCCCTTGTTCCCGAAGTTGGATACAATAAGGATATACCTATTCATTCATTGAAAAAGTGGCTTGCATCAATATTTGGAAATTTAGTTGTTCCCATTGTGGCTGCTTGTTTAACACACAAGAAAATAGCGATTGTGTTTAGCTTGGAATGGCCATTGTACTATTTTGGAAATGGCAAACATCCACTTAAGCTTATGCAGAGTAGAACACCAATCCCCTAACTTCAAAATCATTTCAAGTATGTATTTAACATTAACTCTCACTTTTACGTGTACAGGTTATGGAAACATGTCTGCAAATTATAATGACACCATTGCATCACCAACAAGCTTGTTCATTCATTAAATAAGTAAAAAAGGAGTATGTCTTCTTATGTTGCCTTGTAATTTTAAATGCAATGGTTGTTTCCAAACATTATATTCTCCAAACATAGATAACTTGGATATGAATTGTGCCTATTCATATCAAGTAGGTGGGTAGGGCAAAAGAGGTAGGTAATTATTTAAACATAGATAACATGAATTCAAAATGGCACAACATGTCTTTTTCATATCCGAATATGTGTGTAAGGGAAATGAGGTAGGTGAAAAGGCCTCGCACATATTAACAACAAAAACACTTTTTGAATAATACATAGACGATCTTTGGGAGAAGTGTTTAATGTTTATAATGTTAGATAATAAATAATAGGCCATTATTTAGTTTAAATTTGTATTAAAAATATGTAATGGTATATATATATATATATATTATTGTTTTTTCATATGGTTCCTTTGCAAAATTTCTAGTTTGACTTTGGTTTTTTTTTCCCAAACTTGGTACCCGGTCCCAATTTTTGGGTTTTTTCATGATGCCTTTCTCTTCTCCTTTTTTATGAATTGAATCTATGAAGACAACATAAATGCCTTTTCTTCCAATTCTTCTAACATTCTTCCATTACTGACTTCTCCATTGGGTTTGCTAATTGATGTTTTGCATTCTTTAGTTGTTCTACTAATCCTTCATTATGTTTTTGTAACTCTAAATTTTGCATTAAAAGCGACTTTGGTTTAACTTTGTTTACAAAATATACCAATTCCTAGTTCTAAGGTAAGTTAAGGTAGGTACCAAGTAACCTCTTGATTAGGTTCCAAATTTCAAAACATCATTAAAATTTAAAAAGAACATGAAGAGGAGGGCAAAGGTAACAAACGCAAACTGGGAGAAGAAGACAAAAAAAAAGGTGTTTGTAGTGGGCAGAAACCAAGAAGAGAACATGCAAAGGAAAGTGATGGCAACAAGTGTGAACCAAGATAAAAACACAGAAAGTGGTAGGAGGCATGCACCAAAAAAATAACATGAAAAGAAAGGCAATGGTAGTAGGTGCAAACCAAGAAAGACACAGAGGAGGGCAATGGCAACTAATCATTATTGCCACAAGGAAAAAGTTTTAAATTTAATATGCAAGTGGTATGAAATTAAAAGTTTCCATCTATTTTATCAATTGTGTATGTTTTCTCTTTCAAAGAAAACTATAACTAGTCAATATTGTTTATCAAAAGTTTGATCAAACTATCATATGTACTTAGTGGGAAATTCACAAAATTGCTTTTATTAGTAGTTAATAGTCGGCATTCATTGAAAACATATTATGATGATGAAACAAACTTTCACAATGATAAGACTTGGGAAATTTGGGGATTCACAGTGGACATCATGGTTGAATGACTTTTGATTTGTTCATTTTATTGTTTTGAACCTCTGTGTTTTTAAACATTGAAACGTGTGTGTTTTATACACCTTCCAAACTATGTTGGGTATTGCTTATGGATTTCCAACTCTTGGCAATCATGGATGCCATCGCTATCTTTTTCCATCTTCACATTTACATGTTGAAGTCATTGCATGATTGCTAAATGGACTTAAGTTCATGGTGCTTGCAAAGAGCCAAGAAAGTTCAATCTTTGGTTGTTTTTTTCTTAACTATTTATGCTATTTATTTAGGCTAGAGCTTATGTGGCATTGACATCAACTACAATTGCTAAAACAACTATAACTTATATTAAATAAATGCAACTCATTAATGGGTTGGGTGAGGTTGTGTAAATAAATGAAGGTTTCCTTGATTATATTATCCAAAATGATCAACTAATTCTTGTGGTATCACAATGTCTAATCAATCAATGCAAATTGTTAAACTTTGGTAAAAGTGAACTAATGCATCTTCTTTGCATTCAAAGCTCATTTCCATCTAGGTGTTTAAACACATTTCATCTTTTTCACATATGTGCATGGGCAAAACCTTTACCACCATAACCTTCATGAATAGTAAGAAATTTGGACAAGCATTACACACATGCAAACCTTCCCATTTAAGACATGAAATATTTGTGACAATATGTATAAAAAACAAATAAGTGCATGGTTGTATGTTATTTTGAATAATATCTTGATTACATGATAAGGTAAATCAAGGGACATGATTTAGTAATATAAATGGGTGTGGGTACACACATAGGAACCAAAAACCATGTCAAATAGTGGTGAAAATTATGAAGTTTTTTGCATATGTTTTTTTCTTGACATTTTAAAGTTATGTTAATCATTCAAAGTTGTGTTAAATGACTGATATGAATGTTAAGGAACTCAAATTTAAAATTCATTAAATTAAATTTTGGTTTTCAGTTTTAGTAAAGGATTTTTGAACTTGAATATGTGTTGGGTTAAATTATGGTTAATTTTACAAAGGCCTAAGTAAAGGACTATTGTAATGACATAATTTTGATGGTAAAGAAAATTTGATGATAATAACCTACTACACACATTTAAAAAACATTCACAATGTAAAAGATATGGAATTTTTAAAATTTAAAAAATTCCAATTTTTTTCAAAATTTCAAAAGTCTTTTACCACATGTAAATGAGGTGTAATGTGCACAACATACAAAACAAGTTGTAGTTTATGATATAAGAAACAAACACCTAAAGTATTTAACACATTTTTATATTAAAAATTCATATAGTTGCCGCAATATACCATATGTTTCGTGTTAATCATTATTGATTAAGTATAAAAGTTTCAAGTGTGCAAATTGTGCCAAATTTTACATTACAATTCCATAATGTCATTGATGGGATTTGTTTGTTAACATGTTTGTTGAAATCTCCAATTATTCAAACTGGAACATCTATAAGAATTTCCCTTTTAATATATATTTTAAATGTGTTATTTGTGTTAAATAGGTAGTATAACTATAAAATATATTTTCATGTGTTATAAAGACCAATAATAATTTTGGTACTTTAGTTTATTATTGTATTTTTTTGTGATAAAGACATTATTAAATTGTAAATATCATTGTTCCATGTTCATTATAACACAAGGGAATGTTACATTTGATTTATATGGTGTTGTAAATTTCTTGATTTGAATAATGTTTTGGATTCTTGTTTCATTTAAACAAAGAATATTGAAGCATGTTGATAGGCTTGGATATGTAATAACATATCAAAAATATATGTTTAAGTAACAAGTATTGAAAGGTTATATGATTATAAAGTTTCCATAATAAGATTTTTAAAAGGCAATCATCATTGCATGTATAATTTGGGCCAAAACACACTAAAGGTGAATGACTTTTCACCCCAAAAAAGATGTATAATGAGTATTGTAATAAATAATGAACAAAAATCTTAATGGCATCCTTTGGTTATCATCAACATGAACAAAAAAAACTTAAAAAATTGTATAACAAAATTTGGAAACTCAAAACACATATTGAGTCAAAATTAATCTTGATCAAATGGCTAAATGAAAAAGGATTGAATAAAATTAATGTACATAAAACATGTAATTTACATTATTTTATGGCTATAAGCTTTCATGTTTGGGTTCATGAAAGATTACCAAATAAAATAAACTAAAAATAATAATGCAATGCCCATCTATAAAATATGTTGTTATTTCATATGGTGATGGGTTTTATTTTTAAAAAAAGATTGTGACACATTTATTGATTAAAATGAAATTAAGATTTTTAATGGAATTTTATCTTAAATTTACAAATTTATAAATGGTCCTAGATTTAATTGATGTATATCAATACCATTCATCAATATATTTTAAAAACTTTACTAAAAATTCCACCCACAACCTTAGTTTTGAAATATATAAGAATATTTTCAAACTTTTTGATGAGTATTATTTTGTCACAAATACATTCCATATGCTCAAAATTTTCAATGTTTGTTGGATTCTTAAAAAAATTGACTTGTTTAATCAAATATATTCAAAACAAACGAAAATAATCCAAGATGTGATGTCAATATGTTACCCAAAAAAAAAAAAAAAAAACTTGTCAGTATAGTTTTTGGGGGGCTCGGTGTGCTTTCACCCATTTTGTGCAAAAAAAAATAGATGATACATATTTTTCTTCACCAAGAGAGTGTATTTGAATTTTTTGTTCAAAAATGGAGAAATTAAGTATTTAAATTTTATTTAAATAAGATTCAAGATAATGTTGTGTATGTTAAAAATGTAAAATAACATTAGTTGAATCAACCGGTAAGTGATCAAAAGTTAAACTTCTTATGTAGTGTACAATACATCTTGTATTTAGTTGAATGGGAAATTAAATATGTCAAAATGAACATCTTGTGTAGTAAATGTGAATGTTTGAGCAAAAGTTTTTTGAAATATGTTTTTGTTATGCTCATTGTTTTAACATTGGTGTAAAACAAACATGGCAAGGTATTTGTCCAAGGTTGGTGCTTTCAAATAAATTTTATTAATCAAATTTACGTCTTTAAAAGTTTGTGCAATTGTTTGAGATCTATTTTAAAATTGTTGATAATTTAATTTTACATCATTTTATCACATAATTTCTTAAAATTTGTAACATTTATATTTTCATGCCAATAATTTGTTCAAAGGATATTAGGTGTTTTAGTCTTTGATTTGAAAACACATGAATCTTGAACCTAAGGAGCTTGATAAAAAATGCATGTTATTATTACATTGAGGTCACCCATAAATTTTTTGTGAGATGGCTTCATAAGCCATAACCTACAATTAGTAAATGTTAGTAGTATTAGTTATGAGAAATATTTCATTGGCTGTTAACAATCAAAGTTGATCACAAGTCTGAACATGTCAATTTTTTTTTTTTATCACTTAATGTTTTAAATTGATTTTTTTGTTTAATAATATTATGAGTCTAGAATGTATTGTTGTATTTTAATATTTAATACAATTTTTCCTATGTATGACAATTTCACAACTTTTGGTTTTAACTTGGGTCAATATTTGTGATTTATAAAATAGGTAGTATTGTAAACATGTTCTATATGATATAAATGAATGCAAATGTGTTTCATGTCCCCAAACCTCATGTGAAAACTTTGGACATTTGGTTTTTTTTCTAAAAGATGTCATTTACAATAGTTGTTGGTTCATAGTTTAATTTTCTCACATACAAAGACTTTTTCCCATATGGTACATGTTCATCTACTTGTTGAAAATCATTATAGTTTTATTTTTGGATGTTTGTTAATTTAGATTAGAATGAATTTTATATGTTAAATCATATAGTTCAGTTTCTTTAATATTACTAAATGGCGATTTACAATTTCATTTCATAAATTCTATTTATTAACTAATGATTTGCAATTTACATATGTTGAAGACAAGGATAAAATGTGTAATTTTTTGTGTGGCAATAATACAAAAGCTCTAACATATTTTTAACATGTGCCAAAAAATTAAAATGATTTTGTGAAACGATGAATGGAATTGATCATGTTGTATGCATTGCTTGTTGGATTGGCATTTGTTGAGCATTTAAATACTTTTTTTTCCTTGAATTTTTAAAGAAATTTATTGAGATTTACATACCTGATTCCATGTTAATAAGTCACTTAAGTATGATTGTTCATCAAAAGGTAATAATATTTTTGAACATTCCATTGAAGGTTTAGGATATTGGAATTGACAAATTGGTTCAAGTTTCTTCTTACATGTTTGTTATGCTAAAAAAATTGTGCATTTGCAAATAATGTTATTGAAAATAGCATGATTGGTCATTAATTATTTATGGGGAAAAAAAATTTCAATGTTCTCATTTGAAGATACATCAAATCGATGTTTTCATTTTCCAACCATAATAATCCATGATCATGAGTTGGCCCTCTTAACTAAAATTATATTGCAAATAAATAATCTTTAACTTGAAAAAATCAAAGATTACTTTTTTTATAAATGCAAAAACTTCTCATTTTATGTTCATAATAACATACACATGTAATAAAATCATTCCAACAAGCTTCTTAACATTTAACAAATTCATCCCTTCTTTAGTTTACACTTTCACCAACATGTTGAATATGCAAATCCTTGAACATTGTTATAAGTGAATGCTAATTATTAAAAGCTATAGTGAATGTCATAAAGGAAGTTGAAGGTTTGAATTGGCTAGTCATTGCAAAAACAATATTGTAAAAGATGATTTAAATAATCTTGAGATGCTTTTACATGGCATAAATTTTTATGACTCAAATCATATTTCAATATTTAATTTAAGTTTACACTAATTAACACATCATTGGTTATTAAAAGGCAACCTAATAATATATTATTTTTTAATAAAAATCCATGTGCTAGAAAAAATGACATGAATTAAAAATTCAATTTTTTTGAGAATTGTGTTAGTTATGAGATAAGTTAATTTCTATTAACTTTTGTTAGTTAGATGTGTATTATTTTTCAAAACAAGCATGCAAAACATGGCATTGGATGTCAAAGAATAGTATCGGGAAATTTTATTGTTCATAATTTGTATCATGAAAATTGTTCCAAGGTCAAAAATCTTCTTTGGAAGCAATTATCATTGATTTAACACCATCCTCAATGACATGTTCAACATATAAAATGTCTTGCACTAACAAATTTGCATAGTTTTATTCTAATTTTTTTCCAAATGTGTTTAAACTACTTAAATTGGATTTATTTTTTCAAATGTGTGTTCTTGACAATCATTATTTTGACATAATTTGCAAGTATGATAAACCTTGCTAATCTACTTTTATTTTAAAAATTCATCCATATGTACAAAGGAAAACTTTGTTGCAGTTGTTATAGTGATTTCATAACTATGTTAAAACAAAGATAACCCTACATATATGTTATGGTTTTATTTTCAAGAATGCACAAATTGAAAACTCATGATACGACATTTGTGGTAATACATTTTGTATGAAATTAAAATTTGTTGGAATGTTTACAATGCTTCGATGCATTCCAAATTGCCCATACCTTTGTAATTGGAAGATTTATGCAAATGCAAGACATGGTGTAATGAAATGTTCCTTTATTTTATTTAACATTAAAACAAAGGTTATTGGAGAATTATTTTGTTTTAAAGGTTATCTATCCCCTCGTCAACATGTGCAAACGCCCTTGTTTGGTGGCAAATCCACAAGGCATAGTTTTTGAGTGTTGGTTTCCTTGTCAAACAAATTCTTGAGATTCCAAGATGTCAATTTGAAATTAAAAGATTGCTTGGCCTCACCAATGTCTTGATAACTTTGAGTTATTGTTGTTTACAAGGAGAGAAATTCAATCATATTACATGTGGTAAAACCTTGGTTTGATGATTGATATGTGAATTACATGCCAAATGCACATTTTAAGGACTATATTAAAGTTGAAATTATTTTAGTTGAAGAACAACAAGTTGATTGAAGAAATTGATTATTTTGAAAAGTTGAAGGTTGATGGTGATTAGATCACCTTAAGCAAACTTTGCATTTTTCTTTTTCCAACTAACCTTCCCTTGAAATGTTTTTTTCTTTTTTGATCCATGTTGACGTTACAAAATTTATTGTTTATTGTTTGTTTATGGAGCTCGCCAAC
This sequence comes from Sphagnum tenellum, assembly GCA_963921925.1. NCBI lineage: Eukaryota > Viridiplantae > Streptophyta > Sphagnopsida > Sphagnales > Sphagnaceae > Sphagnum > Sphagnum tenellum. The sequence goes on from OY998150.1 coordinate 8,241,792, forward strand.
AATATAAGTTGTTGAGAAAGTTGTATCAAAATTTTGATAATTTTTTGTGCTTCAAGTTTTATGGGGTTCAAGTTGTTTTGTGTTTAAACATGTGTTGTTTTTGGCAAACTTGTGATACGATGGATAAATAAATTTGTTCAATTTTTCCACAAACTACTTGAATTTGGATGTTGATGTTTTTGCACATGTACTAAAATAGTGTAATTATCAAGACTTTCGTAAACAACCATAAAGTGAGATTTGATTTTACATAATTGGTATGCATATTTGAAATTAGTTTGAGTATCAAAATTGCCAAATGTATAACTATAAGATATTTATTTTAGAAAGTGATGCCCTCTTAATTCCTAGTTTGATTGGTTTTTTTGGTCTTCATGCCCTATTATTTGTTATTTGTAAAATCATGATAAAAAAAGGCACCAATTTCACAAACTTTACATGGGATCCCTTCAAGGGGTTATTAAAACTTTTTTTTTCTTGGTGTACAAATTGCACACATTAATTTTATGCTTTATAAGCTTGTTAACTTATGGGCTATAAACTGTAAGGCAATAGGGGCTATCTATAGGGTTATGGGTTTAAGGTTTAAATTTTATTGGCTTTAAGGTTTAGGTTCTAAGGTTTGTGTTTTATATTTATATTTTTAAAATTAAAATTAATGTTTTTTGGAGTTTTGGGTATAGGTAAAAAAGTCCAAGACCTTCATTTTTAGGGTGTAGTTTATAAGGTTTGTGTTTGGTAATTTTAGGGTTTCATTTTTAGGGGCTTGGATTGGAGTTTTGGGTTTTGACTTTAGGGTTTAAAGATTTTGGTTTTTAATTTGTAAGGTTTGTGTTTGGTTTTCATCTATCTTTTTTGGTTTTATTGGAGTTATAAAAAATATTGTGAAAAAAATGATATATTTAGGTGTTAGAATACAAAAAAATCATAAGGAGAATTAAGGCATTATATATGATTTGCTTTTGTTTAATTCTTAGTTGCAAATAAATGTTGATAATTTTTGTTTGATGTAAAATTTTGTAGCTTTCAACTTTCAATGTTTTCTATTCATTTTCTTTGTAAATAACTTTTAGATGATAGTTGTAGCAACATGGAGGGCAATAACAATAAAAAGAAACAACTTCAAATGATGAAGGGAGCTTATATTTCTTGGGATAACTTGCATTAGAGTTGAATCTAAGAGTAGGACAATATTTATTTTCTTGTTGTATTTTTGACAAACTAGGTTGTTTGTTGTGGTTTTAAAAAAATTAAAATTACTTGGAGTGTAGGATTGCCGAGTGGAAGGTAGTTCCAACATAAAAGTTTTACGGCATTTTTTATTATTCCTATAACTGACAACCTTTTTTTTATGTGGATTTGAGATTGTTGGGTCCATGGGTATAAAACCATAAACCTCCCAAGGTGATTTCAAGTTCAAATAAGTAATTAGATAAGTTGCATAAATGGGTTCCATAAGAGGGTTGCAAACCTTCCAAGGTGGGTTTATATCTCAAATATGTAAATATTATAGCAAAATACATCATATGGACATGTTGCATGGCTTACGGACCAATCAATAATGTTTCAATTTAAAGTTAACACCCACATAACCAAAATAATACATAATGGAACTACCAAATACCCCTCAAACCTGCCAAGGTGGTTAAATTCAAAATCAATTAAAGGGCTATTTGGTTTCAATTCGACATAATGGACATGTGGCATGAGTTATAGACCAACCAAAAACATTTCAAAATCAAACTAACACCCACATAACCAAAATAACACATAATGGAATTACCGAATACCCATTAGAACTCCCAAGATGGTTTTCAAGATCAATTATGGGCTACTAGGGCTCAATTCATCATAACGGACATGTAAGAATGGTTGCATACCAATCAAAAAGGTTTCAAAATCAGATCAACACCTATAGAATCAAAATATTGGGTAATGGAATTGTAAAGTATTGTATTAACTGATTGGATTTGACAACAAACTGCTAAATAATTAATTAAGATTAAAATTTTAACTTGGGCACTTGACTTTTTAATTCTGAAAATTTCTGCAAATAATGGTTATAAGAATTAATAAAAACACTATTGTTATGTTTATTCAATTGTGTCTAGATTGTTTCAGTTTTAAAGTTTTTGAACTTTAAGGTTTACAGTTCAAACTCGATAATAAAAAGCTTACAAACTTTTAATTTTATAATAATCAAAAAAATTTGGGCACAAGTAATAAATATTTTTTAAAAATTCAGAAAAATGAATTAAAAAATTATGTCACAACCATTCATGTACTACGATATTTTTCAGACCTCCCAAGGTGGTTTTAAAAATTCATTAAATATCTACAAGATTGAATTTTGGATGTAAAACAAGTTCTTTTGGTCTTGGAGGCTTAAGTTGCTTCAAGGATTATAAAAGTCAAACACCAATTAGGGTTCTGTAAAGAATCACAAACCTTTTGACAGCACATGAAAAATGACCGTCATGAAAAGATAAAAGCTTAGGAAAATGTTAGGTCTCCAACATTACAATAAAAAAAACTTATTTTTCTCTCGTTTCACTTGAGATACCAAACCCATTTTATCTATCTCTAAATGGGTTAAACCCCACATTAAAAAAAATGGTAGGGGTGTGGCATGTTCTCGTCAAAGCTCAAAACAACAAACTCTTGCACAAACTCTTCAAGTGTGTTACACTTGTATTGAACTTCTCCAGGTCGAGCAACCCTTTCTCCAACAAAGTGAATGCTCCAATGTTGTGTCTAACATTGCAAAAGTTTTTGAGTTTCAATTGCTGATCCTCTGTGAACCCATTGCAAGAAATATCCTCTCGCTTTTGTACCTCTCTCCTCTCCTTTTGCAACCACATAAAGTTTTGGGAGGCACAATTGCTTTTGACCAAAGTGACCACAGTTAGTGGTTTTGCAACACAATATGTAAGCTCAACTTAGGATGAATTCAGTTCATGTTACATGAGGAGTTTTTTAATGTTTAGGGCCTTGTGTGGCCGCCCCTTTGTTTTTTTCATGCCATACTGTTGATCCCCAATGGCGAATTGCGCAAACCTAGGCTTCTAATGCTGTGTTTGCCCAATTTTACAGATGACTTTAATGATTGCGAAAATTCATTAACACATAATCACTTTCAAAAGCAAAAATAGAAACACCCCGAAGGTAAATGTCTTTTTTTTAACTATCTTTTAAAAAGAATATCCTGTACTGGTATCCAGGAGTGAAATGTAAAACGTTATAAGCAACCAAGCAACCAACAAACACTGGTTAGAAGATGAGTGAAACCCAGCCGTTTGTTTTTGACTTTGTTTGGGGTGTTCCCACGTTGCCCTCAATCATGGCTGGCCAAACATAACCTTTTTCAATACGCTCTGTGAAGGAGTCAGGCAGCTTTGGAAAAGTACCGTCCTTTTTCCGGACACAAGTAAGTTCCAACAGGGCGACTGCCTCCCCCCCCCCCCCCCCCCCCCCCAACTGCCTTCCGCTTCGCTTTCTTTATTTGATCACAATCCATAAAGCGGGTGACCAAAAATACACAAGATCTTGGACTTGACTTAGCTGAGCAAGTGGGTGTGTGCGGAGTCAGTAGGTAATCATTCAGGCGGGGAGCCCACTGGCCCACGTGATGACCGCTGGGCCTTTTGTTTTCTAGCACTTGTTTGTGTTGCACCCTTGGTAGAAAGAAGTGGGGTGGCCTGGGGAAGGACTATGGAGTGGGATGGGGCGTGAGTAAGTGAGAGAGAGAGATGGGGGAATTGTCAAATCTAACCCTACTTCCCAAAGTTTTGGCACTTACAAAAAGATAATTTTCCCAATGGAAACATGATCCCCTTGTTGGGGTTTGTCAACAGTAGTATTATTATTATTATTATGTGTGGCTTAACTTTTTGGAAACTTTTGGATTTTGGGTGACTTTTTTTTTGTTTTAAAGGCAAGTTTTGGAGTGGGGTGAGTGTTGAGGGAGGAGGGAGTTGTTGCATTTTAGTATTTTTACCCTACAATAAATTGTCACTATGATATAGGTAATACATCGTTGTTCCTGTTCAGGTTTCAGATTCATAGAAGCTCCTCACATTGCAGAATTTGGATTGGGTGGTTTTGACTCATGAGTGAAAAAACAAGGCTCATGAGAGGAGAGTGACGTATGGTATGTTGCTGGTCGGGCAAACCACCCACATTGCAAAATGAAGCAACTTAGAGATTGAGTTTATGCTGTCGGTCCCTCCCCTCCCCTTCCCAAAGAATTTACAAGTATAAGGTTGAAGGGCAATTCCATGAATTATGGAGGTTGGGGTGGATTGGGGGCTTAATGTCCACAAATACAATGTGTGGATTTGGATACAGAGTGATGGCGGGGAGGTTGGCCGAGGGGGCCAGGTGCACAGCCAGGGTGACCCAGCACCCACAGTGGTGCTTTCACATTTTTGAGTGAGGCCTCTTAGTGGCCATATTAAGCCCCAAAACGTTAGATTTGAACTCAAAGACCCAGATTTAGTATAAGCATGGAATATTTGTAGTATTTAGAAATAATTTAAATGGATTTTGGGATTTTTACCACAGTACCAACATGAGTGCTGGTTCACCCAAGGTGAGGGTTCACCTCCATCCCTGAGTTTGGTATTGAGTGAGCTTTGGATAATGGAGAGTTTGGTTACCATTAACATTATGTTGCGTCTTCTTTCTAGGACTGAGCTGGAATGTAGAGTTGGACTAGTGCTCTTGGGGGTGTAAAAGCAGCTGCAAAGGCTTTTTTGCCCTTACTTTTGGAAAATTTTGGTAGTTTCAAAGTTGCAGGGTGGCACCTTGATAGGTGAAATTCACCTCCAATAACCAATCAAATTCTTTTATTTGTAGATTCCTCACTTTCAGCAAATCAATATGGAATCTATGTTACTAGTAGGGTTCACAGCCAACAAAAATCTACACCCATTTTTTAATTGTGCATATTGTCACCTTACATTTGGCCTCTCACCATGCAAAATAAGATTTTGTTCCACTTTTACACTACGTCATTTTATGCCCATATGAACTATAGTGGGCAATATGTGTGATATCACCACCAGATCCAACAAAATCCCATCAAAGAAGTGGAGAATCATCTACGTACACTAGCAAATTCACAATTAACAAAACTCACAAAACAATAAAAAATCCAGGGAATGTAGGTACAGATGTTGCCTTTACGGAAAAAGGTCCATTATGTCTATGCTGCACAACAATATCTGACCACAATGGGGCATTAGTATATTAGGTACCATATATTAGACAATTTTTTGATAGAACCCTTGTGGTGACAAATTCTTGCTATTTTGCAAATTTATAAAAAAGAACTACTTGAAACAAAATTGTTCTTAAGAAAATGCACGATGCATTTTTTGATCTATGAACATTTCAATTTAAGAAAATAAGAAATTGGAAAAACGTTGATGGGGTTAGTTATGGGGTAGAATGTACATCTCAAACTGTGTACTGTCAATCAGAGGTAAATATAAGGTAAATCTGAAATCTTTATGATTTGTAAAAGGTGAAACGCGCTGATCATTGAAAAAATGAGTAACATTTTGCTTTTGCCAAGTAAAACTAAATGTAAGTAATTTATTTGGAAATCGGTGGGGAGTCGAGGGGACCTTAAAAAAGAACAAACCCTAATTTAGAAAGGCAAATTAGGAGAAAACTAAATATTTTTTGAAAAGATGGAGAATGAAACGATCAGTATAAAGGGTATAAATCTGGCCAAATTCTCCAAAAAATCTTTAAACGTTGTTCCTTGAAGCGTGGTGATTTTTTTGAAAAAATTCCAAAAAGTTCCCTTGACCATCATGTTTGAGACTCTTTTTTAATAGCAAAATGGCGAATTCTCAGCACCAAAAAAATCACTAGTTAGTTCCTATCATGGCAAAAATCCCAAAATCTATATAAATTATTCCTAAATATGTCAAATATTCCATGCGTAGACTAAATCAGGGTGTCTAAGTTCAGATCTAACATTTTTTTGGGAATATGGTCACTAAGAGGCCTCACCGAAAGAAAAGGTGAAGGTACCAACGTGGGTGCTGGTTCACCCTGGCCGTCGAGGGGACCTCAAAAAGAACAAACTCTTTACAAAAAAAGAAAACTACACAGATATCGGTAGATGGGTCGGATAAAAAGTAAAAAGATGTAAATATTGAGCACCACTGTTGTAGGCTAAAGGGTACTAAAAAACTGATCACTGCATGGTAGGCTAGTAAGTAACTTCTTATTGCAGGGAGTAAAATTAATGTAAAAGTAATAATTTATTTGGAAACGAGAAAGAGGAGGGGCGGAGGGGGGAGTGTGATTTCGCTTTCAAATTTCAGATGTTGCGTCATTAGGTAGCATCCCAAGAGGGATTTAGCATTAAATGGCGACAGGTTTTTAGAACCTGTCGAAACAATTTTTAAAAACTAGTTCAAAACCTGTTACCAAACGAAATGTAGAGTCCAATTGTGGCGAGTTATTTATTTAAAAAACATTTCTCATTTGTTTTTCAGAAAAACAGGAGTATTCTTTTTTGTTTTTGGGATTTTGGCGAAATTTCGCACCCAAAGAATGAATAAGCTTTGGGGGGGGGGGGGGGGGGGGTGTTCCCTTTTTTTTTCATTTTCTTTTAAAAGACCGCTAAGAAAAGAAAAGAAAAAGAAATTAAAACACCAAAAAGAAAAAAGAAAAACTCTTTTGAAAAGGTGAAAATCGAAAAGATTTGTAGATAGGGTAAAGAGGCGAAACCAAACAGCCCCTCGTCTTGTAGGAGAGAGGGGCACCAGCGACCACGCACGCACGCACGCATGTCCGCGCACTTCTTCGTCGCAACGCTGGTGTTTGGATTCCGCGAGAATTCGGGAGATCGGGTTCGATCTTGTGCAAGAGCGTCAGCGATGATGATGATGATTATGCATAGTTCTCGACGGTGAGCCGTGTTGTTTTTGCATCTTCTAATCAAATCCAGGAGCCACAAATCGTCTTGTGTTGTGTGGTTGTTATTTTCCCACTCGATCGAGTTTGGAGCACGCCGGTTGTTTTAGTAGGGAGGCGGAATCGGGAGAAGGAAGGAGGGAAGGATAGTTACATACATGCATACATCAGAGATTGTTGTACATGACTGACGGGCGGACTACATTGGAGGGGGGCGGGCGGGGCGGGGGTTTGTGGGCTTCCTGTTCGCATACATTTGATTCCAGAGAGAATCCTGCTACTGCTGCTGCTTAAACCGCAGGAGGACGAGGTGGCAACGAACAAACAAACAAAACAGGTGTGACGAAAAGCTTTTTGCACCAATCCTCTTCTCAAAGGGAAAAGCAACTGTAGGAGATGCTGCTTGCACGTTGTTGTTTTTTTGTTTGCTTTTTGCGAGTGTAGTTGCTAGAATTGTTCTTTCTCGTTGTTTGTTTTATTGTGTGTTTTCGGAAGGCGGAGTGAGGTGCTTCTTGTTCTTGGCATGGAAAATAGGCTTGCATACAGTGTGATGATACATAGCCACTTTTACATTCTTGAATAACCATCTGCAGCTTACTACTGCATTCCATTGCCTTGTCCAGCTCTGTAGGAAGTCTTCAGAAACAAACAGAAAGGGTTGCATCTAGATTCATCAGGTCTCTACATTTCTAGAGCCATTCCTGTTCAACTGTGTTTGATGTGCACGCTATACATGTCTCAAACTTTTGTGTTGTGGTGGTGGATCATTCATCAATGGTGCCATGACGACGACGATGCACCACTTTTTGACATTCCCAATCCAAAGGGGCCAGGGTTTTTGTCTCAAGTTGTGTTTTGCAAAGGATGAACCGCCTCACATCTATCTGCATGCAATATATCTGCCCTGCCCCTTTATGGGAACAGCATCTTATGGGACCAAGACAAGAACCTGGCACCATAATTGCATAGTGGTGAAGTCCTAGAAATTTGTTGTGGGTCTGGTTTCCCATCCACAATAGGGCTGCACTTATTATGCATGAGGTATAGGGGCATGTGTCTGGTTCTGTCTATGACCAACATGTATGAAAGTGGTAATTATAACAGAAGAAAGGTGCACTCTTAAAAAACTCTCTTTCATTGTTTTCTGATTTTGGCTCAGCTTTTAAAATATTTCCATAGGGCAATCTTCAACAATTTCCTGAATCTGGACATAAGACTTGTTGTATGAGTGAAGCAGCCATTCAGAATTGATTTCACTGCCTCCTCGGTGGAAGAGAAGATGTGAGGGGGTGGGACACACAAGATGCATTTTATGAAATAAATTTTTTTGTGCTATTGCTGCTGTGTCAACATTTTGGATTTGGTATTGTGTTCACTGACACTTTATGCTAGTACATATCTGAGGTTCATTTGACAACTGCAGATTTTCACCTCACTATGGAGCTTGAGTACCTCTCCTTGCCAGAGACATGAACAAAGAAGTTGCTCTTGAAGAAAGAATTTTTGTTTGAAGACCATACCAAAATCCAAGAGGAGTGAGGTTGTGAAGAGGGTGGACAGGAGTCAGTGATTCTGTAGAGGGATGCGAGCGGGGGCTAACTGGGTGCAACACACACTAACAGCTCCAGCGCAATCAGTTCTGAAGCATGCAATAGCAGAGGCGCGACGGCGGGGGCATGCGCAAGTGCAGCCCCTGCATGTTGCTGCTATGCTCTTGTCGCATTCTGGAACTGGGCTGCATGAAGCATCAATGCTTGCTGGGCCAACTCCCTTGCGAGCACTTGAGGTTTGCTTCAATGTGGCACTCGACCACCTTGCACAATCAGGACCAGCTACTCCCTCACAGCCCACCCTCTCAAATGCATTGGTGGCTGCACTGAAGCGTGCACATGCCCATCAGCGACGCGGGTGCTGTTCTGAGCAGCAGCAGCCACCTCTGCTTGCTATCAAGGTTGAGCTTGAGCAGCTCATTGTCTCAGTACTGGATGACCCCAGTGTCAGCCGGGTGATTAAGGAAGCGGGATCCTCTAGTGCCCACATCAAGGGTAATCTTGAAGACAACATCTCAAGTTGTCTGACTCCTAGCACCAGCATCAGTTGCTTACCAAGCACAGACTCTATCCTGAGCTCAAGACCCACTAGTAAACCATGTTCAAAACTGGGATCCAGTTCTCTGAGCATGATTGGGCTCCCAAGCTTCAGGATTGGGTCAAGTCCTTCAAGCACAACCCAGTTCACAAGCTTTAGACCAGGAGCAAATATGCCATTGTCAGTTTGTGAGCAGATGGAGAGCAAGGACTCCTCTGTCCAGACTGAACCAGTGATGGGCTCAAGCTCCATGAAGCTGCAGGAGCTTGTTGAAGGCTGTGACAAAACAGTTGTGGGTTTGCAGCTGAATGCCCCTGTAGAGAGCCAGGTTCCTCAGGTGCAGCAGCAGAAAATGATGCCTGATCAGGTAGTGTGACACTTTTCAAAAATCTCCTCTTAACCTAGTGCAGAAATCCTTGATATTAAGTTGTTGCTTCATCAAGTCCAGGATCCAGAAGATATTGCGCAGTGCAATTTTAATTTTTTCTTTCTATGTGTACCTCAGAATGTCCTTGCATCTACACTTTGGATTTGGTACAGTATCCCAAAGTTGCAGGATCCTAGATCTTTCACTTATTTTCCTCCCTTTCTTACTTGTCCTTTTCTTTTCTCGTGTTTTATTTTCTTCTCTCTGTTTCTGTTTCTGCTTCCTTTGTGTTTGTGATCTAGCCAGCATCATGGCTGGGTGTTCCTGTTACTTCTGGGTCTGGGGCTAAAATTCTGTACATCTTATTGATGTTGTTTGTTATGGAAGTTAGTCACTACCTTTCATATTGCTGGTGATGGCTACTGTTCTGCAGTTTGGTATGAGGGGCTCTTGATACTTTGGTCTGAAAACCTTATTCTCAGGTCATCTCACAATTTCTATCCAGATTGAGTCAAGTATGGTGAGCTATTTTTATCTTTTCAAAGATATATGTACTGGTACTATGCTATGCATCTGTTTTGCAACTGTCCTTAGTTGTGAGCTTTCCTCCTAATCTGCCTTTGAATGTGCTTTTGAAAATTCGATTGTTTAAGTGAGCAGTACCACACTTCTGGGCACTTCACTGTCAATAGTTGGATTGAGCTTTACTACTCATCTGGTCTCTATGGTTGACCTCAACCATTTATACATGAGGTTCTCATCAGGGGGTTTATGGGGTAAAATCTGAATTTACATGTGCTCACCCCTTGTATTTTCTACAGCCAAGAGCCTGATAATGTTATGAATAATCTTATCTGCTTCCTTTTGATATTTGGCATTTGAGTTCACAATTAAGTTGCAATCCCAGCTGGAAATTGAAGCCTTACTTGACCTTTTGTGGTGTTTTGCCCTCACATACATGGCGGAATCTGAACCCATTCTTCAGGCTGTGCATGTGATGCTGAAGGGTTAATTTAAGTGTTTTGGTCAGTTCGCTTATTTCTCATGCACCATTCATTGCATTCCTTTGAGCTTGTGTGGGAAAGCTTGCAGTTGGTTGTGGGTTCAATTCGCTTTTTACTCCATGTTTGTTATTCCTGTGTTATAGTCACCTGAGTTCTATGAGCCACTCTTTGAAGTGTCCACCTAGGGGGTGCTGAGTCCCTGAAAGAACAGTGGGGCATAACTGCCCAGGTTCTGGATGTCAGAAGATGGTCACCTCCGGAAGGTGGAAGAAGCCCCAGTAGGATCAGGGAATACATAATTAGAACGCATTGGTAGACATTGTGTCTTTGCTGCTCACTGGAAATGTTTTGCAGCTTGTGCAGCCTGGTGTTGAATTTGGAGGGAGGGAGAATGATGTCTGTCGCCTAATTGAGATTCTTCTGCGGCCCTCAAAGCGGAATGCCCTTCTTGTGGTGGATTCAGATTCATCTGCCCGTGCTGATGCTGTTGTCAAGGATCTTGCCATCCTCATAAAGATGGGGCAGGTACCTGAGCAATTATGCAGACTGAAGGTCCTCGACCCACAGCTGTCATCCTTGTCTTTTGCCTCCTGCAGCCAGTTGGATATGGAACAGAAGCTGGGTAAGTTGAGCAAGATTGTGGATGAGTGCATGCCAGCAGGTGCAGTGCTGCACCTTGGGGATTTACAATGGCTCTCAGATCCAGTGCACTTCAAGAAGGGGGCTGTGCGCTTCTGCCCTGCACAGCATGCTGCTGCAGAGCTTGGAAGGTTGCTGCTACGCCATGCAGGTAGCAGGCTGTGGTTTGTTGGGGTGGCAACCCAGCAGGTGTTTGTAAAGTGCCAGGCTCGACACCCAGAGCTGGAAGTGCAATGGGGGTTGCAGCCATTGCAAGTAGCTTCTTCAACATCCCTTTATTTTTCTGCTCTGCAACAGTTAGAGAAGTATGTCAAGTCCCTGCTTCCTCTGCAATCAACATGATAGGGATCTTATTGTTTGTACATCTCTCAGTTTTATTCAGGTTGACATAAATTGTAAGAATGGAGAAGTTCTCATTGTTTGCAAATATATATGGCAACATAATGGGAACATTTCTTTAGGAGAGAAATTCTGCTGATTTTTTCCAAATAATTTCAATTCTCTTTGCAAATTTGGGTTTTATTGCAGGTCTACTAGGGTATGGGCAATCTCTGCCTGCCCTGTTAAGTGTAAGTATTGTGTGGTGAGTTTTGCAGAACAGCAAAGGGGCCAGATTCTTCTAGCGCAAGATTGTATGCTGTAGAGGGGAAAGTTCCCAACCTAGCAGCTGTCAGGCCTTGCCATGGAGACGATAAAATTGGAGATAAACTTCAATGCTGTGCAGAATGCCTGGCTAAATTTGAACAAGAGAGACACCAACTTCATGAACTTGAGAGGCTTTCCTTGCATCTGGCTCCAACAGAGTGGTGCTCCCTGTCTTCTAGGGATGCTCTCAATGAAGGGAGGCTGGATATGTGTAGCTCTCAGGTAAAAATTATTGCAAATAAATTGGTTTTCTCATCTGGAAGTAACTGTAGCTTGTAAAGTTCATAGTCTGAGGTCCCAAATTACAAATCCAAAAATTGATGGATTACAGGTTAAAGAGCATTCTGTGATTCAAAAGCTGAAAGAGCTTCATTGGAAGTGGCAAGAAACATGCCAGAATGTGCATGCTCATCTTCATGCTCCTGTTTCTTCAATCCTCAAGACAGAGCCTTCACCCATAAGCAAGAGGTTAGGGAATGGAACTGTGGCAGACAGCGAGACTCACAGTAAGCTCACTACTCTTTTCTAATGCACTTCACCTAGAACAGAATTCAACCCTTTGGAATGTAAGCTTCTGAAAATTCCATTTGGATGCAATTTCTAGGTTGACAACCATAAACCTCCACATGGTTACATTAGTGATTCTCAGAGCATTATCAAATCATGTTGCAATTATATCCCTTGATGGTTGCATAATCCACCTCACAGATTGAAGAGTGTCGTTGTGATGTGCTTGCATGTGGTCCACAACAGTCCAGAAGGTGTTAGGCAAAGCAAGAAATGGTTGAATGACATAATCCAAATTTGTGAAGGGGAAGACCTAATGTAGTTCAAAATTGGATGGCAGAGCTCGGGTCCATTACTTTCCCACCACAGGCTATACGGCAGGGGAATTCATCAGGCTTGCTGTTGTCAAAAAAACAATTGCAAGGCTCATCAACCTTACCATACTGGGCACAGAGTTCTCCGTGCAGCATAGGTTCTGTGAACTCTATGAGTACTGCACACATGGATGGCCACCTGTGTACCATTCATAAGAGGGATGATATGGTCTGCAAGCTTGATATTGGTGAGCCAAATGATGGGAGCAGTGTGATATCAGCCTCTGCAGAGCAAGAAGATATGCATGGAACTGGTGTGACATCAGTTGAGCGGGGAGCAAGTCTGATGTCGGTGCAGACAGATCTTGCACTTGGTCGACCCAGTGCACTTACTGTTTCTGGCAGTCCAATTAGCCATTCTCTGAAAAATACTGTGATGAACTGCAGCCCCTTGCAACGCCGCCCTCAGTGGCAGATCCATCAGGAGCAAATGCAGGGGAGGACTGGTGGTACATCACCTTTAAGGGGATTGCAATGGCAAATGGTCAATTCCAGATCCACTGAACTGAAATTGCCACCACCAGCTACAACAGCACTGTTTATCAACCAAGGCCCACTGCAAGCATTCCAGGAAAGCATTGCAGATAGTTTGAAAGGCCTGTATAAAGCACTTCTTTCAAGGGTGGGCTGGCAGGGTGAGGCAGTGGCTGCTATTACCTCCACAGTGATGAATTGTCGGGCTGGTATGGGAAAGATGCGAGGTGTGATGTCTAAAACTGACTCATGGTTACTTTTCCTTGGACCTGATCCATTGGCAAAACAGTTGATTGCAAAAGCACTCACTGAGATGGTTTCAGGTAGTGAGCAAAATCTAATTTGTCTGGGATTTGGGGACCAAGCAGTATCAAGACTTGAGACTGATGATAATGGCATACGCTATCGGGGTCGGAGCTCCTTGGATAGGCTAGCAGAAGCTGTCCGCATGAAACCCTTTTCAGTCTTACTACTGGAGGATATTGATAAAGCAGACAGTGTAGTTCGGGCTAGCCTTTTGCGCGCTATGGAGAGGGGCAAGCTGGTGGACTCTAGTGGTCGGGAAGTGAGCTTTGGTAATGTTATTGTCTTAATGACTTCCAATATTGGGTCAGAGAGTTTGGTCCCTGAGCACAGCCTGGGTGGACTAAAATTCTCAGTGGAGAGGCTGGTAGCATTAGGAGGTGGTGCCATGCGTCTACTGGTTGAGGATACTCACAGTGATAAAGTCCTTTTCCAGTCACAAAGTAACACTGCTGTTGTGGAGTGGGGGGCAGCATTGCCAAATACAGATGGAGCTAATGGGGAGCTTGTACATCCAGTGGACGGTTTTCTTAAGCGGAAATCAGATGGGCCTATCCTCCGACAAACAGACCCTAGGGTACAAGTGAAGCGCCCAAAATTGAGTTTCTCAGAGAGGCCAGCACGGGCACTAGATTTGAACTTGTTGGCAGAGGAAAATGAGGAGGACAGCTTGACATATGGTGGTAATGGCCAAGCACAAAGAGATTGCAGAAGCAGCCAGGAAGACAAGAGTCAGTCAGCTGAGGATGTGATAAAGAATAGGATTCTTGGGTGTGCTCAAGACGTGTTGTCTGACAAGTTTTTTGGATTGCTAGATCATACAGTAGTGTTCAAAGCTTATGATTTCTATGGGCTTGCCAACCATGTCCTCGCCCGGCTCACGAAAGCATTTGAGGGCATAACAATGCAAGGTGCATCTCTGGAGGTTGATGTAACAGTTCTGGAGCATATTTTAGCTGCAATTTGGCGAGGGAGTACAGTATTTGATACATGGGTGGCAGATGTGGTAGGGAAGAGTGTGACTGCTGTACTAGCTGATGTGACCATAGCTGAAAACACAGTGGTCAAATTGGTTGGTGATATGCGAAGGGGTTGCATAAGGGATAGTTGTATAGCGGAGAATAATACATCTACTGGACCTCAGCTGCCTCTTTTCATTGAAATCAGTCAAAGTACATAGTATTGACTGGACAGGTTTTAACTTTGTCAGTGCTTTGTGCTCTAAATTATTCACATTATGCAGTATATTACCAATGGATCATAGAAGTTCGATATTCTTCCCTTTTGGTCATTATCATTGCTTTCATTGGCTAATTATGAGCACAGATGCCAGATTTTGAAATCTTATTCCATAGACCTACACTAGAGGTTTCATATGGCCTTCTCTGCCTCTTTTTAGTGCCTGTACAAGGCAACAATGGACAGGTAATGTTGGATCTACCTGATCTGACAACCATTGTTCAAGATCCACATGCCCATTGTACAAATTGTGAAAACCATTATATTATGGAACATGCCAAATCCAGGCTGTTGTGCACATTTTTCTGCCCGTTCAGAAATTTGCAAATTTCTGCACAGGCACCTCTCTGGGCTTATGGCCTGTACCAGGCATGTTCTGTAATACATGATATTCAGTTTTGTGTTACCCATTTAGGCTTTTGCCTAAATGTTGATTGTGGGTGCAAATCAGGAGTAAAAGAACTTGCAATGAGTTTGCATTCTTGATTCTTGGTCACATACAGAAGGGTTGCAAAACATGTCAGACTTGGGTTTGAAGTAGGAATGTAGCAAGGGTTTAGGGTTTCGGTTCACAAACAGCAGGTACCTACAAGGTACATTAACCTAATCAAGCTTTTCATTATCAAGCTGATAATTCAATTCTTGCTTACTCCAAAACACTGAGGCAGACCCAAGCAGTGTGTGCTGAGAGGTCATCATATCCTCTTCTTAGAGTACCTACTAAGTATGCTGGTGTGCAATTCTGGGTGAAAGCAATACAAGAATGGAATCAATTTACCCACATATGGAATTGCTGTGGTCACAAGTTTCTTTGCTGTTTTAATTCAGGATATTAAACATGGACATCCATCCCCTCACAGCTTATAAACTTAACAATAGCAATGATTTCCTCAAGAAAACACCATTTAACAACAAATTGAAGGTCTCTATGCTGATTTCCAAGCAACCTACAAAAGCTGTGATTGTCAATTGGCACTTTTAGATCCATAACCTCACTAGCCCCCTAATTAGCTTAGCTATTTCAAAACCAAACTGGTATAAGACATGGGGCCAAAAGAACTGAAGTGATTGCTTCCACATTCACATAGGTACTTTTTTCCATAATTTCCATCATTCAGGAGATCTGTGGAACATCTGACACAGCCTTCATCACTACACGTAGCCACCATACCCTTAAACTTTTTCTTTTTTTCATCCATACCATGGGAAGAGATGGCACTAAAATTTCCAATTACACTCCAGAAATTTTACTGTTCAATTTCTCTTCCTGCTCAATGCATGGAAGCTAACATTGAAAGCAAATTTAATCACCCATCTTTGTGAATGGCATGAAGGAAGAAACTACAACTGCAAGCAGTGAATATATTCTTACAAACCTGATCTATCATAAATTGACAAATATGTACATTTTCCAAATTTTTCTGATATTATGAAACAGCAAAGGATAGACTTTTCTACATAACCACACTATAATGTTCATGCCTAGATTTTGGAAAAACCCATAACCCATGTGAGATTAAGGATTAATCTCAAATGGGGTAATTTGAGATTAAAAGGAAATGAAATTTAGGACTAATCTTAAATGGGGTATGAGTTCAAAGCTGGATGCTTGAGTCCTCAGCTGCAAAATTAGGATGGTGTTTTTCAGCCCTTTTCCCTCAAAAGCAATGCAGCTTCTGTGTTCTGCATTACTCTTTTGGTGCATAGAATCTTTCTTAGACCTTAGTGAATTTCAGTGTTGCAAAGGTGTAAAGTATATTCCCAATCAGCTTCTGTGTTTCTGCATTTCTCTTTTGGTGCATAAGAACCTTTCTAATACCTTGTGAACCTAGTGTGCAAAGGCAGGCGTACCCATATTTTAAAAGAACCAAAATAAAAAAAACCAGGAAGTTTGACAGATCTCCACAGATCATCATTGAAAAGGTCAAATCATCACAACTCCTTTTGCATCTTAAATTTGAGAGTTTCCATTGAGAAACTGTTGTCCGGTAGACTTTACAGATGTGTCATGAGGTGTGTTTCAATCTGTGCGGGGCTAAGAACTTGTTCAGCCTCTGCACTGACACAGACTACTTTCTTGACCTAAAGGTAAAGTTTCTTGTTGGGCCTAGACATGTTGGTATGTCCAAGCTTGCTGGGCTGTGAAATTAAGCTAAAGACTGTTATCAACCAACATCCATGGAGAGCATAGCATTGTGAGGGGCATGTTGCACTCTGATAATGCCACAGCAGCCTCACCAAATTTCTGAGTCTGTAGCAGGAGACTCTTTTTCTGCCTAGATGATGGTGGGCAGGTTGCCAATAGCTTTAGATTCATATTGTTTGGTGGGAGCAACAAGTGCAAACATACTCTCATCTATCCTGAAGTAGTGCCGCCTAAGTGTAACTACTTCTGTCTTGTTTACAGGGGCCACAAAATGTTTGCAAACCTCACTCCTCTTGTCAATGGTGTCATGGTAGTGGTAGTATCGGATCTTGTCACCTTTAGGGTACAAATTCTTTCCTTTCAGCATGTTCATTGACATGTGAACCCCAGTTGCCTCAGCATACTTTGCTTGCACCGCATACTTTCGGTCATACCTAACTCCCTTCTTCAACACTTTCCTGTACACAAGCTTTTCGAATATCCATTTCCTGGACAAACCAAAATTTATCACCATTGTTACTCACTATTGTACATCATGATCATGATCCTTGGGACATCAAACTCATAAGAAATTTCCTTACTTGAAAAAGTGTTGTTTCCTGCATATGATTTTGGATTCCTAAGTTATCAAGTGAATAAAAGCAAATATGTATCACAACATGATGTGGCCCATCATCAGAAGCTTTTATATTGGCAAAAGAAGTCAGTTATGACAATGTGAACTGAAAAAGTCAAGCTGTTATCATGGGAAACTGTGACAAGAATCCTGTGGTGGAAGGGTGAAGAACAACAACAGACCTTGAATACCCATTTTTGGACTTGTCTTTGATGCAGATTTCATTGGAGATGGGTACTTGCTCAAATGTGATCTGGGTGATGTTCTTGTCTCCTTCAAGAACAGCAGACAGATTGGTGGAGGGATCTACAAAGATGTATTCATCCACATCAAAGAAGAAGGTCCAGTTTGCGAGAAACCGAGACCGAAACAAGCAGTCATTCACAACCAGAAACTGGTTATGGTAGTAGCCGTCATAAATTTCTTGCTGCCTAGTGTTCTGGATGGTCACACGACCTTGCTTCACCCATGGTTCCAGAATCTTCCTCACATCATCATGAAAGCCTCCTGAGTCATGAAAGATGAAATAGGATCTGTTCCCAAAGAAATTCGCATGGTAAGCCATCCATTCGCGCATCCGTTGGGGGCTAACATCACCATAGATTGATGAACCACAGTAGACATAATCATAAGGATAAGGAGGCTGGAACACTGTTGCATTGTACTCATCTTTCACTTCCCTAAGTGCAACAATCCTCTCAGGTTGTCTGTACAGATCGCCATAGCTTGCATACAGGATGAGCTCACCTCCCTGTTTGTCAGTTCCGACGTCCTCTTTGAACTTACATGTCAGGACCACTACAGAATACAGCTTTCCATAGTTCCAGTCTGGAAGAATCTTGTGAACCTCACCCTTCTTGACAACAACCATTTCTTCATCGTCAGAAGAGCCTGTAGAAGAAGAAGAAGAAACCCACTCACACTCGTAGGGGGGATTGTGAAAGCTGTCAACAGGTTTGGATGCCAAGCCCACAATTGAGAATGTTCGTGGACCGCCTCTGTAGGTTCCCATCTCGATGAACAGGTGAGCTGCCATTCCATGGGGCTTGAACACACGAACATCTCCATGGCTCAAATCTATGGTAGAGCTGTTGATCTTCTCATGCAACAAAAACTCGGACAACAAAGGGTTGTTGCTGGTGCTGGAAGCTGAAGCTGCTGCCTCTGCCTGTAAAGAGATGCCACTACTACTGTCTGAGCACCAAATTTGGCTGCTTGTCTCCATCCTTCTGAGAGGAAATGTCTGGACAATCAGAAAACAGAAACCCAGTGCTAGAACCAGTGTGTACACCATGTTCACCCGGACATCGGAGCATGCTGTGCTGTGGAACTTGATGGCTGCTTGGCACCCAAGCTCCTTTGCCCACATTTTCTCCCTTGCCCTTGCCATGTCCTTCATCATCACCAGCTACCTTCTTTCTCCTGCCTGTCTGCCAGACAGAGAGGATTCTCTCTCTCTCTCTCTCTCTCTCGGCTACCTATTGAATACTTCACTGCTGCTGCCACCACCAACTCTCCTCAGTTCTCAACTAAAAACATCACTACAAGGGTGGTGGGTGCCTTTGAAACAAACCTCATGAGACTTCAGATTTTTTTCTCAAAAACTCTCCCTCTGTGCAGATTTCTCCAAACTATTTCAGACAATAATGAAATTCAGATATGGGGGTTTTTTTTTCTGGCTTCTGGAGGAGGACCAAAAGGGGGGAAAAAAAAGGCCAACCCCATCTTCCATAGATTTTTCAAAATGGAAATCTATCTCCCTCCTCTCTGATTCTCTCACCCCTCTCTCTGTGGCTGCAGCACATCCTAAAATTATGCAATAGAGTCATCAATCACCATGTAAGAAGTATTTTTTTTCCATGCATAACAAAATCGCAAAATCAATTGGATCATCTTGTTGCTTTCGATCAATCTGCTGCTGCGTTCTCTGTTCCTCTGTCTTTAATCTTCAGTCTAATTGTTATTGTTGATAGCAGAAGACGGTGCTTGTTACGACAATTTGATCACAACTGTTTGTTTCCGAGCAATTCCCAGCTACGACGAAGACGAATTTCCTGTGCCCAGCCAACAGGAAATCGTCGCTTGCAGCCTCCGCCCTCCCCCGGCAAGCACCAGCCTCCTGCGCGGGGAATCAACCCTTCACCGGCCTTCCTTCCGCGTGACCCGTCCCTAACCACGTAAGCAGGTAGCTGGATACACACCCTTTAAGAACAGAAGGTCTGACCCCACAGAAGAGACCTACTGAGAGCGTAGCGTATTTTTCTTCTTTTGAGGTTTATTGGAGATATCCTTAAAGTGACCTTCTGACCCCATTAAAAAAAAAAAAACTTATTTGATCCAGTTTTTCTTTTCTTTTGGGGTTTATTAAAGATATCTGTAAAGCGAAAAAAAATTTAATATCAATATCCTGAGTTTGACCATTAAATAAATAAATAAAAGAAAAACACCCAATAAGGTAACAAGAGAAGAAGAAAGAAAGGGACTGAAAACCAAACAAAAGCCCACACCCGAAAGCGCTGAACACACAATGGGGAATTAAAGGTCTGGATTTCTTTTTTAATTAAAAAAATACAATGCACTTAAATGACGAATAATTCTCAGCTTATCACAAAATTTAGTTTGAAATGTGAGTTTTATCTTGTTTGTTTTTCTTTAAGCGTGTTCATTATTGCCGTGCTTATTGTTGCTATAATTTCAAATCTCTTATGTTAGATGCTGTGATATTAAGTTTCAACCCTAATTCATTCAAATTTCTTCACTTTATGAATAGCAAAGTTTGAGATTAAAATAGGAGGACCCAAATATATCTAAGATCACTTTACTATTTTTTCTATTGACACGGATTCCTTTTTTTTTCTTCCTAATTTTGTGAGGTAGTTGAACTGGCCATCATCCACAAAAGGACTTAGTCAAAGTTTGGCTTTAGGTTTGAGAGGGAAATAGACAAGTTTTGGAGCCCGGCTATATTTTAACCACACGCTAGGAATTGGAGTCTAAATCTTTTAGCCATTTCAAAAAAAAATTCCCTCAAAATTTGGTGACTTTAGGCCAATTTTTTCCCAAAGAAACCCTTGTACAATTCACATTGCCTATTATTTTGTCCAAGTGTCAAAATTTCGTCACAAAAAATTGGTTATTAATAACATGTACAATTTAATCATTTTTAAAAACTATTTGCTTCATTGCAACCTTGGTGAATATTTATTTTCCATTTCTAAAGTATTATTATTATGTTTTCAATCATTTCTCACATTGCAACCTATCATATTTCTTGGCCATTTATATCCTCAATGCCAAATGCTAGCTAAATTTTACATCTATATATGAAGGAAGGAGGTTTGTTGTTTGTCACATTGAGATCTCTCAAACCATGGCACACCCCCCCCTCCTCTCTCTCTCTCTCTCTCAATGGAAAGCCCTTGATGAAAAGTGGTGCACTGAGGTGGTCTAGTACCTATGATGTAAGAGTTATTGAACAATTTTGTCAAAAAACATTTCAACAAAATCAAAACTAAACATCTTAGAGAAAAACTGGGGTCACCTCTTGGGACTGTTGGAAAGCCTTTGAGGCAATTTTGTAATTTTAGACCTAAGGTGAAAGGAGATATTGCATTTTGAATTGTATTTGTGTTACTGGAATTAATTTAAAATTTAAGTAAAATTTTGACATTTGGGTTCTATTGTCAAGGTCTTGCTCACACTTAGGCCAAATGCATGTGGTCGGTCACCCATAATATGGTTGTTTAGAACCATGTGGGTAATGGGTACCCACCCCATGAGGGTCAAACCTTTATGAAGCACATGTAATGACAATTAGAAATTAACCAGCTCCAGAAAAAAGTTGTTGTAATATCTTTTGTAGCAAATTTTCTCTCTTTTATGAGAAATTTTTTGAGAGGAAAATTGGGGTAAATAAAAAAAAAATTCAATCTAAAATGTGTTATTTTCAGAAAAACTCGCCACTTTTGCAAAATTTAAAATTTTGAATTTTTCTTTGAAGTAGTAATCCATTTAAAGAAAAATGAAAAGTTGTTCAGGTGCTTTTTGGTTGTCAATTGAATATTTTCTTCACCCTTATTTTGTTGCATTTTCAAACAAATTGAGTTCTAAAATGTCTCTTAAAATAAAAATATGTTCCTTATCCATCCCAAGAGGTCCCACATGGAATGGGCCTAAGTTTTTGTAATGTTCCTCCTAATATTTCCCATCATATTTTGTTAAAGAGTTTTTTTCCACTATCGCCTCTATTTCCCCTTCCCTCCCAATACCACCCCCAAATTGGGAATGCAGCCCCCCCCCCCCCCCCCAACTTTCCTCACTCTGGGCTTACTATATTGCCAAGGCTAAAGTTAACCCAATTGGCATTGAGGTCAACAAGGCAAAGTAGTCCCTTACGGGGAAGGGACAGCTGCAGAGTGACCAGTTCCAACCAGCTCCCCAAAAAATGAAAGGAAAGGTAGGTAGGTTACTAAGAAAAGAGTGTGCCCAAGTGTCTGGTGGTTTAGGGGGTTGTCCCTCAAAGAAAAGGCCTGGAGGGACCCATTGGAATTAGACTCTAGAGAGAGAGAAGGGCTGTAGAGGTGCCAAGTGGAGAACCAGAGTTGGGGCTTGAGACACGTTGCTTCTTAAGTTGTTCCCCAAAATGGAAAATATATATAGTGGCATAAAACAGGCTGCATGTCGGTGAATGCTTTCCTCATATTAATCAGTTTTTCTATAAAATGGAGCTTTGATGCTAGCTGGAGCTGTCTTCTCTTTGCTGTTAAGACTAGTCAGTTGGCTTCATAAAGATATTTGGAGCTAGCATGACTCAGAGCTTCTTCTCGTGTAGGGTAAGGCTTTTCCCATTCCGGATATTATGGTTGTAAGCTCCCTATACCCCAAGGGATGGTAGCCCCCAACTGGAGGGAGCTCACAATTGAGAGCTTGAGAATTTTCATAAGTGCTTTTGGAGGTATACTTACAGAGTGTAAAATCCCATGGGGAGTTCTGGGGGAAAAAAGCACACACACACACACATGCCTGTGGGTGTTTCATTTTTTGAAATGCCTTGTGTCAAAATTTTCTCCCTTGACTCATTGCAGGTACCTGCTAGGTATCACAAGAAAAATAAATAGATAAATAATCGCATTAATTTTTAGATTTTGCCTTAGTTGGTGACCCTTTTGTAGATGACCATCAGAACAGTAGCCTGTAGATAGAACTGTGTTGACACAATCCCCCAAAAAACCCTAAAAAGCAAAGGCAAAACAGGAACAGGGTTGAATACTTTGTTGAAATTTTGTCATCTTGCTTAAAAAATTTCATTAAAAGCTTCAGAAAGTTGAATTCGCATTTTGAGCATATTAGGGCTACTTGGAACAAGTTGGAATTAGTGTAAAGTTGTGTACAATAACTCATCATACGGTCACCTAATGCTTCCAAGATTGCACGCAACTTTAAAAGTGTCTTAAAGAGAGTGTATTTTGTTATACTAGGAAGTGTGACTCAAGAGATTAAAGATATCCCCTGTTTTGTCATTAAGCTGGTGAGATCTTTAAAACATAAAGGCCGTGAGATTTATAAAAAACAGTGAAAAAAGAACATTAGGGTTAAATGGGGACTAAAATTCAGATTAACATTAAATTTGACCAAATTTGAGTTTGACTTGCCCTTTTTTCTCTGATTGCCTTCAACCAATGGGTGCTGTTGCTATGTGCACACCAGCTAAATGATTTCGAATCTCATGCATCTAATATTGAGTTCCAACATTTTATACTCAATTAATTAATTTTCATTACTTTTGTGTATAACAGTGTTTTAGAGGTTGAAGGAGGGCAAGCACTAAACAAGCGCCACGAGTTAAATGCGGCATCCAGTTCGACATAATTATAGTATAATACAATATAGTGTTCAACAAGATCAAAAACAAATAATTATTGTACCTGAACAATGAAAAATGGTTAACATCTTTTTTTAATATTATTTTGAAAAGAAAAAAACTAATGCAGTGGTTAGAATTCCCTCTAAAGCCCAAAGGTCTTAGGTTTGAATCTTTTCTTGAATTATCTTTTTCATTCATTCACGAAATGGATGAAAATAAATTGCCAAAATAAAAAAGGGTTTAAGTTGTTCTCTAAGGAATAACCATGTTTCCAAAATCGAAAGACTTAAGTTGCTCCAAAGAGCAACCATGTTCTTAAAAGACAAAAAACTTCTCCCTTCAAGGACATGATTGTTCCCTAAGAAAAAAAGGTTTAAATTGTTCCATGGAACGACACAAGTTCTTTCTCCCCTTGAGGACATGATTGTTCCCTAGGAAAAAAAGGTTTAATTTGTTCCATGAAACAACTTAAGTTCCTTCTCCTTGGGGACATGATTGTTCTCAAAGAAAAGCCAACTTCCATGGGGAACAACAAACTTCCCCATATAGAAACATATGTTCTGAAAATTTTAGCAATTATAATCATTTCATATTTATTTTTACAAAGTCTTGTGACCTATCATTGAAAAGGGTCTCAAGGAAAACTGCAACTTTGTAGTTGGAAGCATTTCATCAGAAGTCAAATACAAAAGTTATGATGACACAAAATTTTGGACACATTTGCTCCCCATGGGGATCACGATTTAGGTTACTACCTAGGGAAAATGTGTTTAAAATTCTATGTTATTATAACATTTGCATATGAGGTCTAATTGAAATGTTTCCAACTACAAAATTATAATTCTCCTTTGGACCTTTCCAATGATATATCACAAGCCTATATAAAAACATATATGAAATGACTATGATTGTTAAAAAATTCAAAACATGTGTTTCCTTGGAGAACTTGGGCCTTTCCCAAAGGGAAATTGGCTTTCTTTTTGGAATAAGGATTTTAAGGTTGTCCTGGGAAGCACCTTAAACCTTTTTTTCCCTAGGAAACAATCATGTCCTTTTGGGAAAAGGAGTTTAAATTACCTCAAGGAACAGCTTTAACTCTTTTTTTTTCCTTGGGGAGCAATTATGCCCATGAGAAAAAGGAACTTAATCTAAAAAACAAGTGTCTAAATTTTTGATTAATCATAACTTTTGCATATGAATTTTGGTTAAAGTGTTTTCAACGACAAAGTTGTAACTCTCCATTAAGCCTTTCCAATGATAGGTTGCAAAACTTTTTTTTATAAAAATGAGATGACTGTGATTACAAAAAGATTTAAGAAATAAATTTCCCCAGGGAATTTAGGCCTTTCCCAAGGCAAAGTACATTGTTTCCTAAAGAAGGTATCCTTCCCCGAAAACTTGGGCCCTTCTTCAAGAAAAATTCATTTTTCCCAAAAAAAAGTTGTATTTTTCACCAATGAAATTTTCTTATTCCATGCGAAACTTGCTTGAGACTGGCACTTAGTTTTCTTTTGCTCAGGGAAGTTACTTTCTAAATGCAACTAACTTTTAAAACTATTTAAATGTTCTATGAATTTTTCATTCATTCTGTTTGTTAGAAAAAAAAACTAGAAAAAAGTTTGAGCCTTGGACTTTTGAGTTGAAGGGCAGATTCTAATTAGTACATCACATTTTTTTTCTTTGAAACTATTGTGCAAAAGAATATACTTAAAACATTAATCATGGTGTGATTACAATAAGAAAAATCTGATATTTTTTTCAGGTTGAGCATTATATTGCAAATGCATCAAACTTAGTACCACATTTAACTTGTTGCACTGTTTACTGATTGCCAAGGAGGGGTTGAATATAAAAAGAAGGGCCCAAATAGGGTCACTTTACATATATATTTATTATGTAAGCATGATGTGTAGTCTACAAAACTATGAAAATCTCAATAAATATTTTGACCAAATTAGGGACTTGTAAAAAGGATACAATGTTGTATATTTACAAAGTCATGTAAGGCCACATCAAAGCACAAAATGTTTTTAAAAACTTGTATGAGTGTTGGATGTAACATGACCATTGCCCACTACCTAGAATTATGTTGAACCAGCATCTATTTGTGCTATCATAAATTTGACTCAATTTTAACAAGCCATATTTGTAATCTACAATACCATGGGAATCTCTAGAAGATTACATGAATGCCAAATACTCATCATTCAAACTAGGCTATAGAATAATTAAATATATCAAAAGCATTTAGAAGAGGCATATGGACCACACTTGTGAATTGTGTTAAGGTATGTGGATTCAAGAATGGGCACAATGGTAAGATGGTATACCTTAGAAAACCATGATGGATTGATCTTAATAATAGGAGGTGAATATACACCCATACTCCCCTTTCATTAATGAGGCCAAACATTAATCAAAGACATTTTGTTTTAGACAAAAGCTTAATGATGATTATACTTTAGTGGGAAAATTGAATCATTGTCCTGATTTTAAAGTAACTTGCCTTTTTTCTCACATCATAAAGTATTTTTGACTAAAAAAACCATATCCTTCAAAATTACAAGCAATGGACATACAATTTGGAAATACTTTAAAATATTCCTAATATTTCAGTTAGCTTTTAGATTGATGAATAAATGAATGTGTTAGACTAATCCACATAATCACCTTTTTTCAACATCCAATACTCATGTATGCACATGTGTCACCTTTGAACAAGTAGTTCAATCTTAATAGGGGTTCCATTCATTGTAGATGTAACAAAGGATATCCATAATTTAAGCATTGGACATCCCTAGATATTGTCTGAGTCCTTTCTAACGTCAAAAGATACTATAAAATGACCACTAGTGGCCATAATATAGTATGTGACATATTGGCACTGTCATATCATGGTTAATATTAAGTTCATTGAATATATTTTAATGATGGTGAACATAGTTTTTCTTTTAAAATTTCTGATGTTGAGTCCTATGCAAGCATAGAAGGATTTAGCATTAAATGGTAACAGGTTTGTAGAACTTGTCCAAAATATAAAATGCTGGGAAGAAAAATGCTTCCCCTCCTAGAATCCAAGTGAATTTTTTTTAGAAGTGTGGCAATAATTTTCCCCAAAAAAACCGAATATGAAACAAAATATTCATTTTTCATTTATTTTTTATTGTGCAAAATTTCACACCCAAAAAAAACACTGACCGTGAAACCTGGTTATCGCCATACCAAGCCCATAAAAGCATTTCCACTAATCATAACATTTAAAGGCAATGCATCACACACTGTGTTGTATAACATTGGTGGGAAATGATGTTTGATTCCTAGATAATCCAAAGGTCTTCAATTTACTTACAAACGTTATTTTTTTAGTCATCCAATTTAGAATGGATAGTAAAGTTGTTAGAACTGCATCATGCAGGTGATAATTCTAAAGCTAGTTATGAGGTTTGGTAGACAAGAAGGACATCGTTTAGTCCATCCTGCTGTGAATTTGCTATCTTGTAAAATGCATGATGATTTCTCAATTAAAAATCCTTAATGTTAAAAAAACCCTCATTCATTTTGCTACATATCAATGAGAGAAACTCTGAATTTTTTTTGCTAGATAGCAATTCGAGTTGAATAGTGGCTTCCCATCCCAAGTAGAAGCCTTTATCCTATGGTATTGAAAGAAGGAATGAGGTCCTAGAATAAATCCAGAGGACTTTGACTTATTAGATTTAGCTAGCTACCACTCTAAGCAATTATAAATTTCTCAGTGTTTTCTGTGATGTAAAAACCTCTCAGATTTTTTGTAAAGTATTTGGCAGTATGCTTAAAAAGCATAAGATCTTACAGGGCATTATGAAAATGAAAAACCCAGAAGCGGGGGGAGGGTGTTTCATTTTTTTAAATGTCCAACATTTTGTAATGTGATACGGAGTGGGTGCCCACCAGATACCAGTCAGGTATCATGAGAGTTTTGTAAATAAAAATAATTTGTTAACACCCTCGGAGCAGGGGAATTTGGGAAGTAAGTGGGCTACTGGAGGCTCCATCCAGCTCAGGAAGGTACAAACTTCTGGAACTCCTTGCTCCAAGCGCATTACCCTACTAGCAAAACACTTCATGATTTGTCACAATGTTAGTGGAGAGAACCTTATCCACCAATATCTATTGAGAAGGCATTTCGAAATGCAAAATGCTTGCATAACTTCTTTAAAACTGTTTACGGTGATACCTGACAGGTAACTGCTGGGTGTCACAGTACAAACAAGGTACGTCAAAAAGCATTGAGTTTCATGTCAAGTGGCTGCCGGGCCATTGCCAAAATAATGGCCCCCAACGCCAAAAGCAATCCTCAAAAGAACAGGCCCTTGGGGGCCATTATTGTGGGAATGCCCAGCCATAGGGCGTTACACTACACTTAATCGTCGATGCATTTTGCAAGTTGAACGTAACTATCTGATCAATGAGGAAAGTGCACCTAACCTCTCTAATTGGTTTACACTTAGCCTTGGTTTACCAACATCCCCAACACTGACCACTTTATTTGGGTTTTGTTTTCTCCATTCTGCCCCCCCGCCCCCGCCCCACCCTCTTGACCATTCCATACCTGCACACTCAATCGCCACTTGGCCAGAGCTGTAACTGCCCAAATGGCGCAAAAGGACAACCAACTAGCGTAGCCGGCCGTTCAGTCACGTTTTGCCCGGCCGGATCCCCGGTACGACCTTAGCCGGCGGTAACCACGGCCCGGTCCGGCTCCGCCCCTGCTCCCGCTTTCGTATACATAGGTAATCACAACTAGGTGCTGTTTTCGAATCGGTGACTGACGACTGCCGGCGACCGTGACTCCGCAACAGGGGGCATTCAACGAGGTGAGCCCCCCAATTAGAATATCTCCCTAGAAGGTTCACGAGTATGAAATTTTACTAGGATGGAAGCACTTGAGAATTCACAAAACCTTAAAACTTTATAATATCGTAACAACTAACAACCTAGGAGAAATGTCTTAGTGCATTTGGAGGTAGCCTTATAGGCCAAAATTTTCCACTCTAGCTTGGAGCAAGGGATTTCACATAAGTGCACATTCATGTAGTGTAGAGAGGCCGGCCATAGTACACTTAAAAATACAGAGGAACTTGGCGATCTCATGTGAGCTCATTTGCCTCTGAGGTCCAAAGATGAATTGTAGAGGAGGTCTGGGTGCACCTAATACGCTTTAGATCATGCAATTTGGACTTCAGACCCAAAAGTTATGGGCTCTACAAGATCTTCGCCTCATTGAAAAAAAATAAAGAGTCATCAAACATTAAGCCTACCTATGTTCAAACATTGCATGTCCTATCAATAAACATTTAACACTGACACTTGTCACAAATCCTAACTATCACCAAACACTAACATAAGCAAATCAATCACAGATGTTGAAAATTTCATGCACTTATAAAGGCCAAGATCAAAACTTGAAATAGGGCAAAAATGTGTTTGGTGATCAAACCCTAAGGGTTTGTTAAACTGTCACAAACTTATCACTCTCCCATATAGTGCCACTCTAAAACCTACTACCACCTCCCCCTTCCCTCTCCTCTCTATCCACAGCCAATTTTGACTTTCTTTTCTTCATTTCCCGCTCACATGTTCAAATGCCTATTTTTGTGAAGTTCTAGAAGTGATGGTGGCTCATTCTCATGGAAGTCTCAAGGCGATTGCTTGTGGTTCTACTTGAAACTCCTAACAACAAATGTTTTGTGTGTGCATGTGGTGGTTTTCATCAAAGCGCTTTGTTTTTGTTGTTCTTTTATTACATGTGCACTTGTTCTTATTGTGTTGTTTTTCATATCTTGACCCTCTTGCATTGTTGTGTTTAGCTTCTCCTCAACTTTTGACCCTCTAATGTTGTTTCCATGCGCTCCTCCTCAAGTTTTGACCCTCTTGCATTGCTACACTAAACTACTCCTCAGCTTTTGACCCTTTTGCATTGTTGTGTTATGTTGTTCCTTAGTTCTTGACCCTCTTGCATTGCTACATTGAACTATTCCTCAACTTTTGACCTTCTTGTGTTGTTGCATTGTGCTTCTCCTTAACTCTTGACCCTCTTATGTTGCTACATTAAACTACTCCTCAACTTTTAACGTTATGCTACTCCTCAACTCTTGATCCTCTTGTGTTGCTATGTTACACTGCTTTTCAATTCTTGACCTTCTTATGTTACTCCTCAACTCTTGACCCTTTACACTACTTTTCACCTCTTGACCCTTTTATGTTGCTCCTTAGCTCTTGACCCTCTTACAATCCTCCTTAATTATTAACTTTTACACTGCCCCTTAACTCATCTTCAACAATTGTACTCTTCTCTTTTTTTTGTTCATTCTCACCAATAGTTAATGGTGTTATTCTTCTTTCTGTTTTATTCATTGTTAGCAACAACTTGCGATGCCCCTCTTCTCTTTTCTTTGTTCATTCTCACCTACAGCTGCTAATGCTCTTATTCTCTAAATAAAGAGCTCCTATTCTCTATTTTTTGTTCATTTGCAACAAATATTACTACTCTTTCTTTTGTTTTGTTCATTTTCATTAGTAATTGTTGTTGTTCTTTTTTTCTAAACAAATAGTTCCCCCTTTTTATCCTTGGTTCATTTGCAACAATTGCCATGGTTTCTTTCAATCTTTTGTACATTCTTAATTCCTCTTTTCTATCCTTTGTACATTCTCAATAGCAACTGTTGTTATTCCCAAACTTTCAAGGAAGTATGATCAATCAGGATATGTCTGAAATGCATATTTTTCTAGTTGTTAGGAAGAAGTTATTAATGCATAAATTTTTTTAAACTAAATTCTAATTTGTTGTTTTTGTACAAGCAGTAGGTTTGTATAACAGACTACAATTTCTTGGAGCTAGATAAAATTTGCCTCTCTTATGACTATTTAAATTGTATCTACAAATTGTATAACTCTGCACCCATTGGTAATATAAAAGTTTCTTGAACTTTTGGTCGTAAAGTTGATCTATTGCAAATTTTCTTAGTTGTCCTTTTACATCCACCCTTAAATCATGACTTCCTATCTCCTCTTTGATAGCACTAGGATTCGATCCTTAATGTTCAAGGTGTTATAAATATTTTTTAATTACTTTACTATTTAGATTTTGCAAATTTACCTTTAACTTCTATAACTCCTCTTTGGCTATTTTAAAGTGCCCTCCTTGCTTTGGTTGATATGTTAGGACTTTTGTTTCTGATCTAAAACTCTCTTCTTGTTAGTTCAACCCATATGCTTTCAAAATGTTAATGAAAGTTTTTAGATTATCCTTGTCACAATTTGGAAGCTTTGACATGCTAAAAGAGTTTTGCTTGTGAATTTGAAAAATAAATTGTGAATCCAA
Source organism: Sphagnum tenellum (assembly GCA_963921925.1). NCBI lineage: Eukaryota > Viridiplantae > Streptophyta > Sphagnopsida > Sphagnales > Sphagnaceae > Sphagnum > Sphagnum tenellum. The sequence continues at coordinate 8,272,356 of OY998150.1, forward strand.
ACCTTGCACCATAACTTGGTGGATATGGGCAAGTTAATTTTGGTGGGAATGGGATGTGCTTGAATTTGAGGGGAAAGTGGAAGTCCTTCCCCAATTATTGCGTAGTTGCTATTCTTGCATAGGATTCTTGTAAACCTTAATCCTTGTATATGGTTAATAGTGTGTTATTTAACATGACCTTTGCACCCCATCACCAAATTGACAATGCTCATTTTAATGTGCAATCCAATTGCCTATGACCAAACACACATTCCCACCCCCAAACTTGGGGTTACTATAAAATTGGACCATTTTTTTTCCCATCACTAAACATTAAAAGTACTCTTCACGTTCCCCCCTTGCATAATGAAAATTAACTTGTGGCCCATCACTAAACTAGTCATGGCCCATCACTAAATGAGTCCCTAGTAAAATTATTCAACTTTTTTACAAATGTACCCACCTAAGCCACTAATACCAAACACTTAAATTTGATGGTTTTCATTGATATGAAAAACCTAGAACAATTTTTTTCTCAAGCAGTTTGGTAATGGGCTAAATAGACAAAACTCGTAAACAATTTTTTGTTTTAACATAAGTTAGTTGCTGCACTACATGGGTGCCTAGTGACCGGCCTCTGTTTGGTGGTGGGCCAATTTACCGTAATGCAACGTGAACTGTCGATGTCCACTTTTGTTATGAAGGGGAAGGCACGGTTGGAGTAAGTGCCTTCCACTCTGGACCTAGGGCAGGTGTCACCCTTGTTTCACGGGTCTGAAGGACTGACAGCAGTAGTTCCTTCCCCTTTACACAAAGTGACCATGACATTAACAAAATGTAATGTAAATTGTAAGTTCCCTATGGCTTCACAAAGAGTGGATCTCTATAACAACCTACTTTCGACCATTACATATAGTAGAGGATGTCAAGATGAAATGAAGCTTTCCATCCATCCATCCATTTCGTCATTCATCTATCCATCCATCCATTTACATTAAATGGCGACTCTCCTAGGTGGATAGTAGAGTTTTTTTTGCAATCTTGCCTATCTCTAGGCGAGCTACACCAACTCATTGTCTAAATCTGGCAAATTCTTCCCTTTTTTTTCTTTTTTTTCTAAGAAATATGGTGAATGTTCTGGAAGTTCTTTTTTTTAATTCCTTCCTGGAGGTTGCATTGGGTTTTTTGTGTCGCTCGTTGGCAAAATTTCGCCCCAAAAAAAAAAACGTTGCTGTATTAAAGCTGGGGATCCTCGCCATTGCACCTACCTAAGGAATTTGAAAGAAAAAACCCTATTATACAAGGTTTTCTTTCTTTCAATTTGTGTGATTAGTTATCCCACAAAGAGGATTAAGCCAAATTAGGCTATAGATCATATAAATGACAGTGAATAAAACACTTATGAATATTTATGCTTTATATGTATTTGGCGAATTTAAATGATTTTTTTTAAATTTGGCGATTAGGGCCATTCCTTTTCACAGAAAATGTTAGAATGTGTAGAAAAAATAAATTTCAGGTTGAAACAATGAAAATAAAGTCCCCCAAAAAGGACCTAGCAATGTGATATATAAAAAGGTTTTGGAAATGTAGTTTGTAATTGTAATTTTGTAATATGTACCGTCAAATACACACACACTTGTGCATTAAGCACAAGGTTCCAACTAGTTTTTATACATTGTACAGTAGAACCTCCCAAAATTTATACCTTTCAATATTGATAACCTTTCAAAATTTATAAAAAATCGCTGGCCCAAGTTGGGCCCAACTAAATTTCTATAAATTCATTTTATAAGATCTGGTTGGCCTAGACATTTTCAAATTTATAATGCGATGGTATATTAACTAAATTGGTTCAATTTAACTGATATATTAACTAAATTACCTATTTAACTAGAGCTGAAGTAGTCAAGAACAGACTTTTGCTTGAGGCCTGTCATGCTAATCTTCTTCATAGCCTCCTGCTCCTTCAAGCTCTCACTAAATTCATGATAGCTCTCCTTTTGCTACATCCAGAATAACGTCAGACCCTCCAGATACTCCTGAGCTTGACACGTGCTGATTTTTGGCGGTTCCACACTGTCGTCGTTGTCACTTGCCGCCTCTTCATCCTGTTGTGGGCGGAGCTCCTCAATGATGCGGTTGGTGATGTCCTCATCATTTGACGCCACCATGTAGTTGTTCTCTTTCGGATAGTTGAGAAGATTGCAGATGTCCATGGGATTCCCATATGGAAGCTGAGCCACTTGATGCTGCAGCTCCTGGATAAGGGTGGTGGGAGGACCAACTTCCCCTTGTGTGTGGATGATGTCGATGGTCTAGATTTTGCAATGGCAGAAGCAGTTGGCGATTGTGGCAGGCGAAACATCCTCCACCCAAGCTAGGACTATTAGGCGAAACGCATCCAAAATGCTGATATTTTCTAGATTGTCGATGTTATTCTCATAACCATCCAGAAGTAGGGTGTTGAATCGCTTTTTGTAATATGCTTCGAATGTGCGTATGATCCCAGCATCGCAAGTTTGGACAGCCGAGGTCATGTTTGGTGGCAGGTAAAAAACGCGGGTGTTGTGAAGGACCATGTTCATCTCCACAAACTTCTCCAAGGGGACGTGGCCCGGGCAGTTGTCCAGCAAAAGGAGGACTTGGCGACCTTGCATCCGGCGATCAATGTCCAGTAGCCAGAGTCAAAAGACATTCTGGGTCATCCACGCCTTTGCATTGGCGTGATAACGGGCGCCCAGCGTATCGCGGTTGATACCCTTGAAACAACGTGCATTCAAGTGCTTGCCGATGATCGTCAACGGAATCTTCTCGTTGCTATCCGAGTTTGCGCAAATGACAAGAGTGATGCGCTTCTTGTTAATCTTCCGGCCTTCCAACTGATGGGTTGCCAGCGAGTTGTCGGCTTGGAGATGCCAACAAAGGCCAATTTCATCCATGTTGAACACGTCCTTATTTGCGTACGAAGCAACAATGACGCGAATGTCCGATAGTGCCGCGCTAACTGCTTCCATGTCTAGCACGCTGCTTTCCCCAAAATGACGAAATGACTTGATCCCGTGCCAGTCTTTGAACTTCTCTAGCCAGCCTTGTGAGAATGCCATCTCTGGAGCATCAGGATGGAGCTCTTGCAGGAAGCGTGCCGCCTTCGCGCGCAGCATGTCTTCGTTTAGGTTGATTTTGTCTTGCTACTCAAGGAACCAACGTTTGAGCGCAAGCTCCATCTGTGGGTACTGCCTGACGGGTACGCAGTGCAAGTTGCGGGGGCGGGACACTGGTGTCCGCCGCCATCGCTAGCAACTCATCACTGCATTTCAAGGTGAGGATGATGGTGGCTTGTGTGACACATACGCCATGCGTAGTCCACAGCCATTCCTTCAGCTCTCCCTACGTGAGGGCTGGACGACGGCGCTTTTGCTGGCACAGGGCGATGCGCATCCCTTCCGTGAGGTGTCCTGGGGTGCTGTTGTATTTGCCCATGGTGTGATAAGAGAGGGAAGTTGAGGGTGTTGAGAGAGTCAGTTGAGAGAGTGTGAGTTGAAGGTTGGAGCTGAAAATGCAATGATACAATAATGGGCAAACCGTCGTTGGTATCAATGATTGATCCACGTCATTGATGCCTCTCCTATAATTAATAACCTCCCAAAATTTATAGCTTGGACCCAATCCCAACCTTATAAAATTTGAGAGGTTCTACTGTATTTATAACTCATGTCTGACCAATTGTTAGGCTGGGCACAATGTGGGCTAGAGCAGCAACCTCCCCCTTTGCCCCTTGGTGAAGCCCCTGGCGTGGATGTGATGCCTCACAGGCTATGGCTTGCAGCCTAGGCTGCAGCACCTGCTGCGGTTGCGCCCCATATTTTTTTGTACAACAATGGGTAAAAACCAATATTGGGCGGTTCTCGAGTCGTGACCCAGTTTTGACCGAGTTCTCAGACCGGTTCTCATAGTGAGAACCGGTTGACATAGCTGCTTGTGAAAACCAGATTAACAACCAACTTTCATTTCTCACATGAACGAAAATCAATTAGGAAAACCAGTTCCAATTCTCACATGAATGAAAATCGATTATGAAAATTGGTTCCTTTTTTGAAGAAGGACTGCACAAGTTCTCTCATAGAACTTCCATCCAGTTCTTAATAGTTTATGGTTCCTAAATAGTTGCCACCACCTAGGGAGGCAGGACGTTGTTTAGGGTTAGGGATATAGGAACTACATAAAAATGAAGCTCAAGCTTCATTTCTCTTCGCAATGACTTTTTTTTGGTGTGGTGGTGGTGTTGTTGGTTATGCTCTTTGTGTGATCTTGTCGGTTATGTTTATCTTGTGCTACTCTTATTGTTCTTCTCGTGTTGCCCTTGTTGTTCTTCTCACATTGTTATTGTTACTCATAATGCCCTCTCACATTATTGTTGTTGTTCACGCTACATGTTCACATTATCGTTGTTATTTGTGTTGCCTTTTCGCACTACCTTCTCATAGTTTTGTTGCTACTATTCTCGTGTTGTTACTATTGTTGTTGTTTTTCTCACTTTGTCATTGCTATTCTTCTCGGGTTGCCTTCTCACATTGCCCTTGTTGTTATTCTTGCATCACCTTTATTGTTCTTCTCATGTTGCCTTCTCACATTGCCCTTTTTAGTTTTCTTGTGATGCCATTGTCGATTTTTTCACACTACCCCTATTGCTCTTGTTGTGTTGTCATTGCAGCTCTTCCTTTTCTATCGCTATTCTTTCATTTCAAGTTTTTATTAGCCCAACTACTATTGTTTTTCTTACATTGTTGCCATTATGTTTCCTTGGTTGATATGGTACTTCCCCTTCCCTTGTTATGTGCAAGTTGGAGCTTGAAGCTTTAACACCAACTCTCGAGCATTAAAGGTGAATTATTTTCATTTTTTTAGTTTTGAGTTTTTTTGAGTTATTTATTTTCATAATGTGTCAATTTATTTTTTCTTTTTTATTTAATTTTGTGGGATTTTCTAAACTTACATGTTAACTATAAACTTTTTCTTGCCTATAAACCCCATAACTTTTTTTTAAAGATTAAAAAATATATGTATCAACCCTATAAATTTTTCTAAAAGTTTAGAAAATATATGTATCTTGTTGTTTACAAGGTAGATTACATTCTGTAATTGCTTGTATGTGTTAATTTTTTATTTTTTATAAAATCATTTATAGAAAAAATTAATACTCATTAAGGTAATATTTTGAATCTCAAATCGGATTAAACATGAACAATATTCTAAAAATGAGAATTCATGTGGTGTATTTATGAATGAAATAAAGATGGAAGATGAAACTTTGCCAAAACCTAAAGAAAATGGAAGTTTTCAAACAAAAGGAAGTAGGAATTTCAAAAATGAATGATACTATTTTAAAGAAGTTGCATGCATAAAAAAGTATTTTGGAGAACAAACAATAAAAATGCATTGTGTTAGACATTTTATTGTGTTAATGATAACAAAAAAGTTGATGTAACAATTCCTCAAACTATGCGTTGTATTTTTTGTCATAGTAATTCAATACTAAATGTAATAAAAAATCTCAAGCTAGGAAAGGACTAATTATATATAACACAACTAATGTTATAAATGTATTGAAAAAACATGTTAATTCAAATCATTGTAATAGTTTTAAGAAGGTTGACGAAGAAGTTAATTGTCGGAGGGAAGATGAAAGACAACCTTCCAAAAAGAAACCAAACATTTCTTCTAATTCCATCTCTAGTTTTTTTGTTACAAAAGAATAGCAAAAGCAATTTTTAAAAGACTTAGGTCTTTTAATTGTCAAAAACCATCTTTCTTTTACAATTTGTGGAAAGTAGTTGGTTGAAAAGGTTTAGTATGCATTTGTGTCCAAATTTATTTATTTATTCCAAAAAAAATATTTAATGAATTATTGCCCAAATTAGTGGGAAAAATAAACATATAAATGTTTTACCAATTTTAACATAATGTTGTTTTGCAATTGCAAGCTTTGATATGTGGATGTCAAAGTTGGACATGGTATTTTTGTCTTCGTGATCAACTTTAACAATCAAAGCACATTACCCTTGGTCTTTTTGAGCCAATAGATACTATTGGACATACCTTAGCTATAAAATTGACAAAATTGTTAGATAGTTATGCATTGAGGAGAAAAATTATTACTTGTGTCAAGGATGAGGGATTTAATCTTAACACTATGACTATAACCTTAAAATCAATTGTAAGTTGTGATATGTTGGGTTTGGAAGAAAGTTTTTAAGGCATTCATTTGGTCATGCATTTTTTAAAGCTTTCCAATATGCTATACAAAGGAAAAAGGTTGCAAAGACTTACAATATGTGTCAATCAAATCTACTTAAGAAGATTTGCAGAAATTCATAATTTGGTTCAAAAAATCTGGAAAGGGTAAATAAAAATGGGAGAAGGCAAGTGTGAATTAAAGTCTTCCCCGAAGGAAATTGAGTAATCTAGTGAAGACAAGGAAAAAAAACTATTTCTTTTATTTTTTTAGGTGCACATTTTTTTCAATTTTTACTTTGCATACTCCATCATTTATTTCAAAAAATAATTCAACTTTTATTGTCCATATTCTAACATTTCTTTTGTTGTTGTAGATTTGCAATCAAAGTTATCATCTTTTAGGAAGCTTTGCCATTCAAAGGAATAATTATATTATGTTACAACAAGCAAAATTTTGTGAGAAAGAGTGCAAGAATACAACCTCCTTTGACATGGCACATAGGTTGCATTATTGTTCAGTATCTTTGCCATGTTGTGTTAGCTCGTATTTTGAATCAATTTAGGGGTCATTGGTTGTTAAGTGATACATTTAATTTTGTCCATGAGTCTAAAATTCATGGATGAAATTGATTCTTCAACCTCAACCTTTGACAATTTAATGGAAAAAAATGAAATGTTGTTTATGAATTATCATGTTTGGCCTCCAAAATAAGAAAGAATATGTTCAAGTTTTGGATTATTTTCTTTATTTCTTAAAAAGTATGAAAAAAAAAAGGTCCATAATATGTTTTCTTTAATGTTGGACCCTAGGTTTAAAACTCTTCATCTTGTGTCCTCACTTATTGGTTGTGAACAAGGTAAAAAAATTGTTGAAGAATATGATCGAATTTTTTAATTTCCTATGCTCCTTAAATGTTATTGTCATTGTCATCCATTGGTTGAATATGAAAGGGTGTTGTTGATCGAAAGGTTGAAGAGGACATGAGTTTGGATATATTTGAAATGACAACAACTAGCACAAGGGAGCCAACAATAGAATTGGTCAATAGAGAGCTTCTGATTTTCAAGCGTTATTAAGTGGATGTTAAAAACATCAAGTGTCCATTACAATGGTGGGAAAAACATGAAAGCATGTTTCTTATAGTTGGTTTATGTGCTAAAAAAATCTTAGGAATAGTTGGATCTCAAATTGAGACCCAAAAAAAAATTCATTAACTAGAATCTTCACTAGTAAATGTTGTTTACAATAAAAAAATTTGGACAAATTGATATTTTTCAAAAAATTGGCCCAATGATCTTAGGATGGGTTGTAAATCCCCTTCTAGTTTGGCAGATTTTACTGAAACTAATTTTTTTAATATAAAAGTTAGAGGAATTTGAAAGAGCTTCTGCAAGGATAAAATTGTGGAATTGTAAATTTTGAAAAAAAATTTGTGAAAATTCCATATATTTTTAGTATTTTTAAGTTAAAAATTAATTTAAAAATACTTTATTATTTATTAAATTAAAATCTAATGTTTGGAAAATGTGAATACCAAGTTGTGAAAACTGGATTTGAAAACCAATTGAACTATTATATATGTAAGAATTGCCCTATTTGAGAAAGGTGAATTTGGAAAAATTTAAAATCTTGATAACTTGGTCAGTTTCACTAGCCCATATATATAAGAATCAATTAGGTTTTCATAATGTAAGAGCTGAAATTTAAACCAGTCAATTCTCACAAAAATGTGAGAACCATCCAACACTAGAAAAAACAAGTTTTTACTAGAAAACTTTAACACAACAAAAAACAATTACCAATTTTGTAGGATATTAATTCAAACTTTCAAAGGGTAGAAACTCATTTTCATTTTCCAATACTTGGACTCCAGCAAGTCTTTTTTATAGTAGTATGTCTTTAAAATTGAAGTTATTTTCATCAACTTTTGAAAAAATAATTCTGATTTTTAATCTTTGTGTATGTGTACACACATTAAGGTTTTTTTTAAATGATTTTCTATTTAACTGTCTTGAATTCATCTTTGTATGATGTAAATTATAGATGTATTAGGGTTAAGGATCATGATCAAATTTTTTATTTAAAAAAATTTATAATCTTTGTGCATGTACATGTTAGGTATGTATTTAAATTTAATTTAGAAAATTCAAAATTAAAATTACATGGAAGATGAATGATATGTCAAACTCCAAGAATAAATTCAATATAACCATCCTCCACCTCTTATGACAATTATTTCTCAAATGTCAACATGATAATTTTTTTTACCAATAACATAATGTCAATTGTCATTGAATTCATTGCAAACATCAACTATGAAATTCAAATATGAATTATTAAAACTCATTGTTAGCTCTACATTCACAAATTTAAAAAAATACAAACTATTAAAAGCCCAAAAAATCAAAGAGCTCAAAATGTTGAAACCCCAAAAAAACAAATTAAACCTTAAATTTGAGTATTTTGTAAAAACAATTAAACCTTAATAGGATAAAATGGGGTTTTAATATTTATCCTCATAAATATATACCCCTACCTAATCTTATAGCAGTTGAAACTGCCAACATGTGTTCAAAAAAAGACGTGCCCTTGTCTTCTTATTTGGGGGCAAAGCAGGGGCAAAAGCAAGACCTTAAGGGGGGTTAAATGTGCATGTGCCAAGACCATATGGCATGTGGCAGGTGCTACCATTTTTTGAAGTTCTCTTTTAAATTAAAGCTCTTCAAAAATTAACAATCTTTCAAATTATTATTTGCTATTGCAATATAAAAATCTGGACTGAAATTAATTTATCACCTTGGGGCCAAAAATCACCAAATGGCCACATTATTTCATTTTTTTGGGCAAAGATTACCTTTTTTCTCATTAAAAGTTATCAAATATTTAGAGCTCCCAAAACATAATTTTTGGGTGGAAAGTGTCGCCATAGTTATGTCTATTCGCTACTCTTTTAATCGTCCTTTCCCAGAGTGTTGCTAGTTAAGGTGAAATATGTTAAGAGATGCTCTCCACTGTGACTACATTACAAAATTCAAATTATAAAAAATATTTATTGGGAAAAAACTAAAGGGTTGAACCCTAAACCTGGGCTGAAACATGCATGTACCATAATCAAACACTTAATCTCTTCCCTTTGAATCATCCAATTGCATTCAATCTTTGTTTGATGTTTATAATGTGCAAAGTGACATTATTTTTGGGGTGGGGGGAGCTATTTTTTGCACTTTGTTGACAAAAAATCTATGGAAAAGAAAATTTTGTTTAAATTTGAGTTCTTTTATTACAAAATTAACCAGAATTTGGAAAGCACAAAATTGAAAAAAACACTCTACTACACACAATGTGTGCTACAAATCCCCATGGTTGGATTCCTTGAAACAATGTAATACAAGGAACTATATAGCTTCAAGTGTAATTTTGGGGCAAACACTAAAAAGTAGCAATGAATTAAATATGGTACGGTCGGCAACGTTTCCTAATAATCAAGGTTGTGGACCTTGATGACTCAAACCTTGTTGTTTACCAGGCTTGCCCTAGTTAACATAACCTAATTAGACCCCCCCCCCCCCCCCCCCCCCTCCCCCCCAAACCCACGTACCACTTCTTCTAGCTCACTCGCCAAAACCCAGCCCCACCCCGACTCAACCAAAGACAAAATTTCCCCCCCTCCCCACTTCTCCAAATCCCTTTCCCCAACTCTCCCAAGGATCACACTATCCTTGGGGCTAAATCATCCCCTAGCCCCATCTCCTCCCCATGGAACCATCCCCAAACCCATCTTCACCCATGAGCCACATCCTCTCCAAATCCATGTCTTCTCCATGGGGACACATCTTCTCCTTGGGCCACATCTTCCCCCTAGCCCCATATCCTCCCCAAGCCCACCTTCTCCCCCAAGAAATGTCTTTTCCCTAGCCCCAACTCCTTTTCCATCCCTAAGGACACATATTCTCCCTAAAAAATCTCAAAATCTTTTTTAAATTGTCATGATTTTCAAGGCATAATGTTTCCATGACAAGTTCATTATTATGTGTAGGGATGGTTTTCATCAAAAACCTAGCTCGATTGTGCATTTGGGGGCAATTACAATCAAACAAGCCAAAAAGCTCATCAAATAACAAAAGGAAACTGCAATTTTGTTGCAAATATTTATGTGGTGTCACTTTAATGTCATGCTAATCATGGGAAGTTATGCTAGATGAATAATATGAATTTTTAAAATTTTAAATAAAAAATAATTTTATTTTATTTTGGGGTTCAATTTAATAAAGGACTTTTGAACTTGAAAAACAATTACATCAAAAGTAGTATATTTTACAAAGGACTATGCCAAGGAATTTTTTAAAAGATTTTTTTATGATAAAAAAATTACTTGATAGTAACCTATTTCCTACACTCAAAAACATTCATAATTTAAAGTTTATGAAATTTGAATTTTTCTTAAACTTAATTTATGTTTTTATAATCTCAAAAGTTCAAAAGTCCTTTACAACATGCAAATGATGTGTAATCTTATATATAAATTCGCTTGTCTGTCCGTCCATCTGTCCGTCCGACGACAGTTCCGCGTTTTAATTCATCGGCGGAACCGACCCAGATAGTCGAGCAGTTCCGCGATTTAATCCGCCGGCAGAACCGATTCTGCCATAAAAAATGCAGAGGCCGGTTCTGCCGGTAAAATTCCTATAATAAAAAAAGCCACAGACCGACCGCTTCTCCTCTCCGACTCTTCTTCTTCTTCGTCGTCTGCCAGCTGTCTGTGCGTCTGTGTGTCCAGGTCCCGATCTGGGTTTCAGGTCTTGAAAGTCGAGGTCCTGAAACCCAGATCGGGACCAGGGTTTTTCTTTTTTTTTTTTCGCCCTTTTTCAACGGGCTGCCTTGGGTTAATACCAGGGTTTTTTTTTTCCTCTTTTTTTTTCCGTCGTTTTCCGGCGGGCTGCCCAAGGTTAATACCAGGGTTTTTTTTTTTTTTTTTTCCCGCCCTTTTCCGGCGGGTTCGCTGTGTAGGCGAATTTGTTGAAAAAAAGAAGAAGAGAGTATTAGGCTTCTAATGTTTTTGGGGGATGGGTTTGGGGTGAAGGGTAGAGTGGGGGTTTGGGTTGTATGGGAGTGTTAAGACCATCCAAGTGAAGGAAAAAAAAAAGGCAGGTGGATTGTGTCCGACCGTCACGGGCACCCACTAGTACTCATGATATACAAAACAAAGTTATAGCTTATGATAAAAAAAACTAAAACCCAAAGACTTTAACATATATTGGAAGGATTTGAAATTATGATAATTTTCAAGTTGAAATGCAGAATTTAGCAAAAGTTTTACACTTTAAAAAAAATCATGATTATTTGAAAAAAAAAAACATAAAAAATGTGATGTTTTGAAGAAACTCTGAGTATTTTTATTAACAAATTATAAAAGATTTCATGTAAAAAATCCTTTATATGCAAAAGTCATGAGGACTAAAAAAAGGGGTGACAATCCTTTTGCATAATAATCATGTTGGCTCGTTTGGTTGTGATCGTACCCACCTAGTTGTTTTAAATCCACCAAGTTCCCCTAGGGAAGAATTATCCAACCAGTTTTGGGCAAGAAAATTAAAATATGTGAAATGACAATGTTAATTTCATTATGATCAATACAAAATTGACAACAACATAAAATCTTTTTAAACCTTGTGGATAGAGGAATATGTGCCTTTTAGGCAAGGCACAATCTCTTTAAATTCATTCCACTTGTATTTGTTGTACTTTGATCCTTGTCACCATCTTAGTGGAAGTTCTTCCTTTTTTGTTTTTACGCATTGCACATTTGTAGTTTTGTTTTGTTTAGTGTTGTTATAAGAATGACAAATTCTAGAATTGATGTTATATATGTGAAGTTTGTTGGTCTAGTTAATACACCAAGGGGAAACTTTTCATGTTTGTACATTGAATTACAACACCTTCCCCAAGGTTACCATGAACCTCAATGGGTGAGAAGGTAAACAAATGGGCATGGCTTCCACATGCATCGTTCATATGTTGTCATTCCATAGGGTCCAAACACGGTAAATTAGACTAAAAAATACCATTGCTTGAAATTCCATTTTAAAATATGAAAAATTTCTACGAAAACACTATAAAGTATATTAGAACATTTTTATGTTTCATTTTGAAAACATCTATGCCTCCATTAGGCTTATAGTAAGTTGAGTGTAAATTTTGAAGAACTTTAGTATAATAAAATTAGGTGACAAGTATGTTTTAAATTGATCAGCAAATATTTTTTTCAAACCTACTTTTACCCTACAAGTTAAATATATTTTGATTAAGTTGTGAAAAAGATGAAAAATCATTTAGGGCCCCTTTAATTTAACAAAATCAAAATGTAATATTTCATCTACTTACAACCTACTTAAAGGCTATAAAGTAGATTGTGAGTTTTGCTTGAATTTTCATGGATCTATTTAAACCTACTTTAAATATGTAATTTTAATTTAAATTTTGAAAATTTGAAAACTAAATGTTTAAATTGGGATATGTGAATATTTAAAGTTGAAAACTGAAATTTGAAATCTGTGTGAAGCATTTGGAATTTGAAATTTTGAAAATTGAAATGTCTAAATTTTGATGTGTGAATACTAAAAGTTGAAAATTGAAAACTGAAATTTGAAATCTCTTTGTGAAATGTTTGGAAAGAATTTGAAAATTGAAACGTCAAAATACTAAAAACTGAAAACTAAAGTCCAAATATTGAAAACTAAAAATTAAAACTGAAATGTCTAAATACTATAAATTGAAAATTGAAATATACCCCTACAATTGCCCCCATTGCCATATCCACCACAATTGTAGTCCAAGTTGCACGTTTGGTTTGCCTACACCAATGCGCCATGCCTACATGTGCCTATCCATGCCTATCAACCTGACACACCTAGGAAATTCATTAACTATGAACTTCCTCCCCACAAATGTTAAGGTATCAATCCCCTCTTTAGATGAACAAGCTAAATGTATTTTCAAAATCTTTAAATTTTTCAAATGAAGGAACTTTTCTCCAAAATAAAAAGTTGTTAGAAAAAAAGAGATACCCATTGCCTCCCTAGAAAAGAATGAAGGGCCATGATAGAAACTAATGGCATTGAAGCTAAAGGGCATGCCATGTGTGAAGTGTTTTGCATGCACCTCATCCCAAGGATTGTAAGGAATCATTTGTCTAGAAGCCTAAACCCTGCCCAAACAAGTATGTCGTGACGTGTAGTGTCGTGACGTACGGTGTCGTAAGGATGTAAATACGCAATAAATTCTACTAAACAAAAAGACTAAAGCCAGTCAAAGGTATAAGCTAATAAACTAAAAAGAAATGCATGCACACACACATATATATACAATGCACGAGGGAGGTTGAGATGAAATTCTCATGTATCCCCCCCTAGACCTGAGCCGAGAAAAGCATCGCATGGTCTGAGTAGGAATCAAGGTGTTGTAGGAGAATTTGAAAAAAAAAATGTTTAGATTAATTCTTGAACTAGATAATATTTTAAAGTTCAACAAATCAAAGCCTACTTGATGGCTACTTTTCATTTATGTTGTTAAAAATATTTGTGATTTAATTTACCATGCTTGGACCCCATGTGGTGGTGGGGGAGGGGGGGGCGGGGGTCCAACTAGGTTTGAAAAAATGACAAAGTTCGAGTCATCAAAGTCCATAACCTTAATTGGCAAGGCACATTGTAGACTATGTCATATTTAATTCATTGTTATTATTTAATGTTTGTCTAATTTTGGACCTTAGGAGAAGTTTGATTTTAAACCTTTAACCAAGATTTGAGCAAAATAATCTCAATCCAAAAAATGGACCAACCGCTCACAAATGTCCTTAAAAGTCATGCAAAATGTGGAAATTGTGAAAAAAAAAACTAGGCCCACTTGAGGTTAGTTCATGAATTTCTTCTAGTAGCATGGTCTTGCATTCTTTTTTTGAACAATTTTTTAAAAGGGGAGCTTATTGTTTTCAAGAAACCATTTGAGAAATTTCAAAAACATTCATTTTCCAACATCATTTTTTATGTGACTTTTGATATTCATCATGCCCACCTAAAAACTTACACAAGCCTAGGTTTGAATGTTTGACTTTTTATTCACCTAATCATCCTACCATTTCATATTGTTTCAAACATTTTCTTTTTAACATTGCATACCAACTTGGGTTTCCTTCGTTCAATAACTATTGACCTAGTTCATTGTTTTTATGGGTTTAGGGTTTAGGTTGATATTGTTTCCATTGCTAATTTGACCCAAGCAACAAAAAAATCATAAGTTGTCATTTATTAAATAGTGGTTGCAACAATTGCAACTCATGCAAAGGACATGTTATATTGTGATTGACACCTTGGGGAGTCGTTCTGGTGTTTACATCAACAAGTGGACTATTTTTTTCATTGATCTTCTAACATGGTGTGGTCAATCAAGGGCTTTAAAAGCCCTCCTCTATTGGTCTTGTGTTCATTTTATAGGTAGAAGGTTTTGGTGGCTTTGCAAAGATTTCATACCACCTCAACTTTGAGATGACATGTCATTGTTGGGGAGGTCTTTTCCAAGCTTTGTGGTCTTTCAAGATTCTCATTCATCTCTTTGTGTGATCCACTTCACACAACTAGTGAGAGGTTTAAGGCCTAAGATTGTTTTGTATTGCCACCCTGTGGCAGGGCCTGCTACTTTCTTTCACGATCCCAGATTTGTGCTTTGGTGTTCTTGAGTGGTGTCCCTTCTTTTGATGTTGGTCCTCCCTTCTTGTTCTTCCCTTTCGCCTTCAGGATGCATGCTTTTTCATTTTCAAAGTTTGGCAGGATTTCATCACTTTAATGACATTGCAAAAAAAAAAGTGAGTTTTGGGTATAACTAGTCTTTGTATCCCTAATCCAAGTGCAACTGTAATCATCACACTCAACAGTGAAAACCTTTAATTTAGGAGCAAAATCTAGCCTTATAGTACTAAATTGCATGTCAGAAGAGAATGTCAAAAGAGAAGGTGCTTTCTGGATTTTTTAATCCACACATTATCTTATTATGAAATAGTTTGGTAAATTTGTATTTGGTCAATGGAGCAATAATGTCATGATTGTTTGCTTATAATTGAATTCACACATCTTTCCAAATTTGGAAAAGAAATTTCAAACCATCAACTAGGTAACATTTTATGCTTATTGGTTGGAGTCACATTGGCATCAAAGTACCTATTAATAACCAACTTGCCTATCTACGGGGTCATAGGACCTCATGACTATTTCAATTGGCTGGTAACTTGAGACTCTAATATTCAATCCAGCATAAGTAGGGAAAATATTAAATGGACCAAAGAAATTGAATGAAGTAAGTACGAAAGCATGGTTGTGATTTTTTCCCCCACTCTGCCCTCGGCCCCATTCATATTTTCTATAAAAAAATGAGTGATATTCAAGCATGTTTTGCACTCATAACCTTTGCTCTAAATACTAAACCCTAAATTCAGGCACTGAAACAAATTCTTTTCTATTCAAATAACTCCCACAGTCAAAAAGTTAAACCCTGCGGCAGAACTACACGGTTCTTGGCAGTGCTGCACTGTCAGACCCAGCCGGACACAGCTCAAGGGGGCGGGGGTGGTATTTTGCGTTTTGCATAACCTTCCATCTTATGAATGAATCAAAGGGCACAAAACATGCCCAGTGACATGTTATGTACCCCTGATGCCCATAACGTGTTCAAAACATGCAGCATAACATGGACCCAAAACGTGTTTAGGCGTCACAAGGTAAAAACAAACTAGGCAAAGGGCAGACCGTGAGAAAAAATAGCACCACTACTTTTTGTACTGACTGCATTCAATTTCTTTGACCAATTTCACATCTTCCGCAGGCTATTTTCTAGCAGTCCATAAATATGTGGCTAATTTAAAAGCATTGATTGGGACCAAGACTTCAAAACACAAACAAGCTCAAAAAATTAGTTCAAATTTTGTCTACATACTGAACTTGAAATTGTACTTAAGATTCTTGAGACCCAATGCGTGTCAACTTAGTAGAAAAGAAAACTCAAAACTGTCTCCATTATTTCATTCTTAGAGCAGGCCTACCCTCTTGTAGTGAGCCTGTTTGTGTCTCTAGTAGAGTTTGTCACATTCAACATAGAGTGTGAATTATTTCCCAAGTCCCACCCATAAACATGCAAAATTGTACATTGTAAGGTGACATAGTATTTAAACATTATCACCTGGGCCCTTCATTTTAACTGGTCAATCAAAAGCAGTCCTTTCTTTTGCACCAGGCCTTATGGAGACCAGGATATCTTGCCACAACATGTCCAAACCTAATTTCACACTATTGAAAGGCTTATTCATCCAATCTACAGTGTACGTGCTGTTGTACTGATGCCTGGAGACCTCCACTCGTGGTTGAAATTAGGCCATTGATCCACCATTTTCATTATTTCAAGGGTCATCATTTGGTTCTTGTTGTTACATTGGGTTCTTTCTTGGTTTGCATACCAACTGTAAGAGGTAGTTGGGTAAACCAATATATTCCACATGGGTTACCCACATCCATAGGATTGATTCACGAATTATAATCAAGAAGCCTTGATATTGCAACAATGTACTAGGTCCAAACTCCACTAATGTAAATTAGCAGAATGCACTTATCAAGGTACAAACAATACGTTGTCGTTTGTGATTAGCCATTTGTGAAATAAAGAAACCGGCTGCAGAAAAACAGGTTCCAGAAAAAGCTAAGAAAATTAAGGCATGCTGAAGAACACAGAGAAATGTGCAACTTTCCATTTTAATAACAAAGTGACAAAGTCTCCAACCTCTAATGGCTTCAAAACAAAATGAAGTGTGTCTGCACAAAAGAAGGGGGACAGCTGGTTAGCCTAGATAGA
Organism: Sphagnum tenellum; assembly: GCA_963921925.1. NCBI lineage: Eukaryota > Viridiplantae > Streptophyta > Sphagnopsida > Sphagnales > Sphagnaceae > Sphagnum > Sphagnum tenellum. The sequence continues at coordinate 8,289,463 of OY998150.1, forward strand.
CAACACAGGAATTTTTTTAAGTTTATTTTATGTTAAAAGCAAAAGCAGGAAAGGCCACATGCAGGATGAACATACCTTTTTCCGCAAGGTGCACAAGGCAATCCCCACTAGCCACCTGGTCCAAGAGCCTCGACAGCTAGCTACCACAATTGGTATGTAACCCTATACAGGCAACACAACAACAGTGGAGTTGCTATTTAGTTGTATGATTGGGGGCCACACGTATGGTGAGAGAGTGAACCAGCAGTCGAGCACCAAGCAAGCAGTGCACTGGGCACTACGGATGGCCAGCGTGACCTACGAACCATCATTGCTGTTGTCAATCGAATGTCACTATTTTGGGTTTGTGGCATATTACAATACCCCAATATCACCCTTAAAACCCTTCATAAATGTAAGGTTGAATGTGCAATACCCACATAATTAGGGAGAAAATAGACTACGAAATACCATTGAAACTATACCACATGCATTTGGGTGGGAAAATATTAGGGGTTAATTTTTTACTAAACTTGCAATACTCACAAAATGTCCATTGCCTGTTATGGTCTTTTGCATTTGAAATGTCATTTTTCATATGTGAGTATTGCATTTTGGGATTTGGGCTTCAACTATTATAACTTCAAACAATAATATTAAAATATGTAATGATTGCATAGTGGTTTTTTTTTACCAAACTTGTAATACCCGCGTTTGCATTGGTTGTTGTGGTCTATTGCATTTTTAATTATATTTTTCATATGTAGGTATTGCTTTTTGAGATTGAGTTTTCAACTTTTCCAATTTTGAATAATAATTACCAAATATTCAATACTTTTAATTCATCATATTTGAAGAAATTATATATTGGGATATGTTAATGCCTATATATGCAATCCCCCCCCCCCCCCCCCCCCCTTCCCCCTTTTAAATGTGCATTTCAAAATTATCCCCCAAAATCCAACATAGGATTGATTTTAATTAGTATTAAAAAAAGGTGCGAAAAGTTATAAATCACTAGAAGAAAAAGCCCAAAATGCAACCGCTCTAATTGCAACTACATGCACCTATATATCATTTGAAATTATTTTTTTGCAATTATTTACCAACTTTGACATTTTTGGGTCATTTTGCAATTATGTTATGACTATGTTTTTTTTCAACCTTCCATGTGAATATTTTTAATTCATCCATGAATAAGCTTATATGTTCCATTAGTCTTGTTAATAACAAAAATTTAATCACAATTAATTTGTGGAATTAACGTTAGGAAGTATATTACAACATATCATGAATATATTTGAGATATATCTTAAGGGCTATACATCAAGGTTATATTAAATCTATATTTAAACCTTATTGGGGTATATCATAAATGTATTCAAGGAATGTTTAGGGGTTTAATATTAAGGTTTTATTAAAGTTTCATTAAGGATATATTGGGATAGGAAGGTAGCTAACCAACAAAGTAGATAAGTAAGTAGGTAAATATATATATTCACTTACCTACTTATTTGTCCACCTACCTATACTTAGCGTATGTAGTTTAATATGTAAGGTTCATGTTTTAAGTATAAAGAGGTCAGCAAATAATTATGTGGTTGGAAAGTAAATATGCAATTAGACTTCCACATGGAAAATGGTCCCACCTACATGCCAAAAGATGCTAATGTTAATGAAATATTTGTTGGAATGATGAAAACAATCTCCCAAAAGATGGTCATCTTATGCCAATGCATTAATGTCGACGTGAAATCATTATTGGCTTGTTTGGGTGCTTGGTGGTAAATACTAATATTTTAACCTTTTTTATTTTGGAATTTTGTACTCAACATGTGATTTTCAAACATACAAAGTTTGTTTAATAACAATTATAAAAGTCAGAGGTAAAATTCAACCAAAAATGCATTAAAAATAGATATTTGCACAAGTATTGCCTTTGTAGATATTTAAAAATATAATTATACCATACCATAATGGGAAAAAAAAGAAAAGGAAACAAAATTACACTATAGTATCCATTTTCTTCTCCATCAAAACTGATCTCTAACTCGAGCTTCTCCATCTTTCAAAACTACTTCCTTTTCCACTCCATCATAATTCTTTCATCTTTTAATCCCCAACCATATATAAAACTTATCTAAAAATCCTCTTCAAGTTTCCACCATAACTTGAATTCAAAACTCCTCATGGGTCTTAATCAACTCACCTACTTTGTCTTGCTACTCCTATGTCCACCATGTGAGACATTAATATTCCACTTCTATCTCAACTAATTAATAGGGACAACACAATTTTACCCTTAACATTACCCCTTAGTACTCTAAATTTCATCCTTGGAATTATATGAATGGTAAAGTATATAACCATACTGACAAAAATAACTACATCTTTATTATCTATTGTTGTTGCATGTTCTCCAGCAAGCATCCTTTTATATGTGGATTGTTCCCTTTCCATTACATATCACCTTTCGTTATGAGGTTAGATTTGTTGATGTACCTCTTGTTGTACATTTGCAATGGTTGTGTGACCATTCTCACCATCTATAGATGTGGTCGTTGTGGTAATAACTATACTAAATTATGTTGATTGAGATACAATAGTTGTTGCATACTTAGTTAAGTTTGTAAGTATAAGTAATTGTTGTTGCAACTACTCCTACATTTATGTGATTCCCACCTTAATTTAATCTACTAGGTGAGCATCTCCTTGCTTCGTAAGGATCATTGTTATTTTTCATCACAATTCAAACTTGAAATATTTTTGCAACAATCGCAAGACACAATAGAAATAAATAAATATTTTGAAAATCTCGTAAATCTTAATTCATCTTGGGATGTCACAAGGCAACATTACAAAAACCCAAAACCAATCGTTCGTTATCTTGATGGATTTTAGGAGTACCTAGTTGCAATAAAAAATATGCCAACACCTGCATAGACGTATGGAAACCATGTAAGCAAGGTTTTACCAAATAATGCTTGGCAACCACTAAGCAATATTTGTTACCTCATTTAATTAAACAAGTGTTTTCTCGCGATTTAACTCAAAGTGATAGCAAAAATCACCTAGTGGCCTCTAAGCATTTTCTCTTGATTCAACCCAAGTAATCACTAAAATTTCAAGTAATGGGGAAAAAACTCCCTCTTCTAAAATGTGGAAGAAATGTCCTAGACCATGTTATTCATTTCTTCATGGGTCATTTCAATGAATCAATGAAGAAACTACTTTTGCCCAATAAAGTTGCATCGGCAAGTCAAGCTATTGGGAGTACTTTTCTTATCGATCTACATATCAACATTTTGTATTTATTTTTTGTTCCATGGTGCCATGCTAGTAATGTTCATCCAAAAACTTTATCGTCGATTATTTAATAGGCGAATGATCTTTTAAAAAGCCATAGGCGTAACATTCAAATTTGGTGGCATCATTTTGAATTTGAATGAGGATGGTAATGTTCAAGTTGGAGTTAGAAAGTGCAAAGATCCCTAAGCGGTTATTATCCATTGTGTTAATGGAGTTGAAAATTGTTTAGTTGTAACCATCATATTTGTGTTTGAGTCATTTGAACAATGAAGAATCTTTTGCCCTATTTTAATTGCAAAATATTGTGAATCATTAGTTGGAAATGATTGTTTATAATTTATAAATGATGTTTTGATGATGGAGGATGCACCTCTGTTTCTACCACATGAGGATAATTTATAAAAAAGTTTTAGTAATTTGCAAAATAGGCAAGTGATTTATAAGGATGAGCCTTTTTCCATGACTTTATGTTTTGAAAATTTCAACAATAATGGAGAATTTGACAGCAGAATGGATGAACTTGCTAATGATGAGTGCGATGGATACAAAAATTATACCTTAGATGAAAGTGGGGAAGGAACAATGGAAAGATCTTCTTCAAATTCCTTGGGGGGAAAAAGGAATGAGGAAGGAAATGAAAAGAGAACCAAGGAGTGAAGTGAAGAAGGAAATGAAAAAAGGAATTCACACATTCTAGCAAAAGGTAGGTGTTTTCGGCAAAGTGCTAACTATGACCTTGTTGATTCAAATGTTGGGGTCTTTGTTGCAAGTGGACATGTGATAGCATGCGACCCATGGGAAGGCATATATTGGAAAGCTTACCTAGACTTTGTGTATGTATTGCATTCTACAACTCTAAAAGATAGTTTTCCAACATCAAACCTCAACCAGATTGAGGCACGTGCACGTGGAGAAACACCGAATGTGCAATCAACAATACTTGAAGAGATCAAAGGAGGAGCTACCTCCTTTCTTGTGTCTATTTCAAAGCACCATAATATAATGGTTTGACATGTTAAGTCATTTTTTTCACTAAAGCTTAACAAATTGATATTCATACCCACAATTCAGTCCTATGACTAATAATTAAAGAAAGTTACAACTTTGATAAATATGGGATTTGTATAAAAGAGATGGGCTTCTAAGGTGGGGTTAATGGGATTGTTTGAAATCAAATGGACAACACCATGCTATGATTGGTTGGTGGAATTTCTCAATCCCTAGTAGGAAAATATACATACATATATATATATATATATATATATATATGTTAGGATAGGAGAGAAAGTGATTGTTGTCAATAGACATGTGATCACATATGTTTCAAAATTTCCAACACTAGGAAGAAGGAAAAGAAATAGGTAAATAAAACTGTAGAAGCCATGTTTCAAGATATTACTTTGCATGGTGCATACATCAATACCGAATAGTAGAATGTTAGTAAAATGAAGGAACCATACACCATTCATTTTCTTACACTTATTCATATAATATACTAGAGCAATTTAGTCTATTATTTAAATATGAAAATTTTTATTTCAATCAATACATCAAACCAAGGGCAATTTGTAGATTGGACATATAATATTTACAAAAAGTTGCATAAGGAATCAATCAAGTGGACATTTTCACAAACCAAGATGTTTGGGGGTATAACTAAGGTTGATGAAAAAAACAAATGTCATTTTGCATTAGTCATATAAGTATTACTACAATAAGTTTTCCGTCAAAACAATCCACAAATCCCAAACATGTAAAAACCAACTAAAGCACAACAAGCTTCCACATTGAAGGCCAATGTTTCAAAATTGAAAAATAGATTACATAAAAACCAAACGTCCTTTAACATCATCCAATAGATACCCAAGGAATAATTTGGAGATGGAGAGGCAAAAACAAACCATAGGCCAACAAAGTGCAATGGATGCGGAGGAAGAAAAACAAAAGGAGAAGTGTTTACAAATCAAGAGGAGAAAATAGATGGGGGAAACAATAAATCAAATTCTTGAAGTACTAGCATTTTATGTTGTTTTAAGATAATAATTTCATGAAGAAGCACATAGACCTCTATCACTTGAACTTGTCCATTATATAAAATAAATTATTAAATATGAATAAGATGTTGATGGTTTTAATGGACAAAAAGCTTCACATCCTAAGAATCTAACATAACCATAATAAGAACATAAATTATAATCTGCATCTCTAAACCCAAACCTTGTTAGATGGTCTCTACCACATTCACCATCTCCACAACAACATGAACATGTACAATTTTAATTTGTAACTATTGTATAGTAGGAAGACATGCCATCCTCGTCAATAGGGTTTTATGAAGCAAAAACTTCATATGGTGTCATAACCTTCGCCTTGGGCTCGCGACCAAGGCAAGGGGTTGCAAGATTGTAGGCCAAGAAGGAAGGCCGGGAGTCATGCCGTATACTCTTGGGAGTGTAAGAGGGTGTGAAAGGATATACCTTCACATTCCCAAGGGAACTCCCACATTGGGAGTTGGAGTCCCGGTGCACTCCCGAATGTCCAGAGAGCGGTTGCAAGGGTCAAAACCCAATGGATTGAGGAGTTTTTTATATCATTGGAAAGCTATTGAAACGTAGAGGTCTAAAATGGGCTCGCATAACCCATTTGGACATCTGCAACACAAGTTATGCCCAAAAGAAGGGCCGGGAATTAAATTGGCAATTTGATTCGCAACCACTAAAAGTCGGGAATCAACCCGATTTCGTTACGTTCAGGTGGCGTGCAACACATGGTTGGAAAGCTTTTGACAAAGGCTATAACTTTGCTTCAGAGACCTCATTTTAATTCGAAGTTTGCACGCAAAGTTATGGGGCCCCAAAGTCACGAGAATCTTAACTTTGGCAAAAAGCCATTTGGATGTGGGCCCTATGGGCAACCACAGAGTATACTATAAGGGAGGAAGTGGTGGCTTCCCTCAAGTCCGGGCTGTGGTGAGTCTTGTGAGTCCAAGTTGCCTGTGGTTCGTCTTAACACCAAAAGTGTTTCAATAATGCACTCGCCAACTTGTTGTTTGGTTTTGTGCAGGTCCGTGTGAGTGGATAAATGTTTGTCAATCTTCCTAGTCCCATTTCAGAGCTTCAGCACTCCCTTCTACCCCTTTAAAGTGCTGCGAGCCAGGGAGTGTGCCCCAACTCCTGACTCTTCCGTTGTTTTCAGTTTAGACTCACATTTGAATGTACTAAGGAGCTTGGGAGCGCGTCATATGGGATGTATAGAAATGTAGTACCTTCAACGGAGTTGTTTAGCAATGATATTTTGTTGTTTCAAACACCATAAACTTTAGCAACATTAAACCTTGAAGTTAAAGAACATTTGAAGATTGTTGGAATGTTCCAACATCTAGCACACTACAATAAAAAGATGGAACATACAATGATTGAGTTGTTTGGGCTCAAGTTAGAGTGCATTTGTTATGAAGTTGAAAAATTAAAATGCAAGACAAGTTCAACATTATAGTACATGAAACATAATCATTAAGGCATAAGGTCCAAGCTCATGAGGTTCAATCCAAAAAGGCTTTACAAGCCAAAGACTATAATATAATATAGATAAGATGGAATTGTTCCAAATAGGTTAAAGGAAGAGTATTTTTGAACAATAGTTGAAGTCCATGGATAATATCAAAGTAGAGAAAGATTCGTTTAAGCAAACTCAAGAGCAAGATGAATTGAAGTATTGGGCCTAAAGGAAAAATGTAGGTGAATTTGAAACAAGATTTGCAGATCTACGTCACGACAATAATAATTTATAGCATATTATCATGGAACATGATGTAGAGATTTTGAAATTAAAACACAAGATTATAATTGTTGTGTAATTGAAGAATGAAACAATTTTGGAAAAAAAAAAACTCAAGCTACATGTAACGAATCAATCCAAAACTTACAGCATGATGCCAAGTGCATACAAACAGTTATGGACACATTGATAACCATGGAGCTTTACTTGTCCAAGCACAAATTGTGACAATACGATAATCTACTCATGCAAAATACAATCTCGAAGCATTAGATATTGATGATCGATGGAATTGGGTACAAGATTTTTTGCAAAATTATATGCAAGGGTTGTTTGATGAGCACAAAGTAGATGAGTCCAGTTACAAAAGGAAAGAAAAAAACTAAAGGTTGTCTTCATCCTCATATTTGTTAGCACCATATTTTTTGACATGCCTTGAAAAAAATGAAATCCTTTTCTCTTTTAGAAATCATAACCACTTTTTTGTTTTGCTTCTTGTCCGCATTAAACTACATAAACTTTCTTCAATTTTCCTTAAATGTGAATCAACATACATGTTGACCACAGTTAAATCACATTGCCAAATGGCACATGTGAATCATCGTGGGTTCACTAAAAAAATCACATAGTGCCAAGTGGGACATGTGTGTCAACATGGGTTCATTAAAACTAATCATGTAATGCCAAATGGGACATGTGAATCAACATGTTGAATTTTTTTATTCAAATAAAAAAATACACAAACCTATGGTCTAGATCTATTTGTTTTTGAGATTGGCAAAATGACCAGCATTGGATAGAATGAAAATATTATCCAATGGCATAGATTTGTTGCTTTAAAATTGGATTAATCTCCGTTGTTGGATAGAATGAATATACTATCCAATGGTATAGATATGTCAATTGGCATACATTGAAGTTTAACAATGTGTGGTAATTAATTATTTTAAAAATATTTCATTTAAGTAACTTTTAAATATATTAATATTTTGACCTTATGTCAATTGATCATCACTAGTAGTGCAAAACACAAGTTAATTAGTTGGGCGCACACTCAAAATATATGTATTTTTGTTGGTGATGGACCTCTTTGATTGGTCCATCTCCCAAAGAAAACCCAACTTTGGCAAATGTTAAAAATAAAACTTGTTCACTTGGCCTAATAATGTAAGTGTGGTTAGCAAACTTTAACCACTCCCAAAATAAACATTATGTAGTCTTCTCTTTTGGGCCACTCATAGGTATATCACAATACTTTAACAAATTTGGAACTATTTAAATTTATTTTAAATTGCCAAAGTTTTAAGGAAAAATATTGTATGAAGTTTCAAAATTTTGGAATTTGGTAATGGCAAGTAGGTTCAAGTCTCATTCACCTTCAAATTAGGCTTGTTGGATGATATAAAGTAAACAAATGAAACATTGTTCATTTGGTAAGGTATTTTGATTTTAGAATTATTGTCTCCAAATTCCTCTTGGGAATTGTTGATCATCATCTTTATTATCCCAATTTAACCACTAGTTTGTGACTTCTGTGAAAATTCCTAGTAAATAGTTCAAGGGTAACCTTGTTTCTTTTCTATTGGCACGAAAAGGGTAATCATTTCATGAAAAAGAGGCTATATTGCTCACAAGGTAGAGATGGCTAGCATATTTGTTAGTATCAAATGTAGATAATGTTGAAATGATTTGGAAGTAACTTGACAAATGTATTATGTACAATTATAGTTGCATTTTGATGATGTAGCCTCTGTCATATACACAAATGTATATGATCAAACATGGTTGTGAATATGGTTTACCATTGGGAAATGCCTCGTCGATGCATATGCTAGAACTTGGAAAATGGAAACTATAGTGGAGTATGCAACAAGATGCATTTAAGGAATGATATCTCTTAGATGACCTAGCACATGAACAAATTGGAGCATTACCCATGCATGATTGATTTCTTTTATCTTGTTTGTTATTTGCATGAAGCAAAGCAAGGTCATGGGTATCACATGTGATGATGTAGATATGTGCTTTGTGCTTGCAAAATTTCTGGAGATGTGAAGATTTTATCACAGAACTAGTTCTAAAGAAGTTTGAAATACTTCAAGCTATATGCTTCCAGCAAGTGTTTTCCATCCATTCAGTTTGTTGTTGAATGTTCTTCATGTTTTCAACAGTGTGGAATCATTTGCAAAAAGCAGATGGATACAGGTGCAATTCAACAACAAAAAAATGAAAGGGGTGAAAACTTTTCTCTCCCTCACAAGTAAAATTGGTAGAGTTGCTTCTCTCATTGTTTTTTAGCAGTATTTCCAAGACTATCACATGCATTTCTAGTAGATGGTGTTGCATATTATACTATTGGGTGGAGTCATTGAACCTATCAGGTAGAATGTTGGAGGTATAACCCCATATTGGTAGTTTTCTAGTGGATTGCAGGGAACCTCAAGGTATAAAACATATTAAACCCTCTTCAAGATTTCATTTAAAAAATCTTTATTTTCATCAAGTACAAATTTGCCTTTCAGAAGAAGCTCTGAACATATGAAGTCATCACCTACATAGTGCAGGAAGGCCGTGTAGCTTTGAATCCAAATACTGGAACTGAACATTACTTAGCAACAAAAAAGAGTAAACCAAAGTTGGATCTTCTCTTTAGTAATTTGTGCAGGCATAAACATTTCAACCTAAAAGTTTCATGAATTTCTATAATCACAATATCCAGAAGCAAATCTGCAGTTTCTTAAATTAGAAAATGGAAGGAATGAACATATATCTACATATACATTAACTGAGTGTTCCAGTTTAGATGAAAATGATCATGACTACCTATAGGCTATGGTTGATCTGCCAAAGTTGCAAACTGTTTTTCACTGGAATGCCTACAAGACTGCCCAGAAATCAACATGTACACTGTTGTTAAGATTCTCACAAGTAGTATCAGAAGATGAAGATTTTGTAACTGGTTCATAATGATTGCTCTGACATGCAAGGAAACTAAAATTGCTCATAGTCTCATGTGAGTTGGTGTACAAAAAATGGTATCATGGATCTTCCCATAGGTGGATCTTCTGCCACAAATTTCCAACAAATTTATCAAACAAAGTTCCGGACTCCCATATATCAAAATTTGTTTGTATTCCACAGGAACAGTTCATAGTCCTCAGTCATCAACCTTTGGGAAATGTTATTCATCATATGTCTCCCTGTCCATATCCAAATCTGTTCCCTATATTTATAGCTTGTACCTCTGACCATATCCTCATGGAATGCTCCCCTATAGGCAGCTCCCAGCCTGCTGCCATAACTTAGGCAAGCCAAACCTTTTCTCCCAAGCCTCAATTGAGAAAGCGTCATCAACCTGTAACCTTCCCAAAATTGATCCTGAGGACCCTTCATCAGTGATCACTCATGGTTTGAAGAAAATCACCTGTTCCCAGGTACCTTCACCAGACATCACTGCAAGAAACTTGCTCTTTGATAAAAATGATATGTCCAGGATGCCCCATGGTCACTTCCAATACTTGGACCATGAAGTTCACTCTGGCTCATCCAGTCCTTCACAGGAAACTCCTAGGAAAACCTCAACTTTGCACACCACAAAACCAATGTCCCACACAAAAAGCACATGCAGTAATGACAAGTTTGACTCATATTGCCGTCAGCTTGTGAGTGAACAATATAGTATGCATAATGACAAAATTAACTCCAAAAACTTTACTTCTAGCTGCTACTGATTGACAAAGTTGCTATCCAGAAGAAGCTGCCCAAAGATCTAACAGCAATGATGCTTATCGTCTTATCTAACTGACACTGTTCCCACTTCCAGAGATTTTACTGGTCTAGTTATCACAAAGAATCAAAGTACAAGGGCAAGTTCAAGCTTGGCCTTTGGAAAAACTTCGGAGAGAGCATGCCGGCAAGCTTGATCACTTTTGGAGTACCACTTCATGTTTGGCCCAAGCCATACCCAACCAGATTGGCTGAAGGGACCCACAGGATCTTTGCAGAGGTCACTTTACAGAAGTGATCCATTACCACAAAGGACAGATGTCTGCACCCACCATTGTGAAATGTTTAGTCAAAGTAATCACCAGAGAGTAGCTGTCAAGCTGGCACATAAGAAAACATGTGATGAGGACATGTAACTAGCAAACATGAAGCTTTGATAACAAATGGTTTCATACAACTGTAAATGCAGAGCTTAAACAGAGGACTGGCAAAAACAAACAAGTCAGATGACAATGAAACGAGGTAAAATATATTTGTAGAACATCTATGCAACTGATAATATTTTGCTGCAGAATAGTTAACACTTATGCACAATCAAGAAATAAGCCATTCCAATTGGGCACTATGATAACTACTACCAGAAGGATCAGGGAACTTCTGATTTCATGACCTGGTTACAGCAGATTGTCCACACTTTTCAACATTCTCAGAGATGCATTTGGGAAGAAATACAATCATATGTCACCACCCTCAACAAGAGACAAAACTACATTTAGTGGAAGGTAGAGATTGCATACTGGTAGAGAAATGGAGAAGCACAGGATAATGAGTCTCAGGTGCTTGGCAGCCCTTTCAACAATCCTCTGAACCAGGTTTTAGTTCTTGCCCACAGTAACCTTCTTTCTCAGGGGGAACTCAAAGTCTCCCTTGTCTGAATCAAGTTGGACACAAGCTCAGAAAAAGCAAACAGTTCCTAGCCACCAATAAATGCTTCCAAGTATGGTACAACACATCATGGCTGCATAAGCTGCTGCAGTTGAAGAAGAAGGGATGGATGTAGACGAGACATTGCAGCATTGAAAGCAGCTTCCCCATGCAATGCAGCACAGGTTTGCAGCTTTTCCTTAAGAAATGGTGCTAGTGCAACTTTGTTGATAGGATCAGCAATGTAGACCTGCATGCAAAAATATCACGAACATGAAACTGCAGCATTTAAAGATGAGCCAGAGTAGAGATATCTATGAGATTGCAGCAGAAACTTCACTGCCATGCAGTGGAACCCAACTACTTGAGCATCTAAAAAAGCCTCAAATTTGGAAATTTTCTCTTCCAGAATGACACATGCAAAACCAAGCACATGTATGGAAAGTCTTGGACAGCTGGCACCTGTCTCTTTCTGGAGGCTTCACTCTCTTCTGGACCCATGGACCCATCATCTACAATGTGATAATCATACCTGTTACATGACAACACATTTAAATGTGACACTCTCGAGTACTGCCAATGAGGACTGTGTACAATTGCATGTACTCGAGACAAACATCAGAAGAGTACATGATCAAAAGTATCTAAGCAACAATTGAATTTATTGGGGCATTAGAAGTTGCAAGAGACCAGATCATAAAAAAATGCATTCACTGATCCCAATTCACTTCACATGATTTTTCTTTGGAGCAGATGGGTACAGTTTTGACAGTGACGTACCCAGAAGCAACTCCATTCTTATCCTCTTCAGTCTCATGAAGGACACTGGTGCAAATACTGAAACATCACAAATAGACATGAGTTCAGTAATCTATGTCTATGGTACACATGGACAAAGATCTAAAACCAGCTCAAACCCTGACAACAAGCCACATTCCTACTTCTGTGAACACATGCAGGTTAAGGATGACAGGAACAAACCTAATAATTTGTTCAAGTCTATCTAAAATCTGTGGTTCCCTCAGTGCCAGCAAAATACAGAGGGCCAATGCACATAATTTCCGTTTCAACAGTGTTGTTAAGGAATCCACCTGCAAACCAAAGGTGGGATCAACAACACCTAAGTGAGCACATTCCAAGGCAAAAACAAAAGAACAATGAAAAAGCATAATGCAAAAACACAGAAGCAAGAGGCTAATACTTGGGAAAAAAATAGATAAGAGTGAAATGTCCTTGTTGCTGACATTAGCGATCTATGGGACAAAGTACACTAAGTGACATTAGAATGTCACACGGCTAAAAGTTACCTTGTCAAGCCAAGCATCAAAGAAGAGAAAAAGAGCACTCTGGTCTGGGACAGCCACCCCTGACTGCTGTAGAGCAAGGGAAAGAGACGGTTGTGAAGTAAGTTGTGCAAAGAATGCACTATTTTGTACAAACACCCTTGCTAGTACTGCTCCTGCTGATGCCCTCACCAAGTCAGGTTCCTCCCGCCCACTGACGACCAACAGGACTAGCTTCTGCACCCAAACAATAAAATCCAGATCTGATCACTTGCTGCTCTTGCACTCAAAAGGACAAGCATTGAGACTCCAGCATACACAAACTACAAAATAAAAAACAACATCAAGGTCTCCACAGTCAGTAGGACTGATAAAATCTCTTAGGTCACTGAGAGTCCTCTTATTTGCTGACCAACATTGAGGGTGCTGATATAATTGGATTTTATGACAATATTGGGAGCTTGAAGATCCTCTATCTCTGTATTGACAACAATGCATCATCTCCACCCTACAGCATGCTGCTAAGAAAATAAAAGTCTATTGTTTTCTGGATGTTGCTGTTCACTCTATACTTATTTACTAGAGAAACCTGCCAAAAGCACAAATGCATAAAAACCCTAAAACCCCAAGTTCCACCATGGACAGGTGGTTCTAAATGGCAAAAAAAAACCTAGACAACAACATAGGAAGCTGGTTCCCACATCAGGAACTAGAACCTAAGACTTACCTGCAACACTCCTGCTAAAAGGGAAGGTGCATCTCCAGGACAGCACTGCAGAAAAGCATCAATGTTATGAATAAAAAGGAAATGCTATTGACAAGAAAAGCATACTCAAAAACAGATCATTTATTCACATTTAGTTGACATGAATAAGAAGACTTCTTACCAAGATCTATCCTCACAACAACCCCAATAAGTATCAAGATTAAAAAATGTTTACATAGTCTATACAGGAAAAACAAAACAGAACACAAAAAAACCTACATGGGCAAATATGACAAGAAATACAAGAATCATGCAAGAAGAGCCTATTCATCATGGACTGCAAGAGACAGTCCATCACTTGTCAAGGGACCTCATGGATATTACTGACTAATGATATCTTTCATAAGAATAGAGAAATCTCCATTCTCATGATAAAGAAGAAAACAGCAAGGTTAACACTTCCTCAGGAAGCCACAGAAAGAACCAAACAAGGGGAGACAAAAAACAAAACAAAAAACGAAAAACACACACCGCGGTATGAACAAAAGTGCCAGTCTCACACCTGTTCAGGGACCATCAACAGTAGTATGTATGATAGTGACTAATGAGATCATTTTGTACGACCCCACATTAAATATAGGCTAGTGTAATGAACACAATCTGTGCACTGAGATTTGCCACAGAGAGACAGTAATACTTCTGGGCACTACACAGTAAACAAAAGAAAATCAGAACAAAAAAAATAAATGAAGGTAATATGAAACAATATAAAAGGAATTGAGAAAACAAAGAGGATTCAAGTTAGAGGTAAGGCTGCAGAAGCTACAGACAACAGAACTCCCTACATAGAAGAAGAATTCATGCTGATGTAGCTACTGAACCCTGAATGCAAAATGTTCCACAAAATTTGACAGAAAAGTTAGGTTGCACAGTAACGAAAGATGTACCAATAAGGTTAAATCACCTAGAAATTGACAAACCTGAACAAGAGCATCAACAACAGGCAATGTACACATCATCCCCTTTTCCTTGACATTTCCCACAACAATGTCCAATATCTTTGCCACTCCAGCCCCATGACTTCGCAAAAACTCCACCTTCCCGAGCAAAATATAACTCTCTATGATCTTCATAACTGTCTGCAATAAATACAAGGTTATACCACATAGAAAAGTAATGCATCAGGTATTTAGACTGGAAAACCCAGTGGGATGAGGACTGAAAACATACTAAAAGTTCAGCTCAAACTGTCAGGGAAAATCTTTTCTTCTCAGATTCTCATTTTTCCATATGTTCAAAGAAAACCACCATGACCCTCAATGAAATGAAAAGCAGCTTAGACTTGTGTGTGTGACGCACCGACAAATGCTCAAAATTTCGCTCCATCACAGCTACAAGATGAGGGAACAAATCCATAAGTTGAGGAACCATAATTGGTGCATTTCTCAATGTAGTTTGCCATAACTGCAAGCATCCAGAATCAAACACAATGTCTTGAGCTACCAGTACCAATGAAATGAATTGGCATTACTGTAGCATGTCTAAAATGTGAAAGGAAAATAATTCTACACAAAAATGCCAGACCTCCTGCATACCTGCACACCATCCTCCAGCATATTTAGTTCGTCAGGCTGATTCACATCTGTACTGTATTGCAGTATAGGAAGAAGGAGGTCATAACAGATAGGGGACTGTGGTCCAAGTGCTATTAAGAGCTGCTGCAATGCAAGTATCACTTGTATTTGCAGAAGACTTTGGCCCTCAGAATCCTGCCAGACCTGCACATGCATAACCCTGTTAACACAAGTAACAGTACCGAAACACAAGGCATCACAAGCAATGAACAATTCTGAATCTATGCTGGGCTGACAAAGAAACTTGAAGAACTCAATGATGAGCTTTCAGTTCATTACATTAGCCTATATAATGAGTGTCTGACTCTAGGAAGACACTAAAATCATTGAAAAAGTGATGCTGAGCACAGGTTGCTCCTCAAGCATACAATGCAGGACAATGCAGGCCAACCACAGAGGTGAAAAGTGGAGCTCCTGCATATGGGAGGAAAATCAAGAAAAGTCTGTGTTATCAACATTGTGAAACCTCTTGTTACAGGGATGCAGGGCTTGCCTGGGGTAAGAATGACAAAATCTTCCCAACATATGGAGCAATCTTTTCACCAAGACGGTCAATGATAAGGGACACAAGGTGAAATATCTGAAGCTGCAACCAAGGAAGCAGATCCAACATGAAATCAGAAACTGTGATTGGTATGCCCCAGATTCCACCTTCAGTTCAGTGTCCCTGCTGAAAATTGCCTCTGTTATAATGACCCCATCCATGCAGGAAATGTGTTATCAAGTGTGTACCTTAAGAAGCAGCTAAATGGTGTCATAATTACCTTTGAATCAAATTCTTGGGCACTGCACATAAACTGAAAGAGAAGCTCCAAGCATGCAGGAACAAACTCCAGAAACTCATCCTCATAAAAATGCACATCATCAATCAAATTTTGCAAAGAGTAACATGCTGCCAGCTGCGCCATAGACACAAATTTATCAATCCTCAACTAACCATACTTCCTGCAAGAGAATCTGCATCTGTAGGTGCCATTGTCTTGAACTATCCTCATGAAACTCCATTTTTCTAACTCCTATACCTCCATCTTTTTCTGACATTCTTGCTACATAGACTTACTTGAACTGCCATGTCACTATCCCCGAGAAGCCTGAGCAAAGCACTGTAGATGGGTTTCCTCATGTCATCCTTGATCTGCCAGCCAGAAATATGCCCATAAAACCAATAAGAAAGGATAAGGAAAAAGAAATCACAGTTTGAAAGCAGGAGACAATATGGCCACACACAACTGCACAACATCTGCACAGATACCGCAACGCATATGAAGTGTATATACCTTGCTCACCCACTTTCCAAGTAGCCAGGCAACTTTTCGGCGCAATATGCGACCATTTGGGTGCTGGTTTCGAATTTCATGCACAAGGGCTCCTTCCCACCTGATCCAGAGAGGTAGCAATAGACCATGTCAGAAGTTTTCAGCATGTCTCTATTTGGACTGAATTTTGCATCAATTTCTCAGTTATTCCCCTAATCCTTGTTGCAAAGGGGAGCAGAGTCTACAGCCATAAAGACAGCAGTGAAGTGTATCAAGCCCATTACCTATGAATTGTTTTTGTCAAATCTACGCCTACTCATGTCTGCAGAGGAAGATGTGCTTTAAGATCCACTAACCATGACTTGAAGTCTATGTAGTCATGAAGATCATAATTAGCAGCTCCAACAGCATTGTATGCAGCTTCTTTGAGAAGCAGTGCAGGTGTGATAATGACATCTGCCCCTGGTGCTGCAGGGGGGCATCCCTCTAACGCCTGCTTCAATATTTCAACCACTACTGGAGCCAACAGCTGCATGTACACCAGACAGGCCCATATTAAAATGGTTCCCTGAATACAAGGCCTCAAAACTGCAAAACGTCCTATGAAACATACCCACTATTAGTGTCACCACGTACATGCAGCAATCCTATCAGACCATAGAAGGTAATCAAAATCAAATTCCAAGTCAACAAGGTATTTCCAGCAATCATTTATGATAAACCAGGAACAATTGCAAGTACTCTCTGACAAACTGATTTCAACTGCTACACGAGAGCCAGGATCCTTCAAAACTAATAGTAATTTTCCTTCACCACTTAAAAGCTGGCACCAGTGGCAAAGTACTCTCAAGAGTGCTATCCCTCCTCTTTGCACAAATCCAGTGGTTGGTAGAACCACCAATCAGAGAGGCAAAGGGTAAAAGACATTGCTAGAACAAGAGTACAGCACCTCACGATGAGACTCAAAAAGAGCAAGATAAAGAGACTCTGCACATGGACGCAATTTCTCTTTGCACTGGATCAAGTCTTGCTCATGATGGAATGCTTCTGGATCCAGTGCCCACTCATCCAAATCCGCAGGAGTGAGCACAAAGTAACTGGACAATTACAGAAAGCAAAAAGCACATGTCAGAACAAAGGAACACAACATCCATATGCTCATTACATCATTGCCAGCACAAAATATCAAAACCATGAAACATACTTCATAGAAAGAATTATTAAATCTGGCAAAATGGTGAAGGAAATCTCAAAAACTTCTACAAGCTGATACCTAGATCTAGCAGTTTAAGACAGACAGAGTCCCAACTTTCATAGCTCCACACAGATGACTGGGAATGCAAAACAAAATTATGATGCTATGAACTAAACTAGGTACTAGAGCATCTTATACTAGGTAGAACCAAAAGGCTACCAACCAACCTCCGGACAAGGATTCCACAAAGCAAAACTAGGCGCTGATTGCCCAGAAGCACTAGCAATATTTCTTCAGCCTGTCTAGCCAAAGTCCCTTTGGTCTCTTCCATTGTTGGAGTGGTTTGCCCCACAACCCGCCCAGCTTTGTTGGGCCTATAGGCAACACATTGGATGACACTCCGAACAAAGATTGTACACTTTATCAAAAAGGGTTCAAATATAACCCTTCTTTCCTTTGGTTCTGCAATTTGTGCATAGCAAAACTCCAAGACAGGGGGAAGTACTGCCAAGTTGCTAAAGGAGTACGGATGTGTTGATTGCACTTCCACCAGTATCTTCATCAACCTCAAACAGGCCTTCTCAACAAACTCTTGGAGGACTAGAGCTTGCGTTAGCAAAGAGCCTGCAGGACACAAGCCTCCATTGTTACTGCTAACAAAAGGAATAAACACTGACCAGATAACATAAACAGCCCACATTGTTTAGATCTGCAAAAGGAAAGATGCAACTTCAACACACAGAGGCCAATTTTGTCAATAAAAAACCAAGCTGCAAGCAAGTGTCTTAGGAGAGTCAAATATAGTGATCCACAGTTTGGACAAGAACAGACAACAGCACGCAGGACACAGATTGGTACAGAAACATACGATATTGCAGTAGTGATTGAACTGCATGAAGAAACTTAGGGCACACTTCTTTCACAGGTCCCACTTCCTGCAGTAGCCCACACAAGAGCAAAAATGACTGAGATAATCTATACACTAGACGGTGATAATGTAGAGATACAGACTCTAAAATAGTGGGTGAATCTCACATGCTGCAATTTGCATAGAGATGCAACATTCATTGGTCAGGAGACCTGTTTTCACTACAGTTGGTGCAACCACAAAGTCATTCTCAAAAGATCATAAAGGAAAAGGAACCACGATAAAGAAACACCAGGAATGAGTAAATGATGCAGCACAGAATAAGGGTAATACAAAAACAAACCAGTTGAGTGAAGTTAAGCATATCAGTAACTCTGAACCATTCCTCTACTTCCCACAAAGTTGCATGGAAAAAGCACATACTTGGACTGACTTGGCATCACTTTGGAAGCCATGAAGTAGCATGCGCCGCAACACCTTTAGGCAGAGCATCCATCTTTCACAGGTCAAACGGAGAGTCTGCTCTTGGTCAGTAGAGAGATGATCACTTTCTGTGCCTCTGATGATACTTGAAAGTCCTTGAATGATGCCTTGTGTGTCAGCACACCAGTGATGCCAGGTGTAATCAAAATACTGCAATGTGATCTGCACATACAAAACCAAGAACACCTAAGACACATTAAAGATCTACCAGCAAGAAGGCTACAGACTAAAACAATTCCATTGATCTCTTCTTGGCCTTCACCCGAAAGTGCCCTGTGCTCAATGCTAGCTAGATTGCATATGAAACCCAATATGTGTACCTCTGCAAAGTTGCGCTGGTCTGCTGCAAGACGCTTTGTGGACAGTTCCTTTAAAATTTGATTGAGAACCAAATAGACCCGCTGCGTCATAAGCACATCGGGAGACTGCAACTTCTGCAGCAATGTTGGGAATAACTCTTGCCTGCCACCAATCTTGCAAGTACCAAACTCAGAAAGCATTCTAGCAACAAAAAGAAGGGGTATCAACCACTTAGACCCCAATAATTTGCAACAGGAAAAACATATCCACACTAGAATGGCAGAACCAAAAAACTAAGATTTGAATATCTAAGATAAAATGTGTTCCATAACTCTCACATGACTTTCAATAACACAGATCAAGATCAAGTTAACAAATAAGGAAACACCAGGATTTAGTAAATGAAACAAGACATACCATTCTCGAGGATAGTCAAATCGAGCAATTTTAGAAATAAGGAGGGCAAGTTGCACAGCAACCTGCAAAAAAAACAAAAAAAACAGAACAAAGACACCTTAGAACACAAGAGCAACAGCTGAGAAAAAGTTTGAACACTTCAGATCCACCACATAAAGAATGATGAAAATGGACCCTGACAATTGCACCAGAAAGACAGTGAAGACACAATAAAAGCAAAGCTTCAATGATTCCTGGCCTCCAATTCCCTGAAATTAACAATACATGAGTCTACTTCACAATAGGCATCAGACCTTGTTAGAGCACTCATATCTGTGTCAATGGGTCACCAAAACAATATGATATAAGAAGATGACTGGGCAAACAGGATATAAGAAAATACCTGATTGTTTTCCTCCCTTATTAACTCGAGGAGCTTCCTTCTTAGATGTGGTTTCTCCGCATCACTTATGCCCCTGGACAGGAGCACGCAGTTAACATCTAAAATTCATTAAGGAACAGAGCTAATGCCGGAAGAGGGATTACCATCAGAATTTGCATTTTCCTAAAAGCTTTTTAGAGCAAGAACCAGATCCATGTATTGGAGTGTGAAACAACATTGTTGAGAAAGGAGGGCCTGGAGACCAACAAATGAACATATAAGAGCACCTCTAATACAAAATGGAGACACTCATAAGTGGTTGTGCAACTTGTTGCTGTGCACACCATTAATGCATACTGATCATAAAATAGTTCTCTGTGGAGAATATAGCAACAACTCAATCAAACATGAGAAAGTAAATAGGTGAGTGAGAAGATTCAAAGTATGCATCCATATGATGAAAGGCAGGCAGAAGACTTCCACAAGTGGGCAGGGAACACAAGAACTTTAATCTAGGGCAAGAGAAGAGATGGTGAGGATTCACATTGAGGGACACACACAAGTAGCATTCACATACTTCAGACAAAAACCATCCAGTGACAAAGCAGGCACACCAACAAGTTGCAGCAGAGAACTTTAGGAGCAGTTTTCTGCATAGAAAAACTGCTCCGAATCTGCAGTCTGCTCTAACGACACAAGACCAGAAAAGAATTGGAAAAAAAGACAG
This sequence comes from Sphagnum tenellum, assembly GCA_963921925.1. Taxonomy (NCBI): domain Eukaryota; kingdom Viridiplantae; phylum Streptophyta; class Sphagnopsida; order Sphagnales; family Sphagnaceae; genus Sphagnum; species Sphagnum tenellum. The sequence continues at coordinate 8,310,408 of OY998150.1, forward strand.
AAGGATCAAGTAGCTCACAAGGAATCTCGTCGAATCCTCCAATAGCGGTTTATACTGTTTTTGAAGTAGACAGATGCAAGCCATCGTGCATCACTCTGGTGTTCCAAGTCTCTTGATGCAATGATCTCCTGCATTTCCCCATATTCATCATCAGACTTACACTGGAGCAAAGTCCAGTCCAGATCTACACATACATGATACTCTTTACAAATCTGTTTGGGGAAGAAGACAGTTTGTCACAAGAGGCAAAAAAGCATCAAACCCAGCGTACCACCCTCCAGCTCAACTCATTGGGAAATATTTACCAGCAGGCAAGAGCAGAAGCCTGGTCTGTTCTCACAGGCAGCCAGGGTTGCTTCAGCAGGCTTCCGTATAGCATCATCCTGTCTCAGAGCACTTTGCAGGAGCGAGTACACCGTAGAAAGATCCTCAGAAGTTAGAGCCATTCTGTTGTTTTGCTGATAAAATGTGTGACTAGAGCAGGGGTAGTGGCAAGAATGTAGTTGGAAGTATGGATTGCAGAAAAAGCTCAACATCCACGACCATGCTCAACTAAAGTATCTGATGTGATGTGACACGACTGCCTCAGAAGTAGAGCAAGGAAGAATCCTGAACAGAAGTAAGACATGAATTTGAAAGAATTGGCCTCTCCTGATTATTGAGGCCCATGCTGTTGTTGTTTGCTGATCAAGGTCTAAAATTCACCTCCAATTCCCACAAGCAACTAATTCACTGAATGTGCTACAAATGTATAACTTGCATGGGGATACAGCATCTAAAAGGTATATGCTGTTTGCAATTCTGGTGACCAAAATTCTTCTCCTGTAATGGCTCAAAAGGTAGCATCAATTCGCTGACCACAACCACAGAGAAAGCTAATTACCAAAGCACACCTCAAAACCCCTATTTCGCCACATCCTGCACAAGATGATCCACAGATTAGCACATTCCAAGAAGGATCGAGAAATATCAACGACCAAGCAGAAATTGCACTATAATCCTCTGTTGATACACACAAAAAGAAAATGCAGATCACAACACCCCCCGCCGCCCCCCCCCCCCCCACACACACAGAGCTTTCCTTTCTGCCAAAAAGATAGATCCAACCAGGGATCCAATGCTAAGCTTCTGGAAAGCAAGAACGAATCCCAAGAACAAAACACAGAAGACGAAAGAATATGGTCGTTGACAAAGACGACAAAGGTAAGTGGACAAATGCAGAGAAGACCGGATGGCTCAAAAACACCCACCACGATGCAAACACGAAAGGAAAACGTTCATCGGTAGTTAAATCCACAGCCCTTTGTGGATTGCATGAGACAAAATCATAAGAAGAATGATGAAGCAAACTGAGAGGGATGTCCTCAAAATAAGCAAACCGAAACAGGAAGAATACGCAACAACAAAAACAGGATACAAAAAGAGAAGGCAAATGAACTTCCCAAAACCCTAAACCAAGACCCATTGACCTATCCACAAATCTATCTCAGGCTTAAAAACAGACACGAATACCAAAGGAATACAATTCACAACGCCATGTCTAAATTATTGAACAACAAACACAGATGCAAAGCAAGCACGCATATCCATCAAAACAAACACCTCTAGAAGGAGGGGAGAGAGAGGCAGGCACCTGATGAGAGAGACAAGACGAGAGAACTCCAATCCAAAATCCGCAGCGCTCGGATGCAATACCACCCCAACCACAGCAAAAGAAGAAGAAAAGAAGAATGGGAAGAAGAGCGAAATAGCGAGCGAGAAAGCAAGAGGGAAACGAAAAAAAAGTTGAGAGAAAGACAGAAGGGGAGAAGTTGGGTGGGAGCTGAAAAGAAAGAGAAGGGGGTGCTGCTATTGCTGCTGCTGCTGCACTCCAGAGAGAATGGAGGTCCGGAGGGAGCTGAGAGATGTGAAGATATTGGTTGTGTGCGGGGGGGGGGGGAGATAGGGGAGGGAGGGAGGGAGAGGCAGAGAAAAGAAAAGACCTTAAAAGGAAAGAGAAAGAGAGAATCCCTAAAGACGCCACAAATATGCAGAAGAGACAGAGAGAGACGAGAGAGGGATTCCAGGCAGCCAGCCAGCACTACTAATCTACTTAAGTTACCTTCTTCTCAGGGCTTCCCCTTCCGCCACCCCCCCGTCCTCCCCCCTCCTCCCGGCCTTCCTTCCCCAGTCTGTCTGTGGCCGCCACCCCCTTTACAATTTCCCACTTTCATTTAGTTATCATCGCTTCACAGTGCACACCCAGCTCACAGCACACCACCCCCCTCTCCACCCCACTTCCCACCCCGCCCGGCGCCCCCCCAAAAAAAATTCGAATTCCGGTCGCCACCTCCACACTCCGTCCCATTGCACCACGCCCATACCTACCTACAGCACACGCACCTACCTACCTACCTTCCTGTAACCGTACCCTGCTTCCAAAACGTATCGCGCAAGGAGATGGATAGATCTGAGGTCGGCAAGGTATAGGTCGGCCTACTCGGTTTTACTACCTTGTATTCAATACCTACATAATGGTTCCTTTTTCCAATACCTACCTATTTTTTATTATTTAAAAACAAATTCCTATACCTTCCTCCTGTTATTTTTTCAATACCTACCTACTGTCATTTTTCCAATATCTTCAGGCTGCATTGTGCTTTTTTTGCTATAAGAAAAACTGTTACCAGTAATAGGCCTGCCTATCTTCTCAGAGCTCTGGATTGGTTGCTGCTTAATAATTAATTGTTTTTTGTCGGTTATGTTCAGCTGTAAAATTAATAATAATTTACAACATTACACTAATTAATTAATGAAGCTATTGTGCTCGAGAGCTTCATTGAGATTTTTGCATGACAAGTGACTATTTTTCAAAAAAAAATTCAGCAATTCCAAAAAAAATAATGAATTAGTGCCTAACCAGCCTAAAATAATATGAAATTTCAATTTCCCAAGGATTTTGGACTCACAATAGATAGGTATATGCGAAGGAAAGTGCCAGAGCACATTCAGCTGATTTGAGGGCAGCAACCTGAGTTCACTTTGGTCCAAAGAGGGTGCTCTGGGCCCTGTGGAGCATCCTTTGGACTGGACTTCCCCTATGCAAAGTACTAGAGAAAACTCATGTATTTCGAGTATCCCTATTAGAAAAGAGAGCGCATGTTACAAGGGATCTTACACCTACCTACTTAAGTAGGCATAAGATCCGTCCCACACCTAAGAAGTAGCTGTAATACCTCTCCCACTAACATTACATTTGCAGATAATTGTTAATGCATTACAAGAGTGGTGCTGCAAACTTTTCCCCTCAGTCTGCCCTTTGCCCAATTTTTTCTCACCTTGTCATGTTTTTCACCCATGACCTCTCATGTTACAACTACTGAGGGGCATATATCAGTAGCATGTGCCAAGGGTCTTCATGTTACATGCCCAAAAGGAGTATGACCCAGGAAAGATCTGTAGATTTATGGAATGTACTCTAATAAGTATATACATATTTAAGTTTTAATCAAAACTTCATTTGAAAATATGAGAAATTTATAAAATATGATGAAAAAGAAATGAAGGTTTATCAATTTATTGATATCCTCCCTCCCCCTTTTTATTTCTCTCATATGTTCCCATATAGTTTTCAATAATTCATCATTATTTATGTCAATCT